>OX380339.1:36609111-37809111 GCA_947425015.1 Pterostichus niger
AAAATCTCCTAAATTTTTATTAGTATAAGAAATAATTTACTTTAAGGGTGGTTTTTCATATCTCCGAAATTAAGGGTTGTAGGGAAAAAAGTTTCAATCAAAAGCTGTAGAGAATAATACAAGAAACAACTTTTATTTGAAAGATGTTTTCAAATAATGTCTAGTTTCGGCGGAAATTGCTAATATTTTAAAGGGATTGTTAGTTCAGATTTTCGACACACGAAGTGGTGACGCCACTGAAATCACACAATAAAATTCGCACTATAGTAATAATAAAACTTATTTAACAATATATGAAGTAAATTAACAATAATATACAGTAAACAATGAAAATAATACAAATTAATGGCGTTTTACCCCTAATTACTGATGGAAAACTTTAAAGTGAAATATCTCGAAAACGGTGAGAGGTAGAGCAAAAATAACGAAATTCCACCACCCTAGAATTCAGCTGTGTAAGCAACCCTTCTCTACCATCTAGCAAAGTGTCAAGGGCGTAGGGTCAACTTTAGACCTTCACGTATAACAACATTCGGAACGCGCATCAAGCAGCTTCGATTTTTGTTCAAACTATTTTACAGATGGCGCCACAGTATTGGGTCGGCATCTCCATTCAAATGCATAAATATGAATAATAGGAATAAACATATTATAATAAGATGTATATTTTCTTAAACAATTTATTACAATAAATTATCTATTTAATACATATTTATTATTGCTTGTATTACAATCATTTTGTTAATTTATGAATACAATGTTTATTACAATCATTTCATTTATTTGTAAATACAATAATTATTTTAATTAAGTACAAAGCCTGGATCATGTTTGGGAGCAAACCGTTGATTCTATCTTCCCAGCATTCGCTGTCATCATCAAAACTAAACCCTCGACAAAACTTTTGGTAGAAGACTGGCTTTCTTCGCTGTCGCAACTGTGACTGTAACCAAACACAACAAGAAATAATTACAAATAATATTTAAAAATTAAAAACCGCCATTTTTTTTCGGACATTAAACTGTGAGAACGATGACGTCATTTCTCAGCTATTCTGCACTCGACGGATTTTACTTAATTGGCAGCCATTTTGCTTTGCACTGAATTAAGAGCAGTCCCATGTCACCCTCAAAAACGACCGAAATTCACAAAAAAATTGGAAAATTTAATTAATTAGGCTAATTAATTTAAATAAATAAATTTCCAATTTTTTTTGTTAGGAAATATTTAAATTATTTAAGAAGACGCCGAAGAAGACGCCCATCCCAGAGCTGCTGCAAGAACAATATCTAAGAAGAATTTGAGTCCAGGGGTGAAAATTGTTTGTCGGCTGTGAAGTCTGAAATATTGCAAGTAGAATAGGTGTACCAAATTGAAAAAAACGCATTGAATAGTATTTCACATAATAGTTTATTATAACTAGACTATATTCAGAAAATGAGGGTTCAAGACCCCAGTAGATCGATATCGATCTGATCACATCATTAGTTTACCTCATACTTAATTAATAATAATAATCAATATATCATTAAATATTATCAATCGTTATATCCTGCAAATATACACTTTACTCTAGCAAACATAAGTTTTACACATTCTATTTATTCACAGTATATAAACAAGTCGTTGTGGCTTTGAAAATCAAGTAACTTTTTAGTATGGCACAGTACATATATATCTGTCAGCTGCTCGAGACTTTGTTTCATTGAATCTTGTTGCCGAATCATCTTAAAGGCATCGTTAGCTGATTTCCTTATGATTAAATGGAAGTATAAATTTCATGTTTGCTTCACTCATTCTTTGGCTTGTGATGTGTGGCTCTATATACTAATTCAAGACATGGCTTTCTGCTAAATTATACATCGTTAAGTATAATAAAAGTATCGGACACTGACAAAATGTTCAAATTCCAAAATGTCTATTGAGTTTAGTTTGTGTATCGTCTGGCACCGTTTAAAGTTCGAGTTAACATAATACGTATTTTTGTAGATGAGACATATTTTGGAAATAATTCTACTGTTTTACAGTCCATGACGTCATTAAGTATGTGATACATAACCACACATCAAAGCACTAATCGCTATAAGGAGAAAATGCATCACACAATTTATAAATACATGCTTCATACATACCTAATATTTTTTACACATACTGTATATATATATTTAATAGTCAATATTTATATATTATATATATAATATTTTTATAATATAATTGTATTTATGCTTTTACAAAAAATAAACATTGTTTTTTTATTTTTACATTTTCTCCTTATTTCAAAATCTTTCTTCTTTACAGTTTATTGTAAATTAATTATTAAATATTTGTGGAATTGTGACATTTGGAACAATAAACATTAGTAATTCCATGATTGCTTTCATCAAATATTAATTAACAAACAAATTACAAACTGAAATGCTTCAATGTACATCATTATTTTTTCACTTTAATATAAGATTAATGCAATCATTAAAACTATATTGTCACATGTTTCAATGTCCAAACTAGCCTAAAATAATGGAAATCATACTTAAAATTTGTTTTTGAATAGAAATAAAAAGAAACAATATATTGTTTTCATTGTAGACGACTGTTGATTACGTTTCCATTGTTTACGGCTAGTTTGATTCCACTGGATCTAATTCCCAATACACATGTGTTCAGATGTCAAACAGTAATCTGAGGCGACATGAGTATTGAAGTGAAACACAAGCACAAGGCTTGCAACGTGATGTGTTTTAAATAACAATAGATAGTAATAATATCACAAAATATTGAAATATTGTAAAAATTAGAACTTACGAGCCATTATTATTTAATATATTTTGTGTATAAATGTACGTGTGTTATTTATTATTATAGTATTTGATTCATAATTATTGTAAGATTCATTTAAATAATCTGTACATGCTTAAAACGATCTGTAATATTATTTTACCATCAAATATTTCTGAATTATTTATTCTTAAAACAATTTAGGAATATTAGCTTTCTCGACTGTAGAGAAATAAAGAATCACATTTGAAAGTGAGACCGATAAATTCATATACAAATTGGTCAAGTGACGCTTACAATCATGCTAAAAGAGTATTAATTTTTCGTCATTGAAAAATGTGGCTCATATTTTCACTCTGTTATCAGGTAATATTGGATGTTCTAAAAATATATTTAATAGCAACAACTACAGACAGGCATATGCTTACCGCTATTTTGGGAACCACACCGATATAAACTGCCAGGCAATGTAAAAATTCGTGTCGCCTACTTACACTACCGAGATATTCACCAGTCAGGTATAACAGAACCTGTAACATCTCATTCAAGGTATTTACACAGAGAATTTTTACGTTTTCTGGCATTTTACAACGTCGTAAATATCTTACAATCTGTAAGTTTTATTACAGATTTCGAACAAACTCAAAATTACATGTTACTATGTATATTTACATTAACTGATTCAATTTTATACACAGCTTGTATGAATTGTGCTTAATAGCATTTTGAGATGTACCACAACCTAAAATTTAGTAAATTTTGTGTTAGTACATTATTATAAAGTAATGAAAGATATATTTCGTTGTATGTTGCTGTGAAATGGTTTAATCATAAACTGTTCTTTGTTCTTGGATTTCAAACATCACAAAATTGTGTAAATTTAGTGTTGTGTTACATATCAAAACATCTATTTTCTCTTCATACAACAATGGACGTTAGAAGACAAAACAATCAACTTGACAACTAAACACTCTGTGTGATGTCACTAGCTACCAATCAAAAGTTAGATTTGCACAAACGGGCCAATCAAATGACAGATATTGTTTGTTGAACAAGTTGGACTGATGCCTCTAGACAATAACGAACTTAACTCGAAAACAATGAATAAAATAATAAGTTGAAAATCCAGAGTGTTTAATATTTAGGGTCGGATTTCTGCTTTCAGGACCAGGGGAGCTTTTACGCACTTTAAGCTTGGCTAAGCATAGCAGAACTTTCTTTTGGGCAGTCAACCAAGTTAATCATTTAACAAATAAAACAACTAAATTATCATTTTAAACATGAACAACAGCAATATACAAAACAAATTTCAAATCTAATCAATTTTGAATAGAAAATTTAATAAATCAAGTTTAAAAATTTTGTGCCAATGTATATGTTATTGTTTTTCATGGAAGCCAAATTTTATACATTTTTATGTTTTGTATATATGTCAAAAATATATGATATTTCATACATTGAATTTGAAAAAAGGAGTTTTAACATCAAGTTCTTGCAGTACAAGTTCAAAATTTTGTTATCAGTGTGTTGTTATTCCATTGTCAGTTGTCAGATCAAATTTAATATATAAAGGTGCCCCACAAGATAGTTTTCAACACACAATAAGATACCACAAAACTAATATTTTACTTTGCAGCAGAATACATCGTCTTTCTACTTATCATACTGTGTCTCTTGAAACCATCTATAGTTGGGATTTTTAACAAGTAATAGATGGCGACGGTCGCAGTACAACAGACGTTCAACTCAAATTGATGAAATATTTTCAAGAAATATTTGAAACGCACTTGATTATCGAGACAGTAAAAAATTAAATTATGTACTATTTTTATTACAAATATTTAATCTAAATTAATTTAGAATGGAAATTAAACGGCTTTTAAAAATATTGAAATTTACAACATCACATATTTTCTACTGTCAAACGCTTCTGAATCATTTTAGAGAAAACTTCTTTAAATAAAAAAGGGAGACAACTAAATGTTCTTCAATTTTAATTTGAAGAATTTTCCTGTAAAATAATTTAGAAACAAATGACATTCGAAAGTATATGGTAAAGTAAAATCTTAGGTAAACGTCTGTTGGCTGTGCGCATCCAAATGTAAAAATCCCAAAAATTGTCAAAATTCGAAGCATTTGTCGTCGAAACAGAAGCATAACAGGTTTGGTTCCAAAGAAATCTGGATGAAAAAGCAACTTATTGGCGCAGTATCGAATACATCACACAATAATAAATATAATTATTACAGAGACGCTCAATCTAGACTAAATGTCTTTGAATTAGAACACACGACTTAAAAACTTGTTCCATGCTTTGCTTGTGTGCCGCACTGTAGAAATGTGAGTAGTGTAACTCGAACAGAGTTTGATTGCATAGCTTCTGGCAAGTAAAGAGCAGTGACTTGTGGTGGATCATGGAATAGATTTTAAGATGGCGGCTAACTTTCAGACCTCTTTAATATAATATAATTAGGAGTTAATATATTAGTTATAAGCAACATGCAAGTTATATGAATATATGTTATAAGTTACGGGGATTCTAGGCTAATAACTACGGTCTATATAATTTTAATTAATAATATAGCAAATTGGGTATATGTATTCAACAGAAAATAGAATAAATGTATATATATTAATTCTTTATAAAAAGGTTTGTTAATATATGTATATTAAATTATACACATTTACACTATCTTCTGCAAATATTAATGAATATTCCTTCGTTCATTATTCCCCGTAAAATATCCCTAAAAATATCCCAAACTGTTCCTTAATTTCATTTGAAAAAATTCAGAAAGGAGTGGAATTCTCGGTGTTCCTATAGCATCACATGTTTATATTTATAAAATTAGAGGAATTTCGTTATTTTCAGGGTATTTTCTGGGGGTTTCCAAAAATTTGGGGTGGCAGGGGTACACGTAAAGCGCAATCCATAATAAGAAAAGATGCATCTCTTTGTCTCTTACACAACATAATGTGCAATGAAGTGAACATCACCTTCAGATCTTGTATCTATATAAGTGTAGGTATAATTCAGATGTTCTGTGTCTTATTATTAATAAGTAACTGTGTATGTTTACATCTTCCTATGTTACTATCATTTAAAGCTAGTTTTTGTAATCTTTAACAAGAAAATTTAAGTTAGGAGAAGTTAAGTGTATCCTACTTACAACTAAGCTTATTCTTCTACTGTTAAAAGGAATATAAATATTGGTGTTTTAATGTAGTTTAGCCTTAGTTTTCTACGGACGAAAGTTTACACAAAGTCTGAAGTAATCTTCCAAACAGTTCATTGCACATAATACGTCGAGATTAAGAGCACGCATTATAGTTAAAGCTGACGAGAACGCTGAAGCAAACAGCCAATCGTAGCGAAGCACGACCCGAAGTGAACCGAAGAGAAATTAAAGTAACCGGAACTAAAACATTTTCGAACAACTCCGGAATTCGAAATAATGGTATTAAAGAGGAGACATATGTATAATTACATATATAATACTTAAGTTATTATAGTGTACCTATATGACTTATCAACTATATCATAATTAAAACAATAGGTTAAGAAGGATTCAAATATTCTGTAGTAAAAAAGTCTCGAAAGTAACGAAATATTACGTCATGGATACAATAAAAGCACATCCATGTTGACATATTTGAGTTGATGATGTGTGATTGTCTGTCGACACACCATGACTTTAGGCACCCAGGTAGACCAAAACAAAAACAATCGTTTCTTTTTTATCCGCAGTCAATTTAGACTAAATATATTCAACCCTCCTTAATGCACAACAGAAAACTGAGAGACGCGATTCACTTATTGCTAATCATAACAAACTGAACATTAACACACACCTAATCCTATTTACTCTTGTTCATTCGCAAACTTCAACTCTATGTACACAGTTACTAAGGAACATGATCCTTAACTTGCTCGATTTTTCTCTTGGACTTTTAATAACACAGCCCATATACTTTTCATATTCATAGTCATTGTTTATCACATACTTACTTAATCAGACATTTAATTAATGATATTTTACCGGTTATAATATGTATTATTTTTATGTTTTTATTAGGGTGCAATATTTTTACCGCTGAATACAGAACAATACAAACTCCATTTAAACTATCTATTCAAATGTTTCATTTATAAACACTTTAAATATGCCGTTCAGTTAAAGATATACGTTTGCATATAATCCGCATTTTACTGATCACTCTGTAGACCGGAAAATACGACCAGAGGGAACGGAAATTTGTTTAAAAAAAGAGAAAGAAATAGAGTGAATGTTTATTTATTTTACGCAAATATTTTTCATTCGTGAATAATTTGTCATTGTCTTTCTTATTACGAAAATAATTATTACTTCTATAGCAAATTAAACTGGCTAATAAAATAGTGGAATTAAAGTAAAAAGTTGAAATTAGTAAAGTATTCAATTTGATGCATAAATCTAAGAAAAGAATTGAAAGAGTTTGAAGATTATGTTCTGTCCAGCAAGTAAATATTATAGTCACCCCTTTATTATTTTTTTTCTCACCCTTTAATACCATTCTGAAATTTAACAACGAAACTATAAGTTACACCATATAAACGATGTAAGTAGTGTAATAATTAAATGCTTCACAGGAACATTATTGAAAAATTTAAATATATAATATTTTTATACGTGGCACTTTTTATATATAATATATTATAGGGAGATATCATATTAGAATTTCACATATCAACTGTTTATTTCCCAACGGCGGTGTTTTATTTTTCACCTTGACGACTCGACTTTCTATTTTTTTGACTAGACCAATCATAGTGAGACGCAAAATGCGCAGAATTTCAAACGAAACAATAAACAGTATTTGGATATTTTGTTGATAGTTATCGAAATCTTTTCACCAAGAGATCGATAGATAATAAAGACTAGTCGATAACAATGGAACAAAATTTTCCAAATCACTATTCAATAATAAATAATACGAAAAACCTAATGCAACTAAAATAATATTAAACGAACAACGTAAAGATTAAAAATAAGAAAATAATTAATAATATTAATTAATAACAATGATGATAGTATAGTTATCATACAAGTATAAATATTTTTTAGAATATTCGATTTTTTCTTAAAAATACAATCACAGCATATCATATATAAAATGATAAAAATCATATGGTTTACGAAAGAGTATATTAAAGGACTATTATTTTTTAACGCTGACTATACTTCCGAAACTAACTGCAAGATTTTTTTGAGAAACTGACACTTAAAGAAAAAGTTATTCAATACTAAATTAATAACAAACTAATATACCATAACTTGATATCTCCCAAACGTTTCATTTTTTTCAAGTGTCCCACTGCCTTTGTATATCACACACCCTATTAACTTACTCTCATTTTGGGGAACACCACAAAAAGTCACTCAAATTCACTTGATTCGTTCTCACTTATTTTCTGTAACCTGACACGTGCCACCATTTTGATCAAAACTAAAAATACATAAAAGGTACAAACAGATGGCAGTAGTAGTAATAAAAATGAATATCGATGACACTTGACTGTAGTTAATATTTTCGTCGAAACAAAAGATGTATGCTTTAGTAATTAGTAAATAATATGAAAACGGTAAAATTACAGGTTACAGAAGATGAATTGAAGAAATAAATCAAGTGAAAATAAAAACTAGTAAATTGCGTGTTCCTTGCTCGTGTTAATTTTAATAACCTACTATTAATATTTATATTAGTTATATTAGAACAAGGTATAGCCCTTTATAAGGGCGTGATTATAATAGTATATCTTTTTTCATATGATACAAAATCAAAATTAGGATGTACAGTATAAAAACGTTTCGACGATCCGTTCTATGAGTGTGTGGGTGTTTGTGTGTGCACAAGTAAATTATTTAAGAACAGATTTTACGGGACGAGGGAAACTGTACTCATATTTACATATTTCACATTTTGTTTATAAATATTCCATAAGAATGTTCATTATTGCATTGTTGTAATGAAAATAGTTGAATTTGTTCAATAGCTTGACGTAATTTTAGTTGTTAATCAATTCTCAAATAATTTCTGACGTGTGTGAAACGTATGTATATCATATTTTTTTTATCTCCGGATTCTTAATCTCGAATAAATACTGTACGATTTAATAACCTACAAATATTTTTATACAAAAAAATCGAACAACTACGAAAACAAACGATGATTTAAGTCATTTCATGACATGTCACTTAATAATACTACGTTAATAATAGAATAATAATTATAATAAAAATCCTATAATAACTCTAATATAACGAATCCAAGAACTTGTACGCAAATAGATCGTGTTTTGTTATACAATACGTCCGCAAACTAGTATATAAATTGTAGTTTGCAATAATTCGCGTTGGCATATTCACATCTAGTGGACAAATGTCTCAAATTTGACTTGTGTGGCTTGACTGTATTCTACTGGCAGATTGATGAAATTTCCAAGTTCCAATCACATGGAGTGAACATGCCAACAGTACGATAAGATTCATTCTACCTCACTGGGCATACAATATACATAATAAGACAACAACGCTATCATTATCAGTTATCATTACTTAATAATAGGAATTTACGCTTACGCGCTCGTTGTAAACTCGACGTGGTGACGGAGAGGAACCGCCGCGCCGCGTTAGGTCTACGACACGAGAGAAGGTTTAGAGTGTATGCGGTGTAGTGTAGGTATGTAGTAAACAGAGAGAGAGAGAGAGAGATCGTCGGTCTGGTCTAGTCGTGGACAGACGCTGTTGGCGGCGGCGGCAAGGGGATGATGTTGGCGGCGGCGGTGAGTGCGGCGCACACGGGCGCGGGTGGCAGCGCGACGGGGATGTGGTAGTATTTACACAGAGGGCGCTGGCACCGGCCCAGGGCTGCGTCGCGGCACACCGTCACTCGGTTGCCGGTCACCTCCACCACGTCTCCTACAACAACAACATCTGCATTATTTCATACAACATATGCGGATCTGCAATCACAGATCTCATCACACAAATACACGTTCACTTCAACTAGTTCATATTCCAATATAAGTTATTGTAATTGAGAGTAAGGTCAAACCTACGCATAATAATATATCATCACGCCTTTTACCCATTACTGGGTGTCGCACTCTGCCACAACACATCTCGGTATGTGATATATTTATCCGCGTAAAGCCATCAAATCATGTCCCCCTAAAGATATTAGTGCTGGGGGAGTCACAGGGGTAAAATTGTTTGTCGCCTGTGGGAATCGAACCCAGCTTTTCTATTTCACAGTTCGACTTGAAACAAAATATTTATTGTATAAAACATATTATGTTGTATATATTAATCATGAAAGACATCCATTCATAAATGAAAATCCGTATAGAAACTAACAATTTATACAACTATTTTTAAAATTGTAAAAAAAGTAAATACGACATTCTTATTGGTTTAATTTTATAATTTTTGATTGACGTAGCGAATTCTCGCCTGTGTATCAAGTGTGCTACCACTGACCTACATCTATCCAGAATAATAAAATAGTTTTATTATAATATAAGTAAATAAATGACTTGAGTAAATAATTGCTAAACACTAGAGACTTCAATGCTACGTCAAACAAGATTATTATACGACATATTGCTGAGACTAGTACAGAATTTAAAATTTTTATGACAAATCACTATTACATAATAAATACAGGATACAAATGTCAACAATAAAAGAGATTGCAAAGTGTGAAATACGAACCTTCCTGTAGATGTACGAATTTACAAGCCGGCCGGTTACAAAGATTATGATTAAAATCTTGGCACACCGGGAGGGTGTCCAGTAACTGAAACATTACAAATATTTATTAGCAACACACGGCCACTCACTCCCACTCACAAACATAATAGTACATCAAGTACAACTAGACACGCAGTCATCACAGACTGTTCGGCAATAACATTCTGACTTCAACACACATTAAACTGGCTTGAACATGGACCAAACTGAGCTGATGTTGAAGCCAGAAAGCTATTTGGTGTTACAAGTATAAAATATATGAAAGATCATTTATAATTTAATCGTTTTAGTAACGCAAAACTCAATTGTTTCATTTCAGTTTTCCTTGCTTTTCGTCATATATAAATAAAACAAAATATTGTGAAAATCTAAACAGATGAAAGCTGAAATGTAGGACTTTTATCTAAAATTCTAGAAAAACATTCATATAGATAATCTAATCTAGAATCATACAAAATGCACATGCTCATACAACAAGAAACCATTGTAATATTCAATAAACTGTTTCTACAAAACAATTCATTGAATATTAGACATAATTATAATACTTAAATATTTAAGGTTACGTTCAACCATTCTGCAATGCCATCTAGTTATCAAAGTTTTAACTAAAGGGTACATTGAGACAAAATCTTAATAAATAGTACATTACAACAAATACAATATTATCTACCTATTGACGAACATTACATACTTGTCCGTCAATCTAACGAAGAAATCAAACAAAATAATACAACATGGGAGATGGTTCATAATAATATTCATTTGACAGTCAAAGCTCTTTAATTTCGTAAGCATCTTCTGTAAAGTCATTGCTTTGCTCATCTGCTGTGGGAAGAGAAGTGTTTGTTTGCTAAACAGGAAGCTACAACGTGTTGTCGACAAGCGATCTTAGACCAATACCAGAAGCGTGTTAATCATACACATGTACGTACAGATGTGTTTGCTCATGCAGAATGTTTGAATGCAGTCTTAAATGTTTAAATGGCGAGGCGTTGGTTGGTTGGTTGTTTAGGGGGCGGGGCTTTGTGGAAAGCTTGAGAGATCCATTTGAGTTTGAGGTACGTCATTAATAGTGGTTATATTGTTAGACACATATTATAAATATATTAAATAAGCTTCTCGTTTGTTTGTTACAGTGTCCCAATATTCGCAATGCTTGCTCTTACTTTACCAAGGTTAATATTCAATTGTAGAAGATTTACTGTGCTCTCAAATCAAATCAATTTCGCAGGCTTTCCAGAAAATCCAAATTACACAAAGACTCATTTTCTTTCGTCCTTGTTCAATTTGGATATATACTAAAAAGAAACAGTAAAGCGTATTTTTCTACTGCTTAGCAATAATAGTAAAGTAATATTTGTCACTTTTAAAGCAAATTACGGAGTCCATTTAAATAAAAAAACACGGTTTAGTAATAGCAGATTAAACGGACACAACTTACAAATTGTTGACACGAATTTAATAATATTACAAAAACAATTTCTATAACTCTATTTAGAAGCAATGTGTCAACACTTTGTAAGCACAGCTGCAAAATAGTTGAATATTTGACAATCAAAAATCCAACCATTTTGTTAAAAAATTAAAATTATAAAACTACTTTGTGACTGCATTGGCATTATAAGAAATACATATATCATCACACCTTTTACCCATTGCTAGGTGGGTCACTTTACCATAGCATAGTATAACTTTGAATGACGAATCGAATTCATTCAATATTATTCTCAGATAAATATTAAAAACTGCCTTCCAAAGTTTTAGACTGGGTTCAACATCTTTTCTCAAAATCTCGAGTTGGTTACTCTTTAAGGAAATTAGTGAAGAATATTAAGAATATTCAAAATTAAAAACGATACTAATTAACTTTTACAAACTAACTAATGATCGCCACAATAGTTACTGAATTCAAAACTGCAAAGAAAAAAAATTTGATATTTTCTTGTTTAGTCTTTAAAGTTGCCAACCTTATAGTATCTGCTAGAAGCTTATCCAATTTTAGAATGATTGGATTAAGTCCAAAGCATTCCAGGTCCAGTATCCTATTAACGGAGTTTGAACCATTAATATTTGGTGGTATTTGCCATTGCAGTCACAGTCGACTACTTACAGTCAATCAGTCGTACAACGTGCGATCTCACTTCACTTCAGTTCATTTAACACACATCATTCGTTCAAAAGAGAGACAAGAGACACGTTGGCACAGCACAAACCTGTCCTCGTTCGTCAGTGTAGACCACATAGGGGGCATTGGTAGGCGCGGGGGCGGCAGGGGCTGCGGGGCGCGGAGCGGGGCACATGCAGCGGCGTGCAGCAAGCGACACGCGGCAGTCAGGTCACGCACGGGCGCAGCGACACCGTATCATATATCGTGTGTGTTACAACGTTACGTGTACGATATACCCACCAGACCAGTCACCAACAGCGTGCATTGCATCGTACGGTACCCATTACCATCATCATCATCATCATCATCATCAACATCACATTGTCAGGGACACAGGGAAGATGAGAGGTACACAAGATAGAGTAGCATTGTCATCAATTGTCCAACGGTGATCATTCCCGACATTGCCCAAATACGTTGACAACAAAATCAAAACGCAAGACGAAACATTACGAAGAACAGCATTGCCATCAAAGTCCAATGTTGTCAACATTTCCAACATTGGCCAAAATCAAAGGGCAAGACCAGCATTGCCATTTCAGTTCAACATTGGCCAAATAAAAGACAGGATTGGGAGGAACATCATTGATAGAATATTATCAATGTTGGTAAAAGAAACAATTCAAATTAGATGTTACACAAAAGCAAATGGGAGGCAACCAAAATTGATCAACAAAGTATTAATAATATTAAGATTGATAAATTAAAGGAAATTAACAGAAAGCAAGTAGCATTATCATCAGGAACCATTATTAATTATTATCGACATTGTGTAGAGGGTAAGTCAGCAACAGATATGAATCAAGTAGTCAATCAAAAATTAAAAGGGAAAGAATTGCCAATAGAATGAAAAAAATTAGTTCATGAACGTTGATTGTTACAAACGTTACAAGGAAGTTGGTACAAAATTAACAATAAAAACAAATAAAGAAAAAAAGGACAAAGGATACAAAAATAGTAATTTGAATACATCAGAGGCAATGCAATTAACAACATAATTGAAATATATTTAAACCAGAAATGAATACGTAGAAAGGCAACATGAAATGATGCAGCATTTCAAATGGATTTAGATAGAATCATAAAAGATTATAATGTCAATTAAAACATTAGAAAAAGAATGATTAATGGTATTTGAAGTGGCAGAATGACGCCATAGTCATAAAGTAAAATTTATGGTCAGAAATATGGTTGTCATTTTCAGAAGAATAATAAGAGGAAACATCAAAAGTTATAAATAGAGAAGGTAGAGTCCAAAATTTAATAAAACGCCGAATCCAGATGTTGTTTGTTACCGCGTGAGACGATTTCAAACCGGTAAAATGTGTCAGGAATGCACAAGTAGTAACCAAGAGGCACCACACCAGAAAAACGTAAGCATGAAACAAAAAGCAGCTCAATTAATAAAGTAATTAACAGAACAAACAATTCATTAATTAAATCAATCAAATAAATAAATATAATGCATGCTTAAAAACTAATTTTGATACTGGTTAAAAAAAACTGTTTTGAACTGTATAAACAATTTTGAAAAAATATTCAGCTATGGTTTAAATTACAACATCGAACTAAATAGTAATTTGGGGACAGTATCAACCATAGTATCCAGTGGATTGCTCAAGAAAAGAATTGCAAATGGTAGTTAAAAGTGATTTGTTGTTAAACAATCCTCCAAATACTGTAATAAGAACAAAATCAAATATTAATAGAACATAAGCAATAAATAACAACAAAATTAAATCATGAGTAAAATAAACTAATGTATGTATATTTATAGAGTAAGCTGGTTACGTTGCTGAAATAATACACTGGGCTTGCAAGTTAGCAGATGAAGAAGGCATTGAAAATGTCTAAAACAAAACAATAAAATATAATTAAATTACAAACATTAATACAAACTATGTATGTTAGTATACACACAACTTAATAAAAATGCTGTTAAATTATTATTAAAAAGCACCCAAAAATATATTTACCTGCTTCTAGAGTTCTGTTATTAAATCATCAGAGTGCATTGTAAGCCAAATCTATAGGACGGAAATCTTAATAATAAACCAAAGCAAATTATCATAAATACTGAAAAATAAACTAGGATTGTCGAGGTTCAGAGATGAGAGAAACCACAATGTGCATTGATTTCATTGAATTCGTTGCACCAAAATGACTCTTGGCTGGTGTATTTAGCATTAGCGGCAAGATGTAGCATGTGCTGATGGTATTTGTGCAGACTTGTTTAGTTTCAACAACTTTTTAATTATTAACAGGAGAGGAACATATTTAAGAAAGGAAAAGGTTACAATTTTGAATAACTGGAATGTTCTTGTAATACCCAGCACTTAGAAGACTCAATGCACATTTCAGGAAAACTATATGGTTGTCTAAAGCTACAGGAACAAGTGAAATTCAACACAACTGCAAATATAACGGCACAGAGAAATAGACACTTAAAGAAAACAGACTGAATAGACTAGGATGGAATAGCGGACTTGGTCAATAAGACGGCACAAGTCGATACTGGAGAATTGACATTTTCTATTCAAACATATTTTGATAGTTTCTTCCGAAAACAATAATTATTCAGTTCACATTTTTCAACCTCGTATATTTTCCACTATCCTTATCGAAAAACAAATCCAAATGAGCCGAATTCAGCACCGATATCCCACTGAAGAAGCTTCTTCAAATATAACAATATAAAGATATATAAATGCAACAATAAATTAATATGAAAGATATAAAAGATGATTCAATGTCTAAAACTAAAGACGATTGCTAAATTCAACTCATTATCTTTTTACGAAGTTTATCTATATAATATTTGTTTTTATTTTTATAAATCAATAATCAATATTTATTTTTCTTATGGAATCTATTATATATTTCGAAATGGAAAATTATCGATGGAGAATTGCTTCCACAGAAGAAATCTTTGCTTAATAAATTCTCACGTAAATTAAAATTGGAATATTATCGATACTAATCTATCACTTGTTATATTAGTTATTAGATAATTTCTTTTACTATTATCTATTATTTTGAATAGATTAAAAAATTGTAGTGATGGAAAATACTATTATTTGTTACAACTAAATTATTTTACAATAAAAATACTTCAAATAAAAATGATAAAACATTTAGTTCTCCAGATGAAAGCATTTTGTTCCTAAAGTAATTTAGCAATGATTAACAGCGGAAAATATACGACGCCGAGTTGCAAGAATATCAAAACAATATAAAAATTGGATATCCAATGAAACGTTTTAAAATTATTTGAAATAATAGTAGTAGAAAATTAGTAAATATTTAGGTTTAAAATTTGAATGCGAAAATTGTACGTTGCAAAATGTGTCAGTAACAATGATTGAATTATGAATGAATTGTCAATTCCCCAGACGGAAGAAGACAAAGTAGGCGCTGGGGTAATTAATACTCAAAACCTACGTCCTGGCATAACTGGTCTCATTGCGTTTCAAGCGGAATATTACACCATAAAACCTGGGAAAGCTCTGGTACGTAATGAGTCATAATCATCGCCAGTTCGACCCGTCATTCGCTAAAGACACTCTTGAGTTTGTAATTACACCGCCAACTAAACAAACAACTCTTTCTAATTATCACTTACTGTGTAATCAACAGTTTTATATTTATGTGAAACGGACAACGTGCTATCTGAAAATGAGTTGAGATTCAGATGGGAGGAAAAGCACAATTTCAAACAGAGTTTTGTACAAGAACTGTGTAAGTTTAGTGATGTTGTTTCAAGCTATTTTAAGTGTGCTGCGCTTCGGATCTGGTAAGCAGATCATTGATTCATAAATTATCACAAGATATGCAAGCTTACGATCAAAATTATAATGCATTATATTTCTACACACGCTATCATTTTTGTAGATTATTAGCAAAATTGGTATTGAGAAGAATCATGATAGAAGAGTGGCCGTGGGACAAATGAGATGGTTTAGAATTGTGAAGGTATGATGAATGAAAGACAGGTGTACGCTGGTGGAATTAAGGGTGAAAGATTGTGTGGACGACTTAGGAATATATATATGGATATGATTGTAGGTTTGTTGCGCGATTGATTGATTCTGGCTGTCTACCGTGTAGATCTCAAAATGTGATATATTTATGCGCTCGAAATGAGGTCACCAGCCGTTCAATCACGGCCCCCAAAAATGTTAGAGGTGATAATTGTATGATTTGATACCACTAAGCTTCCTACATTTATTGCTTATTAATAAATGTTTGAAGGATTTGTGCTACTTCATTAAATGGGACATAGTGTGACGCTATGCGGATAAAATCTTTTTTCAACATTACTCGTGAAAATGGAATTTCCTTCGCTCAATTTAGTAAATTGAGTAAGCAGTAACAGTTGAAACATAATTGTTAATTAATTATTTTGGTAGAAATATAATGCACTGTATAAACCAAGGAAAGATTGTGAACCTTGTTACAAATGAATGAAGCAACGTCAGTATTGGAGCTAGGGGTTTGGGAGAATTGTCTTACAAACTCAAGATAACCAGGCCAAACTGACAAGTAACCATACCACACAATATAGATGATAACACTGATAAAAAACTGAAAATAAAACAAATACAATAACACCTAAGAACAATATTGTGCGTTAGCGATCGCCAACAATATAGGAGAATGAGGGTTTAAAGAGAAATAAAAGCAATATATTAATATAAACATATCATGCATTTTCAAGCAATTATTACAAATACTGAATACGCAGTGAATCTTGTAATATTACATACACCAGAATTAGATTACAATACACATTGTAAATAACTGTAAGGATGTAACTTGGGCTTGCAAAATGTCAAGTTGTCAATCAATATGTTGTTAATGTCATTAACTATTTATCATCATTGCATTGTGTCATAGTAATAGGGATTAAGTAGGCTTTAGACTAAAAGGAAAAGGATTGGGCTTGCACCTCCAACCATGAATGTAACTTGGGCAACTGGAATTTTGCAAGCCCCCGTTACGGCAAGGCTACATCATAGGCTAGGAGCCTAAAAACTGTGGTGGCAAAAGCCTTTACCATCACCACAGCTTAAACAGCCAAAGGCACTGCTTATTGTAAGTTTAAGGTCAGATGGACGTGTTTTTAATCATTCACTGTGTTTTGTTTGTTGTGTTGGTAGTGGTAGGTATGTTGTGTGTACATGTGCTTGTGCGCGATGCCTGCACTCTTGCGGCGCTAGAGGAACTAAAACGCGAACTATTCAACACATTTCCGTCGTATTCAATTTGCTTATTATAAGCACTTTATGTACAATTTAACAGCATTTCTCCATGTGCAAATCCTAGAAACTCGGACAGATTGTGACAAAATCTCTGTGACACACGAGAAATGAACAAATAGTGAATAAGCATGAAAATTAAATTATTTTAAGCTTTTAAGCGATGTCCTCATTCCATTTACAACCACACACACATTATAATCAATTTCAAACAACCCAACAATAACAACTTTATAGTTTTCCTTATTGTCAACCGGTTCTGAACTGTTTGACACCAGGAAAGAATGGCATATTTTGTTATTGTTATAGTTATCAAGTTTGTTTGAAATTATCTTATAGCCAGTTGCATCTCCAAAATCAAGTAAGTTTGGACGGTGCAATTGGCTATTGGAAGAATATGTTATGAGGTGTGTGGAGAGTAAAGCGAATGAAAAGGTGTAAAATGAAATATTATTTGCGTAATTGTATCGTAGAGTATCAGATAGCGGTAATAAGTATGTAAGCTGTATGGCAAAATGGCAAATTTAATGTAGCGGTTGGCAAAGTGCAGGCACCACACACAACAGGTCAACTACAGACAACATTGCCACGGCAAATAGGCCAAAACAGTCTTGCCAAATGGCAAATGTTAAATACCCACAACTAGACTTGGATCCTAAAAATGCATTCACAAACTTTACTGTAACAGTACGATTATATAATATATAAGTAGTAGTTTGATACTTTATACATGCAATCACAATATAATTGCATAGGCGTCAACCTCTATAGAATATTTAGAATTTAAATGTAGCCGACGCCTATACGAATATGTACTATTTCTAAAATAACTTTAGTACATGTATTTCGTCTTGAAAATAATTCGACGATTTTGTAATATATTTCTATAAGTATATGTAAATGCTATTGTAATTATTATATTATATTTAATTAAGACACTTATTCACGTTGTCTATTAATAAATGTGAAAGTTTCAATCTTTCATTAAATTAATTAAAAAAGTTATAATTAGAAGTATCTGAAAGGTTGACTGGTTTGACCAAAAGTTGTAAAAGTGTGTGTTTAAGAAAACGTGCAGTGTTATTGGCTTCAAATGAGCACAGGTCGCGACTAGGAGCACCTAACCTTACTAGAATCCCCAATCAGTTGATCACCAAACTCCAATCGTAGTTTGTATTTATGGGGACAATTAGTTTGCTCCCTTCTGATTGGCTGACCAAAATAAGTAATTTAAGTATCGTAGGAAAGAGCAAATTTATATTATATAAACTGTCATCTACATTTATGTTTTAAACACAAAAGGTAAATAGTACAATATGTTGGCTGGGTCATGTCATTTCTGTCCCAATAAGATCACTATAGATTTATGACCAAAAATGTATTCATATTTTGTTTTATATTGTTATCGTGACTGTCAAACTTTTAAATACAATTATAAACAAATTAAGAATGAAAGTTAAAATAGCAATAAAAAACAAGTAATGGATGAAAATGATACAAGACTTGTTGATTAAATGACTGTAGTCTCTAGTAAAGCTAGGTCCACTAACGAGTCCAGAGTGTCACTTGTTTCCATGTGGTTCAAGTGTGCATCAATAACCAGGAAGACGAAACATTATATTGAGGCCATCGTCGATAAATTTAAATCGATATCGAAATATATTTAACGTGTACAACACAAAACTTATTTTCTAAGATTTCTAAAAGTTATTAAAATAAAATTAAAATATGCTTAATGCAGGGTAAGGAACAACAGAACATTATAACAGCTAATAAATCAATAACATAATGTATCACTGGGAGTAGATAAAAACAATAAAAAAAATTCGACCTAAAAAGAACTGACTTCATTTAGTTGAGATCTCTAATGGGCTTTGTCTCATGTTATGGCTTCGGCTAAGGTCGGCTATGATCGGCTTTCATCGCCCAGGGCCGACACGATCAACCTCCATCAACCCACACAAAAATTGACAATTCTACTTCCCTGCAAAGATCGTGGTCGGTCGTGAGCTGATGACTACATTCGGCCAGGATCGGTGGTTAAAATAATGCGAGGATTAATACACCCTTATACAGTTGCCAAGGATGTTTTTAAGCAACCAATCAACATGAGACAAAAATAGTCAGGTACTAACAACAACCAACTATTTTAGAATGCTAATTAAGAACCGGATTATAAAATGCGTAAAGCTGGAAAATAAAAGAAAGTAAAAAAATATGACTAGAGTGAAACTGGTATAGAGAAATACTACAATTTTGTCAGATGAATAAGGAACGATGATAAAGACTGGAAAACCCGATTCGATTTCTTATTTACAGAGTTCTGTATCAATTCTTTTCAGGTCCTTTTACATACTACACAAATTATCTACTATAATGGCACTACTAGTATACAATGCTATGATACTACCATGCTGAATAGATTTTTAATAAATAGTCCAAACTCCACAGATTAGGAAAAACTTTCACATAAACACAAACACGACGTTGTGTTCAGGCTAAATGGAGTTTAACACATTGAACAAAGGTCCTTTTTTCATGCTTTATAACCTTGTTTTGCATAGATATTTCTTTTTAAACATATAATGATATATATTATATATATTTTATACGAAGTCGAATTGTCTTCTTTACACTTACATTTGAGTCAATAATTACGTTAAGAACAACAATTGATCTTCAACGATAGTTATTACTTTCTCAAATGTAGCATTTCAAGACGGTTGTCAACTTCTCATCTAACTTTGTTTCACAAAAATACAACAATAATAATAAAATATTTACCTTAACTAAGAATATAGATATATCAATAACATGAATGTTACACATTGAATATAAAATTTAAAAGTTTTGCGCAATTTTGTGCCATAGTTTGGGGAATGACTAACTTAGCGGGGACAGGTGAGGGGACGTGGGGATAAAAGTGCAGCGTGGGACAATGTGAGGGTTGAAGGGAGGGGATGTGGTATAGACCGCTGCCGCTGCCTGTGAGAGTTTCCCGGGATGGTCCTCGTTTAATATGTACAACTTTCCGTAGACTATAATTAGGCCATTACAATTTATAACAAAAATATTGACGCATGTATTAACTAAAATTTATATTAAAAAAATAAAATACAAATGTCTTTTGTACAAAGGCCACCATTTGGGTCTCGAGGACTATAAGAACTACAGCTTTGGCTAAATTAGACTATTACTAAGATAATCCCATAAAATAGATATGAGTAAAAAAAAGGAGTTTTTTTTATCTACAAGTTTTATATAAAATTTCCTCATTTTCATTTGTATTTAATGGCCTAACCAAATAACATTACTGAATTGTCCTAGTATTTGTCAAATTGACCCAAAATGTTATAGGTCTTATAGATGTTGAGGTCTCAATGGTGGCCTATGTACAGAGGACACTTGGTATATAAAAAGAATAATAGAAATGATGTAATAATGTTGGCGAACCGACAGGCAGCGTTAGTATCACAGTAGGCACTCCAGACAGGCACTTCACGACTAGAAACCAACCCCTGCTGCGCGCGCTACCTAGGTGGTCTTCATTTTCTTGTAGGGTTGTAACACAACAGTGTTGTTGTTATTGGGACTGGAGACGGTAGGAAGGGATTGTTGAGGTGCAGCAGCGGTCATAGGATACTGTGCGGTCAGTAACCCTTGTCCCAGCATACCTGGCGGGTAGGGCCTCAGTAACGCCGCCGTGTAAGGATTAATCATCGGAGGTGGTCGACTAAACGCAAGCAGATTTTGTTGTTGTGTAGCTTGGGCTTGAGCTTGAGCTTGTGCTTGAGCTTGTTGATGCGCTGCAACTGCAGCGGCATGCTGCTGTTGTTGCGCAGCCGCGTACGGATTCGCGAGCCCTAACCCAAGATTAAAAGGTAACGAAGCTTGTGTATGAGTGTATCTTGGGGCATTTGGAGGTGGCATGCTCAAGGCATGTTTGTTTAGAGCAACACCGGTGTAACTTAGTGCAGTTAATGGGTTAATGCCGAGTGATTGGCTAACGGCAGCGAGTTTAACCGCTTTCGCGTAATTCTGTTGCGCGACCTCCTTGGCGAGCGCGGCGGCCGAGGAGTGATCAGGCGCGACGGACACAGGCACCACGTTATCGGCAGGGTCGGGAGTGGCAGGCGTGGGTGGCGCTGGGTCAAGAGCGAGGGTGGGTAATGGTGGTGGAGAAGGTGGGTTTGCAGGCGGGCTGGCACTGACCGCGGGCGCCGCGGGGGCGGAGGCGGCGGAGACAGGGACTGTGTACTCACATGAGACGGGCACGAATGGCTGTTGGAGCTGCATCAGCTGCTGGTAGGTCGTGGCGCTGGGCTGGTACACCGGCATGCCGGACTTGTCGGCTGCCGGTCGCTTGTATGGCACCATGCCTGGGAACGTCTACACAACATACAACACAACACTTAGAACCACACTACAAATATATACAAGTACAATGCTACACGATCAATTCATTCATTATTAAACGACTAGCTCTTTCACACTACAAGCTAATTTTAATTGGTCTTACGTAATTCAATTATACAAAAATTATAATCTATTAGTTCCTGTTCGTACGTAATACAATTTATCAAAAGTCATAATAACAAAAATATCTATTGCTGATCGGTAAATTAAGTATATTTATTCTGTCCTTTGTAAAATCGGACATTATTCATGTAATCCAATTTATCATAAGTAACTTCAATAAATCAACTGGCAAATGAAATACACTTTAAATAATTCTAATTCTAAAATACCGGAATTGTAATAATCGATAAAATAATCATGAAATAGAAACGTAATTAATACATCGATCAATTACAGATAACGATCCAGTTATAAGAAAGTAGAAATTAGAATGTTATTAATAACGTCAGAACCAATTGATGAGTTTGAAAGACACAGGGCAGATTACAACATGCAATACAATAATCTAAGTATCTAACTTACAAAGTTTTCATAGTAGAAGGACCCAACTGATTTGACATCCATCTGAAAAGAACAGAAGCAAACAATAAGTCACAACTCACTCTCAATGCTACATCACCAGACACTACCAGACATTTGAGAATCATACAGCCAAGCTATTTCAACAACTCTTAGTACATTGACGATGAAGCATTAAATAGAAACAGTTAGAATTTTACACTGTCACACACTTCTCAATTCATTTACAGACAAATACTTCAAATAAAACTCATAGAAAATTTATTTGAAACATATTCTACTAAAAGAATTTAGATGTTGACAGAGACAGTAATTTGAAAATATTATAGAATATTAATAATATGAATAATTAAAATGAATGTATGTACAGAAAGTGAATTAGTAAGACATAAAATTACTAAAATACTGTAAATACACTTGTTAATAGTACTGAAAATAATGTGCAGCTGTAGGATTGTCAGATATCAGAAAAATCTGGACAAACAGTAAATACATTTCGTCGAAACAAAATCTATTTACTTACGAATAAAACCACAATATTATATAGCTCCTAAACTTAACAAAAACGATTAATAATAGCTGTAAAACAATTGCTAGAATGTTGCGATACATAGTCCTTCAGTTGTTCCGGAAATCTTAACAAAATAATCGCCAATCACTGTGGAATCAGCTGTCCTTGTCTGATAATGTGAACGGATCTCACGAACGGTGCATGCAGATAAGCGAAAGCTTTTGGCTTGAAAGAAGCAAGGTCTTATGTAATTTCTTTATTTTAAGTGATTCTGCAGACAGTGACATCCACCGAAACTCATACTCTGACAAGGTAACTCACTACTTTATATTTTTGGAAGAATTTTTAACAAACATTTTCAACATCGTTCTTTGGTTACAACTGGCCAGAGCAATTGATATTAGGACCTTTCTTTTTACCACAAACTTTAGCTAAAGTCTCTTGAGAAAAGATTTAAAAACAACATTTCTTTTTACCTCACCGTAAAGTAAGTCAATCTTTTTTTAAATATTTATATCAATTAAGTTTAACTTACTCATTACTGCTACAATTGAGATGAGTTATTGGGAAAAAGAATGCGCCTATCATTAGTTTTTCACTTCATCATCTATGTGAGTTTTAGCCAATCATTCTTATAGTGAGTATACTAGCTTTTGTAAGTTTGGCAAATGTCAGAGAAACTATCAAATAATTATTTAAAATTGTCAACCCATAAAGTAATTCAATTTGAGATTTAAATAAATTCTAAATTTGTCGAATTATTTTCTATTTACTCTCACTCTTTTGCTATATAATTTTTGATAATAAGCAAAAAATATTGATGATATTTTTGTTGTTTCCAAAGAGACGAAGGTAAATAAAAATGATGTTTCTATGTAAAATATTTACAAATGAGTGGAATTATCTTTACAATCAATTGTAATCTGTCCTTATCGTATGAATTTCGGTGGGTGTCAGGATGTCAGTCTGCAGTAAGCGTAGGAAGATTGCTGATGTTTCACAACATGCTAACATTGTCAGACGAGTAGCAAAAACATCGTACTACATACATCATAAGACGCGCTGTGCACTGGGTTAAATACAAAAGCTTCCAATAGAAATTGAGATATATTCGCGAGAGGAAATCATAACACGATTATTAGAAATGTAGATATATTTTTATATAGGTGCTGTTGACTCGGGCTTGATTGGTCCAGGTATTTATACGCAAGATTTTAGAAATTAAAAATGGTTTATTGCTAAATATAATTATATACTTCCGTATATCTGTTGCTCTATGAAATTAGCGGTACGAGAAAGATAAAAATACTAAAACTGATATGTCACATCTGCCTGATTATGCTCCATGTTTTTGTTATACCATTGCTGATTACTTGATAAGAAATAGTTTCAAGTAAAAGTTGTAAAGAATTAAACTCTGTATCTAAATCAATCCAGATATTCTATTTTACTTATTTAGTTATTGTTAAAATCAAGTTTAAAATATGTATGTGACAGTTAAACGTTATATTTTTGTTTGAATTTGTTCCTGTATCATGTAAATAATTTTTGACAACTTGTAATAGCATATTATATAACAAGTTTTATAAACGTCTCTTTAGTAACGAGCTTAGTTTATAAAAAGAGTCAAATACTACACTTTTTCTACGATTGTAAATTAAGACAACGACAAAAATGTAAAGTTTTATCAATTATTATTTAAAAAGTACGGTTGAGTAACAATAACAGATGCAGGAAGCTAACATCACCCCGTGCCTAATATCTCAAGCCGTGACT
This sequence comes from Pterostichus niger, assembly GCA_947425015.1. Lineage (NCBI taxonomy): Eukaryota > Metazoa > Arthropoda > Insecta > Coleoptera > Carabidae > Pterostichus > Pterostichus niger. The sequence goes on from OX380339.1 coordinate 36,634,333, forward strand.
AAAATGTTCGAAGCCATGAATTGTCAACATGTGATTAAGATGTTATCTAGCACCATGGAAACTAATACATTAAATGACATTTGAATAACGGGAGTAGAAAAAATAATTTTAGCAATAATAAAATATATACAAAATGAAATTTAATTCTTGTAAAGTAATGAGGGCAGCATTGATATAAAACTATCATTTTCCATGTCAAACGCCCATGGCGCAGTTTTGATGGAACACCCTGTATTTCAAACAAAATAGTACGAAAATTTTGTGAATAATTTGTAACACTATTGCTTATGATTACACCACCAAAACTTAAATTTTATGTTTGACTTAAATAAATAAAAGCAAATCGAATTGCTGACAAATGCGATATTGCCAGTTTATGTCAAAGTTAAAGTTTAAGTTTAATTAGTGCAAACGGGCGTTAATGTATATTTAATAGAATAATACAGTCAGAGATGTGACATCAGAGTAATAAAATATATGAATGTACAGTACTTTCCTTCCGTCAAAATTTAATCGTCGTTACAAGAAAGAACCACATTGTCCATGACTTTTATTTGAAATAATTTAGGGACGCTTGTTGTATTCTATGCATTCTCGTATTTATTCTGAATACTATCAAAGTTTGTAGCTGCATTTAGCGTGTGGCTTGAATGTGAACCGCACTGCAAAAATAAATGAAAATATTCACTGGACTTACGTGTAAAACAAACAACAAAATATGTATGTACAAAATCATATTTCTACAAAGCCTGGAGTACAAAGAAAAAAATGTGCAAAATTTCTATAAATATATAAAAGCAAAGGCACGATCACAAGATACAAGAAGCTTTCATATTTTCACTCAGCCGTGCAGATCAAGAGATTGAAACAAGTGAAATAACAATGTATAAAGAAAATCGTCTATGAGTATGATACGAAATCAGAGGGCGGTGGTTGTAGTATGATGCCCTTACTAGTCGTTGTCAGTTTGTTAATTCCCCACAAGCTAAATTAATCTCTGGAAATAGAACTTGAAGTTTTAGTCCCAGTTTTGATAGGGGGCATGAACTTATTCAGTAACCTTACATTGAGGGATTGGGACATGCTCAACAGACAAGAATCTTTACTAAATCAAATCAAATCAGCCATGTTTACTAACTAAACATAGCCCCATTTGATTTGATAGGTTTAATGTACATAAGTTCTACTTGAGAAGCCAATTTGAAGAAACTAATGTTTAAAAATACGATTAAAAAGAATGGTGTAAGAAAGTTATGTTAATCATATCACTGACAATTTTTCTAAATTCTCTTCATTTCTTTCAACAGTATTATACCCACATTCACCACAATTCGTCACAAATAAAATAACCATCTATTATTAGTATTACCACAAAAAAAATTGCGATAAATATTAAAGTAGTAGTGAATACGGGCATTAATCTGTAATTCTATTAGTACCTTTCTAGAAAATGAGAAAACATTGGAAAATTGTCTAACGTACATAATGGACACGGCACCAATAATTTCATTAAACTGTACAACAGGAAATTGTGTTATCTGAATCACTTGCACAAAGCTGTACTTTGATAGTTTTGATAGCCTATGAAGCGATTGTGCTAACTAAGCACAATTATTATATGGTATATATTTTGAAAGAGATAGAACTACTATCGTTTCAAGAAATATTTAAACAGCCATTGTCGGTCCATTATGTTTTGCATCAACACCTTGACTGCCAACTAACGCCACATACGATTTAAGACGGATTTCTATTTTTGATCGCCATGATTTATTTTTCATCCTTATCCCAAAAACCAACAATATTATCAATTCAATACTTGTAGCAAATCATACCAGTTCGAATTATCTCGAAGGGTTCATTTTGGAGCAGATAATCCAATAGGAGTGAATTCATATTTGGTGTTCTGAGGAAGCCAAAGTATCAAAGTATTTGAAGACGGGTACAAAGAATGTGACAAATGCTGGTGAACATTTGTCGTATAGTTTGTAACCGTCTGATAATGATATGATTAACAAATGAGTGTGATCCCAATCCGTCAATGGTGTGTGTCATGCAAGGTATATTGGCGTGGTGTGGATAGCAGTTAGGATACCAGCAGCAAGTCATCGTTCCCGTGTTGAACGGCGGCCACGTCGCGCGGCCTCTTCTTGCCGAGCTCGATGGCGTGGCCGGGGGCGTGGCTAGCGGCTGCCTGGTGCAAGGCGGACACCGCGACAGGCTAACGGGCAAGCAGCCAAGCAGCGACCGGACAGGCAGATAGGACACACAACGTTACTTGTCATCATCATTAGGATATCATAAGAAACACCTCATAAATACTATCAATCATTTTACGAGGTTCATCAAAATTATTATGTTGTCTCAACAATTCAGTTTTACTGACTCAAATGTTAAATTACTCTTAGGGAGGATCAGGGGTTCGCTCCCTATTACTAAAGATATCTTACTAAACTTCCCTAGCATATTCGTCGTCTTTTTTACTAAATTGCACCTTCTTAAGATCGCCTTTTTGAGCTTAGCTACCAGACCTCTAATGATTTTAAAGAATAATTGAAACCTTTTTTCTACAGGATCATTAAAAAAAGTTGGATTTTCGAACGTGATATGATGACAAAAGGTGAATAGTTGCTGGTCAAGGTTCCTAATGGCAACGGTTTGCAAAATATTTTTTGTACGACCCTAATCCTCTCAAGCGATCGAAAGTAGACTATTCTCTTCCTACAGAAAAAAGTAACTGTTTTCCTGCCTTACTTATGATTGGTTTCATAGAAACCTTCAGCACAGTCTTAGATATATATTTTATATATCGTAAATATTTTAAATATTTATTTAAATGACATGAAAGAATGGCCGTAGAAAGAATTATATGTATACTTCTGGAGTAAAGTACCATTTCCTCCCTTATGTGATTACTGCCTTTTACTGTCCCCCGTGAGAGGGTATAATACACTTTCCTCTCATGTTATTGAAAAATATTACCATTTGCAAGAGTTCGGTAATTACAATTAAAACTTGATTAATATTTATTTACGATCCAAGAAAAATATTGTATGTTCTGGTTTATTTTGTTTAGACATAAAGGTGGCCATATGCAACAGAATAAGAAAAAAATCCATATTACAGTACAGAGAACCTACAGCTTATAGTGGAATCTGAACCACTCAATCGTTGTATTTTCATTATAATTCAAGTCTACTCTAATTAAGGGCAATCCATAAAATATAATTGCGTGAAAATTATCTAACATTTCTTAATTGTCTTTAACTTTATATCTGAAACCATTACATTTATTATGAAGGAAAAGTAATTGTTATTACTTATTAAGATGACGACGAGTATATCTATGAAGCTTCTAAAGATATCTATAGGTAATAGGTAACGAAGTATTGGACATGATAGAAAGATATCGAGAGGAATATAGTGGGAAGTGAAAGGAGTGCGAGAGCGGCGTTCCATGGTGACTGGAGTGAGTCGATAAAGCCAAGATGGGTCATGCAGTCTGCAGACGCTAACTGGAATAGAATCATGTGAGACGAGGGTCAAGCAGCATCAACATCCAACAACACAAGACTCAAGTTAACAAACAAATATAATTCCTCTTTATATTTAGTTTATGTTGGATATAAATGCTGAATGAATTTAAATAAAAATATATTATAGTACAGCTTTGCGTTTAATAGCTCCTAAACCATATTTAACTCTGGACAAAAATTTATATATTTATATACATATGCGTTAAGATCATGCAAGAAATCTTAAGAGATTTCAGTACAGCTTACGACAAAGTACAACGACATCTTACAGAAGCGCGAGAAAACATTGGATACCAATACGGACTAGAAGCGAAATAATAACGTGTTTGGAAAAGAAGAAATAAACAACTAAGTTCGAAACATTTTTGAGACTGTTTAGAGAAAAGCCGCTAATATAGACATCGAAAGAAACTATTATTTGTGTAAATATTTTCTTTCGAAGTGAAATAATATAAAGAAAAACAAAGTTGAGGTAGGCTATGACAACGCTAATACAAAATTCAGGAACATCTTTGCCAGCTTCAGCCAAATACCTGAAAATAAAATTAGAAGTGAGTACAGCACAAAAGATATCAGACTACACACTAACAACTGAAGAAGAAAACACAGAACCACTAAACGAAAAGACTTTGCATTTTGTGTACGCAATAGCGCGATGCGCGACTGTTCTCGGTTGCCAACAAGCCCAAGTGCGTTGCAAAGTCTCACACCCAAAGACAAGACTGTATCAATATCATCACAGCAAATAAGAACTGAACGCCATTACAAGAAACAACACCTTTCACTTACCGTTCAGTTTCATGACAATCAGTTCTTATTCTACTTCATCAGAAATTTCTTCAAGAAAATGTATCACGCAATATTTGTTAAGAGTATCAAATTTTGTAAGTATTTTTACCGTAATACTTATTTAGTGCTAGGACTAGTAGATAGGATACAGGATTTCAAAAATGAGGGTAGTGCCGTTTCAAAGATTTATACAAATATTAAAATTCCAAATTATTTTGACACATTCCGCATTAAAAATATTCAACATTATTTGTGAAAATTACATTTTCCTCACTCAATTCAATTGTGATAGTAACTTTCCTTACTAGTAAGGGAAACGATTACTATCAAAAGTGAATTGAGTGATGGAAATATAATTTAACATGGTGACCAAATAAATGTGATGTGCATTTGCAAATACAATTCCATTGATTTATATAAAATAATAATTAAATTTCTTGTATCGCACACAACGTTATTATATGACATTAGTGACATCCAGGTGAACTCATTAGGAAAATAATAAAGTATCTAAACTTTTTTTTTGAAAACTTGACTGGCTGATAAAGTAGCGACAAACGTGTCAATTTTTCCTAGGTGATTTATATTTAATTTTTATATGAAGAGACATCTTCAGGAAAAAATATCCTACTTTCTTCCTCTGATATACAAATAACTAAGTATAATAATATAAGAACATTTTCAATGCTGAATGTGGCAATGAATGTTTAAAACTAGATCTTGTAATGAATCCTGGGAACAAAGGTGGTAGTTCCTGATAACCCCTCATTTTCGAAGATCCTGTACTTCTTCCTTTGAAGAAAGTAGCCTATAATAAAACATTTTAGGTATAACAACGATGAAATAATTTCCTAAAATAGTATTCTAATTGTCGTTGTTAAATATTTATTTTGTTGCGACGTACGTTGCGTACTGAAACAAATGAGGTACTAAAGTGTATGCGGGGGGCATAGGGGGTAGCGGGCATTGGGCTCTAGCAGGCGTGGCTTGGGCTTGTCAGCGGGGAGCAGCCAATAGAGAGGCTCGTTGCATTGTATGTATGTACAGTCCGGTAACGGTATGTAACAGCCAAGTAATATAGGTACTCATAGCTCTCATGCTCATTTAGGTAAAGGGCAGCGCTACTCTCTCTCTCGCTCTCACTGTTTACGAGTGCTGCTTGCTTGCTGCTGGAATGCAAGAAAGAGCAACTGAGTTCAATCAAAGCGTTTGGTTTAGAGGAGTTGGTTCTATATACAAGGGTGCTATCAATCAGGGAATATACAAGCTAGTAAGTACTATTATACAAGTGTAGAGAATACTCTCAAGTGGTGATGTGTGCCAAACTCATTCATCAGTTGCTGTTTCAGAATCCCATCAGCATCAGCTAGCACACTTTGATCGTTCTAGAGGTTTGTTTGCTACATGATCCCTCTAAACTTGAGATCAGTGCCAGACAAAAGATAGAAATAGTAGGAAGTGTACAACTACCGTCTTATTTACTACTAAACAAACAACTACTAGATATAAATAAGACGGTAGTAGCTAGTAAGAAGGTTTAGTAGAGGAGCAATGGTAGATATTCGATTCGTAATTGCATTCACAAATGCAAGGTCTTGTTTGTCCCATATGAAAACTATGAAATATTCACACAAACAGAATGGCTCGAAACTAAAACCTTTCAGAGTATTTAGTTTCTCACCATTTATAGGACTATATACAATAGTATCACACATAAAGAACAAAATAAGAAAGAAACTAAAACTAGAAGAACTTAAACCGACAACACACTAGCAATCATTAGTCTTTAGAAGAATAAAGTAAATATAAAAAACTACTCAAACCATTAGATGGTAATACTACAATCTTCTTACATGAAACATTTTAAATTTGACTCAACTGTTTTGAAGAAACTAAGTTGTAGTACCAACATTTCACTGTTAACAACTCAAAATTATCAAACAACAAGACAAAAGAAATCCAATGATTACAGCATCCAGTAAAAAAATTAAATGGTTAAATTCATTCGGATTAAATAAACCAAGCATAATAAAGACTCATTGTTGAAGACAACGTGTCCTTTGGTGGTTTGCTACAATACGCTTCAAATACTCTATTAGGTCCTTCTATTTAAATTAAAGGGAGTATATAAGTTTGTCTATATAAACTGGGAGCCAATTATAATTTTTATTTAAGTTGACGAAATTTGATTTGATTGAAAAGGAAACGAGTAATGGAAGCATATTGTACATTCACACACAGCACAACACAACACAACAGAACAGAACAGAAAGAAACAGAAGAAAGAAGAACAAATAGTAAGTAAGTAAGTATAAGTTAGCAACATGGGATGCAGTAAGTAAGTATTGCTTTGCTGGTTAAAGTGGTTTTGTTGTGTTTTGGTTGATTGCTTTTACCGCGTGGGTCGGACGGGCCTGCGCGGCCTTGATATGGGCTTGCAGGTGCAGAGGGGGATGGAAATAGCGGCAGGGGTCGCGGTTGCAGCGGCCCAGCACCGAGTCCATGCAGACCGTGACGGTGCCGTCGTCGTTGGCGGCCACGGCGGCGGCCGGGTGCGCGAAGCGGCACTCGCACTCGGCGCGCTTACACGCCCCGCGCTGGAACTCGCGGCACACCTACAGCACACCATCAAACAAGCTACGTATCGCTCTGCTCTCGCTCTGCTCTCGTCAGCACAGCATAGCACAGCACAGCAGAGCTCAGCAGGCTCTGTGCCCAGCCTACGTACAACAACAACACACACACACACACCACTCTCTCTCACCCACTCTCACACACTTTGTTACTGTCTTATGTTCATGTTCTTGTGTGTCTTCTGTACAAGTATATATTGTCTTACTACATCAACATCAGTGGACTAGGACAACAAAAATATCATCAAAAGTACAAGAGCTTCCCAATAGGAAATTAATCCCAATTACAGTACAGCTTACAGTAGTAACTCATCAGAAATTCTATTATTAGTTAAGATAAGTCAATAAATCATATTCATCAGCAAAAAGGTATCTGCTAATGATATACATTTTAAGGGCACTACACACAATTATTTATTTTTGTAACGGACTGATAACAATTTTTTTTACACTTAAAAGAGCATTGATACATTTTTCAAATCGATTACTCATTAGTTTAAATCGCAGAAAAACATATTGTCTATTTATACCTCAGGTTGAAAGTATCTATACAGACCTCGACTAGTTGTAGCCCTCGCTTCACTCGTGTTACAATCTTTAACCTCAGTCTGTAAAGGACTACTTTCAAACTTTAGTAAATAAAATATATTATTAAAATGACCTACTAGTATTTAAATTTTTGCCTAATTTAATCGAAATCGTAGTTCTCATAGTACTAGTCCCATTTGAAAGATATGCTCTGTATACAAAACATATTAATCTCGAATAAAAAAGTCCCCTTAGGGAATTTAGTAAGATTAACAGGATGTATAAGTTTTTACCCCAACTGAATGTAAAGACAGTACTAGACTCGAACTAGAACTTCTGCGTAATAAGAAGTCAGTATAAGTCAGTGTTAGTAATATGTGTCTTATGCTATTGTTGTACCAACTAGTATTGTAAGCATTTGTGCTCTAAATGACACGTGTAAGTATGCTAGTGCTAGCCGCACATGTACACTGTGCTTCACTATTCTGTGGGACTAACCTATCTATATTTAGTGTGTTTCAGTGGATGTATAGTTTGTACAGTGTTACTATTGTATGGCCAAAATACAGGATATAGCAGCAGACCTACTTGCTAAAGAGTTTCTAGATCAAATTTACAAGTCTATTCTAGAAATTTCTCCAAGGATGTATACTGCTTTACAGGGGGAAGATTTACATCGTACAGTATGAACAACCAAAATTAAAATGATATGAAATTGAATTTTTGGAGCGGGGAGCCAAACACTTTATTCCACCAGACCTTCTTTTACACAAATATTAGCTTTTCTCATTTTTCACGGTTACTCTATAGAATACCACCATTTCGACATTCTGTCACTAAAATTAATTACTGTTATTTCTAATTTACTTTTATGCATCTGGTTACCATATGAAGCTGCTACTATAAAAATATCATTATATTATATTTATAATAAAAGCTATCATCGAACAATAGATATTTGTCACACTAGAGAAGAAAGCGATATTTTTCCTACTCCAGTTCAAAGTTTGTCTCAAGAGAGAGTTAAGACAATATTTTTTACAAAAGATTTATTCGAACTTTAAATACAGTTAGGAAAAAATCTAATAGCGATAATAGTTTATTAATTTAAATCAAAATTCTAAGATTATATAAAGATTTAAAATAATAATAAACTTTGTTACATGTTTTTATTGAAGAAAATAACATCTATGTAAGACTAGAATTTCTTTTACTATTTCGCGAATTGAATAGATTTTAGTGTCATTGTCAGACACTACAAACCCTGTATAAATGAGCAAAAGAACATAAATATGGCAAGATCAATGATTCTGAATACAGAAATGATGATACCGTATAAAGTAATCATGAAATATACAAAGTTCTAGAATAGAAGGAGAATGATTGGTCAGTGGAATAAAAGATTTGACCTGGAATTTAGTTTATAATTTACTTGAATAAGTGCAAAATAATGAAATATTGATAAAAGATGTCTACTTGATTACAATTGCTGCAGTCAAAGATAAAGAAAGTGTATGACAAAGACAAAAGCGAATATACTGATATAAGAAAGTGCAATATAAATATTTTTGTATTTAATACATAGTAAGTATCTCTATGTAGTAAATGGAATGTGTTTGCCACCTATCGTTCAAAGCTTTTTCGGTGGTGGAAATAAGCGTCACATGACAGTACCGGGGGAGGGTCACTGCTTGTTTATGTACAAAACGGGGCAAGAGTGCAAATTTACCTCGCAACATCGTCGTCCTACTTAATACTGTTTTATTCTCGGTGATTCGCTGAACTATCTGCTGAAAACTATCTTACAAACAACTCATAATAAGAAGCAACTGAAAAGTAACTGAAACAAAGAGAAAATCATTTGTTATCATAACAAAAGAAGAATTAAATCATACTTGTTAAGAAAGAAAACCATACAAATGCAAATAATAAATAAAATGTTAGTTATAAATATTTAAACAATTTTACAAGTCTTGTATTACACATTCTTTAAGTTGTATTGTAAAGAATTTCAATCAAGACTAGAAAATTAATTTAAATTTAAAATAATGACGTAATACCAAACCTAGATAAGAGTTAAAACATACAAAAAAATAAATAAACATATTATTGACACAACATATAACCTACATCAATAGGACCCTACCTACGCTATACCTATGATTAAAACACACAATATTATACAAATTGCAGTCTTATACATCACACTTTGACGGAAACAACGCAAATTACATCGTTGATACTCTTATAGGGGAATCAGTATTCGACGCATTTTAAAATTATTATACCTTATATTACCAAGTTTAGGCTACCATCTGCCACATACAAATTAGAATATAGTTCTAATGTCAATTATACTCCGTTTGGAAAAGATTCTAGTTTGATTTATAAGATACAAGGCATGGAATATCACAAAAAATTTAATACTAAAGTTGGCCGCAAGAGACGCTTTTTCCGAAAATAATTGAAGCAATATTTATTTATACAAACACACACACAATGATGTTTTGTTTTGACAATTAGAATATAATTATAAAATCCGTTTTAAAACAATGTCGCTGTAATTTCCCACCGAACGTACTAATGTTGTTTTCTAATTTTGTAATCATCTTTCGAAATCTTTTTCGTAGCAGATAGTACCCTCAACTTCCTTCACACAGAATACCACACAAAGTGTCCTTGGAAGACAGGCAGTTGTACATTGTCACCTACCTCGAGACGATCTGAGCGCGGCATCTTCTGCTGCGCGACAACAGTCTGGGGCACAACGCCGAGCGGGCTGGCCACGCCGGGATCGGGGCCCATGATGGCAGGCATGATAGGCCCCGGGGCGAAGTACGGGCTGTACGGGTTGGCCGTCTGCGGCATGCCAGTCAGGTACGGGTTGGCGGCCTATACAACGAGCATGGTTAGTTACGACATTGTTCAGGGCAATCGGGAAGGAAATGTAATATGATAGGCATGGTTGTTACACTAGGAAGCAGAAGATATTTGTCTGATTCTTTTAAATTTTTTGGCCAATTGCATCGTCCAAACTAAAATTTACTCAGTTGATAATTCATCTAAATAACAGCGATGCAATTGGCCATACTGAAGAAAAGGAAATTAACAAACATAATTGGTATGAGTTTTATATTTCAGTTTGTCCATTTTGAAAAAAGTTACTGATAACTACTAGCAAGATAATTTAAAACGACATCTGTCCTCTAATTTCGATGCGATATTTGTTTATTTATTCAGCTGATAGTTATTGGAAACTTTATCCGAAGATATAAGAAGATAAAAAAAGTAAATCAAACTCTGCCAAACATTCCTCTTTTGATACAGCACTACGTGCTTTTTTCAAATTCATACAAGCTCGTCTAATCAATCTTTCACGCAACAAACATTTCAATATATTCCTAGATTGTCCACACAATCTTCCACCCTTAATTTCACAAATCTTTCATTCGACATATATTCCATATTTCCCTATTCCACATAAAAATCAAAATGGAGTTCAGACAAATAGCTTATACTCTAGTCTACAAATAAATTATACCGCAACCAAAGCAATTTACGCAATGAAAAACACCAAAAATACAAATATTAACATGCCAAGCATAATACCAATCCCTCGTAAAGCAATAGTCTACCTATGATGTCTTATTATAAGTACTGTTTTGTTGTTAATAAACATAAAACATCATAGTCTAATAAAGAAACATATACAAACTGAAAGGTTACCATGAGTGCATAGGGGTCATCTAGCAACAACGACAAGTGCGGGGGGAGGAGGGAATACGGCAGCATTGCCGGCCCAACATTGGAGTCCACCTTATCCGCAGAACAGAACAAAACACAAGCGGTTAGTGCACTATGTACCACGGCCATGCTCTACGCATCCTACACCGCTCAAACGCCCAACTTTACTAACTTATCATCATTACATTATATTCATTTTTTTTTTAAATAACTCCTTCAACTGTATTTAACAGTAATCGAAAAACACATAAATTCATTGATTCCAATTAGACTCAAATGGTAAACCATTATGTAGAATTTTATAGTTTCAAATTCAAGTGACTCTAGATTTAAAAAATGATTTAAGGACTGGAAATTCTACAAATTAAATTGATTCTTCAAAATGTACAAAAGATGTATTGCAACAAATTCAGTATTGACTGTACGAGGCTTTACAGAACTGGATGACTTGAAATGAATCAGATGCCTAAGTAAGTCTGAAGTTGGCACTACTGATCTTTTTAAAACATGATATTAAATAGAAAATAATTTTCTATTATTATTTCAAAATATTTTCAACTTTTAATTTCAAGAATATGTATAATATAATACATAATATATTTTAGGGGAGCAAGACGAGTCAACAAATATAAAATATTGATCTTGTCTCATTCTATGATTTGATTGCATTCCTGCATCGCATGAAATCTATCGTATCTAGCCTTGTTCTAGTGAGAGAATATCGCAAAAATCACGCTAAAACTAAAACTAAGCGACATTGAATTTCTCGTGTCAGAAATGATTTATAAGTAATTTTATTACGAGTATGAGTTGATTTTTGCGCATATTTATATCTCGTTTAAGTTTGTGATATATAGCGTCAGGGCAATGCAAAATCTAAAGTTTTTATTATTCACCTAAGTAAAATTAATAATTGAATATTTTCTCGTGTCAAAAATGTCAGTTTGACATATAAAAATATAAAATCTAAATTATTTTTGATTTTTGTGCTGGTTTCATTACGATTTTCCTACTAAATCTGCCCTCGAGCATTAATTCATATCCGGATTTTTTTTATTGTGCATTCCAACAATGTAATCAGCACGAGTGGAACACGAGTGCAGATAAATACATTGTTGGAATGCACTTAAAAAAAAATTCTGAAAGAATCAATGGTCTAGGGAAATTATAAGTGTTTTTTTTTAAATACGAAAATTGTTGAAAATACCCGAGATACCCATTATGAAATAAATAAGTCAATTAGGACACGAGAAATTCTGACAGTAGCCCAATATTTCGCTCTTAAATAAAATTAGATATCATCAGTTATTAAATATTTATTTTCAAAAATACCAATTAAAATTGTATCAAAAAGATCACTGTTTAAGTGCTAAGTTCAGACCCAATTAGGCGCTTGACTCACCTGAAGTAATTTGTTCACTGACTTTAAGAATAAATCACCCCTTGTCACTACATTAAAATAAACAAGGGAAGAAGACAAATAAAATCTACTCAAGCAGAACCATGACCACTTGGTTAAAAATCCATAAACCACAGAACACCAACGTGCAGGAGAGAGATAGAGAGAGAAGTACCATGCAATGTTTGTTAGTAGGTTGTGACTTACCACGGTCGGCACCTGTCCAGGCACAAGCGGCTGTCCAGGCGTGAGACCCATCTGCTGCATGATGGCGTTCTTCAGCGCCAGGTGGTTGCGGCCATTGATCAGCAGCTGGTCCTTCAGGTGCTGCGGCGGGTGGAAGTACTTGCATGGCGGTTTCTCGCGGTTACATCTCCCCTGAACACAAACACAAACGTCACTCAGAGGACAAATCACAGAATTAAGAAGGAAAACTAAATACGAAGAAAAAATTCACATAGGGAATGTTAAATGACCGATTGATGAAAGTAAGGGTGCGAGAACACGTGGATGACCTAGAAATAAATGCACGGATAAAATTGAACAAAATATGAGACGACCACAAATATTTATAAATTAAAGGATTATAGTTATAATTTTTAATGTCTTAATTCTGTACATAATGTAGGATATCTGTGCTCGGTGATATCTATGTATCTCCAAGAGGAAATATAAATCCGCTATCCATTTTCCGTCTTAAGCGGTCGTTGGGAAAATCGCCGGCTCTTCATTTTTCCGCAGATTGGAGCAAAATTATTTACATTCTCAGTGTCAGCTCAGCGCAGCTGACCAAACCCCGATAACGGAATCTTATGTCGGCGATCGAGCCGTCGAATGCCGACATACGATAACGCGCGCCGATATCGATTCCTCGACGTAGAAGTTCGCCGATCAAATACGACAAAAGATTAGCTAAGTTCAAGAATACTCTTTTGTAATCTGTCTTAGTATTTGGGAAAAGTTTTCAACAGTGGCGCAGTGCTTTTCTTTTTCTTTGCAGCATTAAAGGACTTTAATATTTTAGTGTTGGTACTTGCCAATATCTCAACTTATTCTGTTTCTTTTACATCATCGGAAAATATCTATCAAATAAACACAAAAATCACATAATGAAGTGAATTAATCATACGTTTTTAGCTAGATATATAAAAACTATTTTTAATTATTCTTTTATCGATGCTGTCAATAATCGGTCATATTATTTTTTATAACAATATAATATGCTAGGGAAAACGTTCTGCAAACACAATATTGAATTTGTAATAAAATCATAAAATATAATAAGTTTTCTTAAAATATTAGTTTATAACAATAATAAATAATAAGAGGATATTTCTACTGATTAAAGATTTCTTTGAAGGGGTTGTAAGTACGCCCCTGGTTTGGGGTTGGGGCGCGCTGGAAGACATATCGTCCGCAGCAAAGTTGCCGGCACAAGCCGAGTTTTTATCAGTTCTAATGAGTCCATTAATCGGATCAATGGTTTTGCATGGTGACTCGATATCGCTGTGAGCCAAGACAAATTGTCAGTCTTTTGTAGCCAATATCAAGACTCACCATGATTGAAATTTTTCCTTTGATTCCCGTCATATTGATAACTATTTGATGATTAATTACTTGTTGACTTGTTTCTCCAATCAATGCTTTTAATCGTTTTTTTTCTTTTTTTGTGGTTCTATAAGTTAAATTTGACAATATTATTTTAAAAGAAATCAAGTATTGTTCATAGAGTTAATTTTCCCAGACCAATCATAATACAAAATACCTGTAAATTAAATTAATAAACCCAGTTTTAAACTGAAAATTTGTCACGTGTTTGTGGCAAACCAATAGAACCACGAATTTATTTGAAAATGAGCCAATGAAAAGAAAGCTATTTTGATCATTTTCCAGTGGTAAAATTTGGTTACCAATTTTATAAATGTAGAACTTGGGTTCGATTTCCACAAGAGGCAAACAATTTTCACCACATAACTACCCTTGAGGCTCCCCCTCTACTAACATCTTTAGGGACCGTGATTTGACGGCTGATAACCGCACTTCACGTGAAGAAATACATCACTTACCGAGATCTGCTACGGGAGAGTGCCACACCCAGTAATGGGTAGAAGGCGTGATGATATGTACTTTTCTTCTACAGAAGAGATTTTTGCATGTTTGCAAAATATAATTGGTAATATGATAATTCACAGATAATATTTTCACATGAATTTAAATTTGTTGTTAAGATATTATCGGCAATTATCTTATAACTTTTTATATTAGTTATAATAATTTCTCTTGATCTATTTTCGATCAATCATATTGCAAAACATTTGAAAATACAACCAATAAGCACAGTTTTAAACTAAAAAAATGCTTGTAGCAAAATTACTCAAGCAAATTGACATGAAATAAAACCTCTCGTCCTGCGGACTCGAGATTTACCATCAAGTTGCTGTTGTGCTTGTTGTTAAACAAACAAAAATGTATCAACAAAATGAAGAGGTCCATTACTTGTAATTAATGCAGGGTACCATAATTCCAAGATTATAAAATTCCAAGACAGGTTACGCGCATTAACACAATCTCACCTCAAACCTCAAGTCGCGTTTACAACGTCTGTCCTTATCAGTCCATTGACTAAACCTTCGACTATCAGCTCACAATAACTCAGTCTCTCAGTGCATGTCTCCGTCACCGTCACCGTCGCAGCGTCCAGATCTCGATCAGATAGCAGCACGCTCCACTGAGACTGTGAGACGCTGTCTCGGGCGCCGTGTAAATGAGATTGGACGGCGGCTGATAGCGGCACAAAGGAACGAGGAGACAGTGACGCTGAACGTGCACCAAGCGAATCAAAGAAATGCAACTGAATTGTGATATGAATGTGTGAAGACTTGAATTTCTCTGACTTTCAATTCGTCTTCTTTAACAGGAAACTTTAATGCTTTGTTTGTGAAAAAACCTACTTGTATTCACTGCTGGAATCAAGTCAGTTTACATTTAAGCAAAAGAATAACCAAAGTAACTGTAAACAACGTTTGTTACAAATATTTTCAACACTACGATTTTTTTAATCCGTAAATAGTACCGCGTTAACCCAAAGGCAAAAAGGGCAATGACAATAATCTTTTGCTATTCTTGCAATTTGTGACTTGGCTTAATTATATTTATAATTCAAATTATGTAATTAGGTAATGAGATCACAAATAGAGTTGATTACAGCTCAAAAAGTCAAGATTTCAATAGTATTAATTTTGTTTATGTAATACTCTATCGTATTTTCATGTTTTCAGTAGTGATTACAGACCGGAAAGTAAGTGAGTTTTATATGGCAAATTGATGTTGCATAGTCCAATTGAATGAAGTTGGCCATGTCCTGACATACCTGACAAATGTTGCCCATTCGTCCTTCATTTTTAACAAAACGAGGTTATTTTAACTAGAGTTAAAAACTGGTTAGTTATCGTTAAATTGAAGTGACTATTATATGATGTTAGGGGACAGTTTCAAGTCTAGTCT
Organism: Pterostichus niger; assembly: GCA_947425015.1. Taxonomy (NCBI): domain Eukaryota; kingdom Metazoa; phylum Arthropoda; class Insecta; order Coleoptera; family Carabidae; genus Pterostichus; species Pterostichus niger. The sequence goes on from OX380339.1 coordinate 36,650,466, forward strand.
AAACAGTTTGATAACCATTCTAGGGTGTATACGTCCTATATTCCACGCACAACCCTAAACCTTAATTTCCCGCTACATGCGTGTGTAGCCTAGGACAAGGGAGCTAGGTACGACACAACGACAGCGCACAGAGCTGTGAAATAAACCGAGATCGACGTCAGAACGTCGAGATGGCGGGCGTCGCCTACCCGAGCAGAAGTTAAAAATCACAGACCCTGGGCTATGCTGTGCTGTGACGCACTCGCCTGGAAAATTAACGCCGGGCAAAGATAGCGTGGACCGTGACCGTGACGTAACATCCGGCTCACAGACACCTAGCGGCATACGCCTCATACAAGATAGACAGAGACAGAACATTACACACTATCATCACACTAAGTTCCATCAAATGGGGTAGCACGAACCTATACCTTTATTCACCATCCACATTCATACGGATTTATTTCTTGTGCCACTAACTAGCTCTCCAATTAACAGAATTATAACTCTCTACAATACTACATTTAGTTATATTGGCTGGTAGCACAAGCTCTGTTTTTGGGTGTTTTAAGAGCACAGTTTTAACATATTAGAGATAGTTAAAACACCCAAATAAAACAGGCAAAAACAGAGCTTGAACTACTAGCCAATGTTTTTTTTGTCCATCAATGGATTCAGTAGAAGTGTATTTAATATCTTAAAGGAACAATAATTTATTCTCCTTATGTTTGTTTTTTAACATGTAATTCTTACATTTTGTTATGTTGGTTACTTGTACAAATATATTCATATTGTAATCTCCGCATATGAATAAAATAAACTGATATAAGTAAATAAATATAAATAAGTTTGTAATAGCAAAAAAAGTTATACTAAAATCGGATCAGTTATCCTCGTCGGAAGGATACACAATGTATCTTATAGAAGGTGATAACACACGCGTAGCAGTAGATAAAGATAAATTTCCCGCATCTAAAAGTAAACGTAACACATTTAAATTGTCAACATACATCTTCTGAATCTACTCTCAATATAGAGAACAATGCGTAGATACGTAAGTTTCCGCGGACGGAAGTTCCACGGCGATATTTTAATTTAATCTCATGTCGCTGTGAGTCGTTCCTAATAGCTTCGGCGCTTATCAAAAAAACGAATCTAAAAATTGATTCGGAACGGAATGAGATGTCAGAGTAATGGCACGGTGCGCTACGCTCTAAATGATTGTTCCTCTGCCAGGCGTTTTCGTTTTTCCGCGCAGAACTGACATTATCAGTCGTGCAGTCGTGAAATGTAAGATTCGACAGACGACAGCACGGCAAGGTTTGTGCAAGAACGAAATTGATGCTCCACATTCTCTGCTACTATTTTTATTTTCTATTTGCTGTTATGTATTTATTATATCACGCTATGTTTTATTACACATGGTAGCACAAACCTTTCAAATATTTATTCATTCTGAACTTAATATTCGACAAACATTATTATTCTGACACACAATTTACATTCATTCATAAATCTTTTATACTCGTACAATCTTCATTTCAACTACATTCATAATTTCTTTCATATGTTTTTTCTTTCCTTCATGCACCAGCATTCAATCATATCCATTCATTCATATCTAGATTGTTCATACAATCTCATTTCACCCACTTACATAAGCTCGTTTCATCTTTCGTTCACCCAATAAACCTTCAATCACATTCATCCTCATTTTGCGTACTAGTGCGCGAAATACGCGTTGCTATGATAATATAAATTATGTATTTCGCGTATTGTTATTAGTAAACAAAATTGACAGTTGTAGAAAAATTATATATTTAAACGTCATTTTTTCTTAAGGTGCTTTAAATCGCTCGCTTTTGGTTCGAGAAATGAAACAGCATTTTCTTGAAGAAATAAAAGGATTCATCTCTTATTTATTTTATAACTAAAAATAAAGTTAGTGTCGGATGAGGTTTCGGGGGTAATTACTTAAGAACCTTATAGGTATTGTTTTAGTTGGGCCAACAAATTTTCGTGCGGAATCCGGGCACAGTAACTTGAACCCACAGTGCAGTCCATGTTTTCATCATTTTTCACTCGAGTCGGCAGCTTGCTATGTAGTCTCCTCCGACACTATAACACCACGCCCGGCCACAAGATACAGTGGCGCGGTCGCAAACTTACTCTAATTGCAGTCATCGCGTAAATTACTACTCATACTACACGGAATTACCGACAATTGTCCCGAATAGCTGGGAATTTAAGGCGCGGTTTGATAATAAATGCTGCCCTGGAGTTTAAACGTTTGGTTCACACCGCAGAGGTAAGATTTACTCTCGTAGACATGGACACCAAACAAACTTCGACATGATTATCATTCATTGTTTCATCCTGACAAGATCCAAATTACACATTCGTCAATTGTCATTTAATTCACCACTAAATTTTTGTTCTATTTTTGAATTGTTCAACCAGAAATTCAAAATTCTTATTAGCATGTTTATATGTAATTTAGACATCTGGGAAAAAAATAAATTATAAAAAAACAATTACAATTTGTAAATACAAAAATCCGAACTCGTTAACAGAAATATTTGTACGGCTCACAATTAAATGAAAATCCACTGGAATTTATTTTAAAATCAAAGTGAGCCAGATTTTCATGACGAATTAAATTATTTCATCAACTAGGCTGCTAGGGTGCTAATCAATCTGGTATATACGTATATATATCACAATATTTTACTCGTATTTGATTTATGTAATAATTGAATAAACTGGAAATGATGTAAATAAAATATTACAACTGGTCAATTTGTTCTTTCCCAACTCAACGACGTCATAAATATGCGTATCGTTCCTGCCACGACATGTTTCTAAATTATTTCAGAGAAAAATGTTTAAAAGAAAATTATTTGGCAGTGTAAGATATACGTACTTATTTGATGAAGTAATTGTGAAATTCTTCTGAAACTTGTGCCAGCGCCACCAGCACCACCAGCACCGAGACATTCCGTTATCAGTGGTACAAAATCAAAATGGTGTCGTGGATCGTTATTCACTTGTTTCGCTGGGGCATAGGCCGGTGTAATAGCATCGCTAATTATGTAAAAGACTGTAATATGTTTGGTACATTTGTGACTATAATGTAAGTACGGTACGGTTTTGTAATGACGGCCGTGTAGATAATATTGTGCGCCGTGCGACGCGGGGTGATTATTAGGGCAGATAAGGGTAGTTAGACACAGTGGCGGCCCCCACGGGACCCAAATGGGGCACCGGTTTGCCGAAATTGAGGCCAGCGTACTTTTAATGATTTCTGTTAACTTTACAGATTTCACTGACGGTTACTGCACACAGTTACATGAATATTTATACAGATACTACATAGGTACTAATACCCTGTACGTATCTACCACAATCATACCACACCGAAACTATGACGACAATGCCCGAAAACAAATGTGTATAACGACAACAACAAAACAGAAAAACATTCCAAAACTAACTAACTAAATATTACGTTAGTTTGAGGCTTTTCCATTTTTCGAGATATTTTACTTGAAAATTGCACCTCATAATAAATCTACAGAAAATTGCAGATTTATACTTTTGTAGGGTAGGTGGTTCAGGGGTATCCAGTCGGCCTGCGAATTTGAGAAAATGGGTTCGATTCTTACAGCCGACAAACAATTTTCACCACATTAAAACTACCCCTGTGACTCCCCCTGCACTAACATATATGAGAGTCGAGATTTGACGGCCGATAACTGCACTTTACGCAAAGAAATCACTTACTGAGATCAGCTACGGCAAAAGTACCGCAATCAGTAATAGGTAAAAGGCATGACGATATATTTATTTTGCAATAAATGAACACTAAAAGGAAAAATAAACTTGACAATTTTTTTTTAACTTGAATACTGCTCTGACCAAGTTTGTCCTGCACAAACAAACGAAAAAACACCTCCGGATAGAGACGAAAACACAGGCATTTACCCTCCCGGACCTGGCCCGGAAATGACGTCACAAAACCGGAAAAACAGTTCCGTAAATCCTGCAGCACCCGCGACAAGTGTGAACGCGAGAAGTACGACTCTGTACCACTGCGTCGGTACTTTACGCTAGCGGCACAATGTGTTCATTTGTGTTGGACGAGCGTGACATTCAAAGAATCCGGGAAAAGTTCGGGTGTGAACAATGTATTGCAGGATATTAATTAAGGATATGTGACATGTTAAAGGACTCCGTAAAATTGTATATATGAAGAGATAGCTAACAAATTTAAAATTGGTTGATAATAAACAGGGATTTAATCCCAATCGCGGTTTCTGCTAGTTTTATTTGTTAATCTAAGTATAAATATATTTTGCTGGAAAGAGCTTAGTAAAATTTAAACAAAAATGCAAATAAATATATCATCATGATTTTTACCCATTAATGGGTGTAACACTATACCGTAGCAGATCTGGTGCGGCTACCAGTTGTCGAATCTCGGCCTCCAAAAAGATGTTAATGGAACGAGAAAATTATTCAAGAGAAGACAGTGAGACGTTTCTTCTCGAAGATGCTAAATAAAACACCTGAAGGAAAAATGACACTTTCTTCACGAAGAAAATATATAATTTCTCTTATACTCTATTGTCTTAGTTGAAGTCAGTGAGATTTGAACGCATGACCTCTTACTCGGTCTACGACCGTCTGTAATATGACAGTTGGTGTCTAATATCGTCGCAGACAAAGCTCCCAACTATCTCTAGTTTTCTCCGGATTCATACTTTGTCCATTACACCCTCTCCGGGCACACCTTGACTAATCCGGGCTCTACAACCCCCGCAATTACGAACCCTTGCGCGTTTGCTAGCTCGCGCCTGATGCTAACTGCCCGCTCGAGGACGATAACCGTTAGCCCAGCTCGGCACGGCGTGGCTCAACCCGGCTGTTCCACGAACACTGCACTTGATATTGCCACGTCTCCAGATGACGTTGCCGTAGCGACAGATAACAACTGAAAACTGCCGTGGAAACAAAAGTCACCGGTTGGTCGATAAGTGCTAGTGCGATAAGTGAAGCAGAACTGGAAGAGAAGTCGCCAGTGAGGAAGATAAGCAGGAGGGAATGGATAAATGATATTTATATTTTAACATACACATTGCAAACAGCGATGTTACTGCTCTTTTACACTGCCATTGAGATCTTGACAATGGCCATGTTTCAATTCAAAACTTCAATACGTTTTCTTTCTCAGTTAGACATCAACACACTATTAAAGTATTAAATTTAGACTGCCTATGGCATATAACAAAATAGAGAGAAAAATTTACACTCGTTCAAACCGCGTTTCAATATCTCTTTTAGTTTTGAAGCTCAACTTTGAGATGCCATAACTCAAAAACTAAAAGAGATATTGAAATGCGATTTAAACGAGTGTATTTCTCGTGCACTACTTAACTTGAACCGGTATTTTGAAAATTTTGAAAATGTTTCAATTTTTTTCGAAATTTTCTTTTGTCGATATTTCAAAAAGTTGTAAAGATAATGGAAATCTGAAAACACCAGTGAATTCCTCGCGTGAAAATACATAGGTATGCAAATTTTCAGAAGAAAATTCGAATGGATACATTTTTTATTAAAAAAACTCGAAAATGGCCGTTTTTACGAATTTTAGCTATTTTTCGTTTTTTTGTAATAAAAAATGTATCCGTGCGAATTTTGTTGTAAAAATTTGCATACCTATGTATTTTTACGAGAGAAATTCACTGGTGTTTTCAGATTTTCATTATCTTTTCAAGTTTTTGAAATATTGAGGAAGAAATATTTCGAAAAAAATTGAAAAATTGAAAAATTTTCAAAATACATGTACAAGTTAAGTAGCGCACGAGAAATACACTCGTTCAAACCGCATTTCAATATCTCTTTTAGTTTTTGAGTTATGGGCTTTCAAAGTTGAGCTTAAAAAAAGTCAAAAATCGCTGTACCTCAAAAACTAAAAAAGATATGAAGATGCGCCTTGCGCCATTCGATTGCTCGTGGTCTGAATTATATAGAACCACATTTTAATAATTTTCGATTTTTGAACTGGTTCAACCCAAAATTCTCATTATTTGTATGTACGAGCTCTTAAACGAAGAATTTGCAAACAAACCTCTACACAAAAGAACTTTTGGATTGTTTCGAGGTTCTAAATTTATACCTAACGTTTAGTTAATGTAATTTAAAGTAATTCAAATTCATTTTTAGACTATAGACTATTACACTTCGATGCATTGCTGAAAATATTATTTTCCCTATGTTTACTTTTAAAATAAACGCTCTAATGTATTGCTGTCAAACTTTTTAACTGTAACTATGGTAATGATATATCCCTATGTTTACTGATAAGAAAAACTCCCGGTATAGTTATTTGTGAATAAAGAGCGTAAAGGATATCTTTGTATCTCGAACACGGTAATTACAGCGCAAGCTGCAATAGTGATACTTTACGCTCGTGATACACACGTCAATGCTTTCTACGATCTTAAAATTATTAAAAAACGTATATGTATTGAAAATAAATCCGTTCTATTAATTATCAATATGTCAAGTTTATGTTTTGTTTGTATCCCTGGTAACTACTGAAATAAGCGCGCATTTATTAACATCTTTGGATTGTTCCACAGAAATCGTCAACTTTACGTTGACAAATGAGAGTGTAACTTTAGTGGTTCAAATTCCTTTATAAACTATAGATACCCTATGCTAGTATAAATAAATAAACCTGGTAAAATGTTTGTAGTGCGTTAGATCTATTTAAAATTAATTCGTTTGCATGTGACCGATATCACTGCCACCACTCATTGATCACCTTTCGTATCAGTGCTCTCCAACCCATCCGCATTTTCCGGCGCGTCGCCCAGTGGCGTGCTGCAGGGGTAGGTGGAAGTAGAGGGCGCTAATTGAGGAAGCACGAGTCATTGGCCCATCACGTCAGTCTTGTAAGCTGTGAGCCATGCCACGTGTACCGCGGTTAATGAAGTGGGTTATTCACGTGATCGAGACTTGTGATCCGTGATTCAAATCACTGAATTGTGGGGGTTGAAACCACGCGGTAATTGACTGATTGGTTTCACAGATTTTCTAAAAGGGAGTAATTGTTTTCAATGAGACAAAACTATCAGTGTCTTTTCTACTTCAATGCCAACAATTAATGCATTTAGATGTTCCACATCGAGTATGGTAACATTGCAATTGTCAAAGTCCTGCAAATTGTATCTGATTCATATAGTCGTATATACATGTAGATAATTGTTCCTGGTACTGCCACAAGAGACAGATTTATCTCGGAGCGTGTATCTACTTCGAAGCAAGCTTTGCACATCAAAGGAAATGCGAGTTGACGTATTATTTAATGGACAAGTTCTCTGCTGTAATCGGTAGTTAAGCTGATAATAGTTGCAAGTGGTTTCTTCTGCTTGTGTCAATATTATTTTTATTCCTTTTTCATGTTTCAAAGCTTGCAGACCGACACAAACATTCAGTATTTGTTTATTTATTTGCTACTCTGTACAACAGGAATCCCAATTACAGTAGCTTATACAGAAAGTTATGTAGGTGTACCAGCAATGCTTACATAGTAAATAAGGACGATTTTTTGTATCCTTCTCTGAGGTATCATTAACCCGCAAAAATGGATCAATTACAGCTCATAGTTAAAATTTATTAAACATTTTAAATCAAGTAGTGAATGCCTTATTTTCAGTGCAAGTGTCAATGTCAATTGTAACAGCAAGCAGGAGATCATCAAAGCGTGGTGCGAGAGCTTGTCTTCATCAAAACGGTGATCAATTTAAACATCTGTTGTAATGTTTAAAAATCACTATTTCCTTAACTTGTTTTGACTAAAATGTTCGCCACTGATCTAAACTTCAAATTTTGACAAGTAATGAAATTGTCAATAAACATTTACTTGATTCTTGGTTTCTTCTTAAATAAAATTTAATTGGACAAATTAAAAGACCTCCTGCACTTAATAAACAAAAGATTGCAGAAAAGAAACAATAGTGAATGACTGCTTGTTTTGCTCTTCTGACTTAGCAAATAAGTGTTGGCGGTCACTTACGTAACATCCTGTAGTGGAATCCGAACCACTCACCCATAGTTCTATATTTGGATATAAGTTAAAATCAGTGATCTTGAACCCACGAACTATTTCCCGAGAAGAAATATGAATTTTCTACGTAAGTCATGATAAAAAAAATTAATGTTAGTTCTGTATATTTTCATCTAAAGTATTTTTTGCCTAAAAGAAATAATAAATATTTGAGAGCGTGTCAGAATGATGTAGTACTTAATTTAGGTAATTGGGGCGCAGTAGTGTAATAAAATGTTGAGTTAATAAATGAAAAATGAAATTTGCGGATAGCAAAGTATGGCTGGAACTGGTTAATACAATTATCAGAGAAAACAGAAACATTTAGAAAATTCATTGGAATGGTCACGGCCTCGGGCGGAAGTGGAACCGTGTAGCGAAACAGCGATTCTCGGGCCCGTTCTGCATAATTATGCCACTTCCGGTCGCGATATTCAATTTTCTTGCCATGTAATCTTCCTGCGCGCAGCGCTAGACTATATCACGATATAGCCTTTATTGGATTAATTTAATTTGATCTGTGTTTCGAGTCGGCTGTGGATTCGATTAAAACGCTTACCAACCTGCTAGTCTTGTCTCTCTCTCTCGCCAGTATTCATTGTCTCAGTCCCACTTGTGTAAATATTAAATTATTTCATGTTTGGAAGATAAAAATTTTATTTTTGGTGGATATATTTTTGTAGCCTATTCACATTTGATTATTTTTGTATGTTACAATAATATTGTATGTGCTGCTGCTAAGCTTATGAGTGTTAAAATAACAAGATTAACTCGCGTGTTAAATGAGCCGGGTTATAATTGGAATTTTATCAGGGTAGATTAAACTATTGAATATTTTTAAATAAAAAACAACATTCAGAATTTATAAGAAACCATTTACTTATATTATAAAAGTTGATACAATTTTTCTTTCCACTTCTTACACGAGATTTTACTGAAAAAAATATGAATATGCAAGAAATGAGACTATTGTACCAAGGTATATTTAAAGACCATTAATTACAAAAGCTAATTATTCTGTTCTTATTATGCAAAATATTAATAATAGTTATTTGTAATCAAGTGAAGAAAGTGAGACATTTCTTCCCGAAGATGCTATTTTATTTCTGAAACCAAATGCCAAGGGTATAAAGCACATAAGGGAAGTCTAACATTTTCTTCGCAAAAAAACTTAGTTTCTTTTTAGCAAATCTAGGGAAATGTTCGGAAATAAATTATATAAATAATTAGAAATTTACATAAGAATTTTCTGGATGTTACTAATGTCAAATATTTCTATTGCTTCCAGTTGCTATAGTAATGGTTTTACTTTCTTCGATAGGGTTGAAAAGTATAACTTTCTTCTTTCCAATAGAGGCAGAAAAGTATCCTAATTTGTTTCTAGTTTTTTTCTGCACCGATTAAGTAACCGAAATCGATTGTACATATAAAGGTTAAAAAAACTGCGGTTATATTATTGAGCTACGCTATCAGTAAATCCAGAATCGTATTCTAATTTATATCAATATATTAGTAAGTTTTCTCTGGGTTCCTATCTCCATAGTTCAGCTCGAACTCAAGTATCATTTCTCAGAATCAAGTCCGTTTCTGTGTGGTGGTCGAAACTCTGCGACTAGCGGATGATAAAGTTCAGGCGGTCCGTTTATCATCGGGGAGTCACTAGACTCGGAGGCGGGAGAGATCACGATCAGCAGCGGCGGCGGCGGTGACGACGACGACTGTCCGCTAGCACAGCTCTGATGGATTTCCAATAGTCTGACCGGGACTAGTACGACTGGAGGAACTGAATTTCAGAGAGAAAGAGGGTGTTCATTGCCATGGCCAAATAGTGGACTTCAATACTTGATGGTAATAAAGGAAAATAAATATATTTTTACGATATTTACTCATTACTGACTGTGGCACTCTTCCGTAACAGATCTTGATAAGTTAGGTCCTCCACTATTTAAAAAAAAATTGGTATGAAACTTGATCTCAATTGAAAACAATGTACAGTTCTAGAAAGTCTTAATTGATATAATTTATTTAATTTTGACGCCAGACTTAGGGAAATGTGAATCTCAAACAGCGAAGCTCACAGGTATTTGAAGTTGTATGTGTAAAAACCAACTTATTGGTTTTTAATTAATTTATAATAAATAAATATAAATACAATTAGACAGAATATAACTCTTTTTTATTTTCTTTAAATAGTAACTAACAACAACAACCATTTTTCTTTTCCCAAGTCTACTTTTTCTTTTGTTTTTCAAATTAAAAATAATAATGAGCACTACATTATGTATGATCCAGTTTATCATATAGAAAAATATATAAATGAAGTATAAATAACTTTCGTGGCAAATAATTAAAAATATGCTAAAGTACCAAATGTCATGTATAAAACATTACAGAATAATGATATGTAACGAATAGTTCTTTCAATTACCACTAATCACTAACTGTTAGACAAAGCATCGTAATTTGTTTACACCGTTTAAACCTGCAGGATCTCAGATTTCCACATCCGAATCTGTTGGCTCTATCCCGGGAGCTGAGTACATTTCCTCTTTCTTTCTTTTAATTGCCTACCTGTCTGGAAGAGTTGGCTAAATTGATAGAGGGTCTAGAGTTCCCGCCGCCTCTACCGCCGCGGTAATTGATGTACCGCCGAGTCGAGCGGTGCCGGCGCCCGCCCCACGTAATTGAGTATAGTGTTGACCGAACCTAATTGGCCTTTTTATTGCGGGAATGCACTTGGTCTTGGTTTGTTAGCAGCATACTTTACCGACGCGAGCTAATTTGCCGTTTTATGTTGCGGTAATAGGATTGTACACCGTGATTCTTGTACTCAGACTATAAAGATCATGCTCAACTTATCGCAAAAAGAATAACTCATTTTCATATTCGTTTACTGGACCCCATTTTTATTTAAGATCATTCCTCCAGGCATTCATTCGTGGTAAATGTGTGCACCACAAACATAAAGTATCTTCGTTGCTCTTGCATGATTGGTGCTCTCGGCTTCACCTCGATTAACAACCTCTACTTTCTGCTTTAAGAACAAAAAATCCCATTCTTTGTTAGGAATGAAAAGTATCACTTTATTCTCTTAATTGAAGAAAGAAAATACAACTTGTGAAAAAGACATTTAGAAAATCTTGGAATAAATATAGAATTAAAAGTTAAAATGTACTAAACTACTTAAAAGCAGGGTTCGTAAATATCATGATATTTATAATAAATATCAAAATATCTGATATATAGGATATATATCAGATAAATATCACTTTTTGGATATTTATTTTTTAATTTTAGTTTTTGTACACATTTAGAAAAACTGAAAAATTCGAAAAATTTTACTTCTCCGGAGGCTATATCTCAAAAACTAAACAAGATATGGATATGCGCTCAACGGCGTTGAATTCCCCGTGTCCGAATTGACTTATAAGCAAATTTTCATACAATTTTATGCAATTTAATATTTTTAATTATTTCCTAAGGGGTACCCCTTTGTTTTTTTCAGATTTTAATTCAATTTTACCAAAAATCCTTAATCGTAGGTTTATTAAAACGAAAATTTACATACATATGTATTTTGATCCACTGAATCCAGAGGTGCAATCTTCAAATGCATATGACTTCTGGTTTTCGAGAAAATGTTAAAAAACCGCTTTTTGCGATTTTTTTTGGCGGAAAATTGAAAAAAAAATAAAAATCGCTGAAACTATGTTTATAAGTTAACTGAAGCACGAGAAAATTAATGCCGTTGAGCGCGTTTTCATATCACATTTAGTTTTCGAGATATAGCCTCGGAAAAGTAGAAAAACTGAAAAATTCGAAAAATTTCACTTTTCCGGAAGTTATATCTCAAAAACTAAACAAGATATGGAAATGCGCTCAACGGCGTTGAATTCCCCGTGTCCGAATTGACTTATAAGCAAATTTTCATACAATTTTATGCAATTTAATATTTTTAATTATTTCCTAAGGGGTACCCCTTTGTTTTTTTCAGATTTTAATTCAATTTTCCCAAAAATCCTTAATTGTAGGATTATTAAAACGAAAATTTACATATATATGTATTTTGACCCACTGAATCCAGTGGTGCAATCTTCAAATGCATATGACTTCTGGTTTTCGAGGAAATGTTAAAAAACCGCTTTTTGCGATTTTTTTGGCGGAAAATTGAAAAAAAATAAAAATCGCTGAAACTATGTTTATAAGTTAACTGAAGCACGAGAAAATTTATGCCGTTGAGCGCGTTTTCATATCACATTTAGTTTTCGAGATATAGCCTCGGAAAAGTAGAAAAACTGAAAAATTCGAAAAATTTCACTTTTCCGGAAGTTATATCTCAAAAACTAAACAAGATATGGAAATGCGCTCAACGGCGTTGAATTCCCCGTGTCCGAATTGACTTATAAGTATATTTTCATACAATTTTATGCAATTTAATATTTTTAATTATTTCCTAAGGTTTTTTCAGATTTTAATTCAATTTTCCCAAAAATACTTAATCGTAGGATTATTAAAACGAAAATTTACATACATATGTATTTTGACCCACTGAATCCAGTGGTGCAATCCTCAAATGCATATGACTTCTGGTTTTCGAGAAAATGTTAAAAAACCGCTTTTTGCGATTTTTTTGGCGGAAAATTGAAAAAAATAAAAATCGCTGAAACTATGTTTATAAGTTAACTGAAGCACGAGAAAATTAATGCCGTTGAGCGCGTTTTCATATCACATTTAGTTTTTGAGATATAGCCTCGGAAAAGTAGAAAAACTGAAAAATTCGAAAAATTTCACTTCTCCGGAGGCAATATCTCAAAAACTATTTCATATTTTTATATAATGGATATGTATCATTGCAAAAATATGACGATATATATCAAAATAAATATCATGATATATATCGAACCCTGCTTAAAAGATACAAACTACATAAACAAAATATAGATTAAACAAAACAAAATAACCATGTAAAACAATACAAACTGTAAATTATAATGTATAGTCCTAATAGCCTAGATGCTGAAGGACTTTAACTAATAAAAAAAAAAGTTAAAGAAAGTAATAATTTTAAATTGAAGGTGCGGTGTTATGATACATATTGGTTCTTCTTCTTTACGAATATAACCGTAAGCGTAAATCGGCATACATATTTTCAGGCTCATTTTTCACGCAACATCTCCTCGACTGATCTCCTTCTCGTTCAATTCCAGTCAAACTAAACCCTGTGTATACCCTGCAACCGCCACAACCCAAATCAATATATGTACATCAGTAGCTGAGCGTATCTTGTGATTTGAATGGGCCGACATTCATCGCAGTTCTTTCACATCAGCTGCTTCATTACTGACGAAGAGTGAGGGGCGAGTGGTGAGTGGAGAGAGAGTATCAGCACCGGAAGTAGTTACCTACCGATGAAACCGGAAGCGGGAAGCGATATCGACTGATGTCACGGCGCGCGGGTTGAACCGTACGGCGCGGCGTGAGCCTAATAATGGGGAATGAAATTTTAATCTTTGGCATTTATCTAAATAAGGCTTGGGAGTTGTTGCGACCAGAGCGCAGCGTTGACGACCAGTCTGCCCTGTGACTCCTGCTTCTATTTATTTTTTAAATCAATAGGTGTATTTTTAGATGTGACATTTCTCCCACACTGGTTACACCTTGCTTTCGCTTCTCTTTACTTGCACTGCGTATTATTTTCACTTTTACAAAAACATTCATCTCAATAACATAATTTAATACCGATAGTAAATAAACTATTATCATACACTACCCTTAGTTACAAAAATAATAGATATAACCACCGTTTCTAACCAGACAGGTTGACTAAGTTGTTATGGAGCCAATAAGTTTTAAAATATAAAATTTCAGGAGATTTAATAATTTTTAAGTATACGAGTATATAACAAGAAATTATACGAAGTTTTATTTCAAAGTTGGTCTTTGTATTTGAAAATTAGCCTAAATTATAAAATAACTTATTATTTATTTTCGCGCGAAATGAGTGCTTTTTATTGCGCGTAAGCATATCACTTTTAGTCGAGACTGTAGGTGAAGACAAAAAAAGTCATTCGAACACATCAAAATACAAAAAAATCATCTGCAATTGTCAAAAAAGAATAATACAATAATGATGATTTATTCAAGTGAATTGAAGGAAAACAATCAAAAATAATATCAATTTGGTATTATTGTGTTGTAATGGAGCATGAATTAAAAAAAAATGAGAGCGTGCGCGAAATACTCATTTTACGCACCAGGGTGCAAAACAGTAGTAGCAGATTTTGATAAGTAATATATTAATGCGCGTGAAGTACGATTACTAGTCGTCAGATCACAACCCCCAAAAGATGTTATTAGAGGGGAACTAAAAGTGTAATTAATTTGGACTGTTCCAGTTGGGTTTAAGATATCCCAAAGTCTCTTCTAAATGAAACCGCAATAATTTCGCGAACCCTTACTGTACGTCTGTGTGCGAACTCTTGTCAACAAATCTTCGTTGTGTCGTTGAATCGAAACAAATCTTTCATTTTGTAAAAACACATAAACAAACTCTCTCCGACTAATATATCTTCGAAATCTAATTGCGGCGCTCGGAGGTAGAGAAGACACATCCAGCTCCAGTTCGACGCCGCCGTCTTGCACGAACATAGGCGGAAACAGTCGAGCCTGCGGCGGTGAAGCTTTGAACGTGAACGAGGTAAACTTGCTTTAAACAAACAGCGTATTTTGTGTTTACCGTGTCTGCAATCAGCTCTCAGCGCCACCGCCGCGCCGCTTGGAAAGAAATACTTTGCTAGGTATGAGTCCGCGAGGTGAGATTACACTTTATCGTTCCATGTTCCTTTTTCTTGAATCTGAACCAGCGTAAAGGAAATGTTGCAAACCGAACATCACTTTGTGCTTTCCACTGCATACTACATCAAATTAATTCACGAATGCTCCACAGAAAACTATCAATTTTGTACTTTCTGGAACCGCCATCAGGATGAACAATTTTCTACAATCCTTTCAGAAATAAACAACTTTTTTTCAGTATTACTTTGTTTATTGTTGTGATTAGTGACGATAGTAACTGTGAGTCACTAGTGAGGAAAACGGTTACTATCACAACTAAATTGATTTATGTAAAATAATTATTAAATTTCTCTAATCGTAAACGTAAAATGTTGACAAAATAAGATATAACATACGTGGCAAAACTCGTACTATTGTACTTTTGCACTCAGTTTACAATATTCTATTCATTCCTAAGGAAAAAATTAATAAAATGAACGCTCTGATACATTGCTATCAAATTCTTAACCATGAATATGGCAAATCCAATGTTTCACATTAAAATAAACTGACAGTATGTAGTATACCTTGTGAAGAAAGTGTCAATCAAGTGCCTTATGAAACGGAAATATAAAGAATAGTAGTACATATCCTACTATTAAATGTTTCTAAATTAACACTTTTATTTGAAATATTTATTTCCAAAATTATTTAGAAATATTTGACAATATAAAAATTCATTTGTACAACAATTTTGCTAACAAAGATATTGGAACATTTGTCGCTGAACTTCCAGAATTATTTGTAAAAAAAAAAATAATGATACAGATAATATTTTCACAAAGCATTTACTATTACTGTATTAAGAATGTAATATTATATTTTTGTTTCATAAACAATGAACAACATAAAAGCATTTTGCTAACATTATTACTGACATTTGCACTGACATTTAAAAGCTATTTGATTTTATAATGTCAAGTAGCTTAGCAGCAATAGGGGCTATCCCTCGAGCTGTGCCCGACACAGTGGATGCTCCCAGGGGAAGAATAATTTGACATTTCCTACAAATTTAGATAGAAGAGGATACTGTGTTACTGATGACCCAATGATATTTGAATCTACACAACTAAGCAAATTCTATCAAATCAAATTTAATTTCTATTGAGTTTGCTTTTGATCAAGAACGAATTATTTCTCAAGACCAATAAAAGATTATAATTAGAGATTGATGATATATTAATGCACTGTATTTTTATTTATAAGAGTAGCTGATAAATTAATTCAAAAACGATACGCTTACCAATTATCAGCAAAAAAGTAGAAAGCATTTAGATTCAACTGCGGTTGCGTACCTGTAACAAAAATTAAATATTAGTAAATTGCAAAATGTAAACATAAATAATTTCAATAATTATGTATTTATTTGTTACTCTGCACAACAGGAATTTAATCCCAATTATACTAGCTTATAGTGAAATACGAATCACTCAGACACATTCGTCCTTTTTAGATATAAGTTGCAATCAGCGTGATTTGAACGCATGAATTCTTTCTCGATAGATTCAAGTTATATCCATTGAGCTACGACTTTCTATAAATAGTGTGATATAAAATATGAATATCGACTTATAAACAATATATCAAATTGAAGACAAATTTTGTGTATTAATGTCTGTATATGTGCGTAAATAGTAAGATTTTTTTTACAGAATCCGAAGACCTCGAATTCGAATCCCACTCAAGCTAAAAAATATATGAACTATCATATCGCGGCTCGGTGAGTCCTGACCCTGTACTATAATTGGGGTTCCTATTGTGCAGAGTAACATAAATAAATGGCATGCAATTAATATTGGATTAAGTATGAGACAAGAGAGAACATGTTTTATTAATTTGACAAATAATTAGTTTTTTTTCAATGTAGGTTAACTAGCAAAACTTTGTTAAACCTATTGAAATACTTCTTAATTGTATGAGTAGAACTTTCAAATTTATAAACGGAAATGATAAAACGTAGGAGTTAGCTATTAACTTTGTAAAGTAGTTAGTTGCGTAGTTGGCGCATATTTTTATTTGTGCTTTTGCCCCAGTTTGAAAGAAAATAAACGTCAAATACATATTGGTTCGCTTATAAATCAAAATAAATATTTATGAATAACATAAATTTGACGGGAAACGAAAGAAGAATGAATTAATTACAAAGTTAGTTGTGTTAATAAAAGTTGCTTTATGAATAAGAATATGTATTAATTATACACTTGGATGGCACTTTATGCAAATTTACTTTCGAGTTTTTTTGCTAAAAGTTAACGCGAAACGTAATATCTCCTTGCAAATTAATTAAACAAATTGTATTTTACTTTGTTTGTTTTGCCAGTAAATGCGCTTCATTATTACCGGAAATAAATTTTTATTTAGCTTGAAATACGTGTAGTGTGAGTGTGAAATATTGCCTGTGTTCTAATTAATTATTCTCCATAATTTGAATGTATTAATAGCCACTAGGTAAGCCAGTTGCACCACTGTCATTAAATATTCATCAACCTTTAGCCCATAAAATGAGGTAACACGAACCCTTCAAACATTCACTCAACATTAATTCGTCCAGAATTTCAATCGTGGACCATTACATCATCATTCTTACATGATTTTCATCCAAATATTTCTATCTTGTACCAGCACACTCAATACAGACTCAAATTTATTTTGATACAATTTTGTTTAACATCATGCTATGTCCCATAAAATGGGGAAGCACGAACCCTTTAAACAATCACTGAACATTAATTTATCCTGAAATTAATCTTTGCCAAACATTTCTATCCTGAATCATCACAATTTTGTTTAACATCATTCTATGTCCCATAATATGAGATATCACGAACCTTTCATACATTTACTCAACATTAATTCATCCTGAAATTAATCTTCGTCAAGTATTTCAATCGTGGACCATTACATCATCATTTTTTTCATTCAAATTTGTTTAACCATAAACTAGCGTAGCACGAATCTTTGAAACATTCACAGAACATTTATTTATTAGCTGTAATTAAGTCCTGCAAAACATTTCTATTTTGATCCACACTCATAATTCCTTTCATACAAGCTCATCTCATCTTTCGTTCGCACAATAAATCTTCAATCATATCAACTCATTCTATTCTAGATGGTCCTTACAAACTTTTTTGTACTAATTTTCATTTGACAACATTTTTGTCAATTTCACTCTAATCATTTAATTCGATAATATTAATTGCAGGGTTCGTAAATATCATGATATTTATAATAAATATCAAAATATCTGATATATAGGATATATATCAGATAAATATCACTTTTTTGATATTTATTTTTTAATTTTAGTTTTTGTACACATTTATTATCACAATAGGAAATACAAAATAAATTATTACTCCTAAATAAAAAATTAACATAGGTAATGAAAAAAAGTAAATATACATTGAATGGATGCACAAATATTATATAGTACTAAGAATAGTAAGAATATTTAAATAATCCTATATCCTAAATAGGGGCAAATCATCATCTTCTGATGAACTTCCTGAACATAGCGTTGCAGATAGAGACTCATTTGGCTAAATACAATCTAAATTAGTTTTTTTTTTGTAGCTTCTTTTTGGTTTAAATATTTAAACATAAAAACTAATTTACCGGCATTGTCGTTACCGAGACGATTACGTAATTGAGATTGGACAATGCCAAAAGTGGAGTAATATCGTTCCAGCCCTGCTGTGGCTGTTACAGCAGTGTGTAACTGTTCACATAGTTCAATAAATGTACTTTTATTTGGCTACTCTGACTCATTGATAGTTACACTTTTCCACCATATTAAAGGATTTGTATTTCTAAAATGAGTACCAAATAAAAATTTTGGAAATGGTTCCGACTTTGCCGTTAATGACATCACAAATGGCACACAATTTGGATTTATGTCGTTGATGTGAAGTTAGTCAAAAGCTAGTAAAGTAAGAATTATCTTTAGAATATAATTTTAACAGAATTAATGAAAGTAATAATGAGAGGTATACTGTATTTATTATAGACTATTTGATATTTTTATATAATGGATATATATCTTCGAACCCTGTCTATAAGTTAACTGAAGCACGAGAAAATTAATGCCGTTGAGCGCGTTTTCATATCACATTTAGTTTTTGAGATATAGCCTCGGAATAGTAGAGAAACTGAAAAATTCGAAAAATTTCACTTTTCCGGAGGCTATATCTCAAAAACTAAACAAGATATGCAAATGCGCTCAACGGCGTTGAATTCCCCGTGTCCGAATTGACTTATAAGCAAATTTTCATACAATTTTATGCAATTTAATATTTTTAATTATTTCCTAAGGGGTACCCCTTTGGTTTTTTCAGATTTTAATTCAATTTTCCCAAAAATCCTTAATCGTAGGATTATTAAAACGAAAATTTACATACATATGTATTTTGACCCACTGAATCCAGTGGTGCAATCTTCAAATGCATATGACTTCTGGTTTTCGAGGAAATGTTAAAAAACAGCTTTTTGCGATTTTTTTGGCGGAAAATTGAAAAAAAATAAAAATCGCTGAAACTATGTTTATAAGTTAACTGAAGCACGAGAAAATTAATGCCGTTGACCGCGTTTTCATGTCACATTTAGTTTTCGAGATATAGCCTCGGAAAAGTAGAAAAACTGAAAAATTCGATAATTTCACTTTTCCGGAGGCTATATCTCAAAAACTAAACAAGATATGGAAATGCGCTCAACGGCGTTGAATTCCCCGTGTCCGAATTGACTTATAAGCAAATTTTCACACAATTTTAAGCAATTTAATATTTTTAATTATTTCCCAAGGGGTACCCCTTTGGTTTTTTCAGATTTTAATTCAATTTTCCCAAAAAACCTTAATCGTAGGATTATTAAAACGAAAATTTACATACATATGTATTTTGACCCACTGAATCCAGTGGTGCAATCTTCAAATGCATATGACTTCTGGTTTTCGAAGAAATGTTAAAAAACCGCTTTTTGCAATTTTTTTGGCGGAAAATTGAAAAAAAATAAAAATCGCTGAAACTATGTTTATAAGTTAACTGAAGCACGAGAAAATTAATGCCGTTGAGCGCGTTTTCATATCACATTTAGTTTTTGAGATATAGCCTCGGAAAAGTAGAAAAACTGAAAAATTCGATAAATTTCACTTTTCCGGAGGCTATATCTCAAAAACTATTTGATATTTTTATATAATGGATATATATATATATATATATATATATATATATATATCATTGCAAAAATATGACGATATATATCAAAATAAATATCATGATATATATTGATCGATATATATCTTCGAACCCTGATTAATTGTAAGTCAAACTTAAATATTTCAATCCAATTCTCAATTTTGGATTCGTCATATCAAGCTAAACCTATACTCTAAAAAAAATTAAATAATTTCTAATATAATCTAGTTACCATTTAGATTTCAGCAAATGATTTGGACTTTTAAAAATTGGACTAGAGTAAGATTAGCTAAGATTAGATGCAGGACAGTTACAATTCTGTTGAGAGTAATGTGTACAACCAGCAAATGTTTCGTTGGCATTTTCGTCGTTTGAGGGTAGCGGTAGCGTGCGTAGTCGGTGCCAGTCGCAAAGTCGAGCAACAGAAAAAACCCGAGCTATTAATTCCGGATTGGAAGCTATCAATCGCCGCTAACCACTTAATTTCTCCGCGCTGCTAAAAAACCAGCTAATCAAGATTTCTGCAACACACCGCTTCGCTAGCACTCTGCGAGACACGCCACGCACGTGGAAGGAACATCAGGCGTACGCATTAAGCGGGAAATCACACACGTGAGACTTCCATTCGCCTTGATCACTCTGATCGTCAGGCGAGTACGAGATGGCGCTGACAGCAAGATGGAGGGTGAACACGTTTATGTCTAACACCAACTCTCTTTCATATTTATTTATGAAATCAATTCTAATTACAGTAGCTTATACTGGAATCCAATGCATCCACACACATACACTCGTAATTTATCTGCGTGTATATAGAAAAATTGTATTCAATTGTAATTTTTAGGTTATTTCGTGATGAAACGATTTCTGTAATTTTTTTTATTCGTTATATTATCATAACGAATACAACACTTTAAAATATATTGTATTGATTCACTTAACACTTTTAATACATAACTAATTATAAGTTGAAATTAGCGAGGTTTAAACACAGAACTTCTTGCTTGAAAAGCATATTTTATCTCTTGTTTCTTTTTCTTCTTCTCTCCTTTATTAATAAAACTGATTAAATTTTAGTATTAAAAAGTTACATACATACATACATACATAACATCACGCTATATCCCATTAAATGGGGTAGCACGAACCCGTCAACATTCTCATCCTGACACACGATACTCGATTCGACCGCATTAACACTTCCGCCATACAAACTCTTTCTTTTCTCACAACCAAAATCCATCAACACGCAACAAACATTCATCCATTCGCTCCTGTACACTGCGCTTGTTTATGAAGGTGATCTCCACACAATTGCAGGTAAACACTCGAAACATCTAACTAATAAATTAAAAAGTTGATAGTTAATATATCAGTATATATTTCATAAAAATATATAGAATGTCTAAAATCAATTATGCATAACAAGTTGTGTTCATAGCGCGCACACAAATTCTCGCAGAAAGCCACAGAATGTAATAACACATCACATATCTCCTGGTGGTGCGGTGCGCGTCCCGCGAGACTTGAACCCGGGCAGGGCAAGGGCTACAACTTCAACTTCCGGTCTCCGCTCACATCACGACTCGAGGAAACTGCGTTTCTACATTCGCGGCAGCGCAGATAACATACAAAGGGAATAAGGAAAAAAGCATTGAGTTGAGTTTACTCCGGTCCTTTGTGGACTATGTATGGTGATGTAGAGTGGATGTGTTCTTTTTTCGTCTTGGCCGAATGACTGCTAGACAGTGCCGTACCGTTGGGTATTTCTAAAGGGTATCAGCGAATGTACAATCAGTCTATTTTCACTATTTTGTAAAGCGAAATGGCTACTGATACTAGAAACTTGATTTGATACGCAAGAAAAATGAATCATATCTATTTCTTTTTAAAAAAAATGATACTATTATACATTTGCAATAGTATATTAAAGAACGAGTTCTATAAAACATGCTTTTTCGCACTCGTCCACGTGTAGAAAACGAGTCGCAGGCGAGTTTTCTAAAGGACAAGTGCGATAAAAGTCTTATAAAATTAGTTGTTTAAATAATTTTTTCTATTTTGCCACTTTTACAAATTAATATAAAAAGAAAATCTGCAATATTTTAAACAGAATCAATTTTGGGCAATTTGTATATGAAATATTGTGGTTGGTAATATTGAAATTTGGATGTTCATAGCTTGATAGGTTAAGTATGTCATCCGTTACTACCAACCGTCTAAAACAAAATGTTGCGTATCGTAATGAACGCTCTTTCGATACGCAACTGGGTTTCGTAATAACTGCCTTTTGAACACAAAAGTTATTACTAAGTTATGTATAGTAGAAATTAGTAAAAAAAAATTATTGAAATATTTTGTTTTATATTTTCAATATGTGGTAGTAAAATTAAGTTTCTATATAAAATTTGGGATCAATTCTGTAAAATACCAACTTTCTTATGACGTTTGAATCTCAGTTTATTGTAAGATAACAATCTTTTATGCTAATTTCATGAAGAATTGCATAGATCCTGTGTAGCAGACTCACTTCATATACAGTGAGGAAATATAAAGTAAAAAATAAAAATAAAACATTGGAAAAGAATTGACTCTTTGATCGTAAAATCCGTAGTAATGCTTCACAAAAGATGTTTCAATTTCATAAAGTGCATTGCATAAACCAAAAGAAAATTCTATGAGTTGTGAGATGAAAGAAAAACGGAAAACTCAATCGGAAAATTAAAAACACACCGAGAAATATAACTGCCAGGGGATTTTCATTCCAATAATATTTATATGAAACGTTCTGTGTTGAAACTGCGCAATTAAGTAATACAAATGTATGAAGTGTCGTTAAATGCAAGGACATGAAGTTAATTATATCTTGTGCAGCTTCATTAAGATGCCTCAATAAAACACATTTTAGTGGTTATTTAATTAATTCAAGGAGAAATGATAATTTTAATTGTGCGCGAAAATAATGACATCACGACTCTCTACGTCATTTTCAAAACAGCGTTTCTAAAATTCACAGAACGAGATTGCGTGTACAATCCTAGGAATAAATTAATACATATTTTTTTACCTAAGCCACTGGAAAAATGCACTCAATTACATTATTTGTCTGCTGTGGGAATCGAACACAGGTTCTCAAATCCACAGGTTGACTCGGTAACCACTGAGCCATCTACTACCTACTCCTTCGAATGGGATAAAAAAATCATAGCATGCCATTTAAAAAAATGTCATCCCCCTTCAATGTAAAAATCAATAAAAATATATGATTTTAATATTAAAAGTATGAGCCGTTGGCACTTGGTGAAACATTATGAATAAGAATAAAGAACGTAGACAATTTTGTGAAACTACATCAAGTGTCTACGTTTCTTATTCTTATATATGATTTTGCTAAAATATCCGGAATCATAAACCCTTAAAAGTTTTGTGAATTATTCGATTAAATGATTATTTCAGAAGATAATATCAATATTCTTTACTTATGTTACACCCTGTATGTATGTATTTGAAATTAGTTCTTAACGATCATACTATTCATATTATTGACTCATGTATCTTCATATATTTATTATCGATCGTCCTCAACCCCTATTCGTCAATAAACTTCTAGTCGTTTCTAGAGAAGTTCACAACGATGCAAGAAACTATACAGCTATAAATCCGGCAATAATGCAAGAAATTAGCCATAAATCTCCTTCCCCCATACACTA
Source organism: Pterostichus niger (assembly GCA_947425015.1). NCBI lineage: Eukaryota > Metazoa > Arthropoda > Insecta > Coleoptera > Carabidae > Pterostichus > Pterostichus niger. The sequence continues at coordinate 36,674,294 of OX380339.1, forward strand.
TACATACTTAAATTTCTACAAGAAATAGTTTACTTGTCGTTCAACCCCTAAATGGAGCCCAGTCCCTGTCCAAGGGTGACTCACCCTAATTTATCTAGTGGAGCTTCAGTCATATAGATTTCGAACCCCGAACTGAACATGTAAACACATTGTCATATCCTACAGCAAATGGGATTGATTTTATAAAGATAATATAAATATAAGATTTTTATCTAGATTTGCAACTCAATGGCTGGTAGCACAAACTCTGTTTTTGCCTGTTTTAACAGCAGTGTTTTTGGGTGTTTTAACTATCTCTAATATGTTAAATCTGTGCTCTTAAAACACCCAGCTTGTGGCACCAACTATTTTCTCGACAAACATAGGACGAAAGATTTGTAAGTTCGACAAATATCAATTTTTAAAAACTTTTACAATTAAATACAAGGTTCGTCAGTTCGAATCCGCCTGTCGACAATGTGTGATTTGTCGTAAAATATAAAATACAACTACATGGTATTTATCACACTCGGGCGCTATAAGCTAGTCACTTATACGCCTTAAATAATGTAGCATTCGACTACGAAAACCGGCAGTACGGCAGTGTAAAAACTGCGGCTCGGTGTGTCCGGTAGGCCCAGGCCCGATTTGGGCTGTAGCGCCACAGATGATGACAATTAATTTTAATAGTAGCGAAATAAGTAAAATGAATTATTCAGATGCAGAATATACTTCTCTTCAACCTGTAAAACATTGTTTTGTAAAGTAATCGGGGATACAATGTGAGTGGAAAACATATTTCCTATATGTTGATTATTGTGGTACATTGCAGTAATGCGTCTAAAACTTAAATATAAAAATATTCTGTAGATTCATGCAGATTCTCCGTCCGCAATACAAATTTGTCGGTATATAACTTTAAACATAATAAAATGTTCTCGATTCATTAAACGTAACCACTCTACAGTGTGTGCAGGGATACCAACATAAGAGAGCGAGAGTATTACATGTATGGATATTTCTAGTGCATAAAGTTCTGTGTTGTTTTTACAGCGCGCGCCATTTCTCCGCTCTATGGCTTGTATGAAACTGATTTATTTCTGTTTTCAGGACGCATTGTTTCAAATTACCAGCGCTAATATGGACTAATGTAGCTGAAACAGAATGTATTTGCTTTTTGCAAGTGATGGGACAGTTCAGATGACAGAGGGACACGAAATTGATAATTCACTTTCGGAACAAAGATAATAGTACGAATAAATTATACAGACAGTTACATTGGGACGCTCACTCATTTCATTATATTTGATTATATATTTTATTTTAATTTATAGAGACATTAAAATGGTTATTTGTCCATCTAGAACAGAAAATAGTCTATTGCAGCTTGTGCAAGGATTGCCTCGTTTAACGACACTTTATTCTAGTTTGAAAGCCCATAACTCAAAAACTAAAAGAGATATTGAAATGCGGTTTGAACGAGTGTATTTCTCGTAGGCTACTTAACTTGTACAGGTATTTTGAAAATTTTAAAAATTTTACAATTTTTTTCAAAAATTTTCTTCCTCAATATTTCAAAAACTTGAAAAGATAATGAAAAACTGAAAACACCAGTGAATTCCTCGCGTGAAAATACATAAGTATGCAAATTTTCACAATAAAATTCGCACGGATACATTTTTTATTACAAAAAAATGAAAAATGGCAAAAAATCGTAAAAATCTTAAGGCTAACCCCTTAAGAAATTTTCAAAAAACGATTTTTTCTAATAAAAAATGTATCTGTTCAAATTTTCTTCTGAAAATTTTCTAAATACCGGTACAGGCTAAGTAGCGCACGAGAAATACACTCGTTCAAACCGCATTTCAATATCTCTTTTAGTTTTTGAGTTATGGCGTCTCAAAGTTGAGGTTTAAAAAAAGTCAAAAATCGATGTAACTCGAAAACTAAAAGAGATATTGAAATGCGGTTAGAACCATATTATAAAAAATTTGACTTTTTGAACTGGTTTAACCAGGAATTCACATCTGCATTTTTATGTCAAAATTTTGGTCATTCATGAACATGGCAGCTCTGCGATAGCAGATCTTAATAAACTATACATTTTAAGCCGTTAAGTACAGTAACCAGTTGTCAAATCACAACTACCAAAAAAGAAAATTTTATTTAGTTTAAATAGGAATTTTAATTCAATAACTGTTCAAAATTTACCTGTAAACAATAGCCTAAACGATTATAAAATGAATTTATAGCATTATTTATTTGCTCCGGAGGAATCTCATGCGATGCAACACTAATTCTACGTTTTAATTGTTCTACACTCATTCTACCACCATTATAAAATTTACTTTTTAAGTGGCCCCAAAGAAAAAAATCGTTTGGCGCAAGATCTGGTGACCTTGCAGGCCACTCCACTTCTGCACCTCGTCCTATCCATCGTTGGGGGAATATCCGGTGCAGATAATTTCGTACATTTTGTTGGAACCACACTTCCTCAATATTTACTGAATATTGTAACAACTCTAAATAATTTTCCCCATTTAAATTTCCATTTACATAAAAACGCTCCACTATTTGATTCCCTATTAACCCGGTCTGATTTTGAAAGAGGACAGTTTTATTACTTTGACTACTATAGATGACAGCAATGTTATTTTCCCTATGTTTACTTTTAAAATAAACGCTCTAATGCATTGCTGTCAAACATTGTAACTGTAACTATGATAATGGCATATCCCTATGTTTACTGATAAAAAAAAACTCCCGGTATTTTGGTTTGTTGCTATTGGAAACAATTGGCAAAGTAAAATAAACGCTTATTCCATATGAACTCCATAATTTTAAGAGATGAAATAAAATATACAATAGATAACTAGCGAAAAAGGAACTGTTTATTATTAATTTTTGTTATTAAAAACAGTAAAAATTTATTGAAATTTACATGACTATATTTATAAATATTTGAAATAGTTTTCCACTATTGTAATAAAAGCTGCAAGATGTGTCTGAGCTTGCACTGAAGTTAGTGGAATATTTAATGTACCTTGGAAATATGTAATTTCAATTTAGTGTGAAAACACAGTATTTCCATGTGTCGTCTACTAAGCTATGCACTGAGCGCACGACTACATTTCAAAGGATTTGTGAGGATTGTGAAAGATTAGAAGGTTCTCGAGATATTTTACGGATTCTCGCGCACTTGGAAAGCATGTTACCCAGTCTGGGAGTCTTGAGATCACGGCTTCTTATCCGAAATAAGTCTTAGAGCATCGTCATGTTACATTTATAACAACCATCACTTGTATGTTTTATACATATTGAGATGGTTTGGGCGTGTGCAACGTATGTTGAATGAAAGATTCGCGAAACAGGTGAAATTGAGAGAGATATTGTGTGGACATCTAGAAATAAATAGATACTTGAAGGTTTGTTGCGTGTATGAAAGGAATTATAAATGTATCATCACGTCTTCTACCCATTACTGGCTGTGGCACAGTCATAGCAGATCTTAGTAAGTAATATATTTATGCCCGTAGCCCGCAAAAATGTAAGTGGAGAGAAAGCTTCAGAAATAATAATAAATAAAAAAATAAATATATCATCACGTCTTTTACCAATTACTAGATGTGGTACTGTATTGTAGCAGATTTCGGTAAGTGATATATTTAAGCGCAGTCGTGAATTCACACCCCCAAAGATGTTAGTGGGGCAGGACCCATTTAACAAGATGAAAATAGTACAATAATAAATCAAATCGATAGTTTGAGAGCTCATAAAATGCAATTGCATGTTTGAAAATGTATCTCGAGTACATCATCATCCCATTAATCTTATTCAAACACAGTTGCACAGAAACAGAGACAATTTACTATCTCATATGGCTGTATACAGATAACATGCAGTTACCCTCATTTATAACTTGCAGATAGCGTGCGAAGTAGCAGATAACAGAAGTCACAACTTGTGTGGCACGCAATACAAAAATCACTTACTTCCCTTACTGCGTAGTGATTCCAAATAAGATTGCGATAGAGATAGCGATAGCTGACCCACATGCATTCATTCAAAGTGACTATCTTCATTTTACCACTATTCTCACAGGGGTAATATTAAACCTTTGCACTCCAGCCTAATAAACAATAGTAGGAACCAGTAACTCCAAACAAATGCAGATCACACACATTGGAATGCAAACGTAACCACTTTTGATTATCTAAGACTTAAGAGCGCTGAGTGAGATAAACAAGCGTGTCGCAAATGCGGCGACAACGGATTTATTCCTAACATACGAAATGTCGCAAATTCGGCGACAACGGAGTGCAAAGGGTTAATGTGATTAATTCGTCGGTTGTGGAAATCGAACCCTGAGTCTCTTTAGTAAGAATATGGCGGCGTACATTATACTGTTTTTAATGAAATCATTGGAATTCCTCTCTTTCAAGGCACACTATACAGACTACAATATGCTAAATATAAATTGCGATATGTGAATCTATGAAGCTCTAACAACATTTTGCTATTACTAGAACATAACTTGTAAATTCTACCACAAGGTGCATCTCATCCACGCGTCACTTTCTACGCCGCGCCGCGCCAGCTCGTCGGACACCGACAAGAAAATTTACTTTCCGGGCGCGCACGGCACATCTTGCACAGCTGCCGTCGTGACGGCCGCTCGCGATATTGCGAAACTCGGCGCGCTCTGTGCGAGAACTTGTGCGAGTTTGTGTAATTTATGTGCGACGCCGTGCGTCGGTAGCGTAGCTGCACACCGGTGGAACGAGCGTTTTACTTTTTGTGAATTAATTTTTCAGAGTTTGTAGCCGGTTGTTTTGCTACGAAAGGGTAAATATACCAGAGGGTAGAATAGTAAATGGTGCTGGAGAGAGCCTATGAGCTAAATGCGCTAATTTACTACAATCCGTTATAATTTTATTTATTTGTTTTATTTCGACCCGATTGTTTTTTTACTTGAAGTCAGTTAGGTTTAACAAAGACTATTTTATAGAAATTGCAGCAAAAAATAATATATAAATTATAATTATAAAATGCATGTCTGTCATTTTCTTCGTTTCATAAAACGAAGAGATTCTCAACTTTTAACTTCATTTAAAGAAAACTGAATTTCTGCAATTAGAGATATAATTTCTTTAATTTCAACTTTAAACTTTTCGAAAAATTGCAATTGTTCAAATGATACTGTGGGAATAATAAAATTATGTATTTTAATTAAATAAGTAACAAATTATGGCGGCCGTTGCAGACTGCGCAAAATGCAAGATTGCAAAAAACTTGACAAAATCAGGACTGTAACAAAAATATTTACACTTTATTTATTTACTATGGACTACGCTGCACAACAAGAAATTAGTTAACCGGAAATTAAGCTATTATGGATTCATTTCATGTATAGAAAGTATACATTTGCCCTTTACTCATGAGCAAAGTTTTCCATGCATGTCCGGAAAATTTAGTTTTCCTGTTCATATCTATGGATACATGGAAACTGTTAATGTTTCAAAAGAAAAAAAACTGTAAAAAATTATCTTATCCAATCAGCCTGTACATTGAAACTACTCCTGTGGCTCCCCCTCCATTATCATCTTTGGGGGCCGGAATTTAATTCGAAGAAATATATCACTTACCAAGATCTGCTAGGCAAAAGTGCCACACCTAGTAATAGGTACAAGGCGTGTTGATATATTTATTTAAGTGAAGTTGACCACAAAGTATCTTTGCAGCTTGTACATGGTTGTTCCTTTAAGTTGCATCTCGATCAACAATCTCGAAGCGCGAGCGGAAATAGATTACTTTCTGCTCTAGATATATAGTAGTTGCTTTCTAGAGCAGAAAGTAGTGTATTACACTTCGCACATGGAGATTGTTGATCAAGGTCTAGATGTGAGGAACAACCATGCAAGAACGGCAAGGACATATTTTATAAGACGCTTATAAAAACACTTGAAAAAAATTTAATATTATAAATTCGATAGATTTAACTGACGGTTCTCGTTGAAACATTTTATAATAAAATTAAATTAAAATATCTGATGTGGACACCACATGACTTCCTTGTACACGTATTAAACTATAGATATATATTTTTTAAATTGCACATATTTGACATTAAATCTTTTATTTTTTGTTCTAATCCATAGCAAACTTAATTTTTTTTAAAATCAAAAAATATATAATATTTAACTTTAGATATCTCGTTTATGCAAAAAGCTAATTTAAAAATTCTTAATGTGCTAGACGCAGAATTTAATTCTCTAAAACTTTTATTTGCAGCATTCATTTCTAAAATTAAAATAATACCATTTTTTTCAAGGAAATCTGTTAGCAGCTTCATGTAATGTGCCACTTTCGGTTAGTCTATTTTAACCAAAATCTATTATGTTATTTCCATTGATATGGTAGTCTTATATACCAAATTTGGAAAGTTTTGGATTATATTTTGATATAGTTTTTCAATATATTATAGGCTCCAAGTATGGTACTTTACTCTCCGGAAGTTATATAATGACCAAAAAAGGAGGTGCACAACTAGATGTTATAACAGTCATAATTATAAAATTTTAACTTTCTACGGCTTACCGTTTTTGAGTTATGCGAGATACATTACGTACGTACAGACGGCACGACGAAATTAGTCAAAATGGATTCAGGGATGGCCAAAATGCGTATTTCCGCTGAAATCTGAGAACCGAAAATTTTCGCGATTACAATACTTCCTTTACTTCGTGCAACTTCTCTTAATTTTTTTTATTCTTTCCTTCGTCTTAACATTTTCTCCCTCTTTATATTCATCTTTCTCTCTAAGAATTTATATTCTCTTTTTGTTGTTAAAATTTTCTAGCTTTTTATTCATCTGCTTGTCGTTTTTCAGAAATGTATTTCTTCATTCTACCCTTCTTTTGCCTGTTTGATTGTTTCTTTCCCATCCTTTAATTATTCAATGAATACAACGAAAGGTGCACAACTAAATGTTGCTAATGCAATGACATTGACATTTAATTTTTTATTTTTTTCTTATTTTTTGTTCTAATCCATAGCAAACTTAATTTTTTTTTAAATAAATATATAATTTTTAAATTTAGATATCTCGCGTATACAAAAGGCTAATTTAATAATTCTTAATGTGCTAGACGCAGAATTTAATTCTCTAAAACTTTTATTTGCATCATTTATTTATAAAATTTAAATAATATCATTTTTTTCAAGGAAAACTGTTAGCAGCTTCATGTAATGTGCCACTTCCGGTTATTCTATTTTAACCAAAATCTATTATGTTATTTCTATTGATATAGTAGTCTTATATACCAAATTTGGAAAGTTTTAAATTATATTTGAATATAGTTTTTCATGAAAATCTATTATAGGCTTCAAGTAAAGTACCACTTCCGGTAGTTGTATAATGACCAAAAAGGGAGGTGCACAACTAGATGTTATAACAGTCCTAAATATAAAGTTTCAATTTTCTACGGTTTACCGTTTTTGAGTTATGCGAGATACGTACGTACGTACGTACGTACGTACGTACATACGTACGTACGTACATACGTACGTACAGACGGCATGACGAAATTAGTCAAAATGGATTCAGGGAGGGCCAAAACACCTATTTCCGTTGAAATCTGAGAACCGAAAATTTTCGCGATTACAATACTTCCTTTACTTCGTACAAGGAAGTAAAAACACTAGGTTAGTTTCAAATAATGTAAAGTTTATTTTACAATACGTATTTCTGTCATCATCAGGTGAACAAGATATTTAATATTATTTTTAAACAAGCGGAAATGTTACTTTCTCCATTTTTGCTATACATTACAAAAACGAACCCTCATCAATATCTGTATTGTGATAGTGAAATATCTCTTATTCCAAGCCTGAGTCGTTCCTGCCAGTGTTATCATATCTCAGTGGGCCATTCTAAGAACACGGCTACGGGGTCGTTAGAGTGGCGGGGGAGGCAGGAGTTCTTGGGTTAGCAGGAAATAGAACTGCCACTTCCGGTTTTGCGCGCTGATATCATGGGCTATTAGAGGATTAGCGCTCGAGCCACGAGTCGGAGAAACGTCAGCAACTGAAGTGAGATAGTCGCGGTCGCGGAGATGGGTTTAAATCCTGGCAAAAACTGTGACAAGTGGATATTCTTACTGTGACCTGTCACTTAAAAATAAAACTATCAAACTGACAATTACTATTATAATTACGTTGTTAAAGGGTCTCACTTCAAATATAAATTTTGTACATTTACTAGAGGTAGTGCTTTGTTTGTTTTAATAGTTCCAAAATAGAAAAAATATTGAATATATGGTTCTATATTATTTAGACCACGACAAATCAAATGCTGTTGAGCGCATCTTCATATCTCTTTTAGCTATCAAGATACAGATATTTTTGACTTTTTAAAAATCTCAACTTTGAAGGCCCATATAACATATTTTCAATATCTTCTACTTTGAAACACGTCATATCTTTCATTCGGCATACGTTTCACATGTCTAAACCATCTCAACTGATACACATCAATTATTAAAAAATAAAATAAAATATAATCTTCCATAATGTTTAAAACAGCCATAGATAAAATGTCCCCTATATTTCTCCTGCACACAACATATCTAGTCGTCTGTTGTACTCTCGCATCATCCCCAGGTGTCACCAGTCGATGTTTGGCTCTGCTGCGTTCCTGCCACATGCGCTTTCTACTTCCTGCTTCTCTCCCTGTCTCTCACTCTACTCCTGCTCTCTGATATGTCTACCCTTTCTGCTTGCTACCAGCCGCTAAACTCTCCTGCACGCGGCGAAACTTTCCTGATAAACTCCACGCAGCACGGGGAGAAATTAGAATTATTCGGTGGAGGAAATATTTGAGGAATGCTGCAATGGCTTCTAATGGGAGTTCAGACCCGGGCTCAATGGGGTCTTATTAGTTTTGGTTGTTATATATAGGTGATAAGCAATGGTAATTGTGTCAAAACACTCAATTTATTATGGTTTTATGGTAGGAAATTTTGAGTGTGGTTCAATTATGAAAGGGTTGAAATAGATTACAGAAGAAATAAAGTATAATTTTTATAATGATTAGCACAATTTTGACACACGCGTATAAGGGTGAAAATATGATGCATTATTTGTACAATTTTTATAAAAAAATAAATATATTATTACGCCTTTTACCCATTGCTGGGAGTGATATTCTGCCGTAGCAGATCTAGGTAAATGACACTTTCTTCATGAAATACACATATAATTTTCATAATTAATAATTTATTTAAGATTTTTTATTCTTTTGTCAGATGTCACCTGGATGTCACTAAGTCAAATAATAAAGTTGTTTTTCCAGTTGTTACCTAAAGTATGAAAAGTATCACTTTGTTCTGTCAATTAACAAAAGAACATGTTACTTTGTTTGGTTAGGGTTGCGAAAACGAATTATTTAGGTTTATACTTTTGCAGATAATTATGATGAATTTAATGAAGAAAATATCACATTCTTACCTAGTTTAGTTTTTCAGATATTTAGAATAAAAAGTAATTTGAGAAAAATTGGCGGCAGTGCTGCATACAAAGAGACAATAATGTAAACGCTTACATCCTGTGTTCATTAATGCAGTATTAAATTAATAAACAGTAAAACCATAATTAAACACTGCACTAATAGATTAAAACTATCCACTTAACTTAATTAATTCAATTATCCCATCAGATTATAGTTAATAATATAACAACTAATGAAACACACCGCAAACTCATAACAGCATATTAACAGATAATGATATCAAAGAAAAACATCGCAGTGAAATAAAACAACAACATTCTCTCTTGCTCTCCCCTTCTAAACGCTCTATATTATTTTTAACAAAGTAAGAACGAAGTATAAACTCAATTTAAACGCTTTTTCTCTTCATACAGTGTAAACAAAAACCTCATCTCCTAGTATACACTACACAGTTTTTAATGAAATGTACTTTTCGCGTCAGTCGTGGAAAAAACATCTTTCATGAGGAGATACTCGTGTGTGTTGGTTGGCATGACGACCAGCAGGGTTTTTGTCATCTGAGAGGCGGTTAGAATCCTGCCCCCTGCTGCGAAGCCAGCTACAACCTGTTGCAGGATAATAAAGCAGGAGTGTGCACTGTTGTGCAAGAAAACCTTAAATGGTTTTAATTTCTCAGCGCGCTGTTCGCCAGAATTAAATAGCAACGCAAAATTGTTACTTTTCTGGCCAGTTGCAACAACAAAACTTACATTTTAAACTTAGTTGACATAAATACAAGACAACAATATTAAGTTCGGGACAGGTAGCTCAGTAGTATCGAGTCGAGAATAATTATTATGACTAATTAATTAATTAATTAGTTCCTTTACTTTATAGCAATTTCCTTTACTCTTTTGGAATTCTTTATATGATAAACTACGGCTTATCCAATAAAGTTCTACCATATGTACTTGTTGCATAAATAGCTATTAAAGTTAAAAGTTGAAAGAATTATATTAAATTTGAAACACTAAATAAATTTTAAAAAATACAAAGATATTACTTTGCTTCAATATAAAGAATTTTATTTGCTTTAATATCTTATAAACTTAAATTTTTCTTGCTGTAATTTCATGAGTAATACTTGAATAAAAAATTGTAAGATTCCTTTATCATAAAATTCTTTGAAAATCATCCCCGATTTCTGTAAAGAGATTTAATATCTGTTTAAATATTTACCGATATGTTTCAATATTTACTTTTGAGATAAGATGAAATAATATTTGTGAAATGAATTTATAATAAGACAATTTCACTCGGAATTGGTTTTATGAGAAATCATGTTCTTTCATCAAAATAACTTCCACAGTTTATTATCACAACACTTAATTCCTCGTCGACAAATAAAATATTTAATTTTATTGTTCTCTTTTTATTCTGGAGATTAAATCATGACTTTATAACCGTTATATACAGGGTGTAACAGCTAAACTAACCACCGCCTATATTTTCTTTATTATTATATTTACAAAAAAATATTATAAAGCAAAGTTGTAGAAGACCAAAGGGGACATCTGGTTAAAGAATAAGATAATTTTTTAAACCAGTGGTTCTCAAGTTACAACACAAAGTTATATTTTTTCAAATGGGATTATACATATTTTTTAGGCCTATTAAACAATTATTTTATTCTTTATAATAATAAAGAAAATTTAGGCTGTGGTTGGTTTCGCTGTTACTCCCTGTATTAATCCTAAATTCTATTATATAAACTAGTACATAAAATACCCTGTACTATGATTGAGATTAAGTTCTTATTGTGGAGGGTAGTGAATACATAAATAAGGTTTTATTTTAATAACATGTTTTGATATATTCATGATTGTCCATATCTTGTGTTAACTATATGTGAAAGTGAAACAAAAAAACCGCCGACACATGTATCTCCGTAGCAATATATATATAAATATAAAACGTGACACGTCGTGAGTTTTACGTCTTCCCGGAAAGAGGTACGGGGTCTGAGTCCGGGTCCGGACCATTCTAAATAACCAGCACACAGCGCAGCGCGGCGTAAGTGGCAAACGGGTAACGGGTGCTTTCCGGACGCCGTGAAAACTCCAGCGCTCCGGCACACTCGGCAATACGTCTTACCGGAATTTGTCCGGACTCTACTTGTAATGTAATTGAGAGTTTCCTCTGTGCGCTCTGTGTGCTTCCGCGTTGCAGTGCTTCTCAAACATTCATAAGAGGGCGTGCGTCTCTTCATGAAGAGAATTTTATTTTATTATTTATGCTACTCGGTACAACAGAAACTTAATCCCAAGTACAGTATAGTTTGAACTCACCAAGCTGCAGTGTGATAGTTCATATATTTTTAGCTTACGTGGGATTCGAACTCGGGAACTCAACGTAACGTTAATCACACCACTAAACCAAAATAAATATTTTACAGATCAGAACCAAGTATGGTTAGATAAACCGTTTGACTCTAGCTTGATATTAATAAGAAGTGGATGGGATTAGCATGGAGCGGTTTACATATGTGCCGCATTGTAGAAATAACATTCTATATATTTGAGATACAACTTGAGGCATTAGAAAAGAAATTATAGATTAATATATCGTCAAGAGTTAAGCTCTAAATAAATTAAATTATTATATATTTTTTTGAAATGATTATTGTATTAAAAATGTTTCAGGTAAAAATTTACTGAAATAAACAAATTGAAGGACAAATTTTTGACCTATCCATCTTAAGTATGATATATAGAACAATATTTAAAAGAAAAAACTTTAGGTCATGCATAATTATTATTTTTTTCATTCCTGCTGTAATCTTCAAAACGCTATATCTCTAAAACTACAAAAGATATTTAAATTCTGTTTACTACATTAAATTCACAATAATTCAATAGTACTTTCAAAATAAAAATGAGTAAAAATTATTGAGGCAAACAGCAGTAAACTAAGTTTGAAAATTTCCTGCTAATCAGCGATATCTCGGAAACTATGATAAATATTTGAATTCTGTTTTCAGTTTTGTATTTAGCATTATTACTATAGTATTTTAGTACAACAATATTAAATTTGATTACAATTTACGTGTATGCCGCACCGTAAAAATAATATATCGTGAGGGTTTCTTCTTCTACTTATTTTCCGAATTAATTTTAGGTTCAAAAGTGATAAATATTAAATATCATAGTTAAATAACAGCGTCTGAAACATATTTGATATATGAATATTAATTTGTTGCATTGATTTTGGACGTAGACATATTTAAATTTGAGTTTTGATTTATGTTAACATACCAAATGTAAATACATTTACAATATAAAATGTTTACAAATATTGACCTACACATTAATTAAAATTTGTTACATTACATTAACAAATTGTATAACTATTCACCTTAAAAATAGTAATATTAATAATAATATAAACATCCATATTTAAATTATGCTAAATTGTGTGAGACTGAAAGAATGATTTTAGTAGAGTGATTATGTGTCAGTTGAAATGGTTTGGACATGTGGAACATATGTAAAATTGAGAGTGACCTATGATTAAATTGATGAATATGATTGAATGTTTGTTAACTTAATGAAAGATGAGACAAGCTTAGATGAAAGGAATTATGTATATGGATGGTGTGCCATGATGACAAGCTCTGACAAAGATTAATAATTGTTCAGTGAATCTTTTAAGGGCTCGTGTTACTCCATTGATATTATTATTCCAGCGCTTAAAGTTATGTTTATGGTTCACTCGTCACTAACATTTGTGGGTTCCGGGGGTGCTAATGGGGGTTTATACATATTTATATATTTTTTATTTATGTAACGTAATCCCAATTACAGTACAGGGTCCGGATTAATTGAATTGCAGTGTAGTAGTTATTTTAAGCATGGATGGGAATCGAACTTAAACGACTTAACGCCAACCACAACACAGAACTGCCGGGTTATTTTAATCTATGCATAAAATTATTAGATCCCTATTTTTTTGTTCCACTAAAATGTGCTCGGTACAGCAGTAATATTTTTAAAAGTTTAATTAAATTTGAAGAAAACCTTATCCAATATCTAATATCTATAAACGTATTTAACAAAATTTAATGTAATATAAAATATTTTTATAAAGCTGTATCAACTTCAAGACTGCAAACACTCAATTACAGTACCGGGTATAAATGAACTAGTAGTCGAATACCTTTTTTGTAATAAAAAAATAATTCTTATGACCATATTGTGACGTACTGCATCCAGTTGAGTGAAATGATTTTCATTTTAAAACTGCTATTATATAAATAATACTACTAAAAAGGCGTAGGGTGAAAATTAGTAAAGCCCTTCATAACCTAATTATATTCATACGTTATTAGATAATTCGTCCTTTAGATACAATCAGCCGTCAGCACAGAACCTCATCCAAAAAACCGTCGCCTTTATTCCCAAACAATCAAAGAGTCAAAGTCATCCCCCGATCAAAAACGCAAACTTTAATTACGTCACGGCAACTTTCACGTTGTGTTCACTTCTCCCTGTTCTCTTCTCGTCTCTGCACCCCCTCGGTGTTAAATCAAGCGTGTGAACGCGGCGCGTTATTGCCGAGTGCTCCCATCTTGTGGCCGCGCCAGGAACTAAAAGCGTAAGTTTGTAAGTTGCACGGTGAACAGCGAAGCACGCTGCGCTGGGTATTATTATTTGAGTGCAAGATTTATTAAACGGTGGAAGTTGTTGCGGAACGTGTGTTTTAAGTTCTGTAGCGGGAGCGAGGGTTTATGGACTGGCACCGGACTTTTAGTCTGATTGGAAATATGTTGCGGATTTTTTCAAACTTTCTTCATCGGTGGAATTGACCTAATAACCTTCACCTTTTTATTTATTTGCAGGAACTTAATTACACTACCTTAGAGTGCAACCCGAACCACCATTTTTCGAGCTGTCGCTTATATTTATTTTATTTATGTTACTTTGTACAACAGGAATTTAATCCCAATTACAGTACAGGGTCCGCACTCACCGAGCCGCAGTGTGTTAGTTCATATAATTTTTTACACAACCGTACTGGCGGACCACTTGGTGGTGAATCGACGGACGCACCATAGCGTTTTCAATGCTATTTTTGAAAAGTTCAATTATTGGCTTCACTCATTATTTTACATCAAAAAAGATAAATAGTTTATTGTAAACGAAAACTTTCTGCATTTTTTTGACAATAATATTTATAACTTGACTTTTCAAGAAATTGCATTCAAAATGCTATGGTGCGTTCTTCAATTCACTACCCTACGATTCCGAATCGCGAAAAAATAATTTGACAACAGGAACTAAACCTCAATTACAGAAACTTACAATAAAATCCAAACCATTCGGACACAATCGTATCACTTTGATTAGAACGCACAATCTAACATTTTGTTGTTCACTGTTCTATGTGTGCTGACTATTCCCGGTCCCGGAACCAGGCTATTCCCGGCCATTCCCGGCCGCGTACCAATCAGCCTATAGACAGGTAAACGGGTCCCGCAGGAGCCGACGCGCACGTAGCTAAGTCATGGCTCCCTTGTGGCAGGAACATACACACAAACATACGCGTGTGCGTCTCATCCACGCAAACATCACTGATCACGCGAGAGAGGTCACGCACACACTTACCGAAACTACTACATGCGAAATGTAGACGAGGACGCATAAGATCATAGAGATGAACAAATTTCCAAAGTGGCATGATGATGTTATAATACGTTTAGAAACTGTATGATGAGAGCTAGCTAAGAAGATGCTGTAATCGTTGATTTACTGACTAGTTAAACTTACAAACTACGACGATAAACATTCATGTAAACTATTCATATGGTGCGAGTTATTTTGCCAAACTTTGAAATTTAGGTTACGTGCATCAAAACTCAATTCCGAATCGTTAACAATTAAGATTCCCAAATTATTAATATTAATTTTTTAATATGCACGTTTCTATGCAACTATCAAATGATGTACAACCATTGAACATTTTTTTTTCTGAAAGATGAAGACTTTTAACTCTTTTAACACCCTTTTTATAAATTTTATTTCGATGGAAATCAACGAAGTTATGCCCATTTCAAAATTGTCATTGTCCTTAATTTTACACTTTTTGCAGTATGAAAGTTTGAAATAAACTTTGTCATTTTTCAATTAATTTCGACTTTTTATCTTTAATAAAAAGAAATGAACTTAATTAGAGACATATTTCAAGGCCTTTGATAAACGTGCATGCCAAAATAAAAATATATATTTTGCAATTAAACTATTAACCCTTGAGGGCACAAGTTAATTTAGGAATCTTATTTTCACCAAATTTGAATTAAGTTGTTATGTGGGTTACTCAAAAATCTGAAAGAGATTTGGATTAACTGTATTAAATCGGGTTAGAATAAGATTAGTTAATCCAAAATTCAGGATTTATTTGTATTGGTTATATTGATAATAATACATTTTGACATAAGATAAAAATCTATTATTTTGAAATGGATATAAATAAATATTTCCATTGTATTGAAACTTTGAATAGAACTAATCCATTTTAAATGACATCGACAGTCCGGATTATGAAAATAAATTGTTGATCAGGAATTTTCATTTTTAAAATAAGCTTCATTGTAAATTAATCCTTCAATTTTATATCACAAACGATATGAATAAATATTAACTACTCCAATTTTACTATGATCAAATTATAAATTACATAACAGCAAATAATTAATTATATTTCCAAAACAATTTTCATATTTAACACTACAAATTTTACACTGTCAAATATTTCTAAATTGTTTGAAAGAAAAAATAAATATTCTGCCACTTTTTAAAGTATTTTTCTCGAAGGTATATGACGTCAGTTCTTTTCAAATGTTTGTTGGGGTCAATGAAATACTTGTCGGTGATGTGAAGATAGAGACGATAAGGGTGCAGACACGCAACATAAAGTATAACAATAATCTGTGTTGTGATGCTGTATGCATGGTCGGACGCGTCGCGACGCAAATGATTAAAACATTAAAACACGGCGAGGCGCGTCGCATCGCGGTGCTCATTTTCATTCCGGAGCAATAAACGTTCACTGGCTAAATTCACACCGAAATACGCGTTAAAAACGAAACAAATATCGCATAAATAGGGGGCCGTGATCACATTCACAAACACGCGATGCTGGCGGCTCGACCTGATAATATCGGCAAATATGTGTATGATATCGTGGATGCTGTTACATTGGAGGCAATTACGCCAAACGGCGAACGTAAAAACAGGGCGGCGGTGTTGTCATGTGTCGCGCTGCCCTTCACAGCCGAACCAGTGCCGTACGACACCTGGGAGCATTTGTAAACATAGAGGCCTTCCATATAATCCAGTATTAAGAATAATCTCGAACCAGATTTATCGACTATTATGTGCGATGTTTTTACTAATAATAAGATGAAGACTCACCCGTACGAAACAAAAGTAGTAGAAACGGGAAGATAAACAACATACCTGGAACAAAAATAAAACAATTAGCAAATTAAATAAATGTAAACAATTCAACAGTTTACAAAGAAAATATTTAAAACTTCCAACGAAGTTCTTAATTAATAAAAAACATCAACTCGAAAAATTAAGAGTTTATATAAATGAAAAAAATAAATATATCATTAGGCCTTTTACCCATTTTTGGATGTGGCATGTTGCCGCAGCAGATCTTAGTCACCAAAGATGTTAGTAAAGGAAGGGCCACAGGGGTAATTTTAACCTCGTGTAAATTGTTTGTCATTTATAATCTTACTAAAGCAATGATTCTTTCAGGAAATGTTTATGGAATGCATGATAAAGAATTACCCGGATATGAAGTAATGATCAAATTATGTAGAATTTTTTCAGGAACATTTATTAAGAATTATGTTATGAAATTGAAATATCAACCATAGATGTGTGACTGGCAAAAGATATGTTGAAAGAACGGGGCTGCAGAAGATTAGAGCACGAAGTGGTAAAATTAACCGAAAGACTTTTAAGAAGAACAAGATTTTGATGATATGCTGGTTAGATAACTTGTCTTCAAAATAATGTTATGAGATTCTAATACCGACCGTAGATATAAGTAAGGTCTGATCCAAAGTCAAATGGAATGCACCTAATAGCGTGATGCAATCAATAATGTCAACTGGAATCGCTTCCCGCTCAATCTCTATCAAACAGAAGAAATTCACCGCCAACTATTTACTTCTTCGTTCCCGATGTAAACATCGATCTCTTTGGTTCGTCAGCACGGCACTGGCAGCGGTGTTCGCTAACTAACAAGCCGCGTGGATGGCGCTCTGCGATGCTGCGATCCGATCCGATAGATACCCAATAACCATACATCGTCCGCGTATCTCTCCCAAGAGAGAATCACCAACCAACCACCGCCGCTGCCGTGTACACTCCAGCCGACCTCGTATATTACACTACGCTAGACTCTCTCTCTCTCTCTGGGGCTATACCGACACATCGACATCGAGCAGCCACTAGTAACCAACGCCAACTACGAGCACAACACAAATTGTGAATTGGTTGTTGAATATATCAGCAGAGCTAGTGCAAAGTAGATGACCGTGTGGAATGTACATACAGACAAAATACTAGTGAACAAGTGAACCATATATAAACTAGGAAACTGAATCTATTATTGATGGATACGCATTGCAAAATTCCAGACTAGGCACCATTGTCGTCTCCTACGGAAACATCTTACGCATGCAGTAATACTTAAGGTTAAGGTCGCAACGCGATTCGTGTTGTTCCGCGCTTAGTTCAACAAATAAAATGATATGTTATTTTATTTATGTTACGCTGTACAATAGGAATTTAATCCCAATTACAGTACAGGGTCCGCACTCACCGAACCGCAGTGTGGTAGTTTTTATATAATTTTTAGCTTGAGTGCGATTCGAACTAGGGATCTCCGGATTCGAATTCCGTATCGCTATACACACCACCGTATTGAATGAAGGGAGGTGCACAAATAAAGGAAAATAAAGCCATATCAATGGCAACTGAAAAACAACTATACGATTTGACATTAATGACGTTTAGATGCTATTTTTCAAAAGAATAATAAATGTGATTTAAATTTCTAATTTATTTCTGAAAATTCTGATAGGGTAATGATAAAATAGTATGCACTTCTCTCACATATATATTCCGGATATGATGTGATAAGTTGTGTCTTAAATTTCAACTTATATTTTAAAAATACGAGTTTGTCAGAATGGTTTGGGTTCAACTGAAATCTGTAAATACCTGTAGTGTAAGTGAAATTAATTCGCTGTTAACCGTTAAGTGGTAGGAACAATGGTTGAATGTATATTTGTGAATGGTTATAATTTGGCGTTCATGAATGATAACGATGGAATTCACACGAATCGTATTCGTGTAATGTGTTCTTTATGGTAAATAAGAAAGGGAATTTCCAAAGAGTAGCAGCTGTTGAAGGTGGAATTTTTCACTTGAACTCGGATTCAGTTCATGAAAATTCATGGTCGAATTTTCTCGTCACTTCTCTCACAGATGGAAATGTGGAAATGGCCAGTGGCCAGGGAAATCAAGTTAAAATGATTGGAAAAGCAATTTTCCGACACTTACTCGGCGAGCACTTACGTCGGGATGGCTAGGCTAGGCTACGTCAGAGGAATGGTTTCCGAAGAGCAATCACAGAAACCGCCGCGGATATATGAGACAAACGGACTAGTGCCGGACAAGGCACGAAATGTATGCAACAATACACGTGAATCTTGTTTATAGATAGTTATCCCTAATCTGTATTCAACCAATCATAATGCAAAACATTTAAACAATCAACCAATAAACACCGATAATTTCCATTAATCTCTTTTCAACCAATTATAATGCAAAACATTTAAAAATTCAAGCAATAAATGCTGATAATTTCTCTTAACCTGTTTTCAACCAATCATAATGACAAACATAGAAAATACAACCAATAAGCACAATTTTAAAATGATAAAATCCGTAAGTCACCAAGTAAATATTTTTTCAACATTACTTATGAAAATTTCATTTTCCTCACTGAATTTAGTGATGAAATTGAATAACTTGCTTTACTAGTGAAAGGAACGGTTACCTATCACAACTATTTAAATTGAGTGAGGGAAATAATATTTGACATGGTGACCAAGGAAACGTGATGTGCATGTACAAATACAACTCATTAGATTTATATAAAATAATTTCTTGTATCGCAAACGTAAGCCTTTTTTGATAATTTTCCTCAAAAGTTCGTGTCTTTGAATTTCGCTAACTTCAACTTATATCCAAAAAAATCAAGTATAAGCTACTATAATTGGGATTAAGTTCCTGTTGTGCAGAACAGCAAATATATAAATAAATGAGTGTATATAATACGGATTAAAAATAAATTTCTCGAGTCAAGTTTGGAATTGACACATACACTTAGTTATTTGCTTGGAAAAGAGAAGAAAAAATCTGTAAGTAATATTGATTGAAGGGTACGTCACAGCTTTACACTTTAAATGACAAAATGCTTCTTAGAGTTGTCGACAGGGGTTTTCAACGGGCTCAAGGGTGGTTTGAGGGTGTACAGCAGGAAGGGGTAGATGCCGAAGTTTCCCGAAAGCGCGCGAAGTATACCGATTGCCACAAGCCATTAGCTACACTTCATCAGTACGTTATTTGAGCCTCAACACCTTTCGAACGAGAGGTAAGTTTTTGTTGGGACTTGGCGCTTTTCTTTTGCAAATTTTCAGAGTTTTTCTTGGGTTTTTCTTTCCTGTTTTGTTGGTTATTTTCCCCTGTTGTTATTATTGACGTCAGGTTTAAAAGCTACCTGATGTTTTCTCGGAAACTTGGATGTTTTTTGATGTTTTGTTTTAGCACAAACTTTGTAAGCTAACACGAGGGAATGTTGAGCTATTTACTATCATGTCAGATTATTCACCAAGACACCACAATAACCACACAAAATCTCAACACGACAATACTGAACCCCAAAATGAAAGATCCGTTAAATTCAGGGTACGAGATTGCATAGACGAACTAATACAGAGTGGTCTAATATGATTGTCCCTCAGGTGACTTGAACACGTTTGCATTATTATCAAAACTATCTTCTACAAAATACAGTTAGCATTAGTTGTCTTGTAAACACAGGTAATATTTACATAATTAATAACATTTGGGTTAATCAGTAGCCTTGTAGTATATTTGATATTGATACATATTTTATTAACATCTTATTGTTCATACAAAATTAGTATAATGAAGAAATGTTTTCAGGGTTCATGCTACTCCCATTTAATGGAACAGGAAATTGTAACCCAGTAGATAAAATCAAGATGACATTTACATTTTTACAACTTCAACTTATATCAAACAGATATGATTGTGGTTGAGTGATTCGGATTCCACTATAAGCTGTACTGTAATTGAGGACTAAAAGTACGTTAGGTAAAGTAACATTCAAATTTTAATATTAAACAGTTCTTAATTCCAGACAAAAAAGTTTTTTTTTTACATGAAGACTAGTGCATACAAATCACGGAATATGTATACACACTTATTTCCATTGAAAAATTCAGTCGCCTCAAATTATTGCCGTATTTAATTTTCCCCGTCCTCTTATCAGAGTCTTCTCTTCCTCCGCTATTCGCTTCTTCAGCCACGAACTTAAATTAATTTTCATGAATTTTTCATGCGCTGTTTTCTACCAGTTTTTCTGTGGCTAAGAAAACGTATTTGTGTGAAAACACACCAGTTTTCATTATTAATTTGAAGTTAATTTAAGTTGGTAGCCTTGTCCTCTAGTGTTAATAACTTCTTTTTGTTTTTTATGACAGCGTTGCGACGGCGACGGCGAACAAGAAAGAAGATGGCTCTGGGTTTTGCTCTAATGAATATTGTAGTTAGATGGAATTCCTTGCATAGATTAACTTTTTGTCGACATATTCTCGAGAACGCGCGAAGATTTACGACAGATGGAGACAATGACGAAGACTACAGAGATTTTATGACTGAAATGCAACTGCGCATTGCATATTGTTGCAATTATATTTTTAGCTTTTTAATTTTACTGTATGAAAACTACTTTATATAAAAACAATCTTATATTTAATATTCATACCGTTGTTATAAATATGTTTTTAATTTCTTTCCTAGGGATGAAAAGAATCACTTTCGATTTCTGTGGGTTTTATTACGTTGCATTAAGTTGTAGGTTGTGCAAATTTAAAGATGGTTATGTTTGTGGCATTTTCTTGGAAGAAATCTAGAACAAATTGTGTCCAATTACCCGCCAGACTCTCCAGTACTGACCAAGCTACGCGAAGTTCCCTTGAAAGCAGAATAAGAATAATACCCTATTCCGCAAATTGCGAGTAACAAACGTACGGCGAGGACCATTGAAAATAACGAACCACTGAACATATTACCATAATTATGATGAAGCGCGAATCGCAGATCTCAAAACGAGACAATTTGCGAGTTATTATCTCACCGTCGCGTCGTCGCCGCTGTTAAACGTCGAGAGTACTGGACTCTTCTCTCATCTCGTCTAGTCTCGTCTCGTCTCGGAGACTTGTCTCACAAGTCAGAGTTACACTCGACAAGTATTAATATTTATTAGACAAGTTGCGCTGAGTTTGTATATATTTAAAACTTTGTGAAATTTGTTAAATTAAAATTTGTTTCTGCTGTGATGCTGTTTTAATTTTAATAAATACGAGTGTATCGCGGAGGGATGATGACACCAGCTGCAGTAAACCCGGATGATGAAAACTCGGTTTGGCAGATGATATGCTTCAACTTCGCCTGATTGTTGCTTTCATAAATATTACTCACATTTCTACGCGATGCAAGATTTCATCGTTGAGACTGACTTCATATATCTTCCCTTGACAAACATTTCCAATTTTGTTTTGTTTATAAATTATTTCTCGTAAGCTTTTTTCATACAATTATTTATTTATGCTGCTCTGTACAACAGAAATTATACTAGTAAAAGTACTAAAAGTAAATGTGTTAATATACTTTGTCTGATTCGAATCTGAATATACCTAGTTCGAATCCCACTCAAGCAAATAATATATAAACTACCACATCACAGTTAGGTGAGTCCGGACTTCATACTGTAATTGGAATGAAGTTTCTGTTGTATAAATAAATACTGTCAATTTGACACATAATTATTTTATATTTGTTTGGTGCTGTCAAATAGCATATGATTTTTAGATAAATCCTTTTGTCCAAGACTTGGGAGACATGTTCAAGCGCAACAAGAAACACTAATTTTGCGCACTAAAT
Source organism: Pterostichus niger (assembly GCA_947425015.1). Taxonomy (NCBI): domain Eukaryota; kingdom Metazoa; phylum Arthropoda; class Insecta; order Coleoptera; family Carabidae; genus Pterostichus; species Pterostichus niger. Next base: position 36,697,094 of record OX380339.1, read on the forward strand.
AAAAATAAACTATTTCAAAGATTGGTACGTTCAAAGAAGAGGTAAATATGTAGTGAAGGAATGGAAAAAGTCATGAATTCGGTTCTATGTACAGTTGTCTGACGAAAAAGGTAGATGGTATTGATCATTACTCCTAATATCGTCTAATAATACCTCCGATATATAAGCGAGGAGTCGGATCACTCCCGCGAACTCGTCAGTGAGATTACATTCTCCATTCTTATGCTGTTCGATTCTTCGCTTTTCACTGCGAGCAGCGCCAGTTAATTGAATGCCTGTTCGCCGATTGCTAAAGACCTTATTTAAATCTGATCGAAGCGAAACGCAACGGGGGGCGTTCATTTCGTTCACTCGTTCGTTCGCTGCTGATCATTTCAAGTTATTAAAATCGTGCGCTTTTTCTTCAAAACGATTTCAATTGATTCTTAAATTGGCAAAGGATATGTTGAAAGAACAGCGCTGCAGAAGATGCGAGCACGAGGTTTATTCACCAAGTGGCAAAATTAACCCAAAGACTTTCATTCTGATACGTTGCTGTATGATGAGTGAATGTATGCATCAGTTGTACCTTACTGGACGGATTTGTTGTGTGCACGAAAGATAAAATGAGGAAAGAAAGGAATTATTTGAGGAAGAGTAAATGCAAGATCTGCTACCTATGTAGATAAATATGAAACATACCTTTACTTTGTATAACCGATAAAATGAAGGAAAGCTCTTGAACGTGTCAACACTCCACACGGCCGGATTTGCCGAACGAAAATAATATTCCGGAGCGAGGGTTAGCCAACCAAGCTTCGCGCTACTAAATAAATACAGCACTTGGCACTTGCGAAACAATCGCGCTAATCCTGGTTTATGAATTTGGTGTAAGCTGCTGCATTTGCGCAAAGTGTGCGGTAAGCGCTGATGACGAAACTTGCGATATGTTGATGTGGACTTTACGTTACCCGACACTATGTGTTTCAGGAGGTTTTTACCAGTCAAGGGAACTACTTCCACTTTGAAATTTATTTGTCTTTACTAATATAAATATACAATGTGTTAAACAGCCAAACATAATATATTAAAATAACTATACAGTAACTTACTTTCAAAGCCGATTTTACAATCTCCCAACAAAGTTTCTAATACATGTATTAATCTTAAAATGACTAAATTTTCAAAGTAAGAAAGATATTTTTGTTTTTGAATTCAACCATATATAAACAATATAATTTGTCATTATAAATAAGTGTAAAAGAAGCTAAATTCAGTAGACTTATTAATATCTTTTTGATATATGTAGAACAATTGTAACCGGTACAATTTTGCCGTGTAATAAACAGTTAGATAATGATAGTTGAGTACTAGTCGACTTTGAAATCCATTTACTTATTTATCGAATTGACTTCTCTTCGGTGCAGTATTAGCATGTTGATTAGTTCAGTCGATTTTGGGTAACAAAGTGGCCGATACACTGTGGCGATGTCTCGGATTTATGGGCGCCATCGTCAAAGCGTCCAATGTAGTCGCCATAGCAACCTGCCCGGGTATCGATTCGGTAACACTGAACCGATTGTCCGCCACGGATGCGGACTCGCATCGCATCTTGTCACACACACACATCAAGACAACGGAATGCAATCCGCACGGAATGATATGCGGACTCTCGTCATAATATACTCAATCAAGTCGGACTCACGCAGCTCAATAGTTTTCCCGCAACCATATATGAAAATGACAGTTTACATATAGTCGCCTAGTTACGAAAATAAACAATATTATAACATAATTTTTTTTTTGGTCATAAATGATTCTTTCCTATGTCATAACTGGAAACCAATTAATTAAAACTAATTCATAAGCCACAGTAATTAATTATATCAATCAAAAACCCAAGTTATTTTGCAAAAAAAACGAAAAAACTCCAAAATATTTACTCTACTTATGTGAGTTAACTATATTATCATAAAAGATTTTGTGCATAATTTTCTTGAAGTTCCTGAACAGATCGTTCATTGATCATTCGATAGAGCTATTGTCAAGTGTAAAAATTCGAATTTATATGAAAAAAAAACCCACAGAATTGCAATTTTTAGGCTCCCTGTGGAGAAAACATTTTAATTTGAGATCATTTTTGTAAGTAAAATTTTATACAGAACAAAAATGTTGGGAGTTTTGATCCAGCCTATTGCATATATCTATATATTGATATTTTTTGAGAAAGTTTTTTAATTGAAGAACGCTGCTTAATTCGACTCTTCTTCTTCTTCTGATGGCACTACAGGCCAAATAGGGCCTGGGCCTACCGGACACACCGAGCCGCAGTTTTTACACTGCCGTACTGCCGGTCTTCGTAGTCAAATGCTACATTATTTAAGGTGTATAAGTGACTAGCTTATAGCGCCCGAATGTGATAAATACATGTAGCTGTATTTTATATTTTACGACAAATCACACATTGTCGATAGGCGGATTCGAACTGACGAACCTTGGTTCGGGTGACGTCACAGTATGTTAAGAGATGCTTAATTCGACTCAATCAGATTTAAAAGCGCTAGCTTTTAGTTGGTAGACTTGCATTTTGTTATTCATTCTTAACTCAGAACAGCAGGAACTTAATACCAAATAAAGAACAAGGAGCCTATAAGGTTATATTTTTATAATTATTTTATAGTGTCCCTTTCCAGTTATGCGAACAATGATCTAAAAATCTTGATTATTAAATTAATTTATTTGATTGGACAACTGGATATTAATACCAGTTACAATGAAATTTAATATATACAGTTGTGGTTCCTTTCCATGTAAATATTATTGAATTAGAAACCACAGATAAGCTATTGATAGATAATACGTATTATATGCACAAATATAGTATTACAAATAATTTAATAATGTGATACAGATATTGCATTAATTAATACGTACGAATGAATAAACATAATACGAACATAGAACCATAGAATCGAAGCAGCCAGCGTCCATGTTCGTTTCATTAGAGAAGGTAATTAAGGGCAAATGAACAAAATTCTTTGTGTAAATCGTATGTAGCAGATATGATCATAATCTGTGTAAAATCTGTGCAGTGAAGTAATTCCGCAAAGTTTCTCATTAGGCTGGGGCATATCGTCTTTTATGTTCCGGTATCTGGCGAATCTAACAGGCTTCCGTCCCGACCATCAGTAACCGTTTTTACAACCCGGTAACGAGCTCCCTACGCGTATCAGTAACCAACTGTAACCAAACCAAACTGAACCGATCACAGACTTAAAATCTTCTGTCATTAAAATGCTATAAAATGAATCGAACGCTTGCACGCCTACAACATCGTGTTTCTATTCTTTTTCTTTGTGAGTTTCTTGCGCTGTTTCTTCTCAGACTCGCGAGATTGCTTGACAGGCCTGACAGTTATTTGATAGCATCTTTTAACTTATTTTCAAAGTAAGTAAACTATATTATATACACAGCTACTTTCAACGTTCAATTTGCAAATATCGAGAGAGATATTTTTAGCGAATAATTGCAGAATTGAGTGGAAAATTTAATTATTCCTGTATCCTGCATCAAAATTAAATCACTGAGAAACTAGGGCAATTCCAACATTTTTCGCGATAATTATTTCATGTTTATACCAATGAATTTTATGATTTTTTCTAGCTCAGAACGAAATACGTGACCTTCATATTAAATATTTATTTATTTGTTTTCTGTTAGTTACAGGATGAATCTAATGAATGCTTGAAGGGTCCGTGCTACCCCGATTGATGGTGTATATCGTGAAGTGATGTAAAAGCTATGACGTCAACATAATCTACATTTATTTCTAGGTTGTCAGCACGGTAATGATAATATAGATAATTGCATAGCTCTCACTGATGGCATATTTAACTAGTAAATGAATGATATTTATTTTTGACAGACATATCACGATTTCAATTGAACTCGTTTACGTCAAGTTGGAATCAATAACACATATTCAATCGCCAATAATCAATCGTTATCGGAGCTTCAGGACACAAAGCCCGTGGCGCTAAAGCTCTAAAGCTTGTGGTGGCAGCCGGAAGCAGTCAGCGCCAAAAACTAAAAGCACCCGTCAAATGAACTACTGACACATTCGGAAATTAAATCCAGTTGGCGAGTGAGAGAGAGACGCTTGCCGGCCAAATTTAAAACTAACGCACTGTCAGCTGCTTTAGGGTGCACAACGGACAGAAATCACCCGAAAAAGACTCACATATTGTTTATGCCAATGGAATGACTTTTTCTTTTTAATGAAAAACACTTGATTGTGTTTTAAAAATTAAACATTATCACTTTATTGTTCAATTTCGGCTGTTATACCATTTTCAGAAATGAGTACATGCGAACAACACAGATCTTATACCGGGAGTTTTTCTTGTCAGTAAACATAGGAATATATCATTACCATAGTTACAGTTCAAAAGTTTGACAGGAATATATTAGAGCGTTTATTTTAAAAGTAAACATAGGGAAAATAATATTTTCAGCAATGCATTGAAGTGTAATAGTCGATAGTCTAAAAGAAACATTTTAAGTTTAAACAAATTAAATGAATTTGAATTACTTTAAATTACATTAACTAAATGTTAGGTATAAATTTAGAACCTCAAAACAATCTAAAAGTTCTCTTGTGTAGAGGTTTGTTCGCAAATTCTTCGTTTAAGAGCTCGTACATATAAATAATGAGAATTTTGTGTTGAACCAGTGCAAAAATTGAAAATTAATAAAATGTGGTTCTATATAATTCAGACCACGAGAAATTGAATGGCGCAAGGCGCATCTTCATATCTTTTTTAGTTTTTGAGTTACAGCGATTTTTTACTTTTTTTAAGCTCAACTTTGAAAGCCCATAACTCAAAAACTAAAAGAGATATTGAAATGCGGTTTGAACGAGTGTATTTCTCGTGCGCTACTTAACTTGTACAGGTATTTTGAAAAAATTTAAATTTTTCAATTTTTTTCAAAATTTTTCTCCCTCAATATTTCAAAAACTTGAAGAGATAATGAAAATGTGAATACACCACTGAATTTCTCTCGTAAAAATACATAGGTATGCAAATTTTAACAACAAAATTCGCACGGATACATTTTTTATTACAAAAAAAACGAAAAATGGCCAAAAATCGTAAAAATTCCAAGGGGTACCCCTTAAGAAATTTTAAAAAAACGGCCATTTTCGATTTTTTGTAATAAAAAATGTATCCGTTCGAATTTTCTTCTGAAAATTTGCATACCTATGTATTTTCACGCGAGGAATTCACTGGTTTTTTCAGATTTCCATTATCTTTTCAACTTTTTGAAATATCGACAAAAGAAAATTTCAAAACAAAAAAAAAATTCAAAATTTTCTAAATACCGGTGCAAGCGCACGAGAAATACACTCGTTCAAACCGCATTTCAATATCTCTTTTAGTTTTTGAGTTATGGCGTCTCAAAGTTGAGCTTTAAAAAAAGTCAAAAATCGCTGTAACTCCAAAATTAAAAGAGATATTGAAACGGGGTTTGAACGAGTGCATTTCGTCCAGTTTGTCCTATATAAATAAAGTTGCGCTCGTTACATTTTATTTGGTACATTTCCGAATTGGACACTGGATCTTATTAAGTAATTTGTACGTAAGTAATAAATTAGAAACATCTGATTTACAACCATAACTGCTCAGTTGAAAATTTGTCTCTATCTATCTCTTCAACCAAATATGTTTACAATGGTGGGTTTCTTATAGTCTTGTGCCCGCTAAAGAAATTGAATGATTATAAAATTCTAAATCCTCCTAACCTATTGAGTGAAGTTTCTGGCTATGCTATTGAACTTGTTTCTTCCAAATAGGAAAATAGTGTGTTCTCACTTCACTTCTGAATTGAACTTATATTCGAAAAAATATGAGTGTATCTGAGTGATTTTGATTCAACAATTTCCTGGTGTGAAGAGAAGCAAATAAATAATTGTCATTGGATGAAGATCATAGCAAGTGGGAAGATAGAATATTATTAAACATTTATCGAAATAGGAATCTTAGAATCGCATGTGTTTCTTTCTTTTGGTGGTACTTTTTATTTATTTTTCGCAAGTGGAAATGTACGTAGCATCCAGAATACTCGTACATACATTCGTGACGTAAATCAATAATGCGCGCAGTGAGTGAGCGAGGTTTTGCTATCTTCGATTTCCTTAATGGGGAAAATTGCCGCGGGGCTACTTTCAAACCTCTTGGAGAGAAAAGGGTTAAAACAATAAAACCAAACCCGAATGTTTTATTTTTTATTTCAAACAAAAAATAACTCACTCTCGTCCGACACTTGAAATTTTCACAACACACAGCAAAACAATAATAACATAGTCGTTTCATAATATGTAGATTTCATTAAAATCTAATAGTATATTCATCTACGGAAAGATATCTTGATTATTTCTGAGGTATAATTTGTAGCCGGGAGTCTACAAAACAACGAGAGAAAATAGATAATCTCTCGAGATGTATATACGAAAACTGTAATTGAAATTAAGTTCCTGTTAGACAGTGTAATAGAAATAACGAAAATATATAAATAAACCAGTAAGAAATAAATTAAAAAAAGTGTTGATAAAATGGACATTCAAATGACCAGTTTGTCGCCTACCTTATAACACGTGACTACTGAGTGGTGAAAACTTGGCGGCAAGAAGCACCTTTTCCGACAATAATTTACACAATATTTTATAGGACATACATTGATTAATTAAAAAAAAATAAATTAAATAAACACTTGGCAAAGTCTCACAAAATTCAGCCTCCAAGTCACCTTATGAGGGCATCGTCAGAGGCTGGCCAGCACAGTATGGTATAACTCACTTCTTCACCTAGAACAAAGTTCACGTGAAGAAGCTGGTGACGAAGAACTGTGCCAGCAGACAATAAGCCTCTGACGATGCCCTCATAAGGTGACTTGGAGGCTGAATTTTGTGAGACTTTGCCAAGTGTTTATTTAATATTTTTTATTAAACCTAGTTTCACCAAGTGTATGGATGACAATTAATTTTGTCTTTGTTGTTGATTAATTTTTACTCAAACACACATATTATTTACTTAATTATTATATGAAAAATTATAATTATGAAAATAATTGTTTTCTTTTACTGTCACTATCATAAAAATTAACTGGAACAACTGAAATTTGTATATAATAAAATATGATTATTGTTATTCTGCTCACCAAAATAATCGAAAACAATTTTCAAAGATTTTTGTCTTATTTTTACTTGGAAACCTGCGTTTCGTATGCAACGAACTGTTTATAGAAAGAAAGTTTGTTAACTTTTTGCTGTTACATCGATACTTATTACCATTGGTCAAATTTGACAATAATTTTGAAAAGTTTGAGAGGAAATGATCGTTTCAGCAGATTACAGGGTAAAAAGATAATTAAAAGCAGGAATTTTTAATTATTACGGTGTCAGTTTTCCCGTCCAATAAATCGTGTAAAAAATTCTAGGAGCGTAGTGCGCAAACATAAATCCAACCGTCGCGTCGAAAACTTAACAGACAGGTTCGCCTCTTCTTGTTTATATCAACAATTATACATCCACCATTTGTCGACAAATTTAGCCAGCAGTAAATTTAAACTTGGCGCCATAAATAACAGGAAATCCAGCAATTGTTTTTAGCCGGTGGCGGTAGTGAAACTGTAACATAACGTAACGCGACATGGGGACACGGCGACATAGCGTGGCCGACGTAGCGTATTGAATTATCGACTGGGAACGACGTTTTTGCATGCTGGCAAAATCTACGCTCTAATTTTGTAATTGGCGAATTAGAACGCGCTTTGCAAAATAGCTCCGGTTTGTGGCCATTGTCTAACGGAAATTCACTCCTGTTTGTTAATCAAATGGATTATTAACTGAAAAATATTTATATTTAAATACTAGTATAGTCCCATTAAATAATAATATTCACTAAACATTTATTTCTTAGAGTCGTCTTGCAATTTATCTTTGCTAAAATAAGTGCAAAAGTAACCGTAGCCGAACGCCAAAATTTTTCGGTTAGAAAAACAAAAACATAGTTAAATGTAACAACACTTTTCTAATTGAATTTAAGTTCTAAGACATTCTTTGAATTATTGTATATTTAGTAGTTTGCCTCTAGATGTTGTAATATCCCACTAAACTAGGCATTTACGCATTTTAGAACACTATTATACTTTGCGTTCTTTGAACTATTTCCCCTCGCTCTCTCGCACCCCTTTTCGGAACTGGAAATGCCGTGACTGCATTGTAGTATTTGGAGGGCGGCGTGATGATACATTAGTGTATTTATAGCCGGATCAATGCGGCTTGTAATATATTCTACATTGTATCTTTTCGGTAATATAAGTGTGCTAGGCACGGCCTACTACCACCTATCGATTCGGCCATAAAGCCAAATGATGTGCGATATAATATATACCTCTACCTCGTAGAACACCGCCTCTCGGAATACCTGCACGGCTAATGCCACTCTGATGTCACGGCGTAAGTGATCGAGTATTATTGGAGATGCGGCGACCGACCACAATATTCCACCAAGTTCACTCTTTATTATTTATTGAGATTGAAGTGTGTGGAAAATTTCAAAATCATTCTTAAATACAGGCGAGGAAAAAATGAGGTAGATATTGAGTCGGTCTGTGGATTTGAGAACCCGGTTTCGATTCTCACAGCCGACAAACAATTTTCACCACATTAAAACTACCCCTGTGGCTCCCCCGCAACTAAAATAATTTGACGACTGGTAACCGCACTTATGAAGAAACAGCGGTGTAATTGGCCATCAGGGTAGTATTCATCTTCCTTATGAAGATCATTTATTTCCATAGATAATGGAGTTCGATTGCACCATGGTTATTATTTAAATGATGGAATTATGTGATAAACCTAAAAGTTTATAAATCTATAAATAACGAACGAAAAGTGTAGGTAATATTTCACAAAAAGTTTCATTGTGATTTTCTTCGTAATTTACAAATTTTCAAAACATATGGATTAACACAGAATTCCAGCATATGTTATCACAGTTATTTGATTAAGTTGAAGACGGCTTAAACAAAAGATGATTTTCGTCGTATTGTTCGTTTGTTTACAGTGGTGCACTTGAGCGGGCAAGATTGAAACCAGTGTAATTTTGTACTTATTTAAGACTAATCGTTCCAGTTTATTAATTAACTATAAGTCATTAATTACTTCCCGACAAATGTACAAAGTTTTCACCGCAGACTTTAAACGATAATCAATCATCGCACGGGGGAAACTTTAAAAACTTAAGTCAACTAATTTACAGCCACTTAATTACACAATATTCTACCACACGGTCTTCTTTCAACTTTCCTAAATATCTTTCGGGATTTTTTACTATGAACCTTTCCGAGACTTAAACTCCATTATCACAAGCAGATATGCTTTACAACTTTCAGTTTATTCTTACTTTACCTACGAGTACTTTTAACTTTACATAAACTTCTACTACTTACGAAACTAGTATTTTATGAAAAAATAAACAAATCATTTACCTGAAGAAAGAATGGGAGAGGCTCTTTGTCCTACTACACAAAATAAAATTATCATGTTTAGATGAATAATTGATTTGAAAGAAGAAAAACATTGGGATAATTTTTCTCGAAGTCTAAGAACAGCATGAATATAATAACATTTTTTTCTACCAAATCAACTTTTATTTATTCTCACACTTGAGTGAAATTCAGTTTTGAAAATGTTGATGGCGCAAAAAAATTATACAACACTCTATCGTTAAGTGCTTTACAACAAAACTAGAAAACTAAAAACAAAAAGAAACTCGACCTTGTAGGTCTCGTATTTCTAACTTGTCTCGTCGTTATTAATCACTTACCAATCTTGTATTTATTTATTTATGCTACTCTGTATAACAGGGCTGAATCCCAATTGCAGTACAGGACTCACCAAGCCACAATGTGTTCAGTGTCTTTGTTTTTAAATGAGTTGTACAGTGGTTAGAAATGGTATCTTTCTCAAGAGTTTTTATCGTAACATTATATTGGAACCAGTATCGTCTTACCGCCGTGGCCTTATTACAACAACACTTCACCTTAGAACAACTTTACAAGCCACAAAATAAAGAAACCTCCATTGTATCCATTGTTATTACTTACAAGCTCAAAATAAAAACTGAAACAAGTGCTGAACAAAATATCGTTGAATGCTTGAAACAATTGAACACGTGGGCGTTGATATCTTAATCACGCCCACCGACTCTTAAACAAGAACACAATGCTGCACGTTCTGCAAAAATTTGCAACAATACGATACGTTTTTAGTTCTCACGTTGCTTACTTTATTACCTATCAAGGCGTTCACGCGCAATCAAGTTACATTCAGAACTCTTATAAGAAATACACATACTTCCTATCAAAAAGAGTAGCATAAACCCTTGCAAAATTCACTAATTCAGTAGAGCAAACCTGCAACTAAACTTCATCCAAAAGTGCACCACTTTCGATTCACAAATCTTGAGTCATATCAATCTATTTATTCCTATGTCGTTTAAATATGTATATAATCTCTCATCCTCAAATTCACTAAAATATACCTACTTCAACCAATCTTTCATTTGACATTCATTTGCGCTTTATGCACCTGCTCATCTAATACTATTCTTCTAACAATTATAAAACTCCCTATTTCCAAATGAAATCTGTAGTAAATTTTCCGTTTGTGCGCGCAGTATATCTTCGCGATAATCAAGTTTGTTTAAACCGTTTAAATTATAATAATTCCGAAAGTTGCAGATGAAAAGCTCTTGATTTAGTAAGAAGAAAAACTTATAAAAGGAGAAGTTTTGAAACTAAATGATTCAGGCATTATATGGTGAAGTGATCTCGGAGCCGGGCAGGAGGATATACCGACTTCATTAGAAGCGGCGTGGTAAGTGTGTTCCGTAGAAAAAATGGCAGTTTTTGACTTCTTTTTCCATATAAAACATTCGGGGAGTTGATTAACTTTTGAGATTTATGAGGCATACGAAATAATGTGAACTTAACTTTCATTGCCTTTTATTCTAATGGCAAGGGAGGGACTTGGAATGATTTCTTGCTGCAGGAATTCGCAGGAATTATACCAACTGTCCTGGAAATAGCTTTACCTATTATAATAACATCAACAAACTAATTCTCTTTTTTAAATCACAAACATAAACAACGGAATAACTTGTATCATACAACCAGAAACTGTTTTTGCAAATTGCGAGTACTGGCAAAACATTTTCTGCGCGTGTACACAAGATTTTTCGAGCAGATTTAAATTAAATTATTGATTTTGTTTTTGGTGAAATATTAAATACTAGTGATTTTGTATGTTGACAATACAAACAATTCATTTGTTTTCTAACAAAAAAATGTGACATTCGAAAGTTGCAATATTATTACCATTTCTTAATTTTATGACAACAAAGTTAAATATTTTTGTTGCCTGAAACATACATTAGAGTAAATGTGAAGAGAATGAACATAAAAGGTAATGAAAGTACGCATGTATATCTATATATTAAAGGCAAAATGTTTGAACAAACTTCCGTAAACTTAATACGTCTGATAAGGAGATATATTCACATGTTTTGAGTTGAAGTTTCTAAGTTTTACTGTAAATCAAAACGTGTTTATCTCTATTGAACTTTTGCAAACTTGCAAACCGATATTTTGATACGACTTTCCAACAGTTCAAATTAATTGATATGAAATACTTATTTGACGGAGATTTATAACCTTATCTGTGTTCTTAAGTAACATTTAGTTTCCTTAGAGAAAATAAATATAATCATGAAACTTGACAATATTATATAAGCGATTGAAAAGCTTATCTTCGTGAAAATAAAATGTAAGTGTTATTGTATGTATGACCTTTGACAATTTCGTGTGGCACGGAAAATTACCTTTGTTAATTTCGGGGAAATTTCAATGCAATGCCCAATTACGAAAGAAAAGGTGAAAGTAATGTAAGATAAAGACGATATGAAAGCGGATTATTATAGGAGAGAAAGAAGAAAGAAATGAAAAGAAAAGAGGGAATAAGTAGACATTATAATAACAAACGTTGCCCGGAAACCATTGCTATTTTATTTGATTCGGCTTTTAAAAAGTCGACGTTCTGACCTATTTTCACGTCCTTACAAAAAAGAGATTCATGCTGAATCAGAAATTTTTAGGTTACTCAAGTTGTCACAGATGACATTTAAATGTTAGTCAACTGCTAGTTAATCATTCTTAACTGGTCATTTATTCTAGTGAGGCATGCGAGATGAGATGAGACGAGAAATAGCAAAATTGATTTAATTCCCGCATGAAATTTACGGTATCTCGACTCATTCTCACGCGAGAAAAGGACATGAGATGAGTTTTTAAGAATCTTCATATTTCGTTGTCTTGAGTCTTGAGAAAGTACAAAATCTAAAATGAGTAAAATTTGGGAAAAAATCCACTTTTCCAGAGACTGTATCTTAAAAAGTAAACAAGATATGAAGATGAATTGGCTTAGAAGGAAATATTTGTCCAATTTTAACCAATTTAATTTTTTTCAATATTTCCTAAGAGGTATCTCTTGGGTTTTTTTTTTCATATTTTAAGCCAATTTTCTTTAAAATTCTTAATTGCAAGAATATGGCAATGGAAATTTACATACATATGTATTCTGGACCACTGAATGTAGTGGTGAACTCTCCAAGTGCTATTCTACTTTTTAAAATAATATTAAAAAACCGTTTATAGTGATAATTTCTGCGAAAATTAAAAAAAAATATAAATTGCTGTAAATTTGTTTATAAATTAACTGAAGTACGAGAAAATCAATGTCGTTGAGCGCATCTTTATATCACACTTAATTTTTGAGATATAGCCTCGGGAATATACAAAATCTGAAATTACTTTTCCGATGTTTGAATTCCTCCTGTTAGTATTTTTAATGATTTAATTTTAAGATAATTTCTTCTTTCTTTCTTCGCAAGGTATATTCTTTTCACTATCCTATCAGAAAGTAAAATTTTCTGAAATAAATTAGAAGTGTATTCTCTGTACCACCGTAACTTCATAGTGTTGCATAACATGGCAATAATTTTCCGCGTCGATGATTAAACACTCACCTGTGAAGAAAGAGAGAGAGAGAGTTAACTTTTTTTCTCTACATGCACTGAGAACGAATACGGAGCTGTCATCCATTCATAAAACAAGTGTTTTATTTTATTTTATTTTTCCAATTATAAAACGATCACTTCTATTGACAATACAATATAATTTGAGTAGTTCGAGGAAGTTTCTAAATAAATACACAATAAGTTCTCTCTTTCCAATATAACCAATATCCCTATATCGGTGCGCAAGAACACAAATTCTAAATTCCCTGATCTCGCATCTCGTACAATAAATCTCACTGCAGCGTTCATATCTCACGTTAAGCATGTACGGAGGCAATTAATTTTCCGGTTGGAAAACTCGCCCGCTCCGATAACTTATCGCTTTTCTGTGCGCCGAGCCGCCGTAACAGTTGTTCCAGAGGAAAACTCTAAGTGAAAGTTTACTGAACTAAGATTCTAAGGACGTATTTATCGAGGTGGCTGTGGCGCGAGCACAGAACTTCAGGGCCTCCGGCGAAACTACAAAAATACGTCTTCATAACTCGGCCATACTGTTCTTTGTACACAAATATAATCAAATGAAAATAAACGGCATGTAAAATTACGTATCGCTACGAATCATCTTCACAATATTTCCATATCAATTTGATTCAGACATAAACTACTTCAAAATGGGTGAGATGAATAAACAAATAAATATAAGCTCAAAGGTATTTATTCCGAGCATCAATGTATCTTTCTTTATTATAAATAATTGGCACAAAGAATTTCAGTATACATATTATTCATATTTATATTACATATTGTTATATTCAAATGATTTTTTCATTAACGAGGTATTTCGAATTGATGAAACAAACGAGTTTGTATAAAAGGAGTCATGAAAATCGATGAAAGAATTTAACAAGTAAATTGTTTTTCTGTAGAAGCAGTTCCTCATTGAAAATTTGCCATTTCGATAGATTTATGAAAATACCTTTTATTTTATTGGTATCCAAGGAGATTTAATTACAGTGAAAAAGTATCATATTTCATTGGTTTATTTGTGTTTCTATTGGTTGCCACATAAACGTGGTAATTCACCACTGATAAGTAATGATAAAAATGAGCATCTTTATTTTCAAATATTGAAGAATAAAATTCTTAGGGTAGAATTGATTTGGTACGTAAGTACAAATTTAAGAAAAGTATATTTCCTCGCGCAAAATCTTTTTCAAATGGTTCGAGTTTTCCAAGATGTATGTAATCCTGTATTTACAGAAATATAGCTTTATATTTTTCATCGAATGTTTTCAACCATTCTAATACCGTAATCTTATTGATCTGATATCTGGATGTGGAACGTGGAAAGATTGTAAGGGTGCCAAGAACCCTTCTTAACCTTAGTGTCAACCTTAAAATATAGCCGGCGTGAAGGTTAACCACCAATAGTATTGATTTGTCTCCACAGCGTGACCGGTTCGCAGTCAGAGTCAGTCACAAGAGAGATACGCTGCCTATGTTATCGGGGTAAGAATCTGTGAGGTGCCCAACCCAACCAGCGAGGAGATTTACCTTCGAGACGCGTGTTTAAAGGTCGACAAGATCAGAGCCCTGATTTCTGAAGAGAAAGGATGATCATTAAAGTAAAAATAAATATGAGTATTATGACGCCTTTGGTTCTATTCCTACAGATAACTTCAATCAAGTACAAGTTGTTTGGATGAATCGGAACTCTGTACTGTAATTGGGATTAAGTTCTTGGTATATACAGTAACATAAATAATTAGTATTAATATCCTGTTGTGCTGCATAGTAAAATAATAGTTAGCTGAATACTGTGCTAATAAAATGAGGATTTAGCATAATGATATGAGGTAGGTGGCTCAGGGGTATCGAGTCGGCCTGTGGATCTTGAGAACCCTGGTTCGATCCCACAGCCGACAAACAATTTTCACCAATTTAAAATCTACTCTTGTATCTCTCCCTCCACTAATATCTTTGGTTGTCGTGATTTGACGACTGGTAACCGCACTTTATGCGAAGAAATATATCACTTACCGAGATCTGCTTAGGCAGAGTGCCACATCTAGTGATGGGTAAAAGGCGTGATGATATATTTATTTTTATTTTATTTTATATTTTAAATAAATAAACATATCATCACGCTTTATACCCATTACTGGGTATGGCACTTTGCTGAAGCAGATCTCGGTAAGACTTATCTTTAAACAGCGTAAATTGTTGTTATCAGCCGTCAAATATCGGCTCCCAAAGATGTTAGTAGAGGAAGAGCCACAGGGATAATTTTAATGTGGTGAAAATTTAAAACTATATTTATATCTGTATGAATGTTTTTGATATACAACAAATTGTTGTTAGTTGCGTCTACAGAATCAGATGCAGTCGGGATCGAAGCCCCGCGGGAATATTATCGTTAGTTCGTCAGCTAATGAGCAACTTGTCGGTAATTGCATATTCTATCTTGTAATAAACATAATCGTTACCGGCTTGAAGAGTTGCGAACCCGAGTAGCATGCCACGTGCACACGTGTACACCAGCGCCAAACGCAAAGTCGATACGAGAAACACGCGAGTTTCCTGATTTCCTTCTGGTTCACGCTCACAATCACAGTCGAGCGAAATGTCTGTGAGTCTCAGACGACTACTCGATATTGAGGAAAATAAAATACTGACATTTCTATCTTCTTCTAGCAATGTAAACAAATTGTAGATATATAGAAAACAATCTCAAACTATTGTCACAGTTGAAACGGAGCCAAGAAATAAGATACAAATAAGAATAGTCAAAGAGTGGAAATATTATCATTCATATAATCTTTTTTTACGACCCTGTCAAAAAGTTACATTTTCATCCCTCAATTGAGAGAAAATGACAGTACTTTTACCAATAGAGAAAATAGCAAATATTTCTTCTCTAGGAAATAAAGTTATTCATGGCAATTACAAAAGAACGCAACGATTGGAGGGTCTATTTCATTTACACATTTGGATCAATCTAACTCACACTTACTGAACCAGATCACTTATTTTTTGTTGTATTAATATTATGCTATGTATACAATTTATTTGAATTAATACAGAAAACTCGTATGTATGATATTTTCGATATGTTAAAATATTAAATACTAATGGGTCAATGTTGGCCCTCTTTTGGTAACTAAGAATACATAAAGGTTAATTAAAATGATTAATTTTCGCGTACCTGTACGTCATATTCAATTTGCTCTTATTTTTTTAATATAGAGAAATTGTTGACTTGAGCGTGGCGGTTTAAAATATTTCCTTTTACTAAATCTAATGTCAGTTTAAATAGAGGAAAAGTAAAAAAAGATTTATGTTTATGTTAAAAATAGTCCGTACTTTGACCAGAGTTCATTTCCGTGTCACAAATATTCGCTTACAAAACTTTATAAATACTCTTAATACATTTTAGCCCACACTTTTAAAAAATTTATAGGTTTTAGTAAAATTCCTCGTAGAGAAAACCGTTTGAAGAATGGAATGCACAAGTTGTAGTTCACGTTGAGCCACGCTACACTGCAAGCACGTCCACGATCACGTTTACGTTCACGTTGCGTTGTATCGAATATTCTTATCTCATATCTCCCGTATGTGCCTGAAACTTTTTCAATATCCACTTCTACCAACTTTTCTTCTCTTTAGGGGGCAAACCCTTCACCCCTTCACTATTGCGACGTCCATGTGTTGTGCCCCGATGTCACTGCGCGAGTTTCGGTAAATTATTGTTGAATAGAATTGGTTATATAGTTTGAAAGTGAAAAATGCTCTACTGCCTTGATATGACTTTTGATTATGTTCTGAGAAAATAGACAAATACAATCGCATTTGAAATATTACTTTTTGTACTAAAAATCATGTGTTGCGATATTTTATGTTAAGGATTTTAAACAAGTTATTGATTGAATAGTTGCCAGTAGTAAATTGCCACAGGTTAAAAATAAAATAATTGCAATATTAAATATCAACCAGATGTTTTTGATTAATTAAATAAATTGTTAAAAATATCTGTAAATCTAATTTTAAATAGACACTTGATAACTTTCAAAATTATTGCGCATTTATTCGATTTTGTAATAATTTACAAATTGTTAAAAACTATATGCTACAGACAAGCGAATAGCGAAATTTCGCTGACTTCAACTTATATCCAAAATATGTAACTATATGTAAATGGTTCGTATTCTACTATAAGTAGAGTTGTGCATTTGACCAGTCAAATGTTTTTCGGTCAATTGATCGACTATTTGACCGGTCAATTGACCAAGAAACATTTAATAAAAATCACAATTAAAATTGTAATTTATTTATATAGTACTGTTTACTACATCCAATATTACTGAAAATGAAAAACCAACAACAACTAATAAACAAAATCACATCAAATTCAAAATAAAGGGGAAAATAAAGTAAAAGACGTTATGAAATGAAATAATATGTATTTATTTTATTTGTAAAGTAAAGTAAGCAAATTCTCTTAGAACCCAGAATACCAAACTAGATATATTCATGTATTAATAGTAAGTAGCTATTTCTATTGAACAACAGATGTCGTGGCGGTTCCATTTAGATTTTTGACCGTTTTATTTGGTCGTCAAATATTTTTAGTCAATTGACCACGGCACAACCCTAACTATAAGTTATTGTAATTTAAATTAAGTTCGTGTTGTGCAAAGTTTCGTCCAAAAAATATAATCCTAGATGGCCATTGTATAAATATAGTTATTGATGATATTAGAACATAATCTAAATAAATAATTTGTTATCCTGGTAAGAATCAAACTATTAACAACCTTAATGTCTTCCTTAATTAGTTATAAAGTACCTTTTAAAAATAACTTTTATCTCTTATATCAAGCAAACTTTACATAGATAACACTGCCCTATATACATCTATCCTCTTCTCCATCATTTCCATACATCTTCAATATCCTCCCTCTACAAGATTCCTCCTCGATACCACCCCCTACAGGGATCAGTGTTTAACCTCACCACCTTCACTGGTTAAACATATCATAACTAGATCATCTTGTATCCACAGTGCAAACAGAACCACGTTATCACCACGTCCCAGGGTGTCTTTACACATTCCTGGCACAGCACGAGGGCCATCACGGAATCAATACCGCCGAATATAGCCGTGTTATCGAAGTGTTTGGACAGAAAGTGATAGCGATATATCGACCGAAAAAAAATTGCTGGCCCATCTGTAGTTAATCCAGTCGGGTTAATCATAGTCAACGGAGTGATGGAAATGCTTGATTGAAAAGGAAAGTTGCGAAAATGTAATTGGTTTGGATATATTTTGTTTGTTGTTTCTTATCTATAGCCAGTTGGTATCCCAGTAAAAGTTCCCCGGTTTAAATTTCAGTGACTTCAATTTATATCTGCTACCGGCAGAATATAATATATAGGTGATGTACATATTACCTAGGCAATATACAAAATTTCAAATATAAAAATTAATTTTCTATTAGAACGTATTTCTAACAGACATATCTTAAACCTAAACAGGACATGATATACGAATTATTTTCGATTTTAGTTCAAATTATTTCCAATACCTATCAGTGGGATAAATAAAAAATATTACATCGAAATCATAGAATAAATCAGATTAATTATATTGAATGAGGTAGGTGGCTCAGTGGACTTGAGAACTCGGGTCCGATTCCCACACTCGACAAACATCTTTGAAGCAAGGTCTCGAACTGAAAAATGTTGGGTTTGGGTTACGGTTAGCGGTTTTTATATCAGTAAAATTTCGGTTTGTTTTTCGGTTACGGTTTTTTGAAAATATAATATAGGTTTTGGTTTCAATATTTGAAAATTACAAATGTTGGTTTCGTTATGGTTTCGGTTACGGTTTTACACGGTTTCGGTTCAAAATAAACATATTATTTCAAAATAATTGTAATTTGTATATATGTAAAAATATTTCACATATTACTTATCGAACTCTGCTACGACAGAGTGCCACACCCAGTAATGGGCAAAGGCGTGATGATATATTTATTTATTTTATTTAAAAAGAGAACCACATCTGCTGTGAAGTAACAAAAAGCAAATACAACTACAAAATAATGCTTATTGCCTCATGTGCAACTATTTTCTCAACTACCCCAAGCGCCATTTTATGATTAGATTGAAGTGTCATTAAGTCTCCTGCACGCTAGAAGTTCATCCCGTCGCCCATTACAGAGTTCTAGTTCCCGGTCTGCGAGTGTCCGGAACTCGAGAATCGCTGGTAATTTTCTAACGACGCCGGTAACGTTTGTTCGGATGTTCTTTGCGCAACCAACCGTGAAACTGTGACAAAATATCGCAATATCTATGACTGGATCTGATTGGGGCTCATAAGTCCCCCTCCACACACACTTCCTGCACGTCGAGGAGTGTTTGTTCAGCGGAAGTGATCATGGAGAAGATACTAAGAATTGGAACCAATTGATAGAGATTCATTTTCTTCAGTTTATATCGAATATAAAAAAGTTGAATGTGTTGGTTGTAGATGTAATAACTAAAAATTGGTTACTAAATAGGAGTTCACATCTCGTTGACTTGAACTTGTGTCCAGAAATGTTATTGTGTCTGAGTAATTCAGATTACATCTAATTAGGTAACAAGAAAATGTATCAAATAAAAATTCAATAAACATAATTAATTTTTTGTCACATGTGCATTGAAATGACCCCTTTTTAATGCATGTTTCTGGAACAAAAATAGCTTTTTTAAGGTGGTTTCATTGTCACCCTTTTTCTGACCTGTAAAAATTTTATAGACTTAAAAACGACCGGTTACAATGTTATATCCTTAGGAAAGTAAAGCCATACCAATGGCAAACGGGTATGATTTGATATTAGTGGCATTCAGATGACATTTTAAATTTATAATTTATTTGACTTTACATCACAAAACAAGACATGCATTAAACGAAATCATTTCAGTGCAATTGTGACAAAAGTCCTGTACGTTCCTAAGCCGAATCGTCTATTTTAACTCGTGTAAAGTTGGAAACTCGATGAAATAGAACTCGTTCCGGTCTAGGAAAGTAATGTACTATTATCCTATTGCTACAATTAATTACATAGTTAGACATAAAACGGAAGCAAATACAAACAAATATTTAATCTCTAACTATCATAACATCGCGCTATATCCTATCAAATGGGGTAGCATGAATCCTTGAAGTATTCTAAAATATTCACTCATCAGATCCATCAAGAATCAGGCTTCGTTCAACATTCTTATCCTGACATACCATTCTCGCTTCAACCAAATTCACATTTCCTTTATACAAGTTCATTTAATCCTCACGCTCGAAATCACACCTATCCATTCGTTCCTATACGTCTGTTTCATTAATCTTTTAATTATGTCCAATCTCTAACAACGAATCTATAAAGATACGAAAGGAAGAGAGCATCAATTTGCACTTGACACTGAAAGTAAATTCCTCAAAATTGCATTTAAACACTTGATTTTAATAGTAGGTAAATAAGTAAAATGTTATTATGTAGAATGATTTAGAAGCAGAACGTTCTTATAAAATAATCAGAAAAGCACTTCTTATGTTATTTATGGAGCACCGTGTATAGTTAGTGTATTAAATAAATAAATGGATCAATCAATCTTTGACAGTAAGTATAAAGTTCTTTGTAACTTTCTCTACCATATGATTTTTGTTGGCTCTGCAGAGCTTCTGGACGAAGATAGGTTAGGTGGTATGTATTTATGTTCCTTAACGCCTGGATGAAATATCCAACAAAATTTCATATGCATTAGTGCCCAAAACACTTGAATAAAAAAACCTAATAAACCAAAATGACTGGAAATGGCATTCGTGCCCACGTTCACAACGAAGAAATAGAGCAACGCGAAATGCAGATATCGCGAGAACTTGCCTCGGCGAATCGATGAAAAATTCATGGTATTCCACGGTCGTATTGTCCTGGCTGGCAGTGGCGGTGGTGGAGCAGGGAGACGCCCGCCTACGACGCTACGCCACTGGACGGCGACGCCAGCCTGCCGCGATAGACACGAGACAAATAAAACCAAGCCCGCCGTCGTGTCCGTCCGTGCCGGGAATTGCTAGGCGATGTCGGAAAAAATCGTTAGAAATGAGATATTGCCGCAATGGGTTTCCAGCTGCAAGGTTACAGGTTCAACTACCATCGTAAGAATACATTCTTTTCTTATCAATGTTTCTACTACTTTTATACCTTGTTCTATGTCTACTATTTTAGGAAATTCACGATATTGCGAAACTATTTCATTACCACATACTTTTAAGTTAATTTTGCCCTTATTTGTAGGATTGTGCACACGTTACTAAGCTAAGAATAGCATCACGGGACAAGCAATTTATTGAGTAACTACGGTCGCGCCACACCCTATAAACTCGATCTGTATTTGAATAGTTTTCAAGATATTTATATTTTTCCTAGATCATATATTTTCCTGAAATAAGAATTTTTAATAATACCATGAATTAAAAGTAATTTGCAGGACGTACTATACAGAACATTTTTATTTTTAAAGGAATAAATGAAACATAGTCAAAGGATATTTAAGTACATATAAATAATTATTTTTAAGGATTTCAAGTTAGATATTTTAATTAAAGCTTTTTTCAGGATTTCCAGAAAGCCCAGTCTGGCAAACACGATGTAATAATTAAAATAGTTCAAAGAAAAAGATGCGCACCTGTATTGCACTATTTTTAGATTTCGTATTTCTTTATTTATATTTCTGTTCAAAGTTTTTTACAAATGTCATTTCTCAATAATTATTTTATTATTAATTGTAATTAGAATTAATAGTTTTAGGACGCTTATTAATTAATATAAATAATTGTAATTACTGCTAATTAGAAATATGTTAACGTAACTTTATTGTAAGCAAAGAACGAATTGTATTGGTGAAATTTAGTGTAAATTCATCAATTTTGTACATCCGGCAATCTGTAAATAATGAATAAAATTGTAATGAAACTTAGTACCTTATTGATTTGATTTTGTTCATTATTTACAGACGACGAAATATGTATTATACATAATGTAAGTAGCAATGTAATTAACTTTTGTTTGAATTGAAATTGAGTAAAAGAATTCTCCTTTCTTCTTTATGAAAAATGTATTGGTGGCCTTCTCGGCGCTGATATATTTATTTAGAAGAAACAAGTGAACCATGGTGCAGCACACGATGAATTTAAGAAATGTGTGCAATAATCTCTTATCGCGAATGCCGCAAATATTTTGCGGCGAAGCGAAGTGAGTGTGTATATTGTATTCGGGTCGGTGATAGCGCCAGCCAGCATCAGTCTGCGACTGGACTTGTGCTTCGGCTTGGAAACCAATATAAAACGTGATGGTACTTCAATAATTCGCCGCGAAGACAACGGACGAACCAACGCCATTGCATTGCGCACCACACTACGTGCAAGGCTTTGTTCAACGAGTAATAACTGTCGGAGGCTGGAGAAGGACGACGCGGCGGTGATGATGACGAGGAAATAAGTAAATATCTCACGTCGCTGGTACAGCCAAAGATTGCACTGTATGATACAATTGTAGGTACGATTGATGTGTAGCATTTTTTGAAGCGTTCGAAATAGTTATTTAAGTATTAAGAGCATTAAGAGCTTCCTACCGATTGAGGACGATTCAATCTCAAATCTAATACCAGTAGAGACTTATTGACTGCAATGCTTATTACATTTCTTGTACGATGGACGCAATAACGAAATTAAAATTTATAAATATTTGAAAAACATTTTGTCATAAAAATATTTAGCTGTCAAAGTTGTTATATTTAAAGGTTGATTTAATGTTACCACAGACGAATATTTTTCAGGATGGCGATTCAAGTAACATTAATAAATTCCCTGACTTTTCCCTGATTAAGTAAAAAAATTCCCTGACTTCTAGAATATTGACTTATTTATGAATTTATGGTTACATTTCATATATTATATCATATATTGTAATATAATTGTTTTTTTTTATTAAATTTATAGTAAAAGCAAAATCAATTTGTGTTTCTAAACAGGCAAAGACACAACCTTAAATATTGCATACAGAAAAAACATAGCGCGGTAGAAACGTTAAACAAAACAAAACAGTTTTCAATTAGTAAACATCCTTCGGTTATATTTTCATAGATGGCGGTTCTCACTCTTAAGAAGCAATAAAGGGTATTTGTTGCCAATAAAGGTATACTATCTATCTAATAAAGGGTATTCTGCCAATAAAATCTAAAAATAACTAAATACATTTTGAAATAAAAGTTTGTAGTTATTTTTCTAAAATTAAATTAAAAAATTTAAAGAACAAAAAACTTTTTTCCCTGACATGGAATAAAATTCCCTGACTTTTCCCTGACTTTTCCAGAAATATAAAATTCCCTGACTTTTCCCGGTTTTCCCGGTTTTCCAGGTTAGTCGCCACCCTGTTTTTATGTATTTTTTGGTGATTACCCAAAAAATTAGTGCTTTCCAATCACAAAAGGATCTGTTAAACTTTCCCAATCTGTAAATTGCAAAAACATACTACAAATTGAATGTTTCCATGCTGATCAGTTTATTTATTTTGCTCTAATATTTTTTGTTAGAATAATTTGTCATTGTTAATTGCAAAATAGTTATTTGTGTATCTAAGCCATAAAATGGTTATTTGTGTTGAAGACAAATTTCGACGGCCGAGGCAGCCTATTTTCTAAGCGCATCAAATAATTTCGCGGCGAGCTGCACACAAAATTTTTAACGCAACTGCATAATGTTCAATAAAAAAATTAATTTCGAAATTATGGTTATTATAAATATGAATGTGTAACTAAAGAGACAATTTCAGAAAAAATAACAATTTGTTTGTTTACAGCATCATTTTATATTGGTTTAGGATAGATAGGGCAGTTTACGAAAAAGTTAAGTTTCGCGGACGGAATGGTGAGGTAACAACTTGCACTAATTTGAACTTTGTCCAAAAAAATACAATTATGTACGGGTGGATTGGATTCCATTATAAACTATTTTAATTGAGATTAAATTCCAGTTGTGCCAAGTAGTTAGTAAATAAAAAGAACTGGATCTACCGAAAAAAGAGTAAAAATTGCTAAACATAAACATGATGGTTGGCGTCGTCTACGAGGTAGCGTCTACACGTGTTCGTACAGTTTTGCCGGGCGTCGTCCTGCGTCGTGCTACGTCTATGAAATAAACAAGTGAAAGGGCGTTACGAGGACGAAGGGAGCGACAGCATTAAGGGACCGACGTGTCCTGAATAATGCGCGCTCGACGCAGACATCACAAAGAAACTACCCTGTACTATGGAAATGCAATAATGAAATCAGCAAAATGCAAAGTTAGTCAAATGCGGACAACTTTCCAAAGAAAAACGTGCCAAGTTCATTGAAGGCAGTTTTTTTGTGACAGGAGAGAGATGGATGCAGGAATTATACAGGTGCGACGAAGAGATAGCAGATGCAGGAAAATTAATTATTTTCGTTAGCGAGGAACACTAGTTGCAGGTGCAAATTCAATCAAATCATTTTGTACAATTCCTCTTCTATTATACAACAAATGTACTTTATGCTAAGTTGTAATATAACCTAAGAACATTATCATATTAACAATTTTTTTTCATGTATAAGTACAATTTGTTCGACAGTAAATTTGTCATTCATTTAAATCTCCTGACAAAGTTCGTAATAAATTTATTTATCAAACAAACAAACAAAAATTATAATTTAAATGATGATATTATATTAATTGTCAAAACTACGAAGATTTTAAATAAATAATTA
Source organism: Pterostichus niger (assembly GCA_947425015.1). Taxonomy (NCBI): domain Eukaryota; kingdom Metazoa; phylum Arthropoda; class Insecta; order Coleoptera; family Carabidae; genus Pterostichus; species Pterostichus niger. The sequence goes on from OX380339.1 coordinate 36,722,035, forward strand.
AATATATCATCACGTCTTTTACCCATAACTGGGTGTGGCACACTTCCGGAGAAGATATCGGTAAGTGATATATTTCTTCGCGTGAAGTGCGGTGGCCAGCCGTAAAATCACGGCTCTCAAAGATAGTTAGTGGAGAGAGAGCCACAGGGGTAGATTTTAATTTGGTGAAAATTGTTTGTCGGCAATGGGGATCAGGGTTCGAAGATATATATCGATCGATATATATCATGATATTTATTTTGATATATATCGTCATATTTTTGCAATGATATATATCCATTATATACAAATATCAAATAGTTTTTGTGATATAGCCTCCGGAAAAGTGAAATTTGTCGTATTTTTCAATTTTTCGTATTTTTCAATTTTTCTACTTTTCCGAGGCTATATCTCAAAAACTAAATGTGATATGAAAACGCGCTCAACGGCATTAATTTTCTCGTGCTTCAGTTAACTTATAAACATAGTTTCAGCGATTTTTATTTTTTTTCAATTTTCCGCCAAAAAAATCGCAAAAAGCGGTTTTTTAACATTTTCTCGAAAACCAGAAGTCATATGCATTTGAAGATTGCACCACTGGATTCAGTGGGTCAAAATACATATGTATGTAAATTTTCGTTTTAATAATCCTACGATTAAGGATTTTTGGGAAAATTGAATTAAAATCTGAAAAAACCAAAGGGGTACCCCTTAGGAAATAATTAAAAATATTAAATTGCTTAAAATTGTGTGAAAATTTGCTTATAAGTCAATTCGGACACGGGGAATTCAACGCCGTTGAGCGCATTTCCATATCTTGTTTAGTTTTTGAGATATAGCCTCCGGAAAAGTGAAATTTTTAGAATTTTTCTGTTTTTCTACTTTTACGAGGCTATATCTCGAAAACTAAATGTGATATGAAAACGCGGTCAACGGCATTAATTTTCTCGTGCTTCAGTTAACTTATAAACATAGTTTCAGCGATTTTTATTTTTTTTCAATTTTCCGCCAAAAAAATCGCAAAAAGCGGTTTTTTAACATTTTCTCGAAAACCAGAAGTCATATACATTTGAAGATTGCACCACTGGATTCAGTGGGTCAAAATACATATGTATGTAAATTTTCGTTTTAATAATCCTACGATTAAGGATTTTTGGGAAAATTGAATTAAAATCTGAAAAATCCAAAGGGGTACCCCTTAGGAAATAATTAAAAATATTAAAACGCATAAAATTGTATGAAAATTTGCTTACAAGTCAATTCGGACACGGGGAATTCAACGCCGTTGAGCGCATTTCCATATCTTGTTTAGTTTTTGAGATATAGCCTCCGGAAAAGTGAAATTTTTCGAATTTTTCAGTTTTTCTAAATGTGTACAAAAACTAAAATTAAAAAATAAATATCCAAGAAGTGATAATTATCTGATATATATCCTATATATCAGATATTTTGATATTTATTATAAATATCATGATATTTACGAACCCTGATGGGGATCGAAGATTTTAATGATAAAATTGCTAGATCTATACGATACGTAAAAAAATAAATATTTCATAGTTATTTGACCGATCCACAGATGCGTCAAAAATCAGGTAAGCTCGATATAAAATTTCAATGAATTTATTTAGCAGATATTAATTACACAACTAAATTTCTCTTTACATTCTTACATTTTTTTGAATCCAAGCTTTATTGTATTACTGGTTTAAATTTACTTGATATATATTTTGAAACTACTGTCAATGTTGTGTGGAAATTTTAACATGTTTGTTAAGTTCCTCAAACCGCACCACTAAATAGAATTTTCAAAATCGTACAGATTTCTTTCAATGTTCTTAATCACTATGGCTGGTATCACAAGCTTTATTTTTGGGTGTTTTAAGAGCACGGTTTTAACATGTTAGAGATAACTAAAACACCCAAATACACTGCTCTTCAAACAGGCAAAAACAGAGCTTGTGCTACCATCCATTAATTTTTGAACAAATTCAGGTTAAATAAAGTCTCCAAAATAGTCCAATGTTGACAATTCTCTCCTAAGAGTTAGGATAGAAAAATAAATAAATATGTAGACAACATCGCCAATTACATCTAAAGTACTGGAGCCTACACCAACCCGAAAACACCTTTCCACTTTTATCCTTTCCTTGAAGACTCAGTTGCGTCCTTGCCTCAAAGAGGCTACTTTAATCTCGCAGGCCATCGCCCAGGCCGAGGCTCCACGGCCAGTCTACAGTCCTCGACCGCACTCAAGCACCGAGACCAGCCAAGGCAGTGAATACAACGAGATAACATCGAAATTAGTCAAAATTCGGATTGCTTCGCGCTTGCCGAATACTTAACGAAGAATCTGCTGACGATCGAAGCGGCCGCAACGAGGACGAGGACTTCGTAATACGTACAGAAATCTGGTGATAGCTTTAGAGTTTACTGTACCAAAGTGGAGGAATTCTTTACTTTTTATCGGATTTTGTAAAATTTTATTATGGAAGAATTATCGGTAATTATACAGCACATTATTTTCTGCGTCATCCAATATATTTCATCATTATAATGTAGAACGTAGACTAGTAGGTTCTGTTCTACAGTGACTATTTATTTATTTGTTACTTCGCACAACAGGAAATGCATCCCTATTGCAGTATAAGGAAAGTACAACTTTAGTGGAATCCTAATTACGCAAGCATAACCTATTTAATTCGACAGTATCAAAAAGTGACGTTTTTAGATTAGAATATTTTTCACAATCATATTATATAATTACTGTCAAATACAGTAGATTGCTCAGTGGTATCGAATCGGACTCTGAATTTACGAAGCCGTGTTCGATTTCCACAGCCGATAAACAATTTTAATAGTTTTCAAATAGTTTCTATAGTTATGATAAACAAATTAATTTGTTAGAAAAAAACGTAAATAAAAAGTAGTCTTCCTAAAGACAACTCGAAGTGATAATTATTTTAGAGAATTGTTTATCTTCTCCACGCCAAATTACTTTACAATTTCATTCCACAATTCATAAAATTTTTGTTTCAGGAAATTTTCAGATGATGTTTCATATAATGAAATTAATCAAAATTAGTTGTTGTGGAAACGACAAATAATCCTTAAATAAGTATCTCCTTTTGTAGAATTACATTTGAAAAGTAATGTAGTCTTAATGTTTGCTGTGGTTGCTAGAGATGATTGTAAAACACTTTTCAGCCTAGGATAAAAAGTACTTATCAGCTGCTAAATTATATTCGAACTAGAAAGATTCTGAAAAATAATTGAATAAAAAATAGTGTATGCCACGACAATTTTCTGCATTTTTCAACCTTGTGTCCTAAATAATGTATACACATAAGCTGAAGTCAGCGAGATTAAATTTATTTATAAAAAGAAGAGATTTGTGTTTCTGCGCTTCCACGTAAGTTTTTCGTAAGAACTTGTAAGCTATTGGAATTTAAAATATAATTCAATAATAACATATAGAAAATTGTGCGCCTCAGATATCCAATTTATTTTACGTATAAACGTGGTTGTACATTCCAAAGAAAAAGCAACAATCCTTTGTAATCATTTCAAATACTGCAACAAAAATGTTCAATTCCGGTGCAATCACTAAAATCATAAAGCACGAGACACACTTAGGTTCGCACGAGTGGGCACACACAACCGGCGGTAGATTGCGTCGCGACGTCTGGCGGAGATAGTCGAAGGTAACCGAATCACGTCGCCACGGTCATCTTCGGACGTAACGAGTCAAACTGTTCCTGGAATTGATTTATCAAATACAAAGTTTGCTGGGAATTGTGATTGCCGGACGGCGACCGGCGCCGAGAACAGAAAACAAACTCAGACGCGGAGGAGAAGCAAATCAAGCATTGCGACGCGCGAGGGGGACCAGTAATGAAGGTGACACTTTGTTCGCCAGAGCAAGAATATTATTATTTTACCCTAAAATAAATTATACACGTTTGACGTGCGAAAATACTTAAAACGACAGGAACGAAGCGTTAATCGAGTCCTACAACCACATGAGTTTACTACTCATACTACTCGTATCTGTATCCAATCGAATTATACTAAATTAATTAATTTTTCAATTATAAACGTCAGCAAAAATTGGCCCAGTTGCGCCAATAAAAGTTAAACTTCTAACTTTGTTAAAATAAATAAAAACAATGTGAATTATTCCATAAGGGAAGTAATTTCATTTCTAAATTAAAAATTTAACTATTTGTGGTACAACTAGCTATTAATATTGTAATTGTAAATATAATAATCTGTAAAGTAATAATGAAAATTAGATATTTTTTTTAGTTTTCTATATTCTTCTAATTAAGTAATTTAATATCTTAATTTAGTTGAGTACATTAATCTGACAGAAAATGTATTAACTTGATTATGGCAAGGATTTTAGTAAAATATGAACCGTTTAGCGAATTTCCGTTTAAGGATAACGAAATCTGTCCGTATATGTAGTAACATTATATCAACAGTTTAAAAACATCCATATTTCATTATCATAGTAACGTCGCAGCAGCAGTAGCGAAACTTTTCTCCGGTACCATCGAGAGATTGTCAAACTTTTTCACTGATCCTCCATAATTGACCAATACCGCAAATGTCGTTAGCGTTTCGTTAAAAGTTTTGATGGCTCAATCTAGCACGCTGCGAGGGTATTATGTTCCAGTGTGAAACGGGCGAAAGTTTCGGCGGTGTAAAACGTGCTTGTACCGCTAATAAGTCTGGAAGACTGCACCATATGTTTCCAGAAAAGTTTTTGGAAAGCTGACACAAGTTAAAGCCTTTTTGGAAAGGAGAATCGTGTCTTTGTATTTTGTGTTTTACTCGCGGTGCTATATTGGCTGGATGTGAACGGGAATGCCAACTCGCGCAGCGGGTGTGCTGAAGCCGATATGTTTTCAGTTTATCATGAAATGTTTTCATAAAACAAAATAAGTTGTTGACATTCAAGAGATTTAAATACAGATTGATGGATTCAAATATGTCATACTGTATTTCAACGATGATATTAATGATATTTCAAAATATTTATTCACAAAAATTTACTCTAATATTTCATTTCATTTCAACATTATTTTGTACTCATATCTACTTATTAATTCTCACGAGACTCTCACTAAAATTAAAACTAAACGGCACTGAATTTCTCGAGTCCAAATTTCAGAAAATTATTAATTTGAAAAAAAATTTTTAGATTATAAGTTGCGTTTTAGCGCATCTTTATCCTACATTTAGTTTATAAGATATACATAGCCTTTGGAAAGTATAAAATTTAAAATAAGTAAAATTGTAAAAAAAAATCTCCGTTTCTAGATGCATATATAAAAAACTAAACAAGATATGAAGATGAACTCAACGGCATATAATTCCTTGTATACGAATGAACTTGTAAGCATTTTAAAAGTAAATTTTGAGCCATTTAATTTTCTGAAAGTAAAAAACTGAAAAAAAATAAAAGAGGCATTAAATCAAATTAAAGGTAAGGTTAAGCTATTGAACAATATTTCTTTTATTATAATGTTTTTAACAGAAAATCTAAACGTATTTTAAATACTAGGACGACTAGTAATCATCCGACTAAAACATTACAATACAACAAGTTTAGTAAGTTCAGAATTGAGGCAAAATAATAGGAAAATATTTTTGTACGCACAAGACTAATTTAATTAAGGTGCGAAATTCTTGCGCTGTTAAATGTGTCAGCGAATTTAGTTCTTCAAAGGTGCGAATTATATCTACCTTGAAATACTTTTACAACGTTACAGTGAAACACGCTCATTACAGCACAGGGGCCAGAGAACGCTGAACAAAAGATCAACACAACAGCACAACACATCGTCAAAGTTAACTCACTCGTCCGCTATTTGTTCTTTTGGTTTGTTTGCTGCAATTTCTAGATTTAACTCCGAGTTGATAAAGTGACAAACAAACTTCTATTTTTTGCAATTAAGTGCAGAAAGATTTTTAAGAAGTTCCAGACGACAAGTTTTATATAATAATAATTGTTAGAATTATTGTCGACTCACCAAGCGGATGCTACCGTAATCTCTTCAAAACATTCGTTTACGCTACGATTCAATGCTTACCTGCAAAAAACAAAAAACAAATTAGAACAGTTATACAATACCACTCGCTTTCTTCTCTAAATATACAAATAACTAGCAACATTTTTGTTATTTTAGCGTTATTACTTATGATGATATGGGGTAGGTGGCTCAGTGGTATCAAGTCTGTGTATTCGATTCCCACAACCGACAAACAATTTTCACCAAACTAAAACTACCCCTATGGCTTCCCCTTCACTAATATCTATTGGGGCCTTGATTTAACGACTGGTAACCGCACTTCACGCGAAGAAATACATCTCTTACCAAAATCTGCAACAGCAGAATGTCACACCCAGTAACGTATGGAGATAATTTATTCCTTGTATTTATTTATTCCTAGATCATCCGAGCAATCTCTCACCCTCCATTTTCCCAGTAATTTTCACATACGCAAATCTTTTCAGTCGACACAACAATTCTTCAACAATAATATGAAACTTATGTAGGATATCAACACAGCAGGAGGATAAATAATATACGAAATAAAATCTGAATTTGGAAGAAGTTTTTGAAACAAATTTGTTAAGGTGTTTATCTTGTGAAGCGCGAACACTGAGTATTGTTCGGACAAATTGCTGTTATAATCAGCAAGATGTATTTGTTTCTTCTCCTCTTTTCTTCACCAAGTCTTCCTTTTATGCTGGAATATACTTTAAATTTACTTTGCTCCCTTTGAAGAAATAATAATAATAAATAAAGAATGCGGGTGATAACAAACTTTCACGGGTTTAAATCTCTCTAACGTCAACTTACTTACGACTGGTATTTATTTATTAGAAGGGAAATCACAATACACTAGAATTTCTGAAATTTAAAACTAAGGTTCAAATTATTTATAGAAAATGAATAGTTGATAGAAGAATTAAATTGTCAAATGTAAAAGATATTCAACTGTGAAAATAAAATGAAAAACACTTGATTTTGTTTTACAAATTAAACAATATCACTTTATTGTATACAGTCGGTTGTTATGCCATATTCAGAAGTGAATGCTAACAAAACAGATCTTAGATACGAATATAATACAGAGTAACAGTGAGTGAGGGAGAGATGATTTTAGTATTACTTTAATTACTGCATACATAAATGGGGAATTTATCAGGTATAGTTGCTCATTCATATATTTGTACTTGTGTTTAGGGCTTGCTTCATTTCGAAAGCTTTTAAGTAGTTAAGTCATGAACCTTTATCTTCTCTTTGCAAAATTGACAAATTTTCAACTGAGTAATGGTTGTAATCTACCAGATGTTTCGTTACATTTGGTTGGAGTATTTTGTTTTTATGATTATTACAATGTTCCTTAAATCTAGTGCAGATATTACGTCCAGTTTGTCCCCTAAATAGCATCTTAAGTAGTCGCGGAATAGAAATATTTAATAATACTTTGTCTAAAAATGTATGGTAATTTGAATTGGATATAGGGACTTTTAGAATGCGATGAATTAAACTTTGAGATGCTAATCATTTAATACTCACGGGTGATGTTGAGTGATGAATTTGCTGTTATAATTTTATCTGTATATGTATCTTTTCTATAAATATTATTATTTTGTTTCACCGGGCGCCAACAGGTTCATCCATTGAAATTATATTGAATTGAATTCGGTACTTGTCTACTAAAGAAGCTTCTCTAAAAATAATATCATAAGGTAATACGAAAAATTAATAAGAAAAAGATGTAAAATTTGGAAATCATCTGTAGTAAGTGTAGAAGCGTATTGCATCTTTTTGTAATTAATTAACAGTTGTGTAAGTTTTTATATATTTAGTTATTTTTAGAGAAGTTTCTTCAGTTAGAGAGTGATGTACTGATAGGAAGTAGATGTTCCTACTTGAATTTATAGGAGAAAGTTATCGTCTATATTTATAGCTTATCTATTTCGCATAATTTTGTAAAACCCTTATCCTTATATGAACTCACAGGCACATCACAAAATAATAGCATTTAACCATCTACATCAAACCGTTTGCGTTGCACAAACGTCAATCTGTTAACCTGTCAGACAGAGACACCACCATCCAATCTCCTGCACTGCAGAGTGAAACAGACAATACACGAGAGAACTTCCGTACCGCTGTGGAGTTTGGCTTCATGTTAGACAGAGTCAGAACGATAGAGCGTGGAGTGCGTGAAAGGGAGACAACAACCGGGAACTGAAATAGCCCCGGGGAACACGTCAGGCGCGTGAGAACGCCTGTGTCAGGTAACGCGATAGATAGAAACCGGATTAGCGAAGCTGAGCGCGTAATCTGGCGGTAGCGCACAAGCGATCCTGATCCTGCTACTTGGAGAGGGGGTGTTATTAGCAGCTGACAAGTTTTATTTATTGATAGATGTTATAAACTCATGGATACAGACAACACTATCGGTTTATACAAAATGAGCACCGCTCATCAGTAAATTACTCACCATTTATTAGCCGCGTAATATTCTAAATTATCATAGAGAGACATTTTTACAATAAATCTGATGAGTGGATATTATGTGAAAGTTTCAGTACTATCCCATTTGATTTAGCGTGATGTTATGTATATAACGTATTAAAGAATTTAATAATTGACAGAAAATCAACTTTAGGTGGAGGCGCCAATTATTCTCGTTTTATGTTATAACAATAAATGCATCCCTTAATTTAAATTAATCAAAATACTCATACTAGTGCAGAAAACTATAAAGTCCTGTAGTTTCCAGATCCGTACTTAGTTTAGTTTTTGAGTTATAAGATATTTAAAGGAAAAAAAAATATAATTGGATAAAATTTTAGATATTTCCTAGGGCTACATTTCAAAACCTAAACGAGATTGTAAGTCGTGCTCGGCGGCATTGAATTTCTTGTGCTTCAATTAATTTACAAAAATATTTCCAACAATTTTTATATTTCACAAAATTTTTACTTATAATCTCCCTAGAGCATTGAATCTATCCGAAAAAAATTTCGTGGTCTTTCCAATGACATATTATTCTATTATTTTTTTTCTAACTTTACTCATTTTAGTTGGTTGTGTTTAAAAACTAAAGATTTTGAAATAAAAAGTAATCACCATTTTCTCTTGCCATAAGCCAAAAATTATATGAACTACTACACTGCAGCTCGGTGAGTACGAACCCTGTACTGTAATTGGGATTAAGGCCCTGTTGTACAGTGTAACATAAATAAATAAGATCAGTTACAAATTATTATTTTGCAAGATCTAATAGTATTTTTGTAACAAGTTTATAATGGTAGCTATTAATACACGAGTATGAAGTTTATGATACGAGCCGCAAGCAAGTGTCGTAATTCATACGAATGTATTAATAGTCATTATACAATATTTTTTAAAGATCAAATTTGACGCCCAAAATTATTTAAATAAATGTTATCCTCAAATGCCAAAAAAGAAACCACGAAAACCTGGTACCAGAAAATGCTGTGCTGTTAATTTGTATTATAAACAAAACATGTATCATTAGAAAAATCTATGTCGTTATGATTGTCATTAAAGTGCAGATAATACATATTAATAAATAAATGAAAGTATGGAAATATAAAAATTAATATAAACTTTTTATAACCACAGTTATGTTATATTTTCTAATCAGAGAATGAAATAATTCAACTGGATCCTTCTATGTGTACATTACATCTAAACGAACAATTAATTTTGTGTAAGACACAATGAATTCCAAACAAGAACTGGCTGCTGTAAAATTTATGGCCAGTGATTTCCAATCTCTACAAGATTTATTCATCAGCTACTCATACATACTGCTAGGCTAGTACAGCGTTCAAAACGCATTAATTTATTCACTTGATCAATTTTTTGCCGCAGAGAACTCACACATATTTAAATTTTAAATCGCAAACCTAATAATAGTGAAATATAATTTAGCACGAAGCAGGAATCGTTACTCAAAAGTTATAAATATTGCATGTGCAGTGAATGCGACCGGTTGAAATGCTAACCGGCAAAATTACCGGTTGTAAATAAATCAGCTGACCGTGCGCAAACGGAATACGTAAAATATTACCGCTACACTGAGATTGCATCGGGATATATATTTTCTAGCTAAAAGAAGGAAATTACCTGTTCAAAGGAAAATTCTACTGATTTAATTGTCTTCAATATTCGGTATGGTATATTCAAATAAAAGTTAAAAAGATATAATTATACACCAATATCTTTTAAAATGTATATAGTTAGAATGATGTCACGTATTTAAGGTAATAAGAAATAAAATGAAGGGTTAAAAATCAGAGTAATTAGAGTCGTTTGAAAATTTCTCACGTTGAAAATCTTCTGTGAAAAGCAGAACTAATTGTCTAAATTAATTTTTGAGATGTTTAAAGTGAATTACTTGCCTCCCGCCTCCTTATTACGGGTCTGGTAATTGCTTTAATAAAAACATCAGAATGATTCGACTCTGTCAAGTTGGAGTTAAGCTAACGGAACGGCAACGAACTTTCCAAGTAGAAATACAATTGTTATTGAAGTAAAACTTCACTAATCAAATGAAATTTGCTTTTGTTAAATGTGTACAGAAAAGACTAACTGCTACATCTCATTGTACCCTATGTACGTCATTCAATGATGACAATTTCTTAATTTGACATTTGATTCTTATAATGCAACTAAATTATTGTCAAGCGTAATTGGTAATGTCATCGAATTCGCAATAATCACTTATTTTTATTGTTTACTAATATAAACGTAAGTGTCACAATTTGATGGCTATGAGTGATATGTAGTTGAAGAAAATGTTCAAATATTTAATTTTTAAAACTGAACGGCGAACAAATAGAATGGTTTCCTAAATCCGGAGGATCTAGCACCACTGAACTTTTTTAACAGGAATTTTCAAGATTCGAAGTATACTCTAGTAACGTTTTGAATTTAGAAGAATTTATAATTAAGATTGAGAACGTGTTTGAAAGTATTACATCTGCCTAAATATCTAATATTATGGGTGAATATTATAACCGACTATGTATGTAGTTGGTCAGTCTGTAAATTTGAGAAGCCGGGTTCGATTCCCACAGCCGAAAACAATTTTCACCACTTCACAATGTATTATTGCTTTCTATGTTTCATACAAAAATGAACGCTCTGAGTCATTGCTGTGAATATGGCAAAATCCATATTACGGTATATATGCAACCTTATTTTAATTTGTAAATATCTCTAATACCAATAATTTAAATCCAGCATACAATTGGAATATTTATTCGTATTGATATGTCTTAGTCCTTAAGATATAATTTTGTTCACATTTTTCCTTTGATTACATTTCTTACATTTTAGCCAATTTTTCTTTACAAAAGATTTGATACTTCCATTATCCTATGAAAGTTGCTAGTAAGAAAACGTTATTACACCATAACCACACATTTATACGTTTTGCGTTTAAGTTTAAACTGTTAATATGAGAGCAGCGGCGACCATGTTTGTAAAAAAGGATTGAAATTTAACCCGAGTGCTCGTTAACCGTTGATGTGAAGCACCGCTCCGCGTTTTTCAAATGTTCGTGGTGGTTGAACGTGTTACGTGTTCGAGTGTACATATTCTCCGGCGCAAATAACATAATGCTAATTAAAAGACATTAACTACCATAATTACAACGTTTCATTAACCTACACTATACCAGAATTTGAAAGAATATTAAGTTGTTACCCATAAATTTTTAATAATAGCTTCGTATAACACTATTAAAGTAGAACAGATGGAAATTACCTCGGATAAATTTAGATAATTTTACAGTTTAATTGCATTTGGTAAACTGTACTCATTTATTTATTATGTAAACTTCTAAATGCTTACAAGACAACTTAATCTGTTAAGAATCTTGTATTTATTATTAATATTAATAATTAAGTACAGAAAACCTTATAAAACGGGTTTATGTTAGTGAAATAATGAGTGAAAAGACCTAAGAATAACTGGATGGATATGATTGAAGCTTTACTACGTGAACGAAAGAATTATGAGTGTGGATACAAAAACAAATAAATTGACCGACCAGAGAATTCCGCGTTACTATAAGACCTAACACACAGGATAAGGGCGTAATGGCGGCATATGAGCAGTTTGTCCGCTAGGAAGCCAGAACGAAAATGTTTAGAGAACGTTCTTTTAATTTGAAAACTTGTATAGCGTAAGAATAATTGATTTTTAAGTCTGAATTAGAATAAAGTTTAGCTGACAAATATATTGTGTGAAAGTAGACATGTTTAGTGCAACATAAAAGCGCAATTAAATGTGGTATTTGCGGCAAGAATGGGCGATACTGCAGCACGAAAACTTCCGAACGAGGTGCGAAAGCAGTTTGTAGGTTTTCATGGAATGAATTCGCTTGAAATGGAAATGAAATGAGTCTGGAAAATGCAGTTGATTTCCCAGCGAGGGACTCGTGGAAATTGAATGAAGTTTTTTCTGATGTATTGATTGAAATTAGGAAATTGTACTTCTTGAAAGAAGCGTATAAGACTTCATTTATCACCAATTACTAATATTTTATTCGATACTATTACTTTAAAATTAAAAGCAGTATATAATTGTAGTTTTCTAGTAACAATTCGCTCTTATACATCTCGTTGATTTAAATTTCGGTTCGGATTCCACTATAAACTAATGTCATTGAAATGACGTTCCTGTTGTGCAGAGTAGCTCTCATGTTCCATCTCACACAAGTTTCCCTATAGTCTTTCAACACTATTTTTCCTACAGCGATTTAGCATTTTACACTACTAAAAATGGGATCCTCTACTATTTCTTTTTAAATCCAAATTGAAAAGAATATTAGATTAGAAAGTCTGAATTGTTATTCATTAAGCAGTAATGATTTTGAGACGCTGACATATAATTGAAGATGGCAAATGATTCAAAATATGTTGTACTATCAGTTATTTCAGTAAAAGTGACATTTATTTGTATATTTCTATTTGTGCCAGTCAATGCATTGTTTTTATGGTATTAACTGAATTAGTTATTGAAGTGATATTTCTTTATAGTAATCGCTGTATAAATCGGTGGGAGATAGCGACTCTTTCTACTACAAAATTACGGTGAAATAGAGTATAGTTTAAAATGTCTGTGAATTGAAGAATCGTTGTATAAAATAACATATCCTCGCTCTAAAAAAGATGTCAACAGAAGTCTACGCGTCCACCAACATCGCACTTTATCTGTCAGGGGGTGAGACGAGGACAGCTGCAGCCACTCGCAGGTGCAGACGACATCGTCACAAATAACGGCCACCACCGTCCCGACGCTGCCGCTGCCGCCGCCGCCGCCGCCTCCGTGCTCTCAGATAACTTCTAGCGACGTGAAATTTAATTTAAAAGCGACGCAGTTTCGCCGCTGCGATTATTTGATTTGTGTGTCTTTGCGTTGTAAGTTTCAGTGCCGTTTCATTAACTGGTAAATCTTATTTGTGTTAATTAGTCGGTTCTGTGTTTTAAATAAATAATTGTTAGCGAGTTTCTTGCTGAAAACTTGTTATTTGCGCTTTTTTTGGAACGGAGTTTTGTGTTTGCACGACGCGGGGAAACGCCACGGATCTCAGATGGCCTGACGAAGACACGCTCAGCATGATACGTTTGCAATGATAACTTACTAGTTCACAACTTTACTTTTACTTCATAAACTGAACCATTTTAGTTGTAACACGGCCCTACACTCAATGGCAGTTTTACATATTTTGAGACGACATGAAACAGGAAGTCTTATTCATAAATAACATCTCTAAAAAGATACTATTTAGTGTTAATAAATATACAATATTTTACTTTAACTTAGTACGAGTACTTCAAAACGGCAAGTTTATTTGTACAGGTATGATTCGTTTGTCATAGTAGATTAAAATTTTGGTTGAATTAGTTCCAAAATAGAAATTTAAAAAAATATGTTTCTACATAATTCAGACTACGAGAAATCCAATAGCGCATCTTTATATGTCTTTTAGTTTCAGAGTTTTAGTGTTTTGTAAACATTTTTCAAATTTCAACTTTGAGAGCTCATATCTCTAAAACTAAAAAATGATATTGAAATGCGGTTTGAATGAGTGCATTTCCCCGTGCCCCAAATAACTTATGTCTTAATTTAAAAACTTTTGAAAATACATGATAGAGAAGGAGATAAGTGTACGTGATTTCTTGATTCGTAAAGTAAGGACTAACACATTTAAAATAAAGTGCAGTATCTTGCACCGATTCGTTCGGCGATATTGCGGTGAACAAGTGCAAGTACTACACGAGGGAGTCAGTACGCCGTCAGTGGTCACGGTCCACTTGGCACGCGAGGGATTTATCGACGGCGGCGGCTCGGCGCACCTCCGCCGCGCTCGGCTGCCTGCCGTCACGGGTAATCTCCTCGTGACAATCGCCCCCAAAGCAGCACAACTCATTGTGGCCGCCGAGACTATATCACTACTGAAAGACTTTCTTTATAAATTACTTGTACTGGAGGCTTTACAAGTATGTAACGATTTGTAAAAGACAATCTATTTCTTCACCAACTATAAATTTAATCATCATTATCTGAGTCACAACAGTTTTGTTGTGCAATTCCCCTTACAGAAATCAAATAATAAATATTTTATAGCCTAAAACATCAGTAATAGATAATGATCGAAGTACAACAAAAGCGGGTATATTAAGGGTGGATTGCATGAAAGCGGGCTAACTCTCGGGTTACGCTAACCCAGGGCCAACGGGTAACACCGGGCTAGCCAAAAATTGAATTGCATGATCTAACCCTTGGTTAGCTGTCAAACGTAATTGAACTACTGAATAATAGATGTCACTATGTAATCATAACATCAGTTTTTTTTGAATTCGTATTTATTCGCGCTACAGCTCAAAGATTAAGAAGACATACACATTGATAGTTTCAGCTTTTTTTACTAATGTACACAAACAGAATGGCGTTGATTTAACCTAACATTCACTATTGAAGAATTTCGTACAGCATTATTAACTTGTACGGTGTGTATAATTTGCTGTTCATTGTTCTGTGCTACTTCATCTTCTTCAGGTATAAAATCATTTGTTGAAATTGCAATATTGTGAAAAATTGACTTGATAGTACTATCATGTACAGATCCTTGAAAACAAACTACAATATCTCTTATTTTTAGTTGTGCATGATATTATTATTATTATTATTATTATATGTCGCTTGCACGTTTATGGAAAAAAAAACCACGCAATCAGAGAAATAGAAGGTAGATTCAAGAGAAGTGGTACTCATACTGGAAAGACAACACACAAGACATAACTTGAAACATGCATTTAATAAATATTATTATTAACATTAATTACATAATGTACGTCACATATTTTGAAACAAATAATGTGTATAGTAGTGTGTATCTACATTGACAGATCATGTCACAATTTATTATTTTTCTGAATATATTAAAATGAGACCGTGAAACATGAATTCTGTGTTTTAAATATAATTTGTACAATTAAAGTGTAATTAATTATTTATATTTTAGGTATACCTGACGAAAAACACCGATAAAAATGCCATTTTTATTATAAATATGATGCTGGACATGACAGCTGTCGGCCATGTGCAATTCGAATTTGGTAACTCGAGAGTTAACCCGTGGATATGCACGGGCTAACTTCTAGCCCGAGGTTAGCTGTCAAACAAGTCGGTAACCCTGGTTACCGTATGTAGCCCTGGGCTAGAAGTTGACTCGCTTTCATGCAATCCACCCTAAAATTTCGCCCATATTAATTATTGTAATAGTTACTTTTTTCCACGAATTTAAAGATTAGGAATAACTTTATGCTAATAAGAATAAAAAATAAATATATCATCACGCCTTTTATCCATTACTGGGTGTGGCAAATTCCGATAAGTGAAATATTTCTTCACGTAAAATGTGGTTATCAGCCGTCAAATTACGGTCCCCAAAGATGTTAGTGGAGAGGGAGTCATAGGGGGTAGTTTTAATGTGGTGACATTTGTTTGTCGGGTAAGGAAATCGAACCTGGGTTCTCAAATTCACAGCAGACTCAATACTACTGGGCTAATATGAATGAAATTAATAAATAATTATATGAAACATTGAAACTTAAATTTCATTCATATTTTATCACTATGATTACAATTCTCTTTGATCTAATTTTTTGGTGGCAAAATGTCGTTCAATATGTTTCCTTACGATACAAAATAAGGTTTCGATAAAAGTGTCGTATTTATATGTATTTATTCTTGTTCATCGCTTCTACTTTAGATACAATAAAAAGTGAAGGAAAACATACGAACATGTAGGTGTTCAAGGCCAATAGCCGCACACTAAATTCCCCCATCTCTGTCTCCGGGCCGCGCCTCACCCCGTTTAATTTACGACAACTGTACGAACGGCGAACAAAATTCATTTTGAGAACCAATTACACGAAATGAATACGTTGGGCGTATTTTAAAACGCTATTAATTACTGGAAATGGCTGAGAAGGACAACGCTAAGCGACGCCACGTGCTGTAGAATGAGACCGAGCACGATGTGCACACTTGCAAAACTGATCCGGGATTCTGTTCTCAGTCCGCGAACACTGAACGAGTGAACAGTGCAAGCATGCTCATCAACTCGCGCTTAAAAAACTGGAAATTGCTGGGGACTCATATGAACTGCTACTACTGCTGCAAACTTATATTAACTGTGTTAAACGGACTTCATTTAGATTTATTAATGAAATGGTCTCAAACTACAGTTGGTAACAGTGGGAATTAGAGACTGAGGTACACACGATATTAATGAGGTTCTACAAACTTCCATTCTGAAAAATGGAAGAAGTCATTATGAGGATAATACAATTTTGATACGCTGTTATATCCAAAATAAATTGATTCTTAATCCGTATGAAATTTAGAAGAATATTGTTAGAAAAGTAAGTGTATTAGAAGAAGAAATGATTTGAGTGGAATGTATGTCGAATGAAGGATTTATGAAAATGAAGGTGCAAAACTGGATGGAAGATGTAGGTATAAATTTGATTGATGATTTGTTAGGGAATGAAAGATGAGACGAGCTTGCATGAAAGGAATTATAAATATGGATGGTGGCATAAACCTCTAAAACATTGATTCATCAGATTTATTTAAAAATCAGTCTTCATGTTCAACATCCTCGCTTCAATCACATTCACGTTCCTTACAAGCACAAGCTCATTTATTCTTCATACATCGAATCTTTCATCACGCAACAAACCTTCAATCCAGGGTTCGTAAATATCATGATATTTATAATAAATATCAAAATATCTGATATATAGGATATATATCAGATAAATATCACTTTTTGGATATTTATTTTTTAATTTTAGTTTTTGTACACATTTAGAAAAACTGAAAAATTCGAAAAATTTCACTTTTCCGGAGGCTATATCTCAAAAACTAAACAAGATATGGAAATGCGCTCAACGGCGTTGAATTCCCCGTGTCCGAATTGACTTATAAGCAAATTTTCATACAATTTTATGCAATTTAATATTTTTAATTATTTCCTAAGGGGTACCCCTTTGGTTTTTTCAGATTTTAATTCAATTTTCCCAAAAATCCTTAATCGTAGGATTATTAAAACGAAACTTTACATACATATGTATTTTGACCCACTGAATCCAGTGGTGCAATCTTCAAATGCATATGACTTCTGGTTTTCGAGAAAATGTTAAAAAACCGCTTTTTGCGATTTTTTTGGCGGAAAATTGAAAAAAAATAAAAATCGCTGAAACTATGTTTATAAGTTAACTGAAGCACGAGAAAATTAATGCCGTTGACCGCGTTTTCATATCACATTTAGTTTTCGAGATATAGCCTCGTAAAAGTAGAAAAACTTAAAAATTCGAAAAATTTCACTTTACCGGAGGCTATATCTCAAAAACTAAACAAGATATGGAAATGCGCTCAACGGCGTTGAATTCCCCGTGTCCGAATTGACTTATAAGCAAATTTTCATACAATTTTATGCAATTTAATATTTTTAATTATTTCCTAAGGGGTACCCCTTTGGTTTTTTCAGATTTTAATTCAATTTTCCCAAAAATCCTTAATCGTAGGATTATTAAAACGAAAATTTACATACATATGTATTTTGACCCACTGAATCCAGTGGTGCAATTTTCTAATGCATATGACTTCTGGTTTTCGAGAAAATGTTAAAAAACCGCTTTTTGCGATTTTTTGGCGGAAAATTGAAAAAAAATAAAAATCGCTGAAACTATGTTTATAAGTTAACTGAAGCACGAGAAAATTAATGCCGTTGAGCGCGTTTTCATATCACATTTAGTTTTTGAGATATAGCCTCGGAAAAGTAGAAAAACTGAAAAATTCGAAAAATTTCACTTTTCCGGAGGCTATATCTCAAAAACTATTTGATATGTTTATATAATGGATATATATCATTGCAAAAATATGACGATGTATATCAAAATAAATATCATGATATATATCGATCGATATATATCTTCGAACCCTGCTTCAATCACATCCATCCATTCATTTGCTTCTGTACACCTGTTTCATTACTCTTGACGTGGTATGTCAGAATACAAATGTTTAATGTATGTTTTAAAAGTTAGTGCTACTCCATACTTTATAAAACTATAGTATTCGTTTAGAAGTTTTTGTAGATAAGTGCTAGAGATGTAAATTATTAAAAAATGCTATTACGGTATCTATCAGTAACTAGTAAATTTATTTAGATTTGTGGAACAAAAAATGTATTTATTTGGTTGTTAATATACGTATACATTGCAGAGAGTAACGAATGTAATTCTAGTTTAGTTTGCTTTTAGTAGAATTTTCGCAGCCGTTTGCCGTTTTTCATTGATAAGCCACACAAAAATGAAACAAGACCTCGACCAGCTCCATTACAAACACCCGCCTCGCAGCGAAATTAATTATAAATTATTTCATGATTCCATTTCTCGGGGCAGCAATAACCGTACCGTACCGCCAACAAGAGTATCTGTAGCGTCGTCACCGCGTCCCCTCTATTCTGTTCTGTTTGAAACCACGCGCGTCTCAAACCGGAAGTGGCATCGATTTCCGGTTTCATCCTCCTCGAAACGTCATAATTGCTCGTTGTTGAGCGCTGGTGCTGCTGGTGCCGGTGCCGGCGAACCGCAGAACTAATTAGATAAGTCCATAATTCTTTCAGACTGCTTCCTTTGCAAAAACGCGAGGTTTCATTACCGAATATTAGCTCGGCTCCTGCCGGATATGCCCGACCAGCTTCGGCTAAACTTGCCTTTACACAAGGATTTTAAAACTTTCTGTAAATTGTTCTGAGAGATTCTAATGTAAAGGGTAGCAGATAGTATCGTTACGACCTTCCGACTATTTCAGACATAAATTTTATTTACTGTTATTTTTAATTTTTTCATTAAAATAGAAATGAAAAATTCATTCGTTCAAATTGAATTTTGAGACAAGAAATACAAAAGTAATGTCTACAATTCTTGTTCATTTCTGGAGTGTATGGTAGTCAATTTAAAAATGACAGTTCATAGAATATACATAATATCACCCTGAAACATTCACAGAACATCCACTCATCAGATTTATCAAAGAATCAGTCTTCGTTCAACATTTTCATCCTCGTGTTAACCACATTTATTGTCCCTTCATACAAGCTCATTACCTTCAATCACATCCATCCATTCGGTCTTATACACCTGTTTAATTAATCTTTCAATTGAACTATGCTCCACATCTTTGTACATCACCTAATGCAACAGCACATTTTCATCTTTATTAAACGGCATTCGAATAGTGAAAATCGTTCTCTCTCTTCTAGTTATTGGAAAGGAATGATGTAAAAATTTCCAGTAGCGGGTGGAATACGTTTTGCTCGTGTTATCAGCGTCTTATCACATGCACTTTATTTTTATCTTGTGTCAATTTACATCTCATTTCGTTTCAGTGCCACACTGCCTATTTCGCACTCGGTTGCATTTTATTTCTAAGTAGGCAGCAGGCGTTGGCGGGAGTACGCGACTACAGGATACACTCTGACTGAGCTGGGCTGGGCTGGGTGCTGTAGACTCACATCTAGAGTGCAGAAGGGTGTTTCGTACCCACGCGAGAAATGGAAATCGTACCAGACTGGAAATTATTATCCGTTATGCGTTCGACACTACGTGTAGTGAGCGGTGTGAAATCAACGAACGCGTATGACAAAAATAAATAATATGTATGAATACCCAGACACTACATATTACGTGGAATATGAATTTTAAAATGTTTACCAGGTTTTAAAATCCATTTGAATATATTTTCATCTATAGAAAAACTGTGCCATAACCGATTAACATGGGAAATCAATTTTCCACTACTATTGCTTCCTTGATTACTTTACTTTTTTAAAAGTTGAATAATAATGTGTATATTTCCATAACGTCATAAGCAATAAAATGTAAATATACTATAATTCTGAATTTGTTGAAAATAATGAAATCAGAATACGAAAACAATAAAGTACTTTTAATTTCCTGCTACACTGTTCGTTTATCATTTCCAATGTACCCAATGTTTATGATTTCCAGTGAGCGGATAACGTGTGTGCCGCACTATAAACATCAGCACCGCCCGCCTCAAAAATCATAATTATCCTGGTTGAGTCGCTTGCGGGGGCGGCGTAATAAACCGCGCTACGACACGTCCCGCTCATTTTTCATCCTCTCCATTTCACTGAGACTGAAGCCGGGGGTGGGCGGCAACGGAGGCAGCATCAGCAGCGGCAGCCTTGCTACGTTCCCACATTTCCAAAGTTTTATTACGAACGTATATTTCGCGAGTGCGAGTCGAGCGACCGCCGCTTTCCGAACGCTAAGAAATAATACAGTGCTCCCTGTGCGACCATAACTCCTGTTTTGTTGATCCCACGGTTCGGGGCCACTAATTTTAACTTAATCCTTCCCTGGATGCCAGAATTCATGGGAATAAGACAGGTCTGGGCCTCGGAATATTTGTCACACAGGTAGGGAATGTGTGAACACTCCCAACATGATCATTAATACCTTATTTTCACCGAAAATACAAAAATATTAAACATTTTGCGAATATCGAAATATACTCCTCACTTTCTTCCCTTGATATACAAATAATTCTGTACAGAAATATGGTCCTAATTACAGACAGAATCTTATATACCAATACATACAGAAATTTGTATCAAGTTTACTTTTCTGTCCAGAAAATTAAAACATGTCCTATTTTTCTGGACATAATTTGAAACAGAAAATGCATAGATACGAATAGTATGCGCCGCGATTAAAAAATAATGGCTGGTAGCACAAGCTCTGCTTTTGCCTGATTTAAGAGCAGGGTATTTAGGTGTTTTAGCTATCTCTAACATGTTAAAACCGTGCTCTTAAAACACCCAAAAACAAAGCTTGTGCTACCTTTCCGGAAAGTGGACGTTCCCGGATTAACGCCTCGTCCAACAATTGACACTATCGTCCAGGTTATACGTTACACAATATACTATTTTGCCACACGTGTACTAAAATGACCTCTTTTTAATGCGAATTTCTGAATCTAAAATAACCTTTTTCAGGTGGTTTCATTGTCGCCTCGTTTCTGGGCGGTACAAATTTTATAGCCTTAAAACTAGGTGGTAATGATAATTACGTCACAAAACGAGACAAATGAGCGAGGGGCCATAGTGACTAACTTCATCTCAGGTTAAGCACGCGATATGATTCTGTTTGTTCCACGAAAATTTGTTCAATATTATTATTACATAAATAAATTTAGTAATATTTCTGGTGCAAATCATATGATCTGATAAACATCAATTTTAGTAGCATAATATGAAGGACCCATACAGAATGATGAAACCAATTTTCGTCTATAGCCCCCTCCATTAACCATCAATACATCCCCTATAATATCCTTGATTCACTTACAAAGCTTCCAGATACGTCCTGATTATTAGTAGTGGAATTTCTCTAGCAGGTTGCATTAAACAAGAAGTTTATTCATACCACACAACTTTCCTCGGCGTGGCGTCGCGGCGCATTCACCCTCATCCTGAGACAAGCACACGACACAACAAGGACGGACATCTCCGCCACGCTGTACGAGAAAGCGAGATGCCCAACAGTGAAATACTACTGAAGGGGATAATGTGTGCGAGGGAGAACAAGTCTTATATAGGATAACGAGCAGGAGAGAGATACAAGTGAAATGGATCCAAGGAGAAAGTTCCAGCAGGAATGAAATGGAAGTATGGGAAACAGAGATAGGGTTGTGAAATATATCGGGGGGAATGTATGCAAAATTTCTAAATTACGTCTTTTTGGGATATATGCGTAATATTTTATGTTTTTCTTTTTGGCGAGATGTCTTAAAAGATTTCAGAACAGTGCGCTTTCTTAAAAAAAAATAGGTTTGGTGTTCGTAAGATAACTATGGATAACAAGCAGTTCTTTCGGAAGATGGATGTTTTATAAAGTTCTGGAATTTTTTTGAGAAGGTCCCTAGAACTGTTTTTAGTAAGAAGTAAAATTAACTTGGATTTTCTTACAGAAAATAGGCGTTGCAAAAAAACTGTGGGACATACAAATTTGGGCAGTGACTGTTTAGATTTAAGATTTTTAAAAGGAAGATGACTGTCTTATTAATGTCAAGGATTTTTTCTCGAATGACGACTGGATGAAAGATTTAGTTACTATTTTTTAAGGATATAGTAAACAATTGATCAAATCTATTTTTAAAATTATTATTATTATAAAGAGAAAGATTGAGATACCACCAAAAATGAAACCGTAACCGAAAACTTAAACCGATAATTTTGTCTTGAAATATGGAAACCCAAAACCGAAACGAAAATTTAATTGATTCTATAACGAAAACGTTACCGAACCAATATTATTTCGGTTCTAATAATAGTACTGGCAACACTAGAAAATAGTGTGAAAGCTATGGTGCACGTAGAAATTATTTTTGAAGATTGTAGAAAACAGGAAGGCAACTAATTTTAGAAAATTTGCGAATTAGTTACATAAAAAAATAAACTTAAATTATATAGTGTTCGTAAATATATTAGATTTTTGTAAAGGCATTTTAAACCGGAACCATAAAAAAACTATATCCGAAAAATACTGAAACCGTAACGAAACCGAAATATATTTTTTAAACCATAGTCTATAAATAACAGCAAAATTTTCTTGACATAAAAACCGTTAACCGAAACCGAACTTCAACATTTTTAAGTTCGAGTTCCTGGATACCACCAGGATTAGATTGAGGGACCTTTGAACTTCCGTCAAATGGGCTTATGTTGCATTTGACACAAAACTAAAATAAACGGATAAATTGGAATAACATCAGATTTGAATTACATAGATACCGTAGTTCAGTTGGTAGAAGCATTTGACGGAACTCAAAGATTCCAGGTTCAATTTATGGTGTACATTCTTAAACAGAAATATTATGCCTCAAATGAGCTATAATATTTGCAATTGCCTTAAGGATTACTTAGATTTTTTGGAAACAACAATTTTATAAAGACTATATGATTTTGTCTTTGGCAGAAGAATTTCCTAAAAAGATGTTAGATTTTTTTAAAGTAATTTCAATTTCTTTTAGTTTTTATATTTTGATCCAGTTTCATTTGTGGACAAACCAGGAATTATTTCTCGGTAAAAATATAGCTTTCGTTAAAACAAATTTAATTTGGAAATAATCGAAACCCAATGAAATTAGCAAATCTTGCGATTAGTCCTTTTACAGAAAGCAAGAGCAGGAACAGGAGCAGGACCAGCAGATACGCACATTACCGACCAAGTCTGGTCTCCATCTCTCCTCTCTGTCTAACTTGGCGGGATCTGGTCGCGCAACTGTAAAATTGCTTTGCATTGTTCGGAACTTATCTGGCGGCCAGCAGCCGCGAATATTTCATCATCGCACCCTCTCTCTCGCGCATGCTCTACAACCTCGGTTGCTATCCTCGTCCTGGAGAAACTCCTTGATGGTGGTGTCTTTGTCTGAGGTAGTCTTTTTCTCGGAGGTTCTTGTAGCTTTTAGTTTTATATGATGGTTTTTCACGCGGATGCTGAATACTGTTACATCAACTTGTCTTTCACTTGTTTATTTTGGTATCCGACAATTTTATTTTCTACTTTCTATAATCGCGTTGTTTGCTTTATTCGTTTATACTTTCAACACTGCAATCTTTCTATTTTTGTAAGAATTCCACCAACGCAAATCTGATACGAATAATCAACATTTACTATTTGATGTATGAGATATTTAGTCCCATTCAAAAATATAATGGGACCCTAGAATAATATACCTATGACATTGTTTTATAACTGATAGCCTTATCGATCATAGTTCGTAGTAATTAGATTTAAATAGTGTGAATTTAATGTAGTATGTATATTTAGTACACTCAGTTAAATTAACAATAAAACATATATTTGAAATTAAATACATTTCACATAACAAACAACTTCCATCAAGCACAAAAAATAAATATTTTATTAAAGTATAACAGAGCAATTAATGTAAATTAATTTTTCTGTTCCGACAGAAGGAAAATTATGAATTAAACAACATTATATATTTTCCTTAAATAACAGTTTAACTGCAGACCACTCTCATTGTCAAGTCTTTCAGTATATGAAAGAGTTATGGGATTAAGGCTACCATTGATACATAACATAAAAGAGACAAAAAATGGAATAAAATCAGATTTGAATTACATGGCGATGGTAGCTTAGTTGGTTGAAGCATGTGACTGGAGTTCATTCGTCCTAGGATCAAATCCTGAACATATCCAAATTTTTCTCTTTATGATTCAATTTAATAAATTATTGTATAACAAACATGGAATGGTATTCATGTCTAGAAATGGACATCCAATGCAAGTTGTGCAGTATGATTAAATCTAAAAAAGTTTCAATTATTAAATATGAGTTGTTGTTTAGTATGCTTTTTCTACGACTACGTTATTATTATCGAATTAATTTATACTTTAATAATAAATTTGTGCCTATTACACTACTTTTCTGACAGTGGGGCCCTTCACTATAGTCACAAACTAGTAAATTTCTCATTTATATTGAAACTAGACTCAAAAATATTGTACTAGAGATAATCCAAGCTTAAAAAGATATTTGAGTTTTTAATGCTATTAAGTCTGAGTATTGCAATCATTCTTTAACCATTTCTATTACACATCTAGTGTAGTCAGATTTGTTTCTACTGTTCATGTCTTCTGTCTATGGGGTAGGTGGCTCAGTGGTATCGAGTCGGCCTGTGGATCTTAAGCACCCTGGTTCGATCTCCACAGTCGACAAACAATTTTTACCAATTTAACTCTACCCCTGTGGCTTCCTCTCCATTCCGTGATTTGACGGCTGGCAACCGTACTTCATTCAAAAAAATATATATCTCTAGCCGTGATCTGCTTAGGCAGAGTGCCACAGTAATGGGTAAAAGACGTGATGATATATTTATTTATTTAATTTATGTTTTCTGTCTTAATTTTGAGATTATAGAATACCGAAATTGTGAAAATCTTTGAAGTAACATTGAAAATCGATCACAGTATGATTCAATTATACACTAACCTGTCAAGAAAAAAATTGGGATGAAATAAAGAAGTAAGAACAGACGGATATTTATGATCATTTTGAGTATGACAGAAAATTGCTTGGAGAAATGAAAAGTTACAAATGCCATTTTGTTTTAGTATGAACCGATAATAGAATTCGTGTGTTCCGCCATAAATGTATTTCCGCAACACAACAGCTAAACACGATCATGAAAGTCTGAATATTCGTGAAAAAATGAAAGGCTTATGTCACCCAGGACGGCAGGACTCACTCATCAAAGCCTTCTCGTCGAACCGAAAAAGTCATAAAATTGCCTGGCACATATTGAACCATCAACCGGTATTCAAAGAGCGTTATTATCCGCACTGACATTGATATACCTTCCCATCTTCGCTTTGAGAGAGGAAAAGTAAATATCCTGGCTGGAGGTGTGAGGAGACGGGAGAGCGGCGGAAGAGAGGATACTCTCCATCCCTTCATTGCTTTATTTCAGCACACCGTTGGCAAAATTGGAAAATGCCTCCAGACTGTAATGTATTATTCAATAAAATGTGCTATATTGTCTTGTTCGCACTTTCGCTGTTTAATTATTGCGAAAGATTTGGCGGAACCAGTCGGCGAGACGAGTTGTTGTTCAACAGCCGCTGGCGACTTTTACGCAAATCGCGATTTTGTTGTGTTTGGTTTAAACGCTTGTATGAATTGTTTTCATAAACGAGATTTGGATATTATCTGTTTGATTCGTGTCGAACGATAAAAGCATTACAAAACTCCTAATCTATAATATCATTATGTTGTGCATAAATCTATTCAGGCATAATTCTTTCAAATTGGAGCAATAATAATTAAGGTATTTTAGATCATATGTAAGGTATTTTTAAAATTAATAGTTTAATGATGAGGTAGGTGGATCAGTGGTATTGAGTCGGCCTGTGGATCTTGAGAACTCTGGTTCGATCCCCACAGCCGACAAACAATTTTCACCAATTTAAAAAATCTACCCCTGTGGCTCCTCTTCCACTAATATCTTTGGAGGTCGTGATTTTACGGCTGGTAACCGCACTTCACGCGAAAAAATATATTACTTACCGAGATCTGCTTAGGCAGAGTGCCACTCTCAGTGATGGGTAAAAGGCGTGATGATATATTTATTTAATTTATTTATTTAATAGTTTAATAAACAAATGAGTAAACGAACAACTCTGTTCGTTAGATTCGGATTACACCATAAACTGTAGTTTTCCTGTATTGTATTTTTATTACTTTTTTGTCGACCAGTTTTATCAATTATTTAAAAATGAAGGTTAATTTGACATTAATTGTGAAGGAATTAATTAAGTAATTAGTTATAATTATTATTTTTACTGTAGTCTAATTTGGCTATTTTATGTAACTAATCTAATAAAGTGCTATTTATATTTTGCTCTAAATATAGATAGTAAATGCAATTTACATTTGCCAAGGAAGAGTGGTTCAGATGTCACTGCGGTATTGTAATTAGAATTATGTCCTCGTTGTCCAGTATAGTAAATTTTAAAAAGTATAATCATAATGAATTAATATAAATTAAAATGAAAAAACTAAGTCCATCAAAGCGGTCCCGTGTCCCA
Organism: Pterostichus niger; assembly: GCA_947425015.1. Classification (NCBI taxonomy): domain Eukaryota; kingdom Metazoa; phylum Arthropoda; class Insecta; order Coleoptera; family Carabidae; genus Pterostichus; species Pterostichus niger. The sequence continues at coordinate 36,749,308 of OX380339.1, forward strand.
TGTCTACCTGTATTTCAAGTTAGAAACTCATTATTTCGATATCATCTCTAAAAATGAAATAGGCTTCATTACGTAAAACTATCACGATAAAACTGAAACAAAAAGCGCGCTTCCTGTCTGAAATCTGCATTGAATCACGTATTCCCCGTATTCCAGCCGCTCGCGGTAATGGCCTCCTGCTGGCGTGCGCGCATCTGGAGCCTGCAAGAGTACAGCAGGAACGTCGCACGTTTCTGGAAACGATCTCATGCGCTGTATCTTCGTGGTCGTGGCGACGTTGCCATGACGCTCTATAGCTACGTGAGTGCAGTAATTAGCTTACTTGGGAAATGACACTTTTTCTTCCCGGGAAATTTATTTGGAGGAAGCGCGCTGTTTTGCAAGGAAGTCGAGTGAAAAGTCAGTTTTAATGCAACTAGATACTGTCACCGAGTCTTTTCTTAGATAAGGATAAAATAGAGAAAATGAATACATAAATTATCACGCGAAGCGTTATTCAACGGTGCTAGCTTTGCTCGAGATGACAGCTAAAATCAAATTATTTTAAACGATGCAAAATAATAAAAAATACTGACAATGCAGATTTGTCATACAGAGAGTGCTAATTAAAACAACAACAAAACTAAAATTTATAAATTATTTTAGTTAATAATGATCAAGATACCTTTTTCATCCTCTGTAATCACTTTTTAAAGTTAAAATTTGTCATTATTACATATATACATAACATCATGCTGTATCCCATTAAATGGGGTAGCACAAACTCGACAGACATTCACAGAATTCATCCTGACACACCATCCTCACTACATTCATAGTTCCCTCCATACCAACTTATTTATTAATTACACTTGGAATCATTCATCACACAACAAACCTTCATTTACATCCATCCATTCGCTACAATACACCTTTTTTATTAATACGTTTCACTTACTAAAAACATTTAAATTAATTCACGCTCACTCCTTGAACAACGAATTATTAATATTATTTATTTTTTCACATGGGTACTAAAATACCTTCTATTTAATGCGTGTTTCTGGAGCGAAAATAGGCTTTTCCGGAGGTTTCATTGTCGCCTCGTTTCTGGCCGGTAAAATTTTTATAGACACGCATTTCAGTGTAATTGTAATAGTTCATAATTTTCTGCTTAAGTGAGATTTGAACTCGGAATATAGATTGGAAAAATACGACCGATAAAACTTTAAATTCCAAAAATAAATCAATAAAAGAATGTTTCTATGGTGATTAGTTTATTTATTATTCATTCTTGTATTAAATCATTAAATAATATGTCACTAATGATCGCAAAAAATTTTGTACGTAACATTATCTGAAACTGGGCTTTCAAGTTTCCAAAGCTCGCCAGTAAATTAAAATATTATTTCTCGTTATCAAACGATCCAAAATAATTTTTGAGGAAATATTTAAAATAAAAGAGATAAGAAGTAAATTAATTGGTATAGTTTAATTAATATTGATTTAGGAACGTGTAAATATTGAAGACGTATTTTTGGTGTTTGTTGAATGTATCTGTCGTTTTATGAATTTGCACCTAGTAGAATGAATGTAATGTGTAAAGCAAACAATTACTGAATTCCGAATTCCATGAAGAATTGAAAATCCTTAGGGGAGAGGGAAATTCCGCGGCTCTCAACCCAACTCAGCTCAACTCATCGTGAAAAGCACAAGAATCGTGAACGTGAAAGCGACGAGAAAATTCCAAAACGGGATAAATTCATAACTTAAGCCATTACTTCACGGGCGCGTGCACATCAGGCTTTCAAGGGCCGCCATTTCCCCCCTTAATGCGACTCTGTCATGCCCGGCGAATAACTGTAAATTTGTCCGAATACCTGCGCGAAAATGACCCGTGCAAATGAATTGTTTTGAGTGCGGGATTTGAACCGTGTTTTATTGAGTGAATTTTTCGTATCTATTTATTTTGGAATGTGGCTATTTTTCGGGCTGCTCGACTGTGTGATTTCAGATGGAATGTGGGGTAAATGGAGTGGCAGAAACCCTACATATTATATTTTTTATGTGATTTGTTTTCTTTTTTGTACAACGCAGTCTAGACGCCACTACATGATAAGAATACTCAAATGAACAGTGAAAAACGCTGTTCGTACATCCTGAAAGATAACCAACAAATACATAATATGGATTCCTTTAAATATACAGTATGTTTCAAATAAACAGACACATGAGAAACCAAATTTTTGCCATTCAGAATATGTTATAATATCATATAAGAATACTAAACCTATCCTTACGGAATTATTTCAATCATGGAAATTCGGACGTCCACTGATAAACCGGATTCCGAATTCAACAAGAATCCGAAAGAAATTGGATTTGTTTAAAATCGGTATCCAACTGAAATCGGTATCCGGCTACTATATCTAATAATTTTCTGAAAATAAATATGAAGTAGAAAATTCTAATAAACTCATATATTTTCATCACAATTTTAAATAATCGGGTATTTTAGGTCTCTTATGACATAGCAAAAAGTGGTTACTTTCTACACTCATTTTCGACATTCAATTTTCAATAGAATGACATTATTGTTTTCAATTGTAATAAATACAAAAAATGACAATGAGACAATCAATCTGCAACAGCCTTTACTAAACTAAACTAAAAAAAAATAATTTCTTATAGTGTAAAATGATAAATTGTCGTACGAAAAATAGCACGTAATTCACATATTAAGAGACCATTGGAAAACACCGATTTATGCAATTATTAGAATATCAGGAATTCGTTTTCTATGAATGCTTAATTACCCGGAAACCGATTACTCCCACATGGACGGACGAGGTATGTAAGAATTCCGGTATAGTCCGGCAGTACGGTTAAGGTTACGGCATTCCGAATCCCGAATACGAATCCCACTTAAACAAAAAATATATGAACCACCATATTGCGGCTCGGTGAGTCCGAATCCTATACTCTAAATGAGATTAAGTTCCTGTTGTGGAGAGTAGTATAAATAAATATTAAATATTTTGTGTTGAACCTCCTGAATCATACGAATAAATGTGAAAGATGTTGTCAGCATAAGTGCAAATTTAACCTAGTTTTAGTAGATATTTCAAAGTGATAAATATGTTATTCATGTGTCATGAGATGTCACATGAATATCTTGAGCGTCTATTACAGCGAAATCCTTTTATAACCAAACAATTCTCGTGTTAAATTCACGAATAATTCATACGTCAGCGTTATCATCACAACATACACTTCAAGTGACAAAAACCCCGCGAATTTCTTTCCGCGATGTCGGCAAGTGCAGCGTCGTCCGCCGACATTGTAAATCCTTGGCGAGCCAGACCGGCCCGGCCCGGGTATAAATTACATTTTACAGTAATGTCATAGCGGCGAGCTATAACTCACTCGGGTATCTTTGCGGTTTACTTCGCGAGGCTCAGCGATAGCTAGACCGCGGTTGGAGAAATGCTGATATTGTATATAGTGCGACTGTTTCGCGATATCGTAAATTATTGCTGAATATTTTATATATAGCGGCGTTGTTAAGGCTTTGGTCTGTTCTGCTCAGTAGCTGAGGTTGGAATCCTCTCCCTAGTTCACTGGCCTACTTCGCTTGCTCAACATTAATATATTCTAAATTCCGTAATCAATTGCCGATCTTTCATTCATTTACATAACGCAACAATTTATTAATTACATTTGATGATGGTTCTCTTCTTGTTTCAAACTTTGTATTAAACTCGTACACATTTCTTCTTCAATAGTCTTCAATTTTAATCGATTGAATCACAGACATTTGAAGTTTAATACATAAAACGGAAGTTAAACATGATTCTCAAACTAATGGTACTAAAATGTTTACTTCATGTAAACTGCAATCAGTACGTTGAGAACTATAAATAAATAAATATATCATCACGCCTTTTACCCATTACTGGATGTGGCATTCTGCCATAGCAGATTTCGATAATGTTAGTAGAGGGAAAGCCACAGGAGTAGTTTTAATGTGGTGACAATTGTTTGTCGGCTATGAGAATTTTACCCGGGTTTTCAAATCCTCAAGCCGACTATATACCATTGAGTCACCTACGATTATGGGGTAAAAATAAATTGTAACATAGCCCGACTATTATATGAGTGGTTAGAATTCCTCTATAAGCTACTTTACTTGGGTCGAAGATCTTGTTGAGCACGGTAGCAAAATAAAGTAATTGGCTTGCCATTTGACATACCATAAAATTTTAATTTCAATGAGTAAATAAAAACAATAATTAATGTTGTTCGCTAAAAATTTCAAGCATCCCCTGCACCATAAATTCATATAACCCCTAACAAAGTTTACACAAACAATAGTGAAGATCCCAACACAGACACATTTACAGCGGTCGCGTGTTAAGACACCATCATTCAGACAGAGGTGGCTTGATGTATTTTATAGTGTTGTAACGGGCTCGCGGCGCCATGACGTCGTTGTATGTCTGCCCCCCTTTGCTCCCCTGGAGCGTCCCTACCCTCCACCCAATACCGCACACGAATCTTGTAGGCGTTGTGCGTCGACCTAGTTAGCAGAAATAGAAACTTGCGAGGAGGAAATGCCGGGAATTCACTGGATTATAAGTATTTATTAAACTTGTAGTTGGATCAGAACTTCACTATAATTCACTAATTAACGTAGATATACATGATCTCATTTTTGTTTATATACATCATAAACTCTTTATTTACAGAGGTTATATTTTCAAACTTTACTCTTAAAAAAATGCAAGATTTCTTAAATCCAATTTTAGAGATCAAATGGAGCACCACAAATCTTTGAAACATTCACTGAACAACCATTCTACAATATTTCAAAAAACTCTTATGTTGGTACACCATTTTCGCTTTAACATTCATAATTCTTTTCACAATATTGTGTTTTGTTGAAACCAGCAAGATTTGAACGCACAACCTCTTGCCTATTATCCGTTTTAGTATGATTGTGAAATAATTGTAAAAGCTTTAATTATGTACATAAAAATAATGCATTCTAATTAATTGATATAAAAAGAAAACAAATAAGATTGGACTTGAAGGTTTCGCGAATAAAATGACCTTTTATTGAAAAATAATTTGATTTCCATTTACAATGAAAACAAAAAACAAAAACTATTGTTGACAGGTAAGAAAGGAAGAAAAAGTTATATGAATAGCATGACAAAGTTCCTAAAAGCTCAACTTACCTATATGAAATAAAAACCCAGGAAAAATAATTGAATAACAATCGAACAAAATCTTGAACGAAATCTCCATGTTATCGGTTTAATTTAGTCGAAACGAAACGACAAACGGAAAACAAATGAGTATTTGGCGTGACAACAACTGAATTCATCAAAGCAAAGTACACTTGGATCAGAATGACTGTCGTTATACGAGGTTTTATGACTCGCTTAAGTATTTAAACTTTATATAAGACTATTCAGTTTATTTACTTTGTCATTGATTCACTATTAAATGTCACAACTGAAAACATTGTAAATCCTGCGGTAAGAAGAACTACAGAAACCTACTTTCTATTGTTTTACGACGTTCAGCAGGAACAACAATTAAATATTATTAGCCATACTGAAAACGTTATAAGGTTGAATCATTTATAGTACAGAAATGAGAAATTGCTTTGCTTATATAAATATTAAGGAATAACATCATGTATTTGACGGCTGGTAACTGCAGTTCACAAGCATAAATATATTACTTACTCAGATCTACAACGATCGTGTGCCACTGCTAGAATGGGTGAATTTTTGGTTGAAACGGTTCAAAAATAGAAAATTTTTAAATTATGTTTCTATATAGTTCAGACCTCGAGAAATACGCTCGTTCAAACCGCATTTAAATATCTCTTTTAGTTTTTGAGTTATATCGATTTTTGACTTTTTATTAAACTCAACTTTGAGAGCCCATATCTCGAAAACTAAAAAAGATATTGAAATGCGGTTTGAACGAGCGTATTTCTCGTGCGCTACTTAACTTCTATGGAAATTTTACAATTTTCTTTGAAATTTTTCTTCATAAATATATCAAAAAGTTGAAGAAATAATGAAAATCTGAAAACACCAGTGGATTCCTCTCGTGAAAATACATAGGTATGCAAATTTTCACAACAAAATTCGCACGGATAAATATTTTATTACAAAAAATCGAAAAATGGTCGAAATTCGTAAAAACGCCAAGGGGAACCCCTTAGGAAATTACAAAAAAATGGCTATTTTCGATTTTTTTTAATAAAAAATGTATCCGTGCGAATTTTACATACCTATGTATTTTCACGCGAGGAATTCACTGGTGTTTTCAGATTTTCATTATCTCTTCAACTTTTGGAAATATTGAGAAACGAAAATTTAATAATAATTGAAAAATTTTCAAAAATGGTAAAATTTCGGTATAAGTTAAGCAACGCAAGAGAAATACACTCGTTCAAACCGCATTTCAATATCTCTTTTCGTTTTACAGATATGGGCTTTCAAAGTTGAGTTTAAAAAAAAAGTCAAAAATCAATATAACTCAAAAACTAAGAGATATTAAAATGCGGTTTGAACGAGCGTATTTCTCATGCCCTGAACTATATAGAAACATATTTTTAAAAAATTCGAATTTTGAACCGGTTCAAATTCAAATTCACAAAAAAATAAATATGCCTTTACCCATTCTGGCAGTGGCACTCTATCGTTGTAGATCTCTGTAAGTAATATATTTATGCTTGTGAACTGCAGTTACCAGCCGTCAAATACATTTTTGAGCGTTTTCGCTTGTACTCCGGAGCGACCTAAAATGAAGAATCAGCAATTGATATTCTTTTGATAAATTTCTTCTCCCCTTATAATATAGCCTTTATAAACTGCTGTAGGTCAATGACAATTCGGTATAGATAGAAATTATGTGTCATATGAAGGTGCAAAATATAAAATAAACAGTAGAAATTAAAAATAATTATTGTTTTACATGAATCGATAGTAAATATCGCTATTATTATATAAGATTTTTTTCAATGCCATTTTCTTTTTTAAATTGTCAATTAAATATTGCACCAGTTCTTTATGATTTTATTAAGTTTTATCAAGATTGATGACGTCAAATCATCCTTATAACGTTGTCGGTATACACTTCTAGAATGTATATACAAAAAAGGTAACCATATTGTGTGAATATTTTTATAATGTTAATAAAAATAAATGGAAAGTCACTTTTCTGTCAACTTCATTGGCTGTTTAATGGGAAACTTAACAACGTGATATAATTTTCCACGAAAGCGGAAATAGAATTTAAAAACCTATTAAATTCTCATCGTAAGGAAACTATAATATTGCTTCATAATATGTTACATATCATGTATAAAATACCTGTCCTAAAATAACTGTTACAAACAAGAAAGAAGAACAATCAACACGTAGATATGTTCCATCAAATAGAGTAACAGAAATCACAGAAACATTCACTCCTGCAATTAATCTTCTCCAAACATTTCTACCCTGCACACATCATTTCTTAGGCTCGATTATTCCGCCAATTCAGAATATTTCGTTTACGTAAGAAGCTTTTATAACTAATATAGCAAGTGAAATGATAATTGCCGGTAATATTTTAGCATGAATTATGAATTGTTATGAAAATTAAAACATAGATAGTGCGCAGCACGAGCTGTAATTCCTATTTCCGTAACAACTAATTTTAAATTATGTCAAAATATTATCTGACAATTATCATATTACGAGTTATATTTTGCGTGAGAATTTAAAAAGTAAACATTTCTTCTGTAGAATTTGCAATTTCGATAGAATATTTTTTTTCAATTGACGTTTATGATAATAGCATTTATTTTATTGATTACCAAAGAGATTAAATTACAGTGAAGAATTGTCAACTATAAATTTCATTAGTGGAAAATTATTATTGGTTCATTTTCAAATAAATTAGTAACTCTGTTCATATACGTTAGTAAATTCTCACTTATAAATCTATTTAGTGCATTAATTCTTTCCGGATTTAATCTTAAAAATTACCTTGTTGACATGCACGATAAAAAATATTTATACAAATTTATCTCATTTATCTTATATTGACTAATGTTTTAGGATGGAAAACGCAACTTTTGGTGGAGGAGCAAATTTTCTTCGTTTTACATTATAACAGTGCATCTCTTAATTTAAATTAAAGGAAATGCTCGTATTTGTACCAAAAAACTATGAGGAATAGTCCTGCAGTTTCTAGGTCCGTACCTAGTTTTGTTTTTGAGATATAAGGTATTTAAAGGAAAAAATATAGAATTGTTATTTTATATATTTCTAAAAATTTAAACATTGAATTTCTCGTGCTTCAATTCACTTAGAAAAATATTTTCTTACCGTACTTTTCACTAATAATCTCCGTAGAGCATTAATATATTAATCAGCACAAATGGAACACGAGTGCAGATTATATTGTTGGAATGCAAGATTAAAATTTTTCAGGATATGAATTAATGCTAGAGGACAGATTCGGTACGAAAATCATAACGACACCAACACAAAAAGGAAAAATAATTTAGGTTTTATATTTTTCAAAATGCATGGCAATTTATATCAAGTAAATAAAATTGACAATAAAAAAAAATTTCAATGATAAAGTGGCATTTGTTACACGAAAAATTTTGTACTTTTACATTAATTCCTAAGCCTCTATTTATTTAAAGCAATATGCCGATGAGGTAAGTTTCATTGCACATGCATGAAGACGCCATATCCGTCGTCTCTCTGAGTGACAGGCGTCGACGGGCGCCATATTGCTCCATGCAAATCTATGCTAATGACGTTCGTGTGCATCACTGCAGCACTGTGTGCACTCTCCGTGTCGAGGGTAATGATCAGGGAGGATTGTATTTGTAGTTAGAGGAATAAATAAGGGGTACTTTACATTGCAATATATATGGGAATATAGCTTGTGAAGTAAATAAGTGTCTCGTAAAGAGCGATCGTCAATCGGGTGCATGCTAAAACTGCTATATATGATCCATGACAAGTGTAGGGTTATAAACAAACTATTATGTTCTGTAGGAGAATTCAAATCGACTACTAATATATAGATTTTACACAACCTGTATATAGCAACTTATTAATTATTAATAAGTAACCTAACATTTTAGATTTGCACAACAGGAACTTAATCACAATTACAGTAGCTTACAGTAGAATTCAAACCATTCGGACAGTCGTATTTTTTATATAAGTTGAAGTGAGTAAGATTTTAAAGTAGGGCCTCTCACTTTCATCTCAAACTTATCCTACTATTGCATGTAATGCTGTCAAACATTTTATTTAATATTTTTAACTAATATGAACTATGCTTCTCGTATAGTTCAAAGGCAGGCAGTGTAATTAAGCATAAAAATTAAAAACAGACTTACGACCATTAGAAGCGAAAGCTCGGATGAAAAGTTTCAAAAGAAGCTCTTACCTGTAACAAAAGAAAAAGAGATTATTATTACCATTACCTTAAAATTTTCTTGAGAAAATCTGTAGATTTTTTCTTTTGTTTAAGTCGTAATTAAAGTTAAAAATGATAGCAATAAGTAAGAAACTATCGAATGGGTTTCAGATTTTTATTAATAATTACGACGCAACCAAAGTCACAAAAAGTTTGCTTTTTTGTGACTCTGATCACGCCTCCACTTTTTGACTTTACGCACTTTGAATTTAAAAGTGTGTCAATTTTATTAGAACATATTGACCGGTAGCACAAGTTCTGTTTTTGGGTGTTCTAAGAGCACGGTTTTAACATGTTAGAGATAGCTAAAACACCCAAATACACTGCTCTTAAAACAAGCAAAAATAGAGCTTGTGCTATCAGCCAATGTATTTACTAACTATATTTTAGTTTGTTTTGCTACTTGACTTAATAATATATTAATTATTAATTATTACGTTAAAATGCACTTTTAAACATATTGTTTTCATTTATTGGAAATATGCATTGGGTTCGCTGGCACCTTCAAGTAAATTACTTATTTATATTTGAAAATAATTCGGCAAAAAAATTGTGTTTGTGCGGGGACAGCAGATTTATCTGGTGCGTTGGCCCAACATGACAACATCGCGTTGTGTACGATTTACGGCCCTTTCGCCGTGAAATTACAGCCCTGCACTCAGGGCGCAAGAACGCGAATGCGAGGGCCAAAGTTTGTAACCTTACCGCTCGAGTCGTGGTGCCGGGGTGTCGGGGTGTCGGGCTAAATCATAGAGTGTGCAGTGTAATAAAAGTTTCATGGCGGTTTGCTCTTAGCAAGTTTCTGGCCATCCTTGTGGATAATTCCACAGAAGCAAGGAGAACCCGCTGAGGTTGGTTGGTTGAAGGCGGCGGAGGATGCGGCGGTGGCAGGGGTGTCAATGGCTTGGAGTTACTTACAGCTAATTGAATTAATGGTACTTTGACCGTGTTACAGCTACTGACCTTTAACTACAGTTAATTGGAGGGCTATCATTATTGGAATAATGTATTATCAGCATACTATACCTTCATACGAAAACTCCATTATTAGAAACAATGTGATTAATTTGAAATCGGATATTTTATAAACATGGAATCAGTTACTTCACTGTCAGATAAAATATAAACCTTCATACTTATTTTGCAATTAAACCCTTTCCTCACTAGTATTACAATACACTATCTTTCATTGTTTTTATTTGTATGTTTAGAAAATAAATTTAAAATTGAAATCATAAAATGGCTGTGGTATTTTATGGGGTTTAAAGTAAATACGTCCAGTAATACGTTTCTGTTTTTGTATCTTTAAAATTTGTCTCTTTTCTGACAAAAATCTCAACAGATATTTCAAGCCGTCATCCACATGATAACTTATAAAATATGCATACGCAATATGAAAAAGTCGTCCCGTGCTCCGTCGTAGCGCGTCCCAGGCCCGGATTTAATAAAATTCCGCCGAGAATATCGTTCAAACAAATGAGATAAATTATGGGCCATTTGTCTCAAAATTTCACTACAAAACGTTATGTACTCGGGGTCATAACTTTTGCTTGATATCATAAAAATATATTTTTTTCTTCAAATAGTATCTAGTGGATTTAATTTAGAATTTTAGGGAATTTATTTAGGGTTGTAAAATTTGGTATGATGCTGCGGAAACTTGAGGTTGCTTAAAAATTAACTATAAAACTTTGTACCGAATTTTTTTTATTAAAATCGTAAATTAAAAATTTATTATTAAATCATAATAAGTACCAACAATGACATCGTCATGGCCATGTTGTCATAAATAACGTTTTTTTTTAATAAGCTAAACAATTTATAAATAAAATAAAAAAATATGTGAACCATTCTAAATGAGTAATTATAACAATTAGTTAAGTGAATGATCTTGGTATGCTATAAATAAAAGTAAAACCTGACTGATTCATTGTTACGATCGTGGGAATCGTCTAAATAAGAATTAATTACACAGATAGAACTATAGAAGATAGCAACACGTCAACAAACCATTTGCCATTTGATACAAGATTACATTGCGTGAAAGATTCCCATCAAAAAGACAAATGACTAAATCTGTTAATCTAATTAAACTGAAAACTAAACAATAACGAAGAAAATTTCAAACAATAGCAGCAGAAAATTTAATTACATAACAAGAAATTTCACACCTGCAACTTTTCTTCTCTGTCTATCCTGACATGGAAACAAAATACGAAAATCTCCTAAAACGAAAGATAAACAACGGAATAAAGGGAACAAAACATAAAGCAATGCATCGCTACTAAAAAACAAACACAAGTGAGAACGATGCAGAAGAAAATGCGAGACATCATGAATTGGATTCAATATATCAAGGAATTTCCCAAGAAATATCTGTGATTTCTTCAGTTATTTTCTAATAAAAATTCAGCTTTATATATTGAGAAACATCATCCGGCAACAGATATTTCAATAATGTATACTATACATATGCTTCAACAAATAGTTTCAAACATTCACTATTATATTTATTCATTATATCATTCTGCAATTAACTTTTCCTATCAGGACACAACACTTTCTCTTCACCTACATTCATAATATCTTTCCTACAAGCTCGTTGAATCCTTCTACTCGGATTTTTTCGTCTAGTTTTTACTTTGAAAATTGTACCATCCTTCTTTTCATACAATTGTACCAATTAAAAGTTATTGTTTTTTTTTATTGTATTACATAAAATAAGCTCTTAATTAATATCACATATGTTTTATTATTTCATGGCACTAATAATTTTAAGAAAATTACCTATAAACATCCGTCGTATTCCAGTTCTAGGTAGAGTAAAATTAAAAATATTATTATCAAAAAATAATTGAACAATTTAAAAACAGCATTGAAGACGCTATGGTGCCCCTTTGATTCACCCGCCTGTATATTATAAACATAATATTTATGTCTAATAACATTTAAAAATATTAAAATATATTTAAAAATTCGTCACTACAAATTTACATTTTATTAGAGATGCTAAAATATACCTTATTGATGTTGACAGTACAGACTAAACTCCATCGAAAGGCAGGAACAAGTCCGGGCACAGAACTTCACTGGGGAACCAACACTATCACTTCCACACAAAACACACACTCCCGATCAAAACATTCACTAACAAAATACGACACTTTACGTTAATCTACACACACTGCACATAAACCAAAATGTCCACCAAGTTCTTATATCAAGATTTGACATATTTGCACGACCGAAACGCGAGTATTTACGCCAAAATACGAAAAAAATTCACAGAACAACTCGACACTGACAGATACACGTGACGCGCACTCATAACTAAGTTGGCTGACCATTTGTAACCAGTTGCAACAACAATTTGTTTAAGTTATGTATTGTATTGTATGCTGCTATCTCGTGTTAGTTTATTAAAAGTAGAGTTTTAAATATTAGTGACTACATATTTCGACTGCAAATGAAAAAAGAATTGAAATGTAAACTCATATGAAATGTATAAATTACAAATAAACATTTTTTTAAAATTAAATATATATATATATATACATGTGAACATTTAAATAAGTTTTTTAAAATATCTTGAATATTTTGCATTTTATTTTTGAATTAAAATTTTTGTTATAAATTACTGGGTATGGTATTCACTCATAGCAAATCTCGGTAAGTGATATATTTTAAGGGCCGTCAAGTCACGGCCCTTAAAGATGTTAGTCAAGAGAAAGCCACAGGAATAGTTATAATGTGTTGAAAATTGTTTTTCTGTTGTGGGACTCAAACCAGAGTTCTCAAAACCACAATCCGACTCATTACCATTGAGCCACCTACTTCAATAAATTATTATTATAAAATTGTATAAATTATTTGGAACTTTGTGTTTATTTGTATTTAATTTTTGTTTTTATTATTTGTAATCGAATTAGGTGGAAAAGCAGCCTCAGGCTGAACCTCGCGTTAGAGATCATCTCAATAAAGATATATTATTATTATACAGCAAGCAAACGGAGTCAAAATTCTATGGCAGACGAAATGAAAAGAGTGCGATGTGGCGAAATTAAAGAGACTTTTTTTTAAATAAACAGGAGTAATTTTTCTATAAAAATATTCTCTTTTCGATGATATATCATTTGTACATATTGAAAAAATACATAGTAATATAAAATAATTAATCTTTGGATATAATATCTAATTAAATTTGCATTGGTTTTTTATTCTTACATTTCTTCATTTCCTACAAGCTCGCCTTACGTGTCATTCAGACAACAAACCTTCAATCATATTCATCCATTTATTCCTAAGGATCGTAGTTCATTCAAGCAGACTATCACATACCCATACCATCGAGTTTCGCTTGTCTTTCAATATAGTATGGAACGTAACGATGATGCAGTGATGCTTTAGCATGATCTGCACAGTATGTTAATCTGCAGTAAACGGCAGACAACAATGAGTTCATCTAGTAGACGATTAGCGCTAAACGCAGTTTAATCCCCGATCACGTCATCTGCTGACCTCCTGACCCTGCACACCGAGTCACGGGTCACAGACCACGAGGGGACGCGACGAGGACGGTGGGAGGGACAGACACTCACAGGTACACAGATGGAATGTGAAGAGAATCATGCTGAAACTGATTCACATGGAAGAAGAAAAAAGCTTGTTGTTGTACCGGATGGTTCTGAATTTTAGCACATTTAAACGAATGGACGAGGTACCTATTTCAAACTCGGATTTGTCACCTACAAACTCTATTTTTATATAAAAATAGTATATTGTGAAACTAAAAGAAAAAGATATATATTCCTGGACGATGCTGGTAACCATCAGAATTCGAGAACGATTTTAGAAATTTTTTATTGAATCGAATTATTCAAATTCAAATATTAATTTTATTTTCACTGTCAAATAAAATTTATATTAAACTTTTTTGTAAATAGCTCGACAAAAATTCATTACTGGGCTGTCAGCTACTTTGGCGGGTTATTCTAAACTAATCCAAAAATGAAAATGCTGCTGATAAACATACAAATTGTTATTTTTTACTAAAAAGTCTCCTCGATTATTTGCAAAATAAGTCCTTTGATTTATATAAAATAATTATCACAAATGTAAAAATGTAATTTTCATGTTTAATGTTGAAAAAAATAATAAGTAACACACGTGGGAAAGGACCACTTAAACAATTAAACCCTTTCCTCATTAGTATTATAACATACAATTTGCGGCCATCAGTAACAAATTATTAATGATAAATATTTGCGCAAAATAAATAAATTGATCATCATGAAAACATTCTTTTACTGAGCTCATTTTGCAAATTAGGATCTTTCTGAACATATTTTCCAATTTAGTTTGACGTAGACAAATTTTCCAAATATAAAAGTGATTAGAAAAAACTAATTTTCAGGGTTCGAAGATATATATCGATCGATATATATATCATGATATTTATTTTGATATATTTCGTCATATTTTTGTAATGATATATATATCCATTATATACAAATATCAAATAGTTTTTGAGATATAGCCTCAAATTTGCTTATAAGTCAATTCGGACTCGGGGAATTTAACGCCGTTGAGCGCATTTCCATATCATGTTTAGTTTTTGAGATATAGCTTCCGGAAAATTGAAATTTTTCGAATTTTTCAGTTTTTCTACTTTTACGAGGCTATATCTCGAAAACTAAATGTGATATGAAAACGCGGTCAACGGCATTAATTTTCTCGTGCTTCAGTTAACTTATAAACATAGTTTCAGCAATTTTTATTTTTTTTCAATTTTCCGCCAAAAAAATCGCAAAAAGCTGTTTTTTAACATTTTCTCGAAAACCAGAAGTCATATGCATTTGAAGATTGCACCACTGGATTCAGTGGGTCAAAATACATATGTATGTAAATTTTCGTTTTAATAATCCTACGATTAAGGATTTTTGGGAAAGTTGAATTAAAATCTGAAAAAACCAAAGGGGTACCCCTTAGGAAATAATTAAAAATATTAAATTGCTTAAAGTTGTATGAAAATTTGCTTATAAGTCAATTCGGACTCGGGGAATTCAACGCCGTTGAGCGCATTTCCATATCTTGTTTAGTTTTTGAGATATAGCCTCCGGAAAAGTGAAATTTATCGAATTTTTCAGTTTTTCTACTTTTACGAGGCTATATCTCGAAAACTAAATGTGATATGAAAACGCGGTCAACGGCATTAATTTTCTCGTGCTTCAGTTAACTTATAAACATAGTTTCAGCAATTTTTATTTTTTTTCAATTTTCCGCCAAAAAAATCGCAAAAAGCTGTTTTTTAACATTTTCTCGAAAACCAGAAGTCATATGCATTTGAAGATTGCACCACTGGATTCAGTGGGTCAAAATACATATGTATGTAAATTTTCGTTTTAATAATCCTACGATTAAGGATTTTTGGGAAAGTTGAATTAAAATCTGAAAAAACCAAAGGGGTACCCCTTAGGAAATAATTAAAAATATTAAATTGCTTAAAGTTGTATGAAAATTTGCTTATAAGTCAATTCGGACTCGGGGAATTCAACGCCGTTGAGCGCATTTCCATATCTTGTTTAGTTTTTGAGATATAGCCTCCGGAAAAGTGAAATTTATCGAATTTTTCAGTTTTTCTACTTTTACGAGGCTATATCTCGAAAACTAAATGTGATATGAAAACGCGGTCAACGGCATTAATTTTCTCGTGCTTCAGTTAACTTATAAACATAGTTTCAGCAATTTTTATTTTTTTTCAATTTTCCGCCAAAAAAATCGCAAAAAGCTGTTTTTTAACATTTTCTCGAAAACCAGAAGTCATATGCATTTGAAGATTGCACCACTGGATTCAGTGGGTCAAAATACATATGTATGTAAATTTTCGTTTTAATAATCCTACGATTAAGGATTTTTGGGAAAATTGAATTAAAATCTGAAAAAACCAAAGGGGTACCCCTTAGGAAATAATTAAAAATATTAAATTGCTTAAAGTTGTATGAAAATTTGCTTATAAGTCAATTCGGACTCGGGGAATTCAACGCCGTTGAGCGCATTTCCATATCTTGTTTAGTTTTTGAGATATAGCCTCCGGAAAAGTGAAATTTGTCGAATTTTTCAGTTTTTCTAAATGTGTACAAAAACTAAAATTAAAAAATAAATATCCAAAAGTGATATTTATCTGATATACATCCTGTATATCAGATATTTTGATATTTATTATAAATATCATGATATTTACGAACCCTGCTAATTTTCTTTGCAGCCGCGAAAAACAGCTATTCCCATTTTATTATTTCTTGTTATCTTGCAACGGATATAACGCATATAACGTACTGGAATAATAAATAACGCGGATCTAAAACTTTATTTTTCGATCGGGTAAAAAAAAATATTATCTATAATACAGATATTAGGATACAGTATCGATCACTTAAGTTCGTCTCTTTGAAAGTAGACGATGTACAAAAATAATATGATTCTATCTGAGTGGTTCTGATTCCACTATAAGCTATAAGCCTCCCAGGATTATGTTTTTGTTGTATACAGTAGCAAATAAATGAATATAATATTGGAATCATCCAAAAAGATTATTAACAAATGTTCATATTTGTTCATTTTTCTTCCATGTACAAAATCTATTTTGTGTTCTAAAACCTAGAACATGCTTCCATCAAATTATTATGAATTAATATTATTCTTTTTGTGATCGTTGTTTGTTAGTTGTCGACAACTGGCGTCGGTTGACTTTACGATTTGTGTGACTGCAGTGGCAGACGCCTGGCGTCCTGGCGCCCATGATCCGCAATGTGAGTAATGACTTGGCGAATCGCGTGAGCCACTGAATCACGCAATGAAAGTATAAAGCGCGACTCAATATTGACGGAATAGTTGACCTAATTTTTAACTTTCCCTCATTTCCCATTTCCCAGACTGTAAATGTACAACGCAAAGCTAGCTGCAGTTTGCAATTAATGATCACAACTCAAAAGAAAAATCTAACGATTCACGAAAGCTTTTATAACATATTGATGGATATTGACGATAAAGTACTACACCCAATAATGGGTAAAAGGTGGAATAATATATTTTTATACAATTGTACATACACTCATATTGAAAACATTCTACTCGCTCTAAAAAGAATCACATTATGTACTTGTTTCATGAATAAATATACGAGTAATCTGTTTAATAATATTTCAAGTTTTAAATCCACGCCAACCAATGTATCTTTAGATTTGTTTATTATAATTTTAACTTTCAATATTTTGCAGAATAGAAGCAATTAATTATTTGAATGTATATTTAATATATTACTCAAGTGACGTTTACGAAATCACCATGAAAACGCGGCTTTACTATCGTTAAATAATTTGTTCACATTGCGGTTAAAAAACGTGAAAACTGTCGCATGCAACTTTTTCCATATAGGTTTATTCTCATGTCAGGTTAATCGCCAAAAATATTGTACGTCAACACAGAGTCAACCAACATTTACGTTTGCAAAAACGGACACAAATGGGCAAATATTTGAATACCCTATCAAAACGAGCACGTGACGTCAAAATAGAAAAACGTACAAACAAATTTCCCGTGAAAAGCACACGAAATATTCATTAAAATTAAAAGTTTTCTTTGTTCCGGTTGGCAGTGATTATGACCCGGGAAATCATGAATTTTCGTGTTGATTATGTCCGGACATTTCATTACTGCCAGTTTTTTATTTCATCGTATAATCTGTAGTTTGCATGTTGGCAAGCTTTGCGTTGGTGAAAGAAAACAAGAATCCGAGTACGAAGAATAAATTCTGGTCTTATGTGAAAGAAGTTGCAAATGTTTCTAGCTGAAAGAAATACTAACACAAATATATTGGTGAGATTTGAGATTTTCCAACAGAATAGCGCTTGTATTTCCCTCACATAAGCGTACCAGGATTTTACTAAATAATATGAGGACAATATATTTGTGTAGGTAGATATGCATTGCACATAATTCTTTTTAATAAGAGAGTCAAATGCAGAAAATACATATATTTCTCTAAAGAATTAAATGTTAGTTGCTCCTATCACAAGAGGGTTTATTTTGAAGATGAATCAATAGCGACAAGTGACACACCAATCGACTAGATGTAATTACGTGAACAAACCAACGACTCGAACCGAAACATTTTGGGGATGGATTACAGTTAATGGCTTTTATGTTATAGTGTATGCCGTAAATGGACCACGGTTACAGTAGTAAAATTTTGAATTCGTTTGAACAAAACAAGGTCTCGAATCGAAACTGTTAAAACTTATTGAATGTATATTTCAACAACCAAACACAGAGGTTACAGGTTAAATGTGATGAATGCATGTTTCAAGGGTTCATGTTACTTCATCTGATAGGACATAGGACTGATATTATACAAGGTGTTTAAAAAGTTCCAGGACGGTGAAATATCTCCAGAAATACACATCGAATTAAAAAACAAAAAAAAACGTATTTAATATTTTTCAAAAACCGTTTTTATTGTACATTCGGATAGTACGGCTAAAAGTAAGTAGGTTTTGTATGAAACTTTTTACCGATTCGCGATATATGGCGCTGTAATCAAAGAAATAATAATAATAATTAAAAATGGGGGTTCCCATTTAAGATTTCAAAGTGACCCCCCGCCTCACTCCCAAGGGGTAGCTGTGGGAGATCGTGCTTGGTGACATGAGACAGGTTTTTGAAAAATATTAAACACGTGTTTTTTCGTTCGATGTGTATTTCTCGAGATATTTCACCGTCCCGGATCTTTTTAAACAGCCGGTATATAAATATGTATGTTAAAGTGTAAATTTGAATAAATATAAATGTAGTTAGTTTATAATGTGCGATGTAAATGTGTGGTGCAACATATAAATGCAAGTCATGTCGCATCTATAATACCACAAAGCCAGAAATCATTAACTGGCCCAATTTGCCTATGTACTTAACATTAATTTACATTTTAATTGCGAGCGAAACATGTTTAAAATAAATAAAGCTAAATTATCCAATTACCAACTGCCAAAAATTTGCAACATTGTATGTAAAACAGTAATACCACCATACCGGTGAAAATACCTAGAAATATATTGCTGTGTATAGTACTAATTTTCCGTAAACCGTGGTGGAAGAAAGATGCGAGCGTTTCCGGGTGTTTTGTCCGGGTTTGCATACATTAGCCTCCGGAATAAAGTTTTTTAACGTGATAAAATTCTCTTGTATTTAAACGCGTTATTTTGTTAGCATATGCTTACCGGTAGAAAATTGTTTTTGCGGGAAATCTATGGCATAACATTATTATACAGTTCATTGAGTTTTATAGCCATTTAACGGCTATAAAATTAATCTTATTTATTATATCGAAAGGTTATGGTTTACTCTAAACATGCAATGTTGCAATATTTTCTACAATGCACTACTTGTGAAATAATGTTGAAAAAAAAAATTAACAATAAAATATATATTTAAAAATACATAGGGAAATTAAAACGTAAATTGTTTGATTCGATGGACAACCCTATACACAAATTTTTTTTTTTTTCTAAACAGCGCGAAATTGCATTCAATATCTTCTTATTTTAAAATTGCATTTGAACACAGAAATGTTGATAGTGCCGATAAAGCTTTTGTTCACATCTGGTGAAAACTACCAATTTTGTCGTAAATACATTCTGTTCCTATTTGAAACTGCGCATCCACCACTTTTCGCCAAGTCAATATCAGGCAGCCATTTTGTCAGAATGTTCAAATGTTATACATTTATTTATTTGTTGTAATTTGCAACAGAAATATAATCACAATTACAGTACAAAGAGTTGTACAATTCAATGTAAAATTCTTTTGAATCCTAGATTGTCCATCTTCCATCCCTCCTGTTAGACAGACGTTGTCTGCAATACCTCGTAATACTCTCCCGTCTAGTCTGGAGTCCACGCTCCTCCAGGGACGTGCCGCACATGATAACGGCGCGTCCAGGGCCCATCAAGCCGGCTTTACACGCGCAAGCCGCGGGTATTAGCGCCCTGCGCCCACCCCGCATCAAGACACGTGGCCTGCATGTACAATGCACATACACAAGAGTTATGCTAAATTTCTGACAAGTTTTTCATATTAGATGAGATTTAAAGTTGAGTGGATTACTGACGAAACTGGAGACGATGAAGAATACTTTCTTATCTTGTTTTAAATTACATGGTCATTAACTTGTTTTCATGTCGAAGGAAAATTGGTGAAACAGGTGTATGTTGGTGAAATTTAGGGTGAGATATTGAGTGGAAACCCCAGGAATAAATGAGTGGTTCCAATAGGACTGTTTGAAAAAGATTAAGCATAGTAACGAGCTTAAAATAGATGTTCCGACCTAGGAACGTACAAGACTTTTTGTCACAAGTGCACTGAAATTATCCCTTTTAATGCGTTTCTTGTTTTGTGTCGTAATTATAACTATAATTTCTTTACCGCCCATTTTTAAGATAAACAATTTTACCGGTTAGTTTTAGAGCTATAAAACGGCAAAAAGCGAAGCGACAATAAAATCATCTGAAAAAAGCTATTCATTTCAGGACAAATGTAAACAAAAATCTATGACCGAAAGTGCAAGTCAAACGTTGGCTATTCTTTCCCCGAACAAGTCAAGCAACTATTGTCTTCCATTATTCATAGTTGATTTCTTAGCAACCGTCAGCAAAATCTTAGATATTTACTTGTTCATAAATCGTAAGTAATTTTTATTTTTATGAACATGAAATAATGATTGTATAAAAATCGTGTCAATTTTTCCCTTTTCATCCGCTGCAGAAAATAATACACTTTTTTCTCACGTTATATAAATAGCTATTCTATTATCCTTGTTTCCTTGATTACTTTACAATTAAATCTTTCAAATAAAAGTTGTAAAGAATCAAATTTTACATGTAAATCCAATTCATAGTATCTATTTTAATTATATTTTTCTACTCGTCATTAAAATGTCACTTAAAGTATTGGTTTCCATGGCACTAAATAACATCTTGATCCCATGTTGACAAGTCGTAGCATCGAAAGTTTTAGTCACGGTTTGAAGATAGCTGTATGCATCTGTTATTGCAACTTAACTTTAATTTGAAATAATTAATAAAACTTTAAATATCCTTGTCTTACTTTGCGGCCGTAGTAAAAGTACAGTATGTACTCGTTTAATAAACTCTTTAGATACTCGTTTTTTATACACTCGTAACTAAAGAAACGTTTATAAAATTTGTTATATCATATATTAAATATTTCAATTCAATTTATAAGTTGTCAAATATTGATATTATCGTAGTCATGAAACTAGAACAAATGCAATCAAATATATAACATTTAACAGTCGCATAAAACAGTAACTAAATAAGTAAAATATAATATCTAAACTAAGTTAGATGCCGAATGAATGTTTTTCTGTAACGCAAATGGTAACGTAAAACTTATTTCCGATGTTATTCTACAATGACACAATTTTCGTGCAACATCTGTATATTTAGCGAATGTGTCAAGGGTAGATACCACCCCATTTGTGGCACATATCATTGTCCAAATCTAAATTCTATTCCATTCTCTGTCTACTACAAATAGCTGGCGATATTTTTCACCATCGCTGAAAATTTAAAACCGAAAATCCTTTCTTTAACAAGAAAACGTAATCACAAATGTAGTCCAAGTGGAACAAAAAGGACAACACGACCCTTCCCTTGGCACCAGACAGAGACAGTACTACCGGGCGCCAGGTTGTATCTTCCGCGTGTCTGATGTGGAACAAGGACAATCCCAATGAGGGTAGAATAAGTGCGAAAGAGATAGCGAGAGATTTATACTAACTTGCCGGCAATATTTCTTTTTTCTCATTTCGCTCGTCTTTAATTGCATCTTAATGTAATTAACTGGTACCACTCGCTCGAGATATCGACCCGCACTACGGAGGGACGCCGCGAGGACGACGCCATCGTCTTATAGATGATTGTATTTATTACAAGAAGGAATTAGAACACTAAAGACTTTTAAATACATAGTCACAAGGATAATTAGGACTTGTAGCAATTATTAATTTGAATGAAGCAAAATGATGATATGATATAGGAGTCTAGGGATACTATTACTGAAGAATTTGGCCAACTTCATTGCATTGCGCTAACATGGAGTAATCGATAAAACAACAAAGTTACTACATTCAAATTATAACCTCTTCCTATTATTTTCCTTTTTCCATTGTAATCCTTTCCGAATGATTACTGCTGCCAAGCCTATATTAGTGAATTCAGTGCTCCACTACCTGCACGTTGGTTCGCGAGACAACGGTCCAGGGTTGGAATCCCACTTGACGAGCGGTGAACGGTCAGCATGTGAAGTGTCGACCGCATACCTCGGCCGAGTGTCACAAGCTGCGACTGACGCAGAATTAACCTAGGGACGCCTGAACCCTACATAATATATATTCCTCATTCCTTCAGCTCCTGCTTCTGTAACTGTGCTTGTTGTGATTGTGATGTCATTGTATGGTCTGTGGGCTCTGCAGGATCAGCAGGAACGGCAGGATCTTGACAGCGCAGGTAGATATATACGTTACTGTACTAGGAACTATATTTAGATATGTTGTATTCATGACATTATCAATAGTCGTAGTTTTACTAATGTTCAACGTTTCTAGTGCTTCATATAAAAATGGTAGACATTTAGTAGTTACTTGAAGAATTTTTCGCTATAGTTATTAATATACCAAAAGCTGAAAGTAGCCCTTTGTAAGATACTTTCAACCAGAGGTAAAGACAACATTTTTTCTACGATTCGAAATGAAGGTGAATCAATTTTTATATGTAATTATTGTTGCTAGTGGTAACGGTCTGTAATAGTTCTTTGATTATCAAGAGACGAAAGTAAGACATTGCCAGAGGAAAGAAAGTCACCCTTAGCACGAGGTATACATTTCATTGTTTTCACTACTTTAATCAAACATAATATTTTTTTTAAATAAATTAGAAATTTAGATAATATTTATTATTCTTTGGCCAACTTCATTAAATTTAGCTATGCTTATTGCGATAGTTTCATTCCGTTTTGTCATATAAAAATTTGTCGTAAGTTTTTTACAAATTTGGTACGTCAAATAATACCATCTAGTGATTATTATTTCAATTAAAAGATAGTTACAAAAACAACCTTAAAATATTTGAAAATTAAAGTAAAACAACCAAAAATATTTAAAGACCGTTACCATTAGGAACGCACCAATTAAATTTTAGTCTGCAATTGTTTTTTTTTTCTGTCATCAAATGAAACACCTACATTTTTATCGATCGTAGAAAAGAGTAATTTAGGAACATTTGACTGCAATGAAAATGAAGGTAATTCATGCTTTTAATCCATAGTACTCTATATTTTAATCTGATATTAACCTGTATTTCTCCACAGAAAATATTTCCCTATTAATTATTGTCAAATAACTGATAATTATGTCTATATTTGTCCGACAAAATAACATGTCACGCTTCTAAAATGCTACATGTGGGTGCAGCACAACTAACATTTAGACTTAATACCCATAATTATCTCTATTCAACGACATAATTCCCACAGTCAAACAATACATCATTTGCCCCGTCAAGGCTACTCCAATACTCTAAAAATCTAACATGCGCTATTAGCACAACACTCAAAACTTGTTTGCACGTGACGCCATTAGTTCACAATACAAGATGACTATGAGCACTGATTGGCTGATCATATGATGTCATAAAAACACGGTTGGAAGTAATGAGTAATATAGGGTGTCTCAATAAAACGATGAATTTTCCATTACTATTACTTCCTTAATTACTTTACAGGAAAAGGTTTCAAAAAAAATTGTACAGAAAAGCAATTCGGATGAAAGGCTGGTGAATCTGGTTTATGTTGGTGAAATTGAGGGTGACAGTTTGCATGGATGAGTAATTAGAATGAATATGATTGAAGGATGAAGGTTTAGTGAATGTATTAAGGTGGTTCTTTGGTCAACTCAAACCATCTAAGGTTTTGCTAGTGTAAATAGCGAAGGGTGCATACTAATTGTACCTCCCCACTCCTTGAAAAACCAACAAAAACTTGGACGAAACAAATAGAAGAATATACAGAAATAGGAGAAACATGGAATGAAATTAGAAGAAAATCAAAGAATAAAGAAGAATGGAAAAATATAGTAAGAAAAATAAGTTCAAGATAAGAAGGAAAAACAGAACAAGACTAGCAACCTTGTTTTTTTCCTCTGCTACTGAAACACCATTGGACTACCTGTGGTGCCCTATGTTCCTTAAGGAACTTATAGGATTAATAATAATAATAACTCCTTGAAATACATCCAAAGTAAAAATCTCATCTTGTCAGTATTGTATAACATTAAATAAATGAGCATCATGTTGCCTCATGTCCTGTAGCAGATCTCGGTAAGTGATATATTTATGGGCGTAAAGTGCGATCATCTGTCGTCAAATCACGGCCCTTAAAGATGTTCGGAATCAAACCAGGATTCTCAAATCCACAGACCGACATACATTTGGGTAAACTTTAAAAGAAGAAAAGCTGAATTGTGGACAAAAATTTAAACAGTGCTATTAGACAAAATTATAGACAAGTTCAAACTATTGAGCAATATTTTTTTGTTTCGAAAATCGTTAAGTTTAATAGGAAAACTAAACAATATTTTGTTTGTTATTTGAACAATCTTAAGTTGGTGCAACTCTATTAGTTGTGACATGGCGTATGAGTATGAATATTTGTAAAATGTCTAAAGAAAATCAATTTTGTTTGTTATGCTGGCTGCAAAAATTACGTAATTACCCTTTCATTTAACATGGCGTATAGTTCATTAACTAAAGTTGTAAATTTAACATTTTATATTTCTAAGATCTCAATGGTGGTCGCTATACACAAATGTAATAGTATCCAATGTATCTATATTATTTACGCTCAATAAAATAAACTAATTATAGATAATAATACAAAGGAGTAAACGTTAAACCAACAATTTGTTCTACCTGAATAATAAAATACAAAAGTGTTTGCTAAGAATTGTTCTTGTATTGTCGCTAATCAATGTTTCTTACAAATATTATTTATGTTTACGAGTAGACCGTCTCGTCTGCTAATAGGTGAAGGGATAATGAAACGATGCGTTTAAAACACAGTGTTTCCTTCTGTTAAGTGTATGTTGCGCTACGTAAATAATAGCATTGCGTGCTACCTTTACGTTGAAATTACATGTTTTCTTATGTGAACGCCTCGGGCACACTCGCATCACTCGGAGACTAGCAAATCTGTTTTGTGACTTGTGTTCTTAGACATGTTTTGCTATTCATTTTATTAATGCGTGGATAAATGAATGCCTACTTTGCTTATGGATTTAATAATGGTTTTTGACATTAAAAGTTAATACATTTCAAGCAGTATTGCAACTGCAAGTTGTTCTGACTTTCAATAAAAAAAATATACTGTAATTGTACGGTGCACATATATTAGGTTTTTGTAAAGGCATTTTGAACCGAAACCGTAAAATACCGTATCCGAAAAATACTGAAACCGTAACAAAATAAAAATTTATACATACATACATAACATCACGATATATCCCATTAAATGGGGTAGCATGAACCCGTCAACATACTCATCCTGACACACGATACTCGTTTCTACCACATTAACACTTCCTCTATACGAACTCTTTCTTTTCTCACAACTAAAATCCATCATCATGCAACAAACATCCATCCATTCACTCCTGTACACCTGTTTCGTAAATTTTCACTTACGCCCACTTCTCTAACAACGAATCTATAACCAAAACCAAAACTGAGTCCTATATGGCATTTTCAAAATACCATAACCGATAAACCACTCTAAACTATTACTGATATTAAAACCGTTAACCGTAATCAAACTCCAACATTTTTCGGGTTGAGTCCCTGCAACTAACACACATTCACCTTTTTAATCATATTCTTCTTAATCATTATTCTCCAATATATTCCCGAAAAATCTGTCTACGTTGTTTCCGGCGATACACTTTGTCCTTACAGTTACCCTAACAAGTTATGCACTGTTCTCCAATGTACATTAACAACATTAGTTCAGCAGTTCCACATGTATGAATGTAATTCCGGTCCTCAAACTCATTTCCCCATGAACATTTTCATGGAGGTAGCAGTGGCTTTGCAGTGCACGACGCGACGGAACGGCTATTAAAAGAGTCTAGAAACACACGGGGAGCAAGTAGTCAGTGAGTGTATGTGCTTCATACAGCTAAACGTAGCTCGTAGCTCCGTCGCTGTTTTCAAAACGCAGTGTACTTCATAATATCTAATTAGTTGGCATGATTCATTGCGCGGCGGTCTTATACCAAGGCTTTGTGCGGTAATTACCGCTACGCGCGCTGGTTACTTCAAACGGTTCGACCGCGAAGCGCTGCTGATACTTCCCACATATCGTATAGAGTGTCTGGGTTGTTCCAACAAATTGAGATCTGTTTTCTTTCTTTCATGTTACTAGTTTGTTAAGCTAATTGCTCAACTTGTATTTAATTGTCTATTTTTTATTTATTTGATAGTTAATCCTGTTTTACATTATACTTTTTTTGCTAGAAACTTTGATAAGTTGCATACTAGATTTACTTGTATAATGTCATTCTAAAAAAATCAATCCAAGTTTCGTACTAAACACATTTTTAAAATATAGATCTGGATCCAATTTTCATTCAAGTTTCAAACTAGACCTACACGCATTGAGTGCGGATTTCATATTTACCAATCTAACCGCCATTTTATTTACTATCCGATTTTGTTTGACTTTAGTGATTTGTATCATCGATTAAGAAATTAAAATATGCAAATATTAATTGCCACCAAAGAAATGGACTCCATAATAAATAAAATTGTTAATTAATCACATGAATTGAAACCAGTTCTATATCAGATATTATAAATATTTGTATTGTTTTTACTTTAGGAAATTTCTCTCAATTATCACAATAAAATGTTGAGATCAATAGCAATCGACACAAATAGAAAAGAGCTGGAGTCAATATATAAAGAATTATTTACTTTCTTGTTGTTGGATTAGTAGCATTATTTGATGAATAACTTTGTAACTACAACAAAAACTAATTGTGATTCTACACAAAAAATGTTTCTAAAATCTAGTTCAAGTTTCTAGCCAAAAAAAAAGTATATTGTAATATATAATGTACAAATAAATTAAAAAGTTTTGGTAAATAAGTAAATAAGAAACAGTAAACTTATATAAGTGATGGTGCAATGCGGGGTGAACGATGAATGAGTGATTAACAAAAGGTGAAAATGGTGGTAAAAACATAGTTTCTTGCCTCAGTGTGGAGAAGAAAGTGATACTGTTCATTCCCATGAAACACAGTAAATCTTTCGTTCCTGGAGAGATAAAGTAGAGCAAAATTCATGGTAGCTGGAATACAACGGTAGGCTTTGATATTAGAAGTTCCTAGATTATTAGGGTTAAATTTAAATTTGGTGCTCAAACTTTAAGCCAAAATAACAACGAAGTAATATAGAGAATATTAGTGACATGCAGGTGACATCTGCTAAGATAATAATAAAACTAATCTAAATTTCTAATTTATTTCTGAAAATTGTACTTCTTGGTAGAACAGTACAGGAGATTATATGTATACTTAGTGAAGATTTATATCCCTTCATCATCAGGAAGAAATGTTTCCCTTTCATCCCTTAATAGAAAAATAACTATTGCACACTATTATCATTAGCACCGGTCTTGATCTACAATTGTTTACTCTCCGGCACCAAATGACGTTGAGAAAGTTTACTTTGTACCAGTCGTAGAAAAAAAAACATTGTAGGACTATTTGATAGCAGGAAAATCCATGCCTGTACAGCGTTCTTATTAACCTCCTTTGTTTCAGCTCAGAAAATATTTCCCTAGTAATTATTGTCAGGGAAGATATGTCTCCCTTTCTTCCCTTGATATACCAATAAGTATTACTCTTAAAAACAATTTAGAAAAATACGATACTGCAAGTTGAAGATAATTCAAACTACTCGTATAAGGTCTGCAGTTCCTGCTGAGTACAAAGTCAATTATTACCAAAAAATCTAATACTTCCTAAACGCTTCGAAGTATAGGTAATAGCCAATACAGCAAAGTCAGTGCACAAGTAATTTGAAGCAGAGTATAGCAACCTCTCTGAAAAGATATAAAAATAAAATCGGACAGCTTCACTGAACCGTCTGAATTCACATCCTCGTCCAACGGACACAATAACTTACATCCATCCCACTCTCTCAATTACGCGTCTCTCTCTCTCTCTCTTTCGCGATGTCGCCATACACGACAGACAGCCAATTTACGAGCTAGCAATTGTCAACCGCCGCTGTCTCACTTCCACCCCCACATAGGGGCAACTCTCGCCCTGTCTGACACATGGACTTCGATCTCGCAACGATGGTCGTCATATTTTTATTTTGGTTTTATTGTCTCGGTAATATGTTTTGATGGGAAATGAATGTTTATTGAAATCTGTGATCCGAACTGTTTAAAATGATGTGGATTAGAAACGAATTCCCTTCTATGGAAGTGACATGAAACAGGGTGTAAAAATGTTGTTACAAATTTTATATGTGATAATATCCACATAATATATTGATTGTTCAAATTATTAGTATATTCTTGGCAGAGTTCCAATAAAAATTGAAATACCTAGCGAAGTGTCTATAAATTATTTGACTGAACAAAATTGTTCTCATATTCTTTTTATATTCAATGAGCTACAAGTTAAAAGACAATGTTCAAACCGTATAAAATAATCGAAACATTACACATTTTAGAAAGAATTATAGAAGAACATTAATAATATATAAATTAGAAAAGTTTCTTCACTCAATATCGATATTTCACTTCATATAGAAACAATACTTTTATCAGTTTGCCATCGAATGAATAAACATGAAAACTATTTGCAAGTTTTTTTTTAAAATAAAATATCCCATTCGATAAATTATCTCAATAGCTATCACTTGATGTTTAGTTTTCTTAAGGTTAAATTTGTATTTGCTTTATTTAATCTTAGATACTTAGAACTAAAAGCACCTGATTAATTTGAAGAATTTCTGTATCTTCGGCATCATGATTTTATCATGTCACTCATTACCACGTTCTTGTAAACAAATATTCCTTCGATCTAAACTAAAACTTTTGTAGTAAATCGTCAAAAGTTTGAAGAAAGAAGAAACGAGAATAATTATTTATATTTTCGTCTCCTTTCAGAACTATATTAAGTTTACAACTAATCTTCGCTACAAAGTCGCAAATGTTTAATATAATTTGACTCACCCAAATTGCAACATTGCTTTCGAAATTGTTAGATGCAAAATTAGTATGGATGGAAAGTATTCCTTACCTGTAACAAAGAAAAACAAATATTAATATTAATATTGCACATATAGAATTTAACTTCGAAACACAGTAAATATTATTATTTTACAACTGTCGAAAAATGTTCACTTTTTCATTAATGACGTCACAGTATGTTAAGAGTTGTGCATTAACAAGTAACTTACTATAAAATATGCACTAGTTCTTATTGTAATCTTGTCCAATTTATTTGAACTAACAAAAAAATGTCCATTATATACTATGAACAATTTCTCTGCTACCACCGAAAAGCAATGAGTTCACGTTAGTTTGATTTTTCTTCCACAATCTCTAAATTCTTCGCAAATCTAAAAAACTCCGTGCGTTTTCCTCGTCATCGCCATCAACCTCTCTGTGCTGTAGGCTGCTGCACGTATTCGCAATCCATAGCCATCTTATCCGCGACGCAGTAATAAATCGTCCATGCATAATCCCGAACGCTGCTGGCTGGCAGAGACGGGAGGTGCGAGGGTGCAGGAGCAGGAACTGGTCTTACAGAGAGAGCAAAGACGAAAGGCAAAGGCGTTAAGATGGTAAAGACGCGGGTTTACGCTGATGGCGAGTGACGGTGGTATGTGAGGTTAACGTTGAGGTTTCTCATGCCCGATGCTGATATTTCATAGAAGTTTAAAATGAAGAGTGGACTTAGAATATTTTTATTTATTTTTTACTCTTCACAACAGTTACACTAGGTTATAGTGGAATTTAAACCACTTACATGCATTTGTTTAATTTAATTATAAGTTGATGTCAGCGAAATTTAAACCCGAGAACTATTACAAGTTTAATTTTCGACTTTTGTCATTATATTTCATTCGACGAATTTGCGAATTATGGTTTATGGTTGTTTTAACCATTGGAATACAGATGTTTGTATTTACTCCTACGTATATTTATAATAAGATAAAAAGAAATATATCATCACGCTTTTCACCTATTATTGAATGTGGCACTCTGCCGTAAAATATCTCGGTAAATGATATATTTAGTTTTTGGAGAGGGAGCCACAAGAGTAGTGTTTAATATTGATATTTGGACATAAAGAAGTAATTATTTTGGTTGAACCAGTTCAAAAATAGAATTTTAAAAAATTACGGTTCTATTCTCGTGGGCTGAGATATATAGAAACATATTATAAAAATTTTCGATTTTTTAACTGGTTCAACCACAAAAAGTCACATCTGTTCATATGTTAATACGAATCTCTTAAACGAAGCATTTGCGAGTTACGGTTGATGGTTATTTAAAACTAATGACTGGGTTATTTGTTTAATTTAAAATAGTAGGTTCATTATTTCTGATTTAACTGAGACTAGTCTAAGTTTAATAGTGTCTCGGTCGAGCCCATAACATTTGCATAGAATAAACCTGGTAACTTTTACTTTTGAACCATTATGAAAAATAATGAATAATTTAGTTGAGTTTATAGTACTAGTATTCCAGTAGTAGAAGTTGTTTGAAAAGAAAACAATATGATCAGCTAACAGGCATGACTAATCCCTTGCACTGAGTGAAGGCACGCATGTCGCAAGCACCGCGTTCAAATCCAGTCGTAAAATTACAAATTCAATTTGTGCAGAGTAATATAATATTTTATGGTGTTCAGAAACAAAACGTGAATGTCAGATCCAGTAGGCCGGTGCTGTTGAGCGATCGCCTACTGTTATCAGAGCCAGCGTGTCGATTTGCTATTGTTACGCTTTTGTGGCCAGCATAATTGGTTTGGAATGAACACCAATAGCTGGTTTATTGTCATCGTGTTGTTGTATTCACTGCAAGATTTCTTTTCATAAACGTAGCAACGGCAACGTAGGCCTTGGAAAGGTTAAGGTTCATGAATGTCGTTAAATGAGAGGTGTGTGGGAATCAACATCGACATGGAATTCGATCGATGGAGAATTATTGCACGGGTCTATAAAATAGTAATTAAATTTGTAATTTAACTTGTGTTGATTAGAAAATATGGTGAATTTTCAAATGGTCACGCAAATAATTGTACAGGAACTAATCTCTAGGTAATTGGCTATGGAACTGCGCAAAGAAAACGAAATGATTTTAAAACTTTCGCATGTATTCGCTTCTATAGCGTAACATCGAATAAATTCCTGCTATAATTGCATACATATTGCAATCATTTATTCTTTTCTGCAATGAAATTTGAAGGAATGCGGAAGAATTTCATGAACTTATATTTCATCAAGTACTCAATTATCTATGATTAAATACAATCTGTCCAAAAGCAACGCAAATACCTTACACTTATTTTAGTATTAAGGGCAGCAGGTAGGTGGATGATTTTGGAGAACGAGAGGAATAGAGATCTCCAATAATCGATTATGCTAAAACGTTTTTCTTATTGGACCAAATATCATTTTTCAGCAATTGCATGTATGTTACAAATTCAGGAACTATATTAAAAAGCGTGTTAAACTACATAAAAATTTAATTAATTACATTGGTTTTTCAAATATCTAAGTTAACAATTTGCCTACGATAAAAAGTAAAATAAACGAATTCAATGAAGTGAAATGTCTGCTATTTTCTTGATTACAATATTATCAAGTATTCAAAGTTTACTTTTCGGGAATAAAGTAAATGCTTCTTAAGCAAATTTAAGAAATCTTTAGTATTTAATTGTCTGTGTTACAAGTGGAGAAAAGGATTAAATAAAGGAGTAGTGGTGAAGAAATCCGATAAAATATGAGTGGTGTAAAATGATCCGAGTGCAAGTCTGGGAAGTTCTCAAATAAATGTAGCAACATTACAAAGTCAAAAAGTATCAATTTGTGGAATCTGCTTAGAAGAGACTTGGGCCCCATAACGTCAGATATTAATTTGAAAATCCCTATAAATTGCCTGAAAGCCATCTGTGTTTTGGCGCCATCTCTTGCTAAATTAATTTTTCCTAATTACACAATAAATTACACCCAGAGTCTCAAGTAAAGACATACGTTATCCTCAGCACCATTATTGCATAGCTGAAGCGAAAACCAAATTAGATTCCGACGAAGTTATTCCGAGGCATCTAATACATCTGCCACCGCTAGAAAGAGATAAGAACATTGGTGGTCCTGAGTGCAGGAACGAGATAGCAGTACACTGCTGCCTCAGTTACTTGAAAAGATAAGGAGAGTCATATCCTGGGTTCTTCGAGCAAGAGAAAGACCGGACATTTTTGGTAAGAAGGCAGATAAGGACAGCGCAATTGGAAGTAGTTTGCAGGAGCGAGATAGCTACGCAAGGGATCCTCCACCGTGTGTGAGTTGCAGTGAGTTACTCCAGCATGCATGTTTGTGTAACAGAACAGTTTAGGTGTAGCTCCGTGCATAAACTAACACAGAGAGTTTTACTTGAAATTATTGTGCACTTAATAAGATTACTTTGGGAAATCGAAGGAACTCCTGCGAATGTCTGGCTCGGCCGAATACCTGCAGTTTTCGACTAACTTTGGAGTAATTGGTTCGATTTAAATGGATTAAAATGTGTGTGGAAGTTGGCGCTGTTTGGCGAAGTGGGAAATTTGCACCGTGCACACTGTGTTGTTTGTTTGTTGCGTGACCATGTACATGTCTCGCTGCTGCATTCAAATTCATTAATTTATTGACGAACACCTTGCGTTATATCGGGATTGTTTAGATCCTTAGAAGATTCCACACAATACTATTAAATATTCAATGCTATTGAAGTCATTCAGGCAATACGCCTCCACCAAATTGTACCTTTACTATTTTACTTAGGTTTGGCGCATCGAAAAATAAGCTTGTTGGTAAGAACAACAAACAAACGAAATGAATACAGTATATACAATAATGAACTGCAAAATGAAATATGATTTTGTAACCAAGAAAACTATAATCTTGTTTACTCTCAGCAAATATTTGGTATTTATCAGTTTTAACGGATGTTGCCAATAGCAATAGTCGATTGTTGCCAATAGCAGTGTACGATAAAAAAGTATTGTACAAAAAATATTAATTCCGTGGACAGAATTCACATGGAAAGTACGATTATGTCGAATGAAAGATTGGTATGAAAGATTGTATGAACGACCTAGAAATAAATGTAAGGACATGATTAAAGATTTAATGTATGAAACAAAGATGAGATCTAGTGAGTAATTGAAAACCGAAATTATATAACAATATCTTTTTGAAATACTAAATAATTGAATGTATTTTTTGTTGTTGCATTGTCATGATGTGGAGTCTTACTATTCGTCGAATTCGTGGTAGTGTGCCAACATAGATCATCAGCAATGTCAACCATTTTTGCGGAGCTCCATGAATGTAGAATATAACAACACAAGTATAAAATGTTGTCAAGCTCGTCCGTCTACACGTCCTCATGAATATTTGTACAAATAAATGTTTCATAGCATTTACGTCATCCTCGTATGTATGCACATGTCGCCATTTTGTTTCCTCGCGTCCGCGGTGTTTCTTCAGTCGACTCCCATCTCGGTGGGTTACGACAGCACGAGCACAGCCAACTATCCCGAGACACATAACTTGCCGGGTGCTCGGTATTTTACAGCGGCACCAAACATGTTTTCCCACGGGCAAGCCATAAATTTTTAAGCACCCGCGGCGGAGAGGGGAAGGTTCCAGGGTCCGGGCGGTCGTTTGTTTGCCGGAAATACCGGACTCGTTCCGGGTGCCGCTGTTTCTTCTTCCTAACGTTGTTTTCCACTTGGCGAATATTTTATGTATTGATACTTCTTGAGGGTTTTCCGGGGAATTTTTATTTTCTTTTCCAGGAAAAAGAAAAATTAGTGGTTTGTTTTAAACCTCACTTAAATTTTGTTTAACATTTTCGTCAGTATTTTTACAATAGATTCAGTCCCTTTTGGATTCTTTATCATTAAGAAACACGCACGTTTCAATTTTTTAAAGAAAATATCCATTGTGTTAATTTTCCATAATACAATCGATCAAAATATATTTGAATATCGAATAAAAAATTAGTAATTTTCAGGTTAGCTAAAACTGATAATTTTCATAGAAACTTCAATTTTAATCTACTGAACTCTTCGCCCTAAATCTTATAACCTTCGTTACTAACCAACATTTTAAATAAAAACAACAAACGAATAAAACAGTACAGAATTCCACGTGATAAAACATGTGACAATGAAATTCCCATGAAGCACTTCATCAGTCCAGTCGAGTTGTTTGGAAAACATCCACGCATCACTCACATCAGGCGATCAGAGCGCTCTTCACTCCGCTTCGCAGTAACAGCGTATCAGTGTCAATAAAAAAGCCAAGGGCTGTGTAGTCGAATGCAATTTGGCAACGTTGTACGGCCTAATGCAAAGAGACAAGCAGCAGCGCTGCCGTCGCGCCGCCGCAGGACCTATCAAAGGGCATCGGTAAAAGCTTTTCCTGATGCCTGCATGAGTGTGTGAGAGAGAAGATATGTGTGGTTACATCATATGTAGTCAAGTAGATAGCTACCAACCGTCACTCGATAGATACTATTGCAATACTCAATCTGTATTTGAATGGTTTTCAAGCTATTTTCATCTTTCCTAGATATACCGGGAGTTCTTTTTATAGTTACAGTTACAAAGTTTGACAGCAATGCATTAGAGCGTTTATTTTAAAAGTAAACATAGGGAAAATAACATTGCTGTCATCTATAGTTGTCAAAGTAATAAAACTGTCCTCTTTCAAAATCAGACCGGGTTAATAGGGGATCAAATAGTGGGCCGTTTTTATATAAATGGAAATTTAAATGGGGAAAATTATTTAGAGTTGTTACAAGAGAGAGTAATATTGAGTAAATATTGAGGAAGTGTGGTCCCAACAAAATGTACGAAATTATCTGCACCGGATATTCCCCCAACGATGGCTAGGACGAGGTGCAGAAGTGGAGTGGCCTGCAAGGTCACCAGATCTTGCGCCAAATGATTTTTTTCTTTGGGGCCACTTAAAAAGTAAATTTTATAATGGTGGTAGAATGAGTGTAGAACCATTAAAACGTTAAAAAATTAGTGTTGCATCGCATGAGCAAATAAATAATGCTATAAATTCATTTTATAATCGTTTAGACTATTGTTTACAGGTAAATGGGGGTAATTTTGAACAGTTATTGATTTAAAATTCCGATTTAAACTAAATAAAATTTTCTTTTTTGGTAGTTGTGATTTGACAACTGGTTACTGTACTCAACGGCCTAAAATGTATAGTTTATTCAGACCTGCTATTGCAGAGCTGCCATGTTCATGAATGACCAAAATTTTGACATATAAACATGCAGATGTGAATTCCTGTTTGAACCAGTTCAAAAAGTCAAAATTTTTATAATATGATTCTATATAGTTCAGAGCACGCATTTCAATATCTCTTTTAGTTTTTGAGTTATGGGCTTTCAAAGTTGAGCTTAAAAAAAGTCAAAAATCGCTGTAACTCAAAAACTAAAAAAGGTATGAAGATGCGCCTTGCGCCATTCGATTTCTCGTGGTCTGAATTATATAGAATCACATTTTAATAATTTTCGTCTTTTGAACTGGTTCAACCCAAAATTCTCATTATTTGTATGTACGAACTCTTAAACGAAGAATTTGAGAACAAACCTCTACACAAAAGAACTTTTGGATTGTTTTGAGGTTCTAAATTTATACCTAACGTTTATTTAATGTAATTTAAAGTAATTCAAATTCATTTAATTTGTTTAAACTTAAAATGTTTCTTTTAGACTATAGACTATTACACTTCAATTCACTTGCACTTTTCTAATTGATCGTTCGACGTACTATACCACTAGATTTACTGATTGAGACTTAGCATGAAGTAAGTAGTAATTCACGTTTTATGCGAATAAGTTTTTTTTTCAGTTTAGCTATTCCTGTGGTTTGATTTATTATCCTAGTGGCAAGAAACCAACAGCATATTTCTCTCACGGCTTCAAAACTGTCGTAATTGTCAAGCCATTCGACATGGCGTATAAAACATCTACTTTATTAGCGCAACCATAAAACAACATTTGTTCAGTGAGGTCAGTTTAAAATATCCGTAAATGAAAACGTTTCATCACCACAAAATATCAAAACACCCACTCACTGACCAATGAGTTATCACCGGGCATCAAAGTGCGTCCAGCACCGCCACCGCCGCCGCCAGTTCGCGCTCATTAAATATCCCACGTGTCAGCTTGAATTAACACGTGGACGGACACGTGCTAATTCGCCTAATCAGTTATCCACGTGACTGGAGCATATTAGCGCCGTTACACCGCCGCCCGCGGACCCGTGCACACAACACTCCAGTGCGCACGGCGGAGGCGGGAAATGGCGGCGGTGATGCTGTGGCTGGTAATGGAAATTAATAACTAAATTGTGAATTGTGTGAGGCCAGTGAAACCAACAGAAATGATAACATTTTAGATAGCACATTTATTGACAATCAATTTAGCAACAATTCCTATTACAACAATAATATATTATTTTTAAAAGTATTCAGGAGTTTCAGTTGTGCAGTAAATAAATAAATAACTTTGTCAGACCTTCAGAAATTAAATGATAAAAATTCTGTAAATTCTAAGAAAAAAATCTCCCAGTAATGTGATTAAAATTCCCGTCTAGTCTATAACCCCCTCATTCGTTGTAATTACCAATCGCTTAGAATGTGAGCCACGTCGGCGGCTATTTAGCATGCAAGCGTAGCGCTGAAAATAGGAATAAACAAACTTCAATTAACAGCACATCAGGCTGGGGGTGGGCACCACGGTGCGACACCACCGACGAGCGAGCCCGGAAGCCTCCGGAGCAGCCCGAACCGGTCTGATCCCCGCGTAGCACTAGGACGTGACTGAGTTTTGAATTGAGACGCTAATTTTCGGGTTTTCATGTATTAAATTGTGACCGGTTTAAATTTAGAGGCTGGTAATTTTAGATGCGAATGAGAGATATTTATGAGTGCATCTGGATAGGGGAGGTTTGTTATGTTTATTGGACAAGGGCAGGTCAGTAACGAGTAGATTTTAACAAACTACTAATGACAATTTGGAGCTTTTTGCCCAGCGAAATAAAAGATATGTTTTGACAGAACTAATAATTAGAGTTACTTGATTTATAAACCTTACTTTTTTTACAAAATTATCTTTGTTGCTCTCATACTAATAACATATTTGGGGGATATAATTTGACGACAAATAATCGGCATTTCATGTAGGTACCACAACGCTACTTTACCTAGGTATAAAGATAAAACGCCATGAAAGTTATTAAATTTTATTATAAATATCTACGAATGCAAATTTGGTGGAGGCGCTTCAAGATGGTACGTGCCTGAAACGCATTGGTTAATCTGTATTAATTTCTCGAGGCGCCAACTTGCCTAAATAAACAATAAATGTACTAATTCTAGATTCTATAAACAGCACTCGGATACTGTTGCAAATCCATGTACAAATTACAAACACTAATTATCAGCATTGCGAATCAAATATAGCACTCGAAACAGTACATCAAAGTTTGCATACGTTGAGAAATTGAAATAAAATAAATTAACATCTATCTATCACATCACGGGTTCTAATAAATTTAATCCCCGCGTCATGCTTATTCCCCAAACTAAATAAATTTCGTTGAAATAATACGACAGCCTTCTTTGAGATAAAATATAATACATAAAAAAATAATAAACTGAGAAGACTGAATCTACACCACTCATAAAAGCAGAGAAAAACATGTAAGCATTGAACCATCCAAATCGGTTATAAAACAAGTCGATTCCAATCGTCTTACCGCATTACCACGGTTACCAAGTTACCCAAATCAATTCAAAATCATAACAGATTCCAATTTGAGTCAAATCAGATTCCCTTTTCGCAGAGTACACTTGTACACCGCTATTGTTAACACGTCATTAACCCTGGCGGAAAGAAAAACGTGAACAGGAATCCCGGAACGTGGATAAAACATAACAAGGGACGCGGATACTGGAATTAGTGGGACAGGAGATCTTCTCGAGATGGAATAAAGATAATCAACCGAGAATGAAGACGAAATTTTCAGAGGATTTTATTTGCTGGAAATTGTATTTTCATATGATTTTCTAAGGTTTATTAACCGGGTTTCATATTTTTATTTGATACTCTGCATAACAGAAAACGAATCCAAATTCTAACATGCTAAGTTCTAATAATCAAGACTCTAAAATAACATCATTATTTAGTATTTTACAGGGTTCGTAAATATCATGATATTTATAATAAATATCAAAATATCTGATATATAGGATATATATCAGATAAATATCACTTTTTGGATATTTATTTTTTAAATTTAGTTTTTGTACACATTTAGAAAAACTGAAAAACTCGAAAAATTTCACTTTTCCGGAGGCTATATCTCAAAAACTAAACAAGATATGGAAATGCGCTCAACGGCGTTGAATTCCCCGTGTCCGAATTGACTTATAAGCAAATTTTCATACAATTTTATGCAATTTAATATTTTTAATTATTTCCTAAGGGGTACCCCTTTGGTTTTTTCAGATTTTAATTCAATTTTCCCAAAAATCCTTAATCGTAGGATTATTAAAACGAAAATTTACATACATATGTATTTTGACCCACTGAATCCAGTGGTGCAATCTTCAAATGCATATCACTTCTGGTTTTTGAGGAAATGTTAAAAAACCGCTTTTTGCGATTTTTTTGGCGGAAAATTGAAAAAAAATAAAAATCGCTG
This sequence comes from Pterostichus niger, assembly GCA_947425015.1. Lineage (NCBI taxonomy): Eukaryota > Metazoa > Arthropoda > Insecta > Coleoptera > Carabidae > Pterostichus > Pterostichus niger. The sequence goes on from OX380339.1 coordinate 36,788,954, forward strand.
AAACTATGTTTATAAGTTAACTGAAGCACGAGAAAATTAATGCCGTTGACCGCGTTTTCATATCACATTTAGTTTTCGAGATATAGCCTCGGAAAAGTAGAAAAACTAAAAAATTCGAAAAATTTCACTTTTCCGGAGGCTATATCTCAAAAACTAAACAAGATATGGAAATGCGCTCAACGGCGTTGAATTCCCCGTGTCCGAATTGACTTATAAGCAAATTTTCACACAATTTTAAGCAATTTAATATTTTTAATTATTTCCTAAGGGGTACCCCTTTGGTTTTTTCAGATTTTAATTCAATTTTCCTAAAAATCCTTAATCGTAGGATTATTAAAACGAAAATTTACATACATATGTATTTTGACCCACTGAATCCAGTGGTGCAATCTTCAAATGCATATGACTTCTGGTTTTCGAGAAAATGTTAAAAAACCGCTTTTTGCGATTTTTTTGGCGGAAAATTGAAAAAAAAATAAAAATCGCTGAAACTATGTTTATAAGTTAACTGAAGCACGAGAAAATTAATGCCGTTGAGCGCGTTTTCATATCACATTTAGTTTTCGAGATATAGCCTCGGAAAAGTAGAAAAACTGAAAAATTCGAAAAATTTCACTTTTCCGGAGGCTATATCTCAAAAACTATTTGATATTTTTATATAATGGATATATATCATTGCAAAAATATGACGATATATATCAAAATAAATATCATGATATATATCGATCGATATATATCTTCGAACCCTGGTATTTTACAAGGATTTGAACCGAATAATTTTTTGATACAGTTATGGTTAACGGTTTTTACAGTTTCCTTTAACCTGTACGATTTTTTGAAAATATTTTTTTCGGTTTCCTTACTATGTTGTTAGATGAGTAGGTGTAAATGAAGGGTAATAAAATATATAACCAAGAGCGAATGGATGGATGTGATTGAGGAATAAATGAGCTTGTTTGGAGGGTTGAAGCCAGGATGAGAATGATTCTAATGAGTGGTTGTTTTGTGAATATTTCAAAATTTCGTGCTACCCCATTTGATCGAATCAAATCTTCTTTAACAACTGAGCTACGATCTCTATGCAATTCAAATATAATTAATACAGCTTCCAAGTATATAAATAAGGTTATATTAATATAAAATTTGATAGTAAATCATCTTTAATTTAGTTATTGAATATTTGTGTCCAAGGCCTGATAGAAACTTTCCCTAAACTATGAAGTTTTGTATGATATTCTCCTGGGCAGAGCGACATGACACCACCACCTCCAGCACTACCACGAGCAAGGCACTAAGACTCTGGGAGCAGCGAGGGAGCAATACATTAAGCTCATTACAGGGCCGCTTGTCTCGCCTCGTCGCGGCGCCTTATCGAGTTACAGGGGCGGAGGCGTCGCAGGTGACGGCGCCTGGCAATCACGTCACAACGTGTAAGTGGATGGCACTAGCGCAGATTCACTGCCTATATGTAATCATTGGGGTCATATTAAGACACTATACTACCATCAAGATATTCTCTTTCTACCCATATTTTACAATATACACAATATTTATTTATCACTCTATATAACACATTACAATTCAGCGGACCTATTTCATGATAAGTAAAGCCCGGATATTTAGGCTCTTAAAAACACCCAAATAAGCAGGCATATAGGCCGGTAATTACTCTAAAATAGGCGGGATTATAGGCAGCCTAAATGTAAATAATTTGTTTTAAAAAAAAATCAACTAATCCTTTTTCTAATATTGGTACTCGTATCTACTCTTCATTAGAAAAAAATAATCATTTTAAACAAAAATTAACGCAATATGAAAAATAATAATGTAGGGTTCTCATTTTATTAACTATTATACAAATTCAAATTATGTAGTATACTTTGATTCACAAAATATTATGAGCAATTGCTCAATGGAATTTTCGGAAAGGGATTGTCTTCGGTCTGTCAGAACTTGCTTGTAAGCTGAAAACTTCGTTCGACATCACAAAATGTGTTGGAGACATTCTTATATTTAGCCATATCGTCCAAAGTTACCTCAGCTCCATTGATTAATGGCAGACACAATTGAATTGCCACGTAAAATCTTGACTAAAAAACGTTTTTTCTTTCGGCATTTTAAATTCACACACAAAAACTTGTTTAAAGTAAGTACTTTAAATATTATAGGTTAGGTTGAAACACTCTATCGAGTGCTGAATTAGTCAACGAAGTAGATGATACATAGCGCTGATAAACCTTGTCTGCTCAATAAAAGTTAAAAGAGGCAACAAAAATAGGCAAAATAGGCTGTATAAGGTAAAATAGGCACAAAAACCAAAATATAGGATAAATAGGCTCTGAGGCACGAAAAAAAAAACCTTCCATTACACGTAAACATATTAACTCTGTATAGAAAAACGAAATTGCCTGAAGTATATTAAAATTTGAATCTAGGCAATTGCCTAAAAATCCAGGCTTTAATGATAAGTATTATAATGGGCATAATTGGCATATGTTTCCTCGAGCCAAAGGTCCTCGGATTAGATATCGTCGCCTTAGATGCATTATCATATACATAACGCCCTTGGTGCATGAAGTGCGGTTATCAGCCGTCAAACTACGGTTAAAGGAGGGAGAGTCACAGGGGTAGTTTTAATGTATAACCATATAATAGATTGAAATTGTTAGGTGTTTTAAAATATCGCTTTTCTAATTAGTCTGATATCCATATACACTTTGGTCTGGAGATGATCTTAGTTTCTTCAAAAAGTTTTCCTGGGTACTTAAAGGAGAACTTATCCAAAAGTGTATTTAAGTTTTAAACTATGAATTCTAATGTGTCAAAACATAATAAATTATGTGTAGCAAAATGATACCAATATTTAGTATCAAATTGAGTGTAATGTGCCTAGCGCGACTAGTAGAAGGTGAGCAGTACAAGTTGTATGAAGGAGGTAAAAGGAAGAAGAAGATCCAATTCATGTTTGCTGTAGATATTTCATATGATGTGGGGAACGGTTTGCATATGTGCAAATACAAATACCGCGAGCATGTCATTGTTCTGGGCCGGACGCAGTTTGGCGCGACACTCGTTCGAGTTTTCCGCATTTCCTGGCGCGCGCGAGGCTTTGTGCCACTTCCGGCTGATTTACGGCCCGAGATGCCTTTGTTTACGCGCTGGTTAACCGGACACCGACAACACACACACATACACATACCATGTGACAGACAGACAGTCGAACACTTATGTGTATGTGTGCACGGCGCCTGACAAGCAGTGTGTTTGCGTTTAGGCTTCCACGTGTTTTCGGTTGGAAAGTGAAAATGGAGTGGAATATTTGCTGCAGGAATTTTCAACAGATTACGAAAAGAATTCAATTTTACTCCATAAATAGAACAGCACATACCCGTTTGAAAGATTCATTTGATCTGGCAAAATAAACTTTGCCTAACATTTTTGAAAATTATTACTTGTAATCTGTACATCAAATAATATATTCCCACAATTATTTTTGCAATCATGTTGAAACACTTTGCCTCACTAAATGTCAGAGTAAATTATTTTTGAATATCAACATTGTTATAATCTAAAAAGTAACAATTAAAAATTAGACTCGATATTAACTTATCAAACATTAGCAAACAATGTTTCAGATATAAGGGTAACATCTTGTTTCAAGATCAGTGATCAGGTGTCAACTTCTAGCGCAATTAGACACAATTATTCATGTTAATATTAGCCCTTTTAGTAATTTTAAATGTATGCAGTTCGCGCTAAAAATCACTTTATGAAGTTAATAAAAAAAGAAAAAGCAGAAATGCAAACATAGGTAAGTATAAAATAAAAGTCATCAGCAATATAAAGAAGCGCTCGGTGAAAAAGTAAAATCAATAAGAATTAACTCCGCTTCGTCTCAGTTCCGGTGCAGTCCGGGAGCACCCGGAGTAAGCGAAGCCGGAGCGAGTGGGTATATCAACCCTCTATTCATTTTACACCCTCAATAAATTTAACCGATGTTCAATTATTTTTATCGACGTGTCTTTCTGTAGTATATAACACGAATGGACCACACTTTAGTATTTTACGAGCTCTGAAATGGAGCCGTTTTAAAGGCTGATTCACACGTGCGTTTTATTAAAGTGAACACATGTTGAACGAGCCTTTACGGTCGCGGAAGCATTAAGCTGGTATTACACTGGGAAAGGTGCAGACGACGTCTGAGGTTTATTTTTGTGCTGCGGCTTATTGGCAAAATTTTGTCGCCTTTTCTTCTTTGAGACGTTTCTTTAATGTTCCTTACATAGAAGGAAAGTTCTAACACTGGCCAAACATGCGGAAATAGAAGGAATACTGCTTTCTGCAATATTTAAGCATGTTGTTATCCAAAGTTTCTCGCATCTTCATTATTTTCTTTAATTTCTAAACATTCATTACACGTGACAAAATAATACATTTTTGTTTCACAATTTCGAGATAATTGTATGTCTTAATAGTGGACCCCCAAATTTTCCATATATTTTTCGCGGTTTCCTAGGTTCTACTGAAATTACGAATATTGTATTAATTCTTAAATAAGGACTAAGTATAATAAAAACTTTAAATATATAAATTTAGTATTGTTTAAAAGTATTTACGTTTTTTTAAAATATCCCTATTTTTAAGGAAGAAAATGTAAAAACTTAATTTCTTACTGCGATATAGTAACAAATTATTCTTGCAATATTAGAAATATCAAAGTTTTGAAAACAGTGATCTAGTTCTAAATCGGATTCGAACGAGATAATAAATAAGTAATTATTAAAGACAAAAATACTTGTATGTGGAGTAACAGTTAACACTTTTAAGTTTCGCGGAGATTTGAGATACTTATACAAACCCTTAGGAGTCCACGGATCCCCGGATCCTCGGTTACGAATCACTGCTTTAGGGCAATGTAATTTGATCCAAGAAATTGATTGATATTAAAATAAATTCACTGTTTTGAGATACGAGCAAAAATTTTTAGAAAATTTATTGCTCGTATCTATTTTTGTTTTTATTTTACATTTTAAATATCCCTCGTTATTTTCCGAGCGAAAAATCTGTTTAAATATTTCTGTTTTTAATGCTATCTAAGTTACGGATTATCATTGATCAAATTTAATTGTGTAGATTCTAACGAAATTTCAACACATATTTTTTAAGGATACACTTCACTGTATTTAATTGAAATGTTATTAAAAAATGCAAATTATGTTTTTTACATATTTCATAGTGATGTTTCAACCGCAAAGATAATGGTAAATCTAGCATGAATTTAACATTATTTTTGTAAATAAATAGTGACACCTTCATTTATAAATAAACCATGTGTAAGCTATGTCATTGAAGAAAGCCGGTATTGCTTCTAAAACTAGTTTCGAATCCGATTAAATTATAAGTTACTGCTTCATAGAAATCTGTATATTTTATGCAAATATTTTTATCCAGAAATAAAATATTCATCGATATTTATTACCACATAGGGTGAATTACAATTTCCGACACCGTTATTATTATTAAAAATTATAATAATACATGTCGTATTACGTTAGATCGTTAAGCCATAACTACAAGTTAATGTAGGATTTTATTAATTTGTTATTGACAATTTCTTGTCATTCCTAGGGCGTCACATGATCTCACCACTTCCTTCATCTAACAAACAATTCTAATTAGTAAATGTTGTCATTTCTTTTTTCTTAATGATGACAGTTTGTTTAATGTGTCATAGATGCGAATCAGATTTGAGTGCTCATATTGGATTTATGGCTTCGCAGTGGGAGTTTCGCGATTTCTCGAGATATGCAAGTATTTTTATCGAGTTACGCAAGCGATGTGAGGCGTGTGCGAACCGTGAAGGTCGACCAAGTTTAATTTCGGAATTTATAAGATTTTTAGCGTGACAACTCATACATATGCATATCCGTTGACCGAAAGATACTACATAATTGTCTCATTTTGAAAACCTACACTATTTGACACTGACCTATTTTTAAGTTCAACTATCTATATAAAAAAAGTTAAGTATATTCTGCATTGGAGCACTGTAATATCAATTTGAATTCTTCCAGTGTGAGCGCCTCCTCCTCTAGTAAAGAATCACGTAGCCGTCACCTCATCTTCACTAACCCTCGTTGGCACTCAACAAGCCGCAAGCACACACAATTCGCACCATTTATCAGCGTTGTAAGATGATATTCCCGACATTAATTAACCAGACAACACCTCTTTCCGCACTCTACAGTCTACAAGCTACGAGACTGCGACCCAGGCGTTGTGACGTGTGCTCTCATCACATCACGTCACGTCACGTCATGTCACGAGGCACCGGAGACAAAACGGTGACGTCGTATAGACGCGGAGGGTGGCGATGATGAGATGAGATGAGATATAATGCTAGTGTTTGTTTGCAGATGATCCAGGAACACAGAGAGAAAGCTTGTTTTCTGTTACGATGCACCCGGTATTAAAATAAATTTCAACGAAATATTGTATTGGGCAATAATGAAATGGACATAAAGTTAAGGTCAGTTAGGTCTGAAATTGATACCTAGAGATTTGAGAATGAGGAGCATATGTCAAATGAAAGATTAATGAAACACGTGAATAGGAGCGAATGGATGTATGTCTACACACTCTTGATTGGTGAAGGAAATTGTCATTTTGATATTCAATAAACCGAATATTTAATCATACGCCAATGTTCAAAACCTTTTACTCCAGATTTGTCAATCAACTTTTGTTTCTTCCAAAATTGGGAACCATGACGTAATTGATCAGTTTTAAGATACTCTTGTTCTTACGAAAATTGCATCAATTAAATGTTGGTCGTTTACTTAAATAGCACCCTGTATATTGATGAATTTAAGGGTGAGAGGTTGCATGAAAACATAGGAATAAATGAGTACTAGAATGTACGACCTCTTGCTTGTTAATTAGTAAACCTAAGTTTTACCACGGTTTGAAACGAGTTGACAAACGAACTATTACAATATTAAAAGATGTATAAAATATTCTAAATTAAAAATTCATCCAGTTGTTGTTATTAATAATGTACCCGGAGGTTTCACTTCAATCTCAAATGAGAATAAGCTTGAGGATCGTTTAAATATCCAAGAGAGGTAGATGTACCTCTCGACACAGATTGACAGGCCGTGTCCCCGCAGGGCGCCGCGGTCGCTACACGTCGACGGAATTAGAGCCGGCGGCGGTGGCGTCTGAGCGGTGGCGGTCGCCTGGAATGTGAGCAGGACACCAGGAATTTACACCGCCGCCCTCGCCTGACATCTGCTGTCCACCCCACACCAAAGGGGATGGCTGATACATTACAAATTAGAGCATTACGATTCCAAATCAATCCATACATACCACTGATATTTAAAAACACTCATACATTGTTCAACAAGCATAGATCGTATTCATGTCGCACGAGTATAAAAGTCAAACATTGCATACAAGTTTATACACTATACTTTTTATACAAATGTTTGACAATCCTAAATTAATATCCTTGCAATAACATTAAAAGCTGTATTCCATTTGCCACTTGTTGACTTAAATCAATTCAGATCAATTAGACAGTATGACTAAATAAATTTAACTAAACAAAATGATACATTTATAGGGGAGCATTGCTTTAACCTAATTTTAAGTTGGTAAATTTAGTATTGGGAATAATGTGAAGGAAGTAATCCAGTAAAATATATAAATGATCTGGATCTGTAACTGTAACTTAAATCTGATCCAAAGGGTTAAAGGAACACGATTTTTATTTTACGTTACATATACTAGCTTCGTGAGATGAAAGGACCTATCTAAAAAAATATAGTGTTGAGATATTTAGAATAAATACTATATTGTAATACTAGTGAGGAAAGGATTTAATTGCAAAAAACGAAAGTTGGAGCACGAGCGATAGCGAGTATTCCAATAGTACGAGATTTGCAATGGTCCACATTAAACTTGAAAATAACATTTTTACGTTTGCGATACAAGAAATGTAATAATTATTTTATATAAATTAAACTTGGTCACCATGTCAAATAACATTTCCCTCACTCAATTTAGTTGTGATAGTAATCGTTTCTCTAACTAATGAGGAAAGTTATTTACTTTCATCGTTAGTAAGGAAAATGGTTACTATCACAACTAAATTGAGTGAGACAAATGTCATTTTCACAAGTAATGTTGTAAAAAATAATATGTAATACAGGTGTTGAAAAACCATTAAAAATCTTGTGTGAATACAACACTCGCTTGCGCTCGTGTTCGCTTTCCAATGATACCCTTTCAACACTTGTATTACAATATACTATATATATAAATGTTGAAGTCATTGAGATTTGAACTCTTGTTCGATTAAAGCAAATTATAGTCTCTGCTTGTTATGTAACAAAAGATCTGTCTGCGTTTGCAGATCTTGATAATTTACCATAGTACTAATAAAAACAATCAATAACTTTTGTACGCAATTCAAATATGCCCTCAATTTGTACCTGTTTGATAAACAATAGCAGCAATATTAAAACAACATGTTTTACTTTTAAAATCCTAATACAACTGGAGTAAAACATTTATCACCATGAACTACAAGATTATTATATCGTAATTTCGTTCCATATTGTAATTTTTTCCTTGTATGGATTTCAGCATACAATTACATTGTTTACTTATATCTGATGTTTGTTTAAGCGTCCGTTTGACAGGTACAGAAATAAATTAAACTCAATCAATATTTGTACAACACTCTTTGTCTGACAAACAACAAAATCAATAGGGAATTTTTCGTTCAATCTTTTGTGTAGCTGAAGCGCTGGACACTCGCCAGCATGTGTATGTATGATTTAATAATAGTCTGATACTAGTTACATTGACATTAAATACAAAAGGAAATGTCACTTTAATCTTCCTGTAATCACATTTTCATACAATAATGTACTACACATTAGTATACACATAACTATAGATAGATTAATTATTTGTTATTCTGCACAACAGGAACTTAATCCCAATCACAGTAACTTCTATCTGAATCAGAACCAAGAAGATACAATCATACTTTTCGGATACAAGTTGAAATTTTGAGTGCACGACCTCTTGCTTATTAGATTATCAATTAATGATAAATAACTACTATGGATATAAGATGTTTGTGGGGTATGCGTGTGTCTGTGTGTGGATTTACAAGAAGAGATTGGGTACGAAATCGGTTGGTGTACAATCAGTGTAATACCTATGGCACACTGGTCGATGAGCGTCGATGACCATCGATGAACTCCTCGATGAAACAACAGAACGCACTCTTCATTGACAAACAATAAAAGCTTCTAAAGTTGAGAAAGAAAAACTAAATTTCAAAAATATGCTAACATGAAGTGAGACACAAAAGATACGAGTGAAATGAGATACGTTCGTTTCATCGATGAGCTCTTCGATGGAAATAGAGGAGCCTCTAATTTTCGTCGATGACGGGTGCGTTCTATTGTTTCATCGAGGAGTTCATCGATGGTCATCGACGCTCATCGACCAGTGTACCATAGGCATAAGATAGGGAAAAATTGGAGCCGGAAAAATGACGGACTTTCTTAAAATCATCAGTTGGTAACAATTCATCGACCACGCCTCGGGCCAAAATAAAACATTTGACCTTAAAACATCACTTACTATTATGGGTACATAAACAACTATTATAGAAAGAGGTAAAGGGGTAGGTGGCTCAGTGGTATCGAGAGAACCCTGGTTCGAACCCCACAGGCGATAAACAATTTTCACCAATTTAAAATCTACTCCTGTAGTTCTCCCACCAATAACATGATTTGACGTCTGGTAACCGCACTTCACGCGAAGAAATATATCACTTACCGAAATCTGCTTAAGGCACAGTACCACACCCAGTAATGGGTAAACGGCGTGATGATATATTATTATTTTTTATTATAGCAAGAGAGTTCAATTAACTTGTTGTAACATTGTTTCGACAAAATAGTTGGCTAACAAAATGGCAGCCGATATACAACGACACCTAAGTGCTGTTATAAAATACCACCTTCCTATTAGAATACCAATGTAAATTCCCTAAACTTCCATCTAATGAAATGCGGTAATTTTCCGAATTTTCTAACAATGTCCGAACATCGGAGGTTGGCTGGCGGCCGCTAATGCGTTCTACCGGTGGTGTCGGTGTAATGGCGCTATATCGTGTCCGAGGCGTGCGGCGTGCGGCGTGCGTAGGACCCACCGCAGTCAAACGGAATTATTATTACCATTAATATCGTGTATTTTATCTGAATTTGGGGCCGTGTCCACGATTATTGCCGACGAGGAAATGGCCGAACGTTGAGCGAGGAATTAGAGTGCTATAAATGTTAAGTGCTCTAGCAATAGTCGATGGGGAACGCTAGCAGGAGAACGAACAGTTCATGTGAGATGCATTCATATAGTATTAGTGGAAGAAAATATAAGTCAGTGCGCATTTTTAAAGATTATAGATCTATATTGAACAACAGCTTTAAAAAATACTGCTCTACATATAATTTAACAAGAAGAATTGCGAGTAATTTTAACAAAAGTAGGAAATCCAAATTGTGATAAAATTTCTGTAGCATCACTTTCACATACATTTTAAATATATCAGAAATGAAAACTGTTGAATCGAATATTTGACAGAAATATTTAGTTACACATTCTGATTCGATATTAATTGTCGCAGGAATGCCACATATCTCGCAAACCAAGCAAAATATGAAAATGCGATCAATAGCACTGAATTCCTTATGTAATTAACAAATTATAACCAAATTTGCAGTAATTTTTTTGTATATTTAGGTCAAAAATGATCCTCACAAAAAAGTATCACGAGAATATCTCAAAAAGTAAAAGAGATACGTTTTTAGGACATTTCTGAATCTGGCCTAAAATTTAATAAGACTCAAATTTTCAAATAGAAAAAATTACTGACAATTTATTTATAATTGTTAATTACCAATAGTGGAGCACAATACTGCCGTTAAAAAATAAATACAATTTTCTAGAACTGACATTAAATTTGTAAACTTGGTATATACGGAAACTGGACCGTGTAACGTAGTTCAGTGTCCGTTTGAACTTTGCAGTACATATATAACATACGTGTCGTGTAGGTACAAATACTTTCGGCAGCTCGCAGCTTTTTAGTCCGACATTAAGAATAATTTAATCCACGTTAAACACATCAGATAGGCGTTAATCCCGCTGTTAAAATAACGGTTAATTTATTTGTCCGATAACAAGCACATATCTGGGGTGCTAATCCAACATCCTAGGGACTTTTTACTAGGTTGGCAACATCCGTTGAGCGCTAGCATAGCGCGGCCCGCCAGCCCGCCGACTGGGCCCGAAAAAGCGATAAGGTGAAATGTGGTATTATCTTACAGTTGGCAGAACTGAAATATTTAACAGGGACATTTATCACCGTGAGGGTTTAATGTTGGCAACGGCACATAAATTTAGAAGGGCTGAAACAGTTTTGCACATAAAACGAAAAGCGATAGCTTTCACGAGATACTAGTTTTTATTTAATGCAAATAATATTTATTTCTATAGCTTGTCCCATTTATTTTTACGCTACTTAACGAAAAATTTGCACCTACTACAGCCGCACACATAAATCATACAAATACGACCACTTTTCCGTGCAACACAATTTTCATACACTACAATTCTTTACATCTCAGAAGACAAGACTGCGTCATTGAATTTATTTCTGGTATAAGACCTATGTTGTTATATGCAGATTTCTAAAATTCATTTATTACCTGATCCAGCAAGCTTACATACAGAGAGGTCAATTAATTCGTTTGTATTGTAGCAAATGTATCGTATTGGAATTTTCCGTTCGAGCCTGGTTGAGATAATAAAAACCTTTAAAAATATTAATAATCCTCAGTGAAGCATAAAATATCGAATGCGAAATTTAAAATTTGCGGTTGAAGTAGCTGCGCTCCATAAATCAAAATATTCATAACGATACAGCCACATCATCCTTCTTTATTTCGCAGTTGTTGGTTCATCCGTCCGGAGTGTAGTCAGTCCTGTAGTCCGGAGAGCCGGAGCTGAAGCCGGAGCGAGGATCGTACAGCTCGTTCTGCTTGCAACCAAGCCGAGTCGAGTCGCCTTCCATTAATCATGCGCTTCTGGTGATTATTAAACGATGTCGAAACAGGGAAACCGAACCTCCATTTCCACTGAAAATGTGCCGCCCACTCGGAAAATTAGACGGGAAATTGCTCATTGCCACAATCAATCCACGATGCTTTTCTTACAATGTTTTCATCGACTAGCTACTACGCTTTCATCAACAATAATTATAAAACATTGAAAAGTATAAGCCTTGTACAGATAATATTTCTTATTTAAATACTGTAAGTTGAGATGGTTCGGTTGGAACCGTTTTGAATATCTTAATTTGTTGTATTTCATTATTATTATAATAAATCGATATGTGGTACATATGTCCATACGTACGGTGGTGTGGATAGCGATACGGAATTCGAATCCGGAGATCCCGAGTTCAAATCTCACTCAAGCTAAAATTATATAAACTACTACACTACAGCTCGGTGAGTGCGGAGCCTGTACTGTAATTGGGATTAAATTCCTGTTGTACAGCGTAACATAAATAAATATCTTCTGAAGAGTTTGAAGACCTGTACATTTCTTGTGGACGATAAAGAATGTTTTCGTAGAGGAAACTAAAAGTGATTGAGTAATAAAACAGTAGCCAGTTGGCGTCCGATTGATCACAAGTGGTTTGGTCCAGTTGTCACATCTCATAAAATGTGAAGAGATTCAATCTTGCAACTCGCTGATTTTTAACTTTACTCACATAAAACTTATTACGGGACCATCTTGTATAAATCGTAAAATAAAATTAGAATTCTATTTTAGTTTCTGGCTCGTACACAACATAAACTCAAATTTAATTTTAACGTTACGGGTGTGGAAAGATTCGCATTACCTCAAAGTTAACTTATAAACAATATTGTTACTTCGATTTGCATCATTTAAATTACTGCAATTCCTTGAACTATATTTATTAAATATTATTATTACGCATTCTAAATTATTTCCGATTTGTTCGCCAAGCGCAGACACAAAACACATTCAAACTAAAATATTATTAACTTACATTTTTAGACTATCTGCGTGGAATTCGGACATTGCATGGTACATACCTGAAACAAAAATATATAATTAATATTAAGTTCAATACTTAATAACAATAAGTATATTGAAAACGTTATGAGGAAGACGTCATCAAAAATATAACAAGATGAATGACATATGGTGCTGCACATGGTATATATATACCGGGAGTTTTTCTTATCAGTAAACATAGGGATATATCATTACCATAGATACAGTTAAAAATTTTTACAGCGTTTATTTTAAAAATAAACATAGGGAAAATAATATTTTCAGCAATGCATTGAAGTGTAATAGTCTATAGTCTAAACGAAACATTTTAAGTTTAAACAAATTAAATGAATTTGAATTACTTTAAATTACATTAACTAAACGTTAGGTATATATTTAGAACCTCAAAACAATCCAAAAGTTCTTTTGTGTAGAGGTTTGTTCGCAAATTCTTCGTTTAAGAGCTCGTACATACAAATAATGAGAATTTTGGGTTGAACCAGTGTAACAATCGAAAATTATTAAAATGTGGTTCTATATAATTCAGACCACGAGAAATCGAATGGCGCAAAGCGCATCTTCATATCTTTTTTAGTTTTTGAGTTACAGCGATTTTTGACTTTTTTTAAGCTCAACTTTGAAAACCCATAACTCAAAAAATAAAAGAGATATTGAAATGCGGTTTGAACGAGTGTATTACTCGTGCGCTACTTAACTTGTACAGGTATTTTAAAAATATTGAAAATTTTTCAATTTTTTTTCAAAATTTTTCTTCCTCAATATTTCAAAAACTTGAAAAGATAATGAAAATCTGAAAACACCAGTGAATTTCTCTCGTAAAAATACATAGGTATACAAATTTTTACAACAAAATTCGCACGGATACATTTTTTATTACAAAAATACGAAAAATGGCCAAAAAACGTTAAAATCTTAAGGCTAAGGCCTTAAGAAATCTTCAAAAAACCGCCATTTTCGATTTTTTGTAATAAAAAATGTATCCGTTCGAATTTTCTCCTGAAAATTTCCATACCTATGTATTTTCACGCAAAGAATTCACTGGTGTTTTCATATTTACATTATATCTTCAACTTTTTGAAATATCGACAAAAGAAAATTTTCAAAAAAAATTAAAAATTTTCTAAATTTTCAAAATACCGGTACAAGTTAAGTAGCGCACGAGAAATATACTCGTTCAAACCGCATTTCAATATCTCTTTTAGTTTTTGAGTTATGGGCTTTCAAAGTTGAGTTTGAACATATTATATACCGAGAGTCGATAGAATTGTTGGTAAAGTTTGTTTTTTTAATTTGAATGAGGTATTCCTTCTGTTTGATAATAGTATATGAGATTTATTTTCTGGCATCTGAAAATGTCAATAATACCTGTGTCGGAATGACATCTATAAATCTGGCAACAAAATAAAAATTTCATTTGTTTGTATAATAACCGTAGTGCGATGTCATAAAGTGTAAACTGCACAACTATGAAACTTTTCTAATATGCTCCGTCTGCTATCAAAGTTGTCGTTCGTTCGAGTTGAACTTGTCGGTATATTGACAACTTTTTGTCGGCTTGGGATCTATGTTTAGTGAAAACGACAACATTTATTGTTTAATCAATTCCGCGAGTCTGGAGCAAAGCCCGTATCACTCAGCTAAAACACCGAAACCGCAATCACATACGCAAACATATTAATATTCATACGCCGTTTCGTATATCACATTTGCAACTAAATATACGAAGTGTTTCTCTGTCCTTGTCGCTCGCTGGTGCTTCGTATAGCTCTGTTCCACTAATCAAGGGATCATTATTAAAGGATTTTGAGGATTCTGTTATAGCAGCGTGACCTTGAACCCTTATAAGGGCGTTAGTTTGACTAGTATTTGCATATATACATACAGGAACCCGGACATGAAACCGTTAAGCTCTGCTGCATTAATGAAGTTAAAAATCATTTTCTACGCACACAGCTAATTTAATTTATCGTTATACACAAAATTGAATCATTTTTCTAAAGTTATAAAAAATGATCGTTGGACGTACTATATTGTTGTTAAGCTGTTGTACGGGTTTTTAGATTATCATATTAGAATAGTAAAATTGGAAATAAAATATAAATTAAAAGTACAACAATATCGCCGTAGTAGAAAAGGCATCATGTATAACTCGTATGGAATCATACTTTCTCAATCGTATGAATTTTATATTGATATGAAATGAGTGCCATTCTATGCATGTTTTGTTTGTGTTTCACAATTCGTTAAATCAAAGGTGAAGGTTTACTTGAAGATGCTATAAAATATCGAGCGATATTGATACATTCTCAGTCATGCTTGTAAAACTACGAAGAAACATGTATATAGTTTCATATCCTCATATTGTTTTCCCGTCGGTACTTCAAGAACGCAAAAGGTTCGTTTTATGGAATAAGAAAGGTAGTTTAAAGAACAAATAGCAGAACAATAAGGATGTACACATTACTTCCAATAAAACGAAGCAACATACACAACAATACAGGCAGCAGATCTCCAATTACATAGCTAATTTTGTCGAATGGAGACACGAATACCTCGAGACCTCAACCTGACATTTGGAGCTGGGATCGGATGGCGTCTCAGCACAAAAATTCCATACGCAGCACCAGCACTAGCACCGACCCAAGTAAAAACAAAGAGAGGAAAACAGAAAACGTAAGCGAAATAAAAATAGTAAAGAACAGATAAAGAGGACAACAGAGCGAAGGCAAGACAAAGAAAATACGAGAAAACGCAAAAAGACACGAAGAATATCTTAGCGAACGTGATCCGGGTACGAACACCTACAGGGAGACATTACCGCGCCCGGAATAAAGAATTTAAGAAATAAGACGAGAAAGAGATGAGAAGAACGGAGAGGAGAAGACAATGAGCGGCGCAATGAGAGCCCAGAGACAACATGCAACTTTGCCCAAATGAAAAAATCAAATATTGAAAGCGGGTGGAATTAATATGTAAAGAGGTTTTCGCTTCCAGTTTACGCGGAATTACTTTTTCATATCGTCGCCGCATCGTGCCGAAGAAGCAACCAGGCGTCGCGACGCCATGGCTCCGGAACGTTCGAGAGAATAACCACCACTGGAAAATGTAAGTAGACACGCGTTGAAGGGTCGCCAAGCTAACGTTAACGGATGAAACATTCTAATGAAAATTAAAATAATATTAGCTACCAAGCAGAACGATTCAGACTTTCTTATACTCACTGTTCTCTTGAGTCATCAAAGGGGTTAACTGAACTTACTGAGTGCTTACAATAAGAGAGTGCCTTCACACCAAAATATAAATAACTACATTTCATATGGCTAATTGTACCACCAAAACTTATATTTTAAACTTGGTTTAAACAATTAAAAATAAAGCGAAGTTAACGCTATCGAACATTCGATTTGCTTTTATTTATTTAAACCTATGCTAACATTTAACTTTCGGCCTAAGACAACAGAAATTAATTTGTGTAAAAAGATTTGACATTTCCAAATATTCACTGAACATTTATTTGTTATATTCATCACGAAATTAATCTCTATATTAAAATTACATCCGTAACTCCTCCTTCATTAATATCTTTAGGGAGAGAAGTGATTTAACGTGCCACATCCAGTAACGGCTAAAAGGCGCGATGATATATTTATTAATTCTTATCCTGATACGCCACTTTCGATTTATCTATATTTGTTTGGCAGTACGATGGTTCGATTCTTATTCAAACTAAAAATATATAAGATTCGGTGAGTCCGAATTCTGTACTGTAATTCATTCATTCCTAGTTGTTCGCGCAAACTTAACTTCCACTATATAATGTAGGCCCCTGTATTACAATCGAGATTTAATTGTTTCCAACTAATCAAACCATCTCAACTTATTCTTGTTAAGAAGAAGTAAAACATCTTATGTAAATCTGAAGATGTTAAAATCCCTCAAGTTGTGGAAGACGTCGGTCAATCGCTGAATGTTATTCTCTCCAGCAAGTTACAGGGTCAAATGCTCGACATGTAACTAATGCTCCGACACCGGATAGGGTTTGTTTACACGCCTACGGGCTCGACCCCAATTCCGTGGCTAGCGTGCTGCTGTTCGCTCCTGCTCCTGCCCTCCTGTACCTGTCCGCTCAGCGCTTGTCCCTCGCCAGTCCTCAGTCCTCGCGAACTGAATCTGATTAAGCTAATAAGATCAATACCCATGGTCGGCTCATGGCGGACGCACAAGGGGCTTTGCTACTTTTGTTAATGTGCTAGGGATAACTTCACCAACTAGCACATTTGCAGGTTATGCAAAGTTGACGATTTATGTAGGAGATACAGGGATCAGACCGCAGCTTGACTTATGATCTACACATTCGGGAACCTTTTACAATAATATGTGTTTATGATCTACGGGCATTCCTTCTCCACTGGATACAATTTGATTCTACCACGCAACAGTTATATATTTATATCAAACAAATACGACTGCGTAGAATTTTACTATAAACTTATATAATTGACATAAACTCATGTCTATAGATTTATACAAGCAGAGTTTGATTTTACTCCACATTAAAATCGCATACGCAGACGACGTAGTGGTTATAACGACAAGGCGTGACATACTGGAAAAAATGGTAAAGGAAATAATAAGGGAAGGGCAAAAAATGGGACTGAAAATAAATGAAAACAAAACCAAGCTCATGAAAACTGGAAACACAAAAAAGATCACAAAGATAAAAATTGGGGAATGTGAGTTCGAGGAAGTAGAGAAGTTTAAATATTTAGGGGCGATAATAACAAGTAAAGGTGACAGAGAATCAGAGATAAAACAGAAAATATTTACAGGAAATAACGCTTTTCACATGTACAAAAATCTACTAAAGAATAAAATAATCACAAAAACAAATAAAATGAGAATATACAATAGCATGATAAGACCAATACTGATGTATAACGCGGAAACGTTAACAATGTCAAAAAAAGAAGAAGAACAGTTAAGAATAATCGAAAGAAAATTCTTGAGAGCCATTCTAGGACCAGTAAAAAACGACGACAACGAATATAGAATTAGAATGAATTTCGAAATAGAAAAAGAAATAGAAGAAGATATAGTAAGGAAAATTAAACAACAACGAGTAAGGTGGTTAGGGCATGTTTGGAGGGCAGGTGCAAAAGAAATGATAAATAATATACTGCAATGGGATCCTGGAAGAAAAAGAAGAGGAAGGCCGAGAGCAACATGGATGCAACAAGTAAAGGAAGATCTAAACAACATAGGGATCACCGACTGGAAAGCAAGAACTGCAGATAGGAAAAAATGGGAAAAGATATGCAAGAGAATATAAAAAGATCAAGAATACGGGAGTGATCCCCCCAAATTAAAGGATCGAGAGAGCTTCAATAAGAGGCGGTTCAACCCCACAATGGGGTGTAAAACCACGATATATATATATATATATATATATATATATATATATATATTAAAATTACCACTTAACATCTAAGAGGATGGTAATTTGACGACAGGTGCCCGCAGATTTGCTACGACAGAATGTCACATCTAGTAATGGATAAAAGGGGTGATGATATATTTATCTATTAATTTTGTGTCTGGTATAGTAGGTCTATTGAGAATCTAAACTGTCAAAGTAGTGCGTATTGCACCTATCTGTTTTGAGGTGCGATGGGACGTCGCGCAAGCTAGTCATCGATTCTCATGGCAGGAGTCAGGGGATGGTGGTGGTGGTGGAGGCGATGGCGACGGCAGCTCCACATTTAATTGGATTTCTTTCGGCGTGGCTAGCGGCTTGCTGCTGTCCTATGTCTCCGCTGTCCCTGTCTCACACATCGGACATCGCGATCGCGCTGAATTAACTGCATTGTCTCACGGACTACAACTGCTGTCTCTCCACTAGTTCATTCCTACTTCTCCTACATGTACTTATAGCTGTCTGAATGGATCAATGGCTTTGAACCAACACTCACGTGAATCATAAATGGAGAATTTAATTACACCAAGTTGTAAAATAACTATTATATGGGTTCGTCAAATATCATTTCAAACACAAAGGTGATATAAATTATCTTTACTGCGAAATTCAATTGGACCTAGAACATTTTATAGACTCTTATAGCCAATATTCTTATAAGTCGTGACTTCGTTTAAATATCAAATAAATATATCATTATACCCTTCACTCATTACTAGATATATTTATGACCGTGTAGTGCGGTTACCAGCCGACAAATCGCAGCCCTTAAACAAGTTAATAAGAAAGGACCTACAGGGATAATTTCAATATAGTAAAATCAACAGGAAATTAATCCCAATTATAGCTTATTCAAATTATTTGCATGTATATTTTTGGGTGCAAGTTTGTGAAGAGACAGCGCTGACTGTTGTGTCACATCTGTCCGTAAAGAAGGATATTGATAAACTTTAGATCTAGACGTACCTTATCGTACTTGAGTTGATATAATTAATGGTTTATTGCACAAAAAATCTAAGTGTGGAAAATGTTAAGTGAAATAATGAGTTCGAATCACCGTCTGAAAAAGTAAAAGCGACGAAGGTCATTGCTCCCTTTCATTTTGCGGTTTTTATCTTTCTAGAAACAATTCCACCTTAGTTAGAATAGTACAACAAGAGCTCGTGCGTTCAAACCTTGCTGGTTTGAATTCCACTATAATTTAAAAGATCCCTGTTCCGTAACAAATAAATGAATTACGACTTGTTAAATAGTGCTGTCCCGTTTTTGTTTCATCTCAAAAATTCGGGACTAGACCATAGTTAATTCTTGTTGAGAAAAGCAGTGAATAAATAAACAAAATTAGAATCATCACTGAATAGAGAACTGAGAATTATTGCCAGCTCAACAACTAGCTAGCTATTCATTGCATATATTCATATCGAGAAACAAAACACACACACAAGTACTATTCTCCTCGACGATGAGTATTGTCCCCACAGCAATGTCCATCCAGTATGGAATGGCCACTAGCACCGTCCACTCTCCTCGTCCACGTGACATAACGTCGAGGATGGTGGTGGTGCTGGCGGCGGCGGAATGCGGAGCAATTAAAGCATATCTCGCATTGCTCCTGTTACATATGTCGCATGTCGCACTTGGTACAGCGGAGACGGTCGCTCAAGGCAAGTAGAGGACTGAGATCCCACAGGTCAATTTGTGGTATGGATCAGACTGGAATTATGCCGGTATTTATAACTTGGAAGGATAATCTGCTGCTGGTCTGGGTAATATTTGATTTAAATGCAATAATACCCACATACCAGGATAATGAAATTTAAACGACTCCGGCATATTCATATTTTTTATAAATTGAAATCAGTAGAATTTGAATGCACAAACTATTATTGTTGCTTTGTTCTATTATATTTTCATGTCCCTGTTCAGAAAAACTACTTTTACATAACTCAAAATTTTTTGTAAGAAAGCAAATGAATTGTTTATATTTATTTAACTGCTGTATCCTTGTTACGAATATCCTGATGTTGCTATCAAAAAAGTCCCTAGTATTTAATATTTGCCAAATAATTCCGTAATTGAAAGCCTCGTCGTCGGTACAGTTTCTGAACGTTTGATACAAATAACTATTTATTGAAATACCTATCGTAATAATTAAATTGGACATTTTCGAATACGTGCATTTTGAAAATTTTTATTAATATTTATATTAGTTTGACATTTTAATACAATAAATATTATTTATTTATTTTTAATTAAAATTTCTGTTTTACAAATTGACATATATTTACTCTCAATATTATTTTTTGCATATTGGAGGTTGTTTTTATTAGAGAGATATTTTTGCATTGATTTAATTAACAAACCATGTGATAACCTTCGTAAAAATTACATACACAAATAGTAAATATACCAATAGGCAGGTAATCATTTCTAACTTCAACAACTGTACAATAACATGATGTCTTAAGGTTATTAACAATTTCTACAAGTTGGAAATAATGTTTGTCGTAATATGTGACAAGTTAAAGTGGCAATGGAAGGGTAATGTTGGAATAGAGAAAGCTTGCAGTATCTGAACTCTAGTGTAATTTGTATGGATGGGTGATTTTTCGTGGAGCATTCGCCGAAATTCGGTCCGGCGCCGGCGTGTCCTCGCGTCCTCGAGACTCAGCGTTTTCGTCGTTTTTAGAATTCCCCGGGCGGTGCTTGCGCTCCAGGCTACTCCAGCTCGCTCTCAGATGCAAGTCAGCGCGCCGCCTGTAATTATCACGAATTGGATCCAATAGTCCGCGATCGTGCGGTGCATTTTCAAGTGCGACCGGTGGTTACTGCTGCAGCCGCATGCTGTAATGGCCTGACGCTGTCGCTGCGGACGTTTTTACTCACGATCAGGATACTTTCATGAGCTACAAACCGACTATTTGTGTCTGCATTATTGTAACACATCTTGCTATTGATGTACCGTTATCCGAACATTTCATTACAGAAATATTACTTCTTTCGATGACATGATTTTACTATTTTATTTATCAAGATTATTAAATGAACTTGTATAAAAGGAATTATAAAAATGTACGATATAAAAGTAATGAAGGATGAACTTAATGAATAAATAATAAGTGAATATTTAAAGGGTTTGCCAAGAGATAAAAAAAAGGAAAATGATCTCACTCTCGCTCTCGTAAGAAACTTACAGTATTTCGCCTCATTCTCGCGCGAGACACTCACCAGAGATTTGCTAAAATTAAAATTAAACGGCATTGAATTTCATGTGTCCGAATTCACGTATAAGCTAATTTTACCGATTGAATTTTTACATCTCGTTGAATTGAGTCTATATCTTAAAAACTAAACAAGATATAAAGATGAGCTTAGAATTCCTCGTGTACTAATTGATTTATAAGAAAGTTTATATAAAATTCTAAGCCAATTATTATTATTTTTTAAATTCTTATGGGGTACCTCTTGGGTTTTTTCGATTTTAGGCCAAGTTTAGACTTTGCTCCAAAATTGTTTCTTGTACGGATATTGTAACGAAAATTTACATACACATCCCTAAGTGTATATGTTTGCTAGTTTCTGAGACATTATTCTAAAACTGCTTTAAGAAAAAAATTTAGCGACATTTTAAATTTTTTTAAAGATCTATGATAATTTGTTTATAGATTAATTACAGCAGCAGAAATTCAATGCTATTGAACGCATCTTCATATCTCTTAAGATATCGTTTCGTGAAAGTCGAAAATCTAAAATTTGGGATTTCAAAGACATCAATAAATTTGGGATCATTTAATTCCTAATTCTAAACAGTATGAGAGAAGTCACTATCGCTAAATAAAAAATTCCTTAAATCAGAAAAAGGTACACGAATAAAAATAAAATAAATATATCATCACGCCTTTTACTCATTCCTGGGTGCAGCAATCTGCAGAAACAGATCTTGGTAAGTGATATATATACGCACGTGAAATACGGTTATCACGGCCTCCAAAGATGTTAGTAGAAGGAGAGCCACAGGGGTAGTTTAAATGTGGTGAAAATTGTTTATTGGCTTCGGGAATCGAACCCAGTTTAATAAAAAAAAAGATAGATACTCGGTATGTATTGATTAGTGACACGAATAACGGCAAAAAACTTTGAATGGCTCTGTTGTATTTGGTGTTTATGAAGAAGAAATATTTGCGTACAAATTGTGGTGAATCCAGGTTAAACGGAGCAATTCTGTTGTTTAAGGGGGGTTGTTTTCTCAGCAGCCGGAGCTTATATTATCAGATTACTCATCAGGGTGCGCAGCACTATTACTTCTTAAAATGAAGACTTATAGTCGGTTCACTCGCTCGGAATAGCAATTAGATCGCAGAGCACTGCGCAGTGTCTGTTCGCTCTAGCATCGCACGTGCTAGTGCTGCTGCCTAGAGGATGATATTGGAATTATGAAGGAATTTTTAATTCTGTTTCCGCGGCTTGACTCAGACCTTGCTTTTTGATTTATGGACGCAGTCATTATTGTCGAAGGGAGCTTCTCATGCAGTTTGATCGAATCATTCTGCATTTATCAAACGAGGCAGGAAAGACAATTCATGTTCTAATGGAAACATTTTCTCTGCATACATTAACAATTTATTCGTTGGTGTTCTCTATTTCGTAACTGATTTGTAATGCTTCTGTAAATATTTGTGTTGGATAACTGGATTATATAAAAGGTCGATATTACATGATTAATTAAACAACATAATAATCAATATCTATAATCTACTTATTTATATAACAATGTCACTCATTTATTATTAATTTCTTTTTTCTATTTGGGTTATACAAAATGGAGGTAAACCGAACACAATTAAAATGTACTTATTTATGCCTTTCTGTACAACAGAAATATAATCCCAATTACAGTAAAGGTAGTATTCGAACTCGGAATCTCCGGATTCTAATCCCCAAAAACAATTGGAAAAAATTGAATTTTGTAGCACTATTTTTGAATTTGAATTTAATTTTAACTTTTAACCAAAAGTACAACAAAATCAAGTGATTCAGATTCTACAGAATGATCTAACATGATTGACCCTCACGTGACTTGAAGTTCGCATCTCTTACGGAATAAAATTAGTATTAATTGCCCTTGCAACGCAGATAATATTTACATAATTAATGACATTTGAGTAAATCAGTCGCATTGTCGAATTTTTTCCCTTATTGATATTGATACATATGTTATTAACACCTTGTTGTTTGGACTACAAAGTTAGTATAGAACTGAATTATGAAGTGATTTTTAAAACTTATTTATTGAAATTGTTAGATTCGCAAAATAACATAACAAGTTTCTTTTGAATGCATATTTTCGTACTGGGTTGCTTAATGGAAATACTCTCTAGAGCAATGTCGAGTACAATTTTAGCAGAAGTTTGTTAATTTCATGGACATTGATTACAAAGTTTTTTCACGTCATATTCGTATGTTACGAGGGTCGTTCAATAAGTCCTTAGAAAAAAGTAGAAAAAACACTTTTTTTGGGAACATTTTTTTATTTTTCTACATAATCTCCTTTTAGCTCTATACACTTCTCTAACCGTTTTCCCAAATTTTTTAAGCCGTCCAAAAAGTAGGATTTCGGAAGCTCCTCAAAATAGGCTTCCGTTTGGGCGATGACCTCCTCATTGGACGTAAACCTTCGTCCGCCAAGCCATTTCTTTAAGTTTGGAAATAAGAAAAAGTCACTGGGGGCCAAATCTGGTGAATACGGTGGATGTTGCAATCATTGGAACTTTAATTCCATAATTTTGGCCATCGCAACTGCGCAGGTGTGCACACGTGCATTGTCTTGATGAAAAAGGACATTTTGCGTTACAAATGAGGACGTTTTTCTTTTATTTCTTCGCTCAGCCGGTCCAATAACGACGCATAATACGCTCCTGTTATCGTTTTTCCCTTTTCCAAATAGTCGATGAAGATGATTCCGCGTGCATCCCAAAAGACCGTTGCTATAACCTTGCTAGCCGATTTCTTCGTCTTCGCCTTCTTCGGAGCCCGTTCGCCTTTAAAAATCCACTGTTTTGACTGTTCTTTTGTCTCTGGAGTGTAGTAATGTATCCAAGTCTCATCCACAGTTATGTATCGACGCAGAAAATCTTCAGGATTACGACGGAAAAGCGCCAAAACAGCCTCAGAGTCCACCACACGATTGCGTTTATTCTCCACTGTGAGCAACCGCGGCACCCATCTTGCCGAGATTTTTTTCACACCTAATTTTTCGTGCAAAATTAAAGCGACTGTGCCTTGTGATATGCCTGTAGCCTCAACTATTTCGCGCACTTTGATTCGTCGGTCACTTAAAACCATATCGTGGATTTGGTCAATAATTTCGGGGGTAGACACTTCTACAGGGCGTCCGGAACGATGTTCATCTTTTGTGGATGTACGGCCACGTTTAAACTCATTCACCCAATTGTAAACAGTTGCAAACACAGGAGCAGATGTGACATGAACTTCATCCAACTCAGCTTTAATTTATTTCGGCGTTAAGCCTTTTAAATACAGATGTTTAATCACCGCTCGAAACTCACTTTTATCCATTATTATAAACAATCAAAAGTTTTTTACTACAATTGACAACAACAATGAATCTACGTGACGGCTAAAGCTAAAACTCTAACAGTTGACTAGTTAGGAGTGCTGCTTACTGGAAAAAATTCATTTTCGATACTACGAGCACCATCTCTTGGATTTTCTAAGGACTTATTGAACGACCCTCGTAAATAAGCGATTTAGTAACTCTGGAAATGTATGTAAAGGCAAATCAACTGGGAGACACACTGTTCTCACACAAGTTACTTTAGATGATGTACGGGATCGTTTAGAAACAAGTCCAAATAAATCATTAAGATCGAAAACATCCCCAATAGATTTACCCCTTCCATAAATTAACTGTACGCCAATGTCAATCTTAGTCCACTATTATAACAATACAGCAAACAAAAAATCAGAACGAAGCGACGGGGGTCAATCATTTTTGATCACTCTATATTACAAGCTGTGGTATTGTAATTGGGAATAATTTCCTGTTATGTAGAAACAAAAGTTTAGAAAGTGCGCATTGCAGCATTCATTGTGAGGGTATCGTTGATCAGATTGAGTTTCGAGGCCGCTAAGAACTCGAGCCGCAGGTATGATTTCCTCGCAGCTCGCCGGCAAATATGGCTCCGGTGTCGCGACACCGCCGTGCAGCTCTGGTTACAGCAACAACACAATCTTAACCTACAGCACAGCACACTGCATATTATGTGCATAACATCGCTAGCCTCGAAACAAACATAACACTGGTTTCTTTCAAGCTACACGAAAATTTATAATCAAAAATACAAATGCGTTAGTAGTTGATCTGCCATAGTGGTTTTCAAAGAGTGGGTAACCCCCGGAAAGGTGAAGACATTGGAGGGAGTCGCTGGATGTAACTTTAAAGATTCAAAGAATTTATCTTAATATTCTACAATATGGTTCACATCTTGGCTACATGTTAAAAAGCAGGTACAATTTAAGTGTGCCACTATTGCTATCTCGAGAACTATAAGAGCTACAAAGTGGGTTAAATTAACAAAGTAATACTATTTTGCAAGTCTATTACAAAACATTTATTTCAATCAATGATTTTCCAAATATGGGACACAACTTTCTTATTTTAAATGAGAACATATATTTTTTGAGCCAAAGAAAATATTATTTTGAATTAAACAAATACAAAGTTCAGTATCCTCACATTAAACGTTTTTAATGCATATAAAATTGAGATTAATTTAACCGGACACCGGAAAAATTATGGAAATGTTTATTGGTAATTTAAAAAAAAATGTTATCTGTCATTATTATAATAAATAATATTTGCATGAATTAAATAAAATAAACTCTTAATTAACATCCCATTTGTTTTGTTCTTTCATAGCACTAATGATTTTAAGAGAATTACCAATAAACATTTTCGTCATTTTTCCGCTTCTAGGTTATAAATATTAGTGTCATAAAATGCAGAACTAATTAACTATATTGATGTGAAATAATTAGGGAAGCCTTCAATTCATCAGCCTGTATACTGCAACACGTTCTAAATAAATCGTGAAAATAATAATCTAAATTTCGTGTATAATCGAATGTATAAATAAAAGGTAATATTTTGGTTGTTACAGCCTACGTCGTTACTTTTTAAAAGCTGAAATGTGATTGGCTATGACTTTTAATCTTTATTATAGCAACCATACGATAACAGTTAGAATCTATAGAACCACCAGCTTAAAATAATAAAATCACACATTTTTGTGAGTGAAGACCTGTGCGTGTAATATAAGCCTAATTACCGGTGTGAGCCGTGAACCGGGTCGTACCGTTACCGCTCTGCACGCGGCACGACGCAATGCGATGTGATGCTATGCTTTTAATCTAAACAAATGCCTGTGTTTATTTTCGGAATTAAGCTGCGTTGTTTCAATAAAACATGATTTTCTTCCAACGTTCAACGTTTGTTCCATTAAATGAACTGTTCGTTTGCCGTTTACACCATTTCTGTCGGCCTTCGATGTCTTTATTCCAAAATGGCACAGAGACAACGTGACTAGAATATGACGTAACAAGATAATTACATTTCCATAATTATTAAATAACATAAATATAAATATATCATCACTCCTTCTATCCATTACTGGGTGTGGCACTCTGCCGAAACAGATTTCGGTAAGGGATATTTTACCGCGCGAGAAATGCAGTTACCGATCGTCAAATCATAGTCCCTAAATAGGTTAGTGGAAGGGGAATCACAGGGGTAGTTTTAATGTGGTGAAAATTATTCGACTCATTACCACTGAGCCACGTACCCCAATTATAACATATATTTATTCATAAGAAAATAATATATTTTTATCTAAATTTTTAATTTATTTTTAGGATAGTGAAACAAATGAGAAAGTGTCATTCTTTCCTCAGTTGCTTTTATCTCTCGCTTTTGGTTCGAGAAATGAAATGGCACCTTTACAAGATATATCTTAGTTTCTTTCTTTGATAATAACTATTAATATTATTTATTTTTGGATTAGTTTTTAAAGAAGTTTCGAAGTAATGATTTATATTCGAAACGTCATCGAAACATTTATTATTCAAAGACGATCAAATATTAAGATAAAGTTTGTTTTGACATGGTTCGCCTTTATCTTCTTACTGCAATTTGATTCTTTTTAGCATCATCATCATTTGCATTTAGCAGCGTTATGCAAGGGTGAATCATAAGAATAAATGCTTTGTGAAGGAATGACTTTCATCTTTCCAACTCCTCTACTTCATCTGGAAATTCGCAAAATGTTTTTGTTCAAATTCATTTTACTATTAATTAACTTTTCTTGTAATGTCAAATAAATTTTATAAAAGAAAATATGCCCAATGCAATTTTCGGTCACTAAATATACTTTTTCTGAAATGTACTCGTAAGTTGAAAAAATATTAAATTGAGAGTGAAATATTGATAATAATTAAATGGAAAATTAATTGCAGGATGAATTAGTGAGTGGGTATGTGTAATTTTTGTGAATATAGTTTCTTCAATGTGTGACTAAACAAACATAATAACCAAGCAAATATGAGAAGTTTGAGTCCTGCAAAAGGTTGTTCGTTGGTCGCGGTCAAATGCCGGGCAGATTACCCACCGCAGTGGGCAAACATCATCCTGCACAACGGTTTGCTTCGCTCTCTACGTTCTCACAATCCGCGAATCTTTAAATATTAAGATGCTTCACCCGCCGTGGCAAATATTTGCGTATTTAAACAATGGCTGCCGTGCAAACGGACCGAGACGAATTCGACGAGTTTTAAATACTCGACTTCGGTGGAGTTCAAGTGCACAACTGACTGGAGAATGTGTTCATGTCGCTGGAACTGGTACCGTGCTATTTCAATATTAGCAAAGCTGTATGTACTCACGAAAAATTGCAAATGTCGTTGCTTTGTCAACACATATAACAAATAATATAATCCTAATGATATAACGGTTGAACTACAGTTTCAAGAAATATTATCTTACTCCAATACTTACTTCCAATTTACAAGTACATGAATCATATGGAATCATAAATATCGAGATATATATACTTATGTATAAAATTAAATATTTGAAAGATTCCGCGTGTGAGGAATAAATAAAGCTTGTATGGAGGGAACGTGAATGTGGTTGAAGCAAGGATGGTGTATTAGGATGAGAATGTTGAACAAAGATTAATCTGATCAGTGAATGTTTCAGAGTGTCGCGTTACCCCATTTTATGGGACAAATAATTTTGAATTATGCAGGATGAATCTAATGATACATTTTCAGTTAATGTTTCAAAGATTTGATCGGATATGTCAATTGAATCCAATTCTCAACATAATAATTTATTGTCCTAATTAGTTAATTAAACTTGTCTACTACAAATAATTTTCATTTGTTAAATTGACGTAACTACCATAAAATGACATGAATCATAAATTTCTTAATCTAAAGAATGTCTAACTGCTTCTATGTATTATCTTGTTATTATGTACTCTAGTTATTTTCAAACAGTCTTCACGAAACCCCAATTTACCAAAATGGCATCGAAACCACAAAGAAAACAAACTATCCATAAGCTACACTGCACGTCAACATATCATTGTCCATCCTCGTCGACATCCACCAATCAGAAGCGTTATTACAGCGCAATTACTTTGTAAAACATTCACATGAGCCAAGTTCCCAACTCCCAAATTCGCATTCATTGCTTTGACCCAATAAACCTCGTCGCGCGAGGTCGTGGTGTAGTTGGCTGCGGCGCCGGGAAGTCTAGACTCCTCGTCGCTTTTCCGCCGCCCTGGAGGGTGCTCCACCCCGCTGACAATCGATCTGGGACGTCAAACTGACGCCAAGGATGAGCCGGGAGGAGATGTGAAAGCGGAGAGTTCGACTTCGAGCAATTGGAGATTTAGATAGAGGTGGTTTCTAATGAGCTTTGGAAATATGTATTTTTCTTCTTTGTACACAAAGAATTTGTAAAAGTTTTATGTTTGCAACTATTTAAGAAGTTTTAAACAGTCGTGGAAACAAATTGTAACAAAAGAAACATTACATAGTTTACAGATTTTTGTTTGTTTCAAGAATGAAAAGATTTCCACAAATCTGTTATGCAGTTAACTTTAAATAAAGATTTTTTCACCACATTAAAATTACTTTTGTGGCTTCATCTTTTGGCAAAATAAGAGACGTGATTATATATTTATTTATTTCTTTTAGGTTGCGCTTTAAGCAGATTCATAATCTTAAAAATGGTATTTGATCCTCGTGTGAGTCACCTACCCAACATAAAGCTGACCTCGCCAGAAGCCGAGGCCTGCAATCGAAGCTCAGTTTTGAATATAACTTAATTAAGTGGCATTGTGCGTCTGCCTCGCGACACTAGCGCTGATTGCGGGTATTAGCGCGGACTGCTACCCCCGTTCTCCCGCCACTCAAGTGCGGCACTGGCACTGTTGGTAATCAACCACCGTTTGTCTACCGACAACGCTGTGTTAGTGAAATGGAGATGAAGATGTTTGTATACTGCACCCAGCTAGACCAAACAACAACTGATATTCCTGGAGAGAATTGTTGATGTTTCATGGGGTATTTATGTAAGTTCTAATAAGTACTATAGTATCTTTTCGGTGTATCGCAATCGTTTTAATGGCCAAGTTATGCATAGTTCAATTTGAAATACTGGAGAAGAGCTAGTGTAATTTAAGAATCAAGCTGATATCATCAGATTTAAAGTAAATTATAGATAGAGATGGTTAAACAAAGATCGCAATGCTCTGGCGTCAAACTTAATGGTATTCAAAACTCAAATGTCTTGAAAACCAATAACATTTTTGAAACTATAATTATCTCTATGATGTATTTGGGGTCTAATCTCAATATAAATGAAAAATTTACTAGTTTGTAACTATAGTGGAGGACCCCATTATACTTTTTATTTCATGAATTTGAAGTTTGATACCCGGTGGAAAAGCTGAAGTGTATGAATTAAATGAGTAAAAAAAGATGCGTTCGTTACGTGTTGTACAAATATTTTTTTGCTAATTGATATTATGGAGATCAAATTTATTTTAACAAGTGTCAACGTTTCCATATAATGTTGTTTAATTTTAAATGATTTCCAAAGAGATAAATAATTTAAAAGAGTGAGAAAAAGTGGAATCAAACCGATAAGTTTTTTTTTTCACTATTTTTACTTTTGACACAATTTTTAAAATAGATGAAAAATGCGTCACTTTTCATACAATTTTTTTGTTAAAAAATAAGTTTTTATTACCATTACTTCCCTGATTTATTTACAACAATAGTTATTTACGTAAAAAGTCAGGAAAGTGTTCTTGAAACAGCTTACAAATCCTGTACGACACTTTACTGAAGTGTTACGTATAACATTTTACATGAAATTTATAAAAAAATAATATTTTAAATTAATTTACATTAAAAGAAAAATTTGACTTACATATTTAGTCAGTATTTAGATACTCACGTTTCTTTCATTACCTGCCTAGGCAGGCAATATGTTATTTTCCTGACTAGGCATGCAAAGCAAAGCTTTCCTGAATCTTAAAGCTCAGGCAAATGTTAATTTTCCTGTCAGTTTAAAATATGTATGTGATAGTTAAACGTTTAACATTTGTTTACTTTCGTTCCAGTTTCATGACTAACTATGTAGATGTTATCAATTTTCAACAACTTTTAAAATGAATGTTAACAGTAATGAGATACATTTTATTTAAAACATGTTAATCGGTTATCTAGTGATGTTTATCGCTTATTGGGGACCACTGTTATAGTGTTGAGATACGCATGCGCTCCGCGTATTAACTCCTCTGCATTCCCCGCACAGTTAGTCGTACGCCGTATTAGCCGGATTAATTATCGAAGTTCTGATAAATCGCGAAACTAATTTGATTGGTTAAATAATCGCATTTGGAAATCGACTGGTCTCGGCTTTATGTCCCTTCAGCCCTCAACGCCAACCGACCGACAACTGCACGGAGCAGCAGCACTCACCCTAATACAGATTAGAGATTTTAATTCCTGGTTGATTTGTTGTGATGCAATGGTGCATCCTGCAGGAGCATGAACTTGCAATTAGAAATCCATTTCACGATATGTTGCTAGTTCCTCAGGGAGCTTTTACACTTCGGGAAGAAAATTATATCACGTACTAATGTATTCTTTTTCATTGGAACTAAATATACAAGTAATAGTATTTTTAATTCAACTCAAACATTATTTGTTTTACCTACTTACTTAGAAAATTTAAATGAAATTAATTAATAAAATTATTTTACGTCATTGCGTCGTCGTTTTTTTTTGTCTTAGGACAAAAAATAGCATTTTGTCACCCTTGTACTAAAATCACCTCTTTTTATAGCGTGTTTCTGGACCGAAAATAGGGTTAATTGTTGCCCCATATCTAGTTGTGATGGCATTAAAAATACGTGTTCTCGAATATACTTGTTATAGTTACATAAATAAATAAATAATTGTTCTGTTCTATTTATTCATTTGTTAATGCGCACAACAAGAACTTAATTCCAATTGCAATATAGGGAACCTACAGTTTATAGTAGAATGCGAACCATTTAGTCATAATTGTAGACTGGAAATACATATTTATTAGTAATTGAATGCGCCTCCACCAAATTTCGCTATTCTAAAATCTTACTTTCTTTTCAATATCATTATTCGTGTTATGTTTCTTTAAATTGTCAATCGTATTTATATAGGTCTCGAACAGTTGTAGCACAACGGTTTCGGTGTCATGTAACAAGCAATAGTTTGTTAATATAACTGACTTCAACTTATAACCAAATACTCATCTGCGTAATATTTTGTAATTTATTTCTGCTACTCTCTACAATAGAAACTTAATCCCAAAGTTCATACATTTTTAGCTTGACTGGGATTTGAACGCGGGATCTTCGAATTCTAATAGCGGAATGCTAACCACACGTAATTTCGTTTGAAATGATGAAAAAATTAGGAAAACAAATGCAAATATTTAGAACATGATGTTGGTGAATTGAGAGTAAATTTTATTTAATTGCTTTAAATTATATCTACTTGAAAAAAATAATGTAAATGAAATGGAAAAGTATATATTATTCTGTTTTAATTACCATTTCCAAAAACATCAAATATTTGTATTTAAACAACAAAGTTCGTAGTCCTTTCGTGCAGGATCGAGTCAAGTCGGGTGTGTTCGTACGCTCTGACAAATGCCTCACGGAGATTCGCGATTTACTCCTCGTATTTGTTTTGCCGTGAGGAGGACGATTAATTTAATCCCAGGCAATTACCAGATTTCATTATAATCGTCTGTTATTTATTATTTAAATTCGCTCTTTCAACGGATATTTTTCAAATATTTTTTTTTACTTTGTTTGTTTGTTCAAGTGTTTAATTTTGAGATCAACGTTTGAATAAACTAATCTGCTTTTGAATATTTAGGATTTTTCGGATTAGAACAGAAAAACCGGTAATTTAATGAAATTAGTAGGAAAATACAACATTCGTGTTACGTAGATCAGGAATATTTATTTTAATATTTTATAGATATTTAAGTATTGAGGGCAATAAATGCTTCCTACCGTTAGAAGATGAGGTTGGAAATCTCCAATACATTTGATACACGTCTGCTGCCTTTCTTGGATGTGGTAGTCGTTTCTCAGACTCTCGTACATTTTTTCCATCATCGACGCAATAGCAAAATTAAAATTTAGAATATTGACAATTATTTTTTACATGTCAGAGTTGTCATTTTTTAAGTACGTCGCCTAAACGGTAAGTAATTATTTACGAATCAGTAGTTTGTAAATTTAATTTAACTGCCTTGGAAAATTGATCAATATATCGTCACCTACGATATATAGAAGGCCTGGAATGTAACACTGGTTTCCAAGTAAAAATGGAGAAACAAATGATGCCAAATTTTGCCGCAAGTGACGATTTTTCTAATTGGTTCAACATTGATTAATCTTCTTATATAAAAACTTCTATTGATCCAGTTATTTTTTGTAGCAGTTACAGAAAGAGAAAATAAACACTTCTCTTAATTTTCATTATTCTAATTATACATACAATAATTATGTAAATAGTGTATAAGTGTTTGTATAAACTGGACCTACACATTTTCTACAACATAAATATTGCATAAATTATTTTCTGAAAAAGCGCCTCTTGCGGCTAAGTTTAGCACTCAATGTTCCCCTGTTTTTCTATATAACATTCTAGACCTTGTATGTAATGTATGCGACGGGTATACAGTAAAAACAAACGGTCGCCACAATGGAAAAAAAATTTAATATTTATATTGCATATTAATAAATAAATATATCACTACGCCATTTATCCAGTTTGCATGTGGTAATCTGCTACAGCAACAAAATGTGATTATCAGCCGTCAAATCATGACGCCCAAAAATGTTATTAGAGCGGGAGTCACAGGGGTAAAAATAAGAGCCGTATTTATTTGTTTCTTCTTTTGTACAACAGGATTTTTAGCTAAATTAGTGTTTCTTATAGTATAATTAAAAGTATTCAGTTACGATCGTATTTTTGGATGTAAGTTGAAACCAGTGAGATTTGAATGAACGAAACTCTTGTATTGTAAACGTAAGTTATTTGGTAGAGGGTTATATAGAAGGAATAGGATAAAAGTATAAGAAAATGAGAAACAAATAAAGCCGTCCCATAAATAGAAGAAATACATTAGCGGCTTCATTGGGTCATTACCCCTGGAACCATTTACCATCCTTTCTTAATCATCCTTACTTTATCCAACACAATAAAATCCAACCCAACAGAGCCAGTGAGTGTGTAATGATTTTCCGTGTATGCGGAGTTTGTTGCGTGTCTGGCGCCAGCGACGGCGCCCGCCGAGCGGCGTCGCGGCGCCATCACGACGACCTCCGCAATTTTCACAAATTAAAATTTCCTTCGTCTGCACGAGGAGCCGTTTGTGCGACTTGGCACGGCACGCAATGTACAATGTACGGAGATATTCACTAAGGGATGTAATTGTGGTGTTTGCGCAATCAACCAACGAACGACGGATATTGATAACAGCTGTGTACAGAGAAAGAGAGTGTGTTCTTATTACATTGGATCTGTAATGAGTTTTATAGTATTGGGGATACATTCAATATTGTGACATTTGCTTTTATATTATTTATTTTCGAAGGAATGAATATGATTCGAACTGTAAAATTAGATATTTTAATACGAGGCGAAACATACATAACATCACGCTATATTCCATTAAATAATATAATACGAACTTTTGAAACATTTACTAAATTTGTTTTCTACGACCGACAAGAAATTAGTTTTTGTTGAGTGCAAAAAATGTCTTTGTCCCTCTTTCCAATAAAAAAGAATCGCTTTGCGCTCTTAATACACAAATAACTATACTGGGCTAACTGAATTATCACTTTCCGGCTCGCCCGTAAAAATTAATTTACTATGCTGGCCACGGAATAACTAGTAATAGTAGATTACATTAGACTACTTTCTACTCTAGCTACACAAAATCTTCTAGACGACCCAAGTTTCCTTAAATATTGAACTTTTGTTCAATCATATCCATCCATTTATTCATCATCCTCAACTACACTAACATAAACCTATTTCACCAATCTTTCATTCGACATATATTTCATGTGTCCAAACAATTTCAACTGGCACAGACCCACTCTTCCTTTAACATTCTTCTTCCATTCTTCATTCTTGTATTTAACAAGATGCGAATCCACTACCGTGGGATACATAAATATATTCGCCATTGTACTGAAACCATTCTCTGAATTCATTTATAATCACTTCAACTAATTGCTACTCAGGGACAAAATACAAATAATCAGTGCGCATCGTATTTCCGTTACACCCGTCTGAGAATTGAGAAATTCTCACCTTAAAAATAAACCAAAAATCTAAAAATCACCGGCGTGAGAACCCTCTAATAAATGACGGGTCAGCAAGCGAAATTAACTACAGGCCTCGAGTACACATCTTTATTAAAAGCCCTTATTGTACGGGATAAATAGCCTTTTATAATCTTGTCTATGTATCATGACCCTTTAAGGGTTTTTATACCTACTCGGGAGGGAGCGAGACACCGCTATGTGGAAGTTAGGGAGATAGACAAAGATTGACGATGAATGTATGGACAAATGGACAGAGATGTTTATTAATCTAGACTAGTGTGCAAGGATTTGTGGTCAACCGCGGATTTTCAAAAGTAATGGACAAATGGAGATGATTACCGAGTCGTTTATCAATGCTTGAGTTAAGTGAGAGATAACTCATCCGACAGTTAAGTGAAAAAGTATTGCAATATTTTTTCATTTCATTTTTATCTAATAGCCAAATCTATGAATACATTTTAGAAAGAAGAAATTAAAAAAGATATCTTAAGTGATATGTGTATGAGCGTGAACTGCAGTTATCAGGCGTCAAATCACTGCCCCCAAAGATAATAATAACAATAATCTTTATTACCCAACAGAGTCCTATTACAGGTTAAAAATAAAAATAAGAAAAATAAAAGTAATGCACAAAGGCAAAAAAAAATATAAAATAGATGTTAGTAGAAGAACTGCCACATGGGCAATTTTAATGTGGGGTAATTGCTTGTTGGCTGTGGGAATCAAACCCGAATTAGCAAATAAACTGGCCGACTCGATACAAGTAATACATCTATCCCATTCAAAAAAGAACATAATAGCTAGTAAATATTTGAAACTTTATAAATATATCATCTCGACTTTTACCCATTATTGGATGCAGATCTCAGTAAGTAATGAGCAGATACCAGTCATCAAATCAGAGCTCCAAAAGATGTTAATGAAAGGGGCACTACAGGGATAATTATAGTGTGGTAATATGCAAATTTATGTTGTATTTTAGATATTTTAAAAGTTGATAATTCTACCCAATTATTATAAAGTTATTAAAAAGCATTTATATTTTGAACCGAAAGAAATAAAAAGTGTAAAACAAATATAGCTTCTCGCAGCAATACTGATAGATGAAATAAAAATTTACTCGCATTTCAATTACTGCCAATCCAATTAAATTCAATTAAACTTTTCAATTTAATGGTATTCACAATAGCAATTATAGAAATGAGTAGAACAATAGCTTCATACAAACAATGCTAATTGCAGTGTAAAATATTTCATTCATTTTTCACATATTTTAATCAAACTGATTTGTAACACCGACCTGTGGCAATACAATTCTAATTGATTCAATACTACATACATATGCGGCATTTATAATCTTTGTCATTTCATTCAACGTTTCTAAGCTTTTCACATGTTTTCCCTTTATTAATGAATGGAGTTATACATTATTTATTAATAAATACTTGAGATTAAATCTAATATTAATTCAGAAACAAATTGTTTAAAGTCGAGATCCTAGACTCGAATTTTACTCTCAATTTTTATTAATAACTGTAAAAATTCATGTATTCCAAAACTGTGTTAGAAAATATTTATTGAAAGGTTTATGATAATACCCATTAATGGAGAGTTTTATTTCAGACTGAAATCTGGAATATTTTCGGCAAAACTAATAATGTCTACTTTACAAAACAAGTTTATTTGACGCAGTATTTAAACAAATGTATAAATATGTTTGTAGTAGTGACCGTTGGTTTCATGAATGTGATGAAGAACATCAAGAGGTAATGAAGGAAAGGGGCGTTACCTTACATCCGACATCCGGTGGCGAAGCATGTGGCGATGGACCAAACAACCGGATGTGACGTTCAATGATCAAATTACAGAAAATTGTGATGCTTACCTGCAACAAAAGAAAAACAACAAATTTAATATTGAAACATTGCGAAAACTCTTGCAGAACTCATAGTTTTTTTGTATAATTTTGATTAATTTTGTCTACCCTCAAATATCTACTCATTACGTCTTCTTTGAAAGACGATCAGGACAAATTTATAGATACTTAACTGCTAAGTCAGAAAAGTAAAAGAAGCAGTAATTCATTATTGTATCTTTATTGCAGTCTTTCGCCTAAGTGCGGGAGTTCATTTTTAATTCGTCCAATTAAATAGTTACATGTATTTAAGAAAAAATCAAGAATCAAGTAACAATTGTATAACTTGTCAAAATTTTAAGTTTATATCAATCGAAACAAGTTAAGGAAAATCAGATTTATTTAAAAATTAACATGAAATTACAACACGACGTTTTAATAATATCCTGACTGCTGTCACAATTGATATTGACAATTGCACTGAAAATAAATCATTCCCTACTTGATTAAAGTTTTTAAATTTTAACAATGAGCTGCGATTGGGCCATTCAATAACTCTTTTGCGGGTTAATGAAACCTCCTTCAATTCTTCTTATTTACCATGTAGGCTTTGGCGATACATTTACACAACATCCTGTATATGAAGTAGAACTTTCAGTCAGAAATATATTTTTTTATAATGTAACATTTTTAGTACAATAAATTCAGTATGTTTGAGGTAGAAGAGAAGCTTTCTAGTACATTTTGTACATTTCCTACATGAAGCAACATCGTTACAACCGAACTCATCGTAAACCAGGAATTCCATCTTCCATCTTCGATCGCGCAACAGACAGACTCCTCGACTACAGACTGCTCGCATAAAAATTCTATTCAATTTGTCCTGAAGCCACGAGCGGAGCAACCACTACGACGTACGCTGCTCGCTCGATGTTACTTTCATGGTATATTTAAGTGCATGGCAATAAATAGTGCGGCCGCCGTCGTGAATGTCAAATTTGCGACCGCACGGGGTATAACCGGGTTGTGTGCGGTAAACGGGCAGGGGGTGGCGGGGTGAGGGTTACACCGCAAATGGCCGATGGTGAGCCCTGTGCATGCCCGGACTTAGCCCCACCGACAACAAGACGAGCGGGATGATTTAACGGAGTGTGTGGGATGTGGAAACTAACACTGCTTCATTTGTTGCCATGAGGTACACGAACACACCAATTTATTTTCATTAATTAACATTTTCTTTAAGCCAATCAAGAACAGTGTGCCCTGGAGTCAAAAATAACAAATAAATTCTTTCGCAACCCCGTTATACTTTTATGTGCAATATTGAAGCTGAAGGGAAGGAAAAACTTATCGTTAAGAACTTTGGTATAGTTACCTACTTAGGAACTTTGATATGTTGATATAATAATTTGTAGAATTAATTGTACTTTGCTTTTAAGCTTATAATAAATTCTTTGAACCTTCGAATGTATTTTTCTTATTTTTAAGTAGGTTTCAGCAACCTCTCTTTCCTTCCAATGTCATGCTGCCGACCAATTTCAAAATAAACAATTCCAGGAGATTTAAAGCATTCAAAATATAATAAAAAGGGCTTAAAATAAATATTGTAGAAACTGTATCAACAGTATTCAAAATTGCCACAAGTAGTTATTTTTTGCAATTGAATTTGGAAGCAATTGTTACTTACTAATCAAATGTATACCTCTGAAATAAAATGTTACTTTTTTCCACATTATACAAACAGTTAGTATTCCCTGAATATACTGTATATAAAGGAAACAATTACTTTTTGACTGTAAATATTTTTAACAAATTAAAAGATTTTAAGGATTTCAAATTGGTTTTATTCCAGGTTCTCCTGGAATTCTATGGATGTCTTCGCGATATCCCCGAAAACCCACTGCAACTCTCTAAAATACGCCACTCGTATTTCAATAGTTTTATCAAACGTTGGTACTGGCAACATAATATCGCGTAGATAAAGTATTTTTGATAAGTGAATAAAAATAAATAAATAAGGAATTTAGCTGTGCGTATCCAGGAAACTTCTGTAGTATAAAATAGTTGATGTACAACATTCGCGTCACTTCGCTCGATTTCGCATCACGCTGTCCACATTTGACTCGTCACGCTCCTTCACGTTCCTCATCTTGGCAAGAAGCAGGCAATTTCCCCGCCACAGCAGCACAGCAGCACTCCAACGCCAGCCACGCACATTTTGATATATTCGCTACGACGATAGCATCTGAA
Source organism: Pterostichus niger (assembly GCA_947425015.1). Classification (NCBI taxonomy): domain Eukaryota; kingdom Metazoa; phylum Arthropoda; class Insecta; order Coleoptera; family Carabidae; genus Pterostichus; species Pterostichus niger. Next base: position 36,828,723 of record OX380339.1, read on the forward strand.
TTTGCATTGAAAAATTGCATCGCGCTTGTGCGCGTTCGCGTTTAGGCGGCGCCGCGCCGCGAATACTGATGAGTAGAGTGGAGTGAAACAGCCTGGCAACGCAGTTGGTGCTTTATGGCGACGCGCGACGGAGAGACCTAAAAGTGATGTCTGGTGACATACATATCAAAGGATGCGAGATATAACGATGCAGGTTATGCAGATGTCACTAGCCGGCACACACGGCACGTGACACGAATTTTTTTCTCTTTCATCTCGTCTTATAACCGTATCAGACTTATTGAGAAAGAACCTTGTCGTATTAAATGGGAACCTATGCAACATTCACTCAACATTCACTCATTAGAGTCATCCTGGAATTAATTGTAACTAAACATTTCAATTTTAGAACACAACGCTTTATTGAACGATTTTATACAGGAAGATTCACAATTTCAGGATAAAAATTAAATGGTACTTTACATGAAATAAACATTTTAGTGCCACTGGTTATTTCTAATATATTAATAATTAAGTTATAATTAAAAACATTAGAACAGCCAATTTATTCATTACATAACATGAGATAAATGCATATTTGTAATGTTTATAATTTAATTATTAATATATTAGAAATAACTCTCAAACAAATGGAACGCAAAATGTGTACTTGATGAGAATTTTGCGATTTTTTAAAACTTGTTTTTGATTCATGATCAATATATCATGTATTATCTTCCATTTAATTTTTATCTTGAAGTTGTGAAACAGCCTGTATATCGTACAAGAAAAAAAAAATACTATAAATTAAAACATATTGAAAACAATGGCAGGTTTCACAATTTTACAAAAAGTATATAATATTTTATAAGAAATTATTTTGTCTTAAAATCCATTTAAAAAATAAGCAATACAAATTAACATTTTTTTAGAGAAGCTAAAATATACCTTATTGATGTTGACAGTACAGACTAGCCTCGCTCGAAGTGCAGGAACAAGTCCGGGCACAGAACTTCACTGGGGAACCAACACTATCACTGCCACACAAAACACACACTCCCGATCAAAACATTCACTAACAAAATACGACACTTTACGTTAATCTACACACACTATACACAAACCAAAATGTCCTCCAAGTTCTTATATCACGATTTGACATATTTGCACGACCGAAACGCAAGTATTTACGCCAAATTACGAAAAAAAATCACAGAACAACTCGACACTGACAGATACACGTGACGCGCACTCATAACTAAGATGGCTGACTATTTGTAACCAGTTGCAACAACAATTTGTTTAAGTTATGTATTGTATTGAATGCTGCTATCTTGTGTCAGTTTATTAAAAGTAGAGTTTTAAATTCGATAGATTTAACTGTCGGTTCTCGTTGAAACATTTTATAATAAAATTAAATTAAAAAACGCTAGGTTAGTTTCAAATAATGTAAAATAAACTTTACATTATTTGAAACTAAACCTAGTGTTTTTTAATTTAATTTTAGAGTTTTAAATATTAGTGACTACATATTTCGACTGCAAATGAAAAAAGAATTGAAATGTAAACTCATATGAAATGTATAAATTGTAAATAAATATTTTTACATTCAATATATTAATATTTAGCCTGTAAATATTTTAATAAATATTTTTAAAACATATTGAATATTTTGCATTCTATATATTTTCCTATGTAAAATTTTTATACATTATTTTAGCAAAAAAATGTATATTGTTTTAATTTTCGTTCCATCAATACACCTTCAATCATATTCATTAATTCCCAAGTCGTTTAGACAGTCTCTCACCCTCAAATTCAGCAATCTTTCATTCGACAAACGTTTGAGATGATACACAGACATAGTCAAGTAATATGGGAGGAGCAGGTTCACCTTCCAGCAATTCATTAATTCGTTGAGATCATCTCCTCCGCATGTTGATGGTGTGTGCTGGAGGCCAGAGGCTGGTCGGTCACCAATCATTCACGACTACAAGTATACATGGTTACATACGCTTATCTATAATGGGTCGCATAATTTACAAATGATGGCTCGTTGTAACCGATCGCAATTTCGCAGCGACCGCCAGAATTTATTCCTGCATTTAAAATGTAAAGCAGAGCCATTTTTTAATGCCAATGCGACAGTCGTCGTTCGAAACAACTTAAGCGAAATATTATCTTCCCTGTGCAAAATATATTAAACTCTAGAAGTGAAATAACTGAAACATAGAAGAGAAGAGTTACTTGAACTGTACGGAACGTTCAGTGTTCTGTTCTGAAGTCGCACGTCAAAAATTTGCGCGAAACGGAAAGTTAATTAGAAGAAATGTGAGTTGAGAAAGCTTTTCTTTTAAATGAAAATGGATAGGGCACGGCATCTTGCTTCCACAATGTAATGAGACCTACTGTGATTTTATTATGTGTGCCCCAGGTTAAATACGTAAGTCTGCAAGTAAATACTAATTAATTTCCTCCAAAATAACATTGACCGTTTTTCCGACGTTTTCGTTATTCAAACGAAAAACAGGACACAGACAACATTGTTGATTTATGCACAACTATATTACAAATTAAAAACAAAGCTATTTGTATAATGTGGGTGAAAAGCGGATGATATTCAATTACACAAGAAAGAAAATTACACTTTACTTCAGAAGTATACATATAAGCATTCTTTCACGTAACGTACTTCAAAATTCTTACAATATATGAATAAATAAATATCTAAAACTGTGTTAAATGTTGCTATAAAACAGGGTTCGAAGATATATATCGATCGATATATATCATGATATTTATTTTGATATATATCGTCATATTTTTGCAATGATATATATCCATTATATAAAAATACGAAATAGTTTTTGAGATATAGCCTCCGGAGAAGTGAAGTTTTTCGAATTTTTCAGTTTTTCTACTTTTCCGAGGCTATATCTCGAAAACTAAATGTGATATGAAAACGCGGTCAACGGCATTAATTTTCTCGTGCTTCAGTTAACTTATAAACATAGTTTCAGCGATTTTTATTTTTTTTCAATTTTCCACCAAAAAATCGCAAAAAGCTGTTTTTTAACATTTTCTCGAAAACCAGAAGTCATATGCATTTGAAGATTGCACCACTGGATTCAGTTGGTCAAAATACATATGTATGTAAATTTTCGTTTTAATAATCCTATGATTAAGGATTTTTGGGAAAATTTAATTAAAATCTGAAAAAACCAAAGGGGTACCCCTTAGGAAATAATTAAAAATATTAAATTGCTTAAAATTGTATGAAAATTTGCTTATAAGTCAATTCGGACACGGGGAATTCAACGCCGTTGAGCGCATTTCCATATCTTGTTTAGTTTTTGAGATATAGCCTCCGGAGAAGTGAAATTTTTCGAATTTTTCAATTTTTCTACTTTTCCGAGGCTATATCTCAAAAACTAAATGTGATATGAAAACGCGCTCAACGGCATTAATTTTCTCGTGCTTCAGTTAACTTATAAACAGGGTTCGAAGATATATATCCATTATATAAAAATATCAAATAGTCTATAATAAATACAGTATACCTCTCATTATTACTTTCATTAATTCTGTTAAAATTATATTCTAAAGATAATTCTTACTTTACTAGCTTTTGACTAACTTCACATCAACGACATAAATCCAAATTGTGTGCCATTTGTCACGGCAAAGTCTGAACCATTTCCAAAATTTTTATTTGGTACTCATTTTAGAAATACAAATACAAAACTATCAATGAGTCAGAGTGGCCAAATAAAAGTACATTTATTGAACTATGTGAACAGTTACACACTGCTGTAGCAGCCACAGCAGGGCTGGAACGATATTTCTCCACTTTTGGCATTGTCCAATCTCAATTACGTAATCGTCTCGGTAACGACAAAGCAGGTAAATTAGTTTTTATGTTTAAATATTTAAACCAAAAAGAAACTACAAAAAAAAACTAATTTAGATTGGATTTGGCCAAGGGAGTCTCTATCTGCAACGGTATGTTCAGAAAGTTCATCAGAAGATGATGATTTGCCCCTATCTAGGATATAGGATTATTTAAATATTCTTACTATTCTTAGTACTATATAATATTTGTGTATCCATTCAATGTATATTTACTTTTTTCATTACCTATGTTAATTTTTTATTTAGGAGTAATAATTTATTTTGTATTTCCTATTGTGATAATAAATGTGTACAAAAACTAAAATTAAAAAATAAATATCCAAAAAGTGATATTTATCTGATATATATCCTATATATATTTTGATATTTATTATAAATATCATGATATTTATTATAAATATCATGATATTTACGAACCCTGCTATAAAACAACCACAAATAAGGAAGGAAAGTAGTTACTTTTTCTCTTTTATTTCCTTCTGCTTAAAGAGAATTAACTACTTTCGACCCGTAAATGAGGGAACAAAAACCTACTTTAGGTTAAGGTTGTAGAAACATATTAAATATTCTACCATATTTTTACAAAATATTTTACTGCAAAATAATTTGACCGTCGCTACAGCCACAATAATAGTTCCCTCCACATAAGCTCATTTATTCCTCACAATTCTCTCCTTATGCAACAAATCACTTCCACTCATGAAAAAAGTTAAACCCAAAGCAATTGAAGACTAAATACAAAATAAATAAATATATCATCACGCCTTCTACCTATTACTAGGTGTGGCACTCTGCCATCACAGATCTCGGTAAATGATATATTTCTTCATGGGAAGTGAGGTTACCAACCGTAAAATCACGGCCACCAAAGATGCTACCCCACAGGAGGTAGTTTTAACATGGTGGAAATTGTCGGTTGCGGGAATCGAATCCGGATTCTCAAATTCACAGACCGACTTGATACCACTGAGCCACTCTCATCAAAAATTGAAAGTTAATATAATTTTGAAGTTGAACTATGATTTCGATGCGATATTTTTTGTTTGTCAGAAATAGTTCTTTATAATAATTAGTAATATAGAGAGAGGGTTGTTTGTCGACATTTCGAGTAAAAGGCTTGTTGAAGTTGGCTCCTTGGGAACATTCAAGAAGTCAGAGTATCAGGCGCTTGCAAGACGCAAGGCGCAAGGCGGCGTGGCATATAGCGCAGCGCTAAAGAAGTTTTCCGATAAATAAATCGCGCAGGGCATTGGGAAATTTGTCACACCGCCGATATCTTTGCTGAAATATCGCAGAACATAAATTTCACGTTATATCTATTTTCCAGCCGAGTTAACTTTAACCTTCAATATTCAATATCCGGTTACAGATGTACATCGAGCAGACATGTCTGCTTCTTACAAGGATTAGGAAATCTAAGGTTTCCTACAAGACAAAACATTCCAACGCGAATATCATACTAACTTTGAAAATATTTATTTGTTACTTTGTACAACAGGAATTTCATCCCAATTACAGCTGAACGATTCAGACCCAAACAATTTTTTTATATGTTAAAGATTTGATTGCGAGAAGTGTTTCTTGGATAATGTTGTGACTAACTGGTCAGTAAATACCTTTAGAAGCGAAAGTTACTTTGAGTTTCTACTTCATTATAATATTAAGAAGAGATAAGATCCAAAACTTACATTATGCGAAAAATGGGTTCAATCAAAAACTTCTTATCTTGAAAAAATTGTATTCGCGGAACCCATTTAATCAAGGTAAGTGAGAAGCAGAAAGTGAAGTTGAACAATTTTCCTAGGGTAAATTGCATTTCTGATAGAGTTTTGTGAACTTATGAGTAAGTTGTTAAGTAACATTTTGCTAGTACTTACAACTAATTCTTTCAGCAAGAGGTTAAATTAGTTTCGTTAAAAGTTTTTATAAGATAATGACTAAATCTTAAACTAACCTACTTCTAAAAAGGAGTAAAGAGAAAGTAAAGAAATTTTGAGCAGCGTTTTGAATTATATTGTTATCTAGATAGATATACTAAGTGCTTCTGCACAACTGGAAATTAATCGTAATTCTGTATAAGGGACCTTCAGTTTATGGTAGAATCGGAATCACTTGAACGCAGGTGCATTTTTGATTTTAAGTTGGAGGCAGGAAGGTTTCAGTTTATTTTTATTTTGATTGATTAGTTGGGAGGTCATTTTAATGTAGAATCAAATTTGTCTACAGCGGAAATCGAACTTTGGTTCTCAAATTCGCATTTCCATTGCGATAGCAATTACCTCGCCAATCACCAGATGTCATATTTCAAATTGTTTGAAAAGTTGCATCGGTTGGTAGAAATTAATTTTGTTTTTAGAGAGCAGTGTACAGCAGTGAACGTGTACGATTTAAGAAAAATAAAACCGGCTTCGTTAAACAAGCCGCACTTTAGGCCACGTTTCCCGAAAAGAAATTTAAATGATGTCGCCAAAGTAGAAAAGTTGGCGTCGAATTTTTCACATCTGCCACCGGCGTCGGCGTCGGCATCGCGTCTTAAACTCAAACTTACAAGTCGCGCACGACACGGGGGCATAAATTAACTGCGTTAGTTCACGCCGCCTCCGCCAACAGCGCCAGCATCGCACTGCGCGGCTAAAACATTCGTACATGCGGCCATTCGTCCTCCTGTCAATTTATTCAAAACTCGTTTTGCCAGAGCGTATTTCTCTCTCGCTCGTGCAATTGCAATAACCATATATCTTCGACTTTTGCTTTCCATTTCAGAATTTCAGGTCTCGCTTGTTTTCATCTTTCTCTCCCGCGTTAAACCCTTCTTCCTTCTCCCTCCGTCCTTCTTGTTTCCTCGTCCGCTTTTTTCCTACATGTTCCATCTATCCCTCTCTCTCACTTGCTTGGATTTCAGCCGCTGTCAGTGCTCCGTCCTCTTTTTTGATATCGATTTAGTGTCTTTGTCTCACCCGGTGTTTTTCGCTTTCTGACTGCTTGCGTTGTCCTTCTTTACCCCAGTGTTTGGGTGATATGTCCGTTTCGCTCGGGAGGTTATTCGTTGCGGAATCACGAAGATATACCTATGCAAGTCTTTGAATCTTTGGGGGAATATATAGAAGAGAACAGTTCTTCTGGGGGTTTCAGTGCTGTTCGTTATTTCGGGGGTCATGGAAGGATTAAGGATATTTACGATCTTATTAGTATTTCGCAATTTGTTGTCTCATTCTTTCTGCGTGGTAAATCATTTATATCCCTACACCTCCTGTTTAGAAAATTTACTACCTTTATTCTATCAAATAACACCAAACATAATATAGCATAGTGTTAAGGTCTCTTGTATTATAATTGGATTAATTTCCTGTTGTACAAAATGGCAAATAAATACATCTTCAAATCTCAACAAACAAAAAATCCGACTAGATAAGACTAGTTCGTATTTCACTATTGTAATTGGAATTAAGTTCCTGTCGAGTCTATTCCATAACTGAAATTTATATGTAATCGATCAACTTTTCATTTTCGAGGATATTATTTCCCCAGAATAATTTATCCTGGTGTTTTTATGTGATTTTTATCAAATTTATCTAATTTATATAGAGTGATCCAACATGATTGACCTTTAAGTGATTTGAAAAAGTTTGCATTATCAAAACTATCTTCAACGAAATAAAAAACACAAGTATCGTATTTTTCCCTTATTGATATTGATACTTATTTTACTAACATTTTGTTGTTTGGACTAGAGCTGCCATGTTCATGAATGACCAAAATTTTGACATATAGACATGCAGATGTGAATTCCTGGTTGAACCAGTTTTAATATATTTCTATATAGTTTAGAGCACGAGAAATACACTCGTTCAAACCGCGTTTCAATATCTCTTTTAGTTTTGGAGTTACAGCGATTTTTGACTTTTTTTAAAGCTCAACTTTGAGACGCCATAACTCAAAAACTAAAAGAGATATTGAAATGCGGTTTGAACGAGTGTATTTCTCGTGCGTTACTTAACTTGTACATGTATTTTGAAAATTTTGAAAATGTTTAAATTTTTTTCGAAATTTTTTTTTGTCGATATTTTAAAAAGTTGAAGAGATAATGTAAATATGAAAACACTAGTGAATTCCTCGCGTGAAAATACATATGTATGCAAATTTTCAGAAGAAAATTCGAACGGATACATTTTTTATTAAAAAAAATCGAAAATGGCTGTTTTTTGCAAATTTCTTAAGGGGTACCCCTTGGTGTTTTTACGAATTTTTGCCATTTTTCGTTTTTTTGTAATAAAAAATTTATCCGTGCGAATTTTGTTGTAAAAATTTACATACCTATGTATTTTTACGAGAGAAATTCACTGGTGTTTTCAGATTTTCATAATCTTTTCATTTTTTTGAAATATTGAGGAAGAAAAATTTTGAAAAAAATTGAAAAATTTTCAATATTTTCAAAATACCTGTACAAGTTAAGTAGCGCACGAGAAATACACCCGTTCAAACCGCATTTCAATATCTCTTTTAGTTTTTGAGTTATGGGCTTTCAAAGTAGAGCAAACCTCTACACAAAAGAACTTTTGGATTGTTTTGAGGTTCTAAATTTAAACCTAACGTTTAGTTAATGTAATTTAAAGTAATTCAAATTCATTTAATTTGTTTAAACTTAAAATGTTTCTTTTAGACTATAGACTATTACAATTCAATGCATTGCTGAAAATATTATTTTCCCTATGTTTACTTTTAAAATAAACGCTCTAATGTATTGCTGTCAAACTTTTTAACTGTAACTATGATAATGATATATTCCTATGTTTACTGATAAGAAAAACTCCCGGTATGTGGCTGTTATTATAAAAAAATAATATAAAGACATCTCACTGACAAGTGGTTAAAAGTACAAGATTTTTGATACAAAATAAGGACATGATGGTAATGCATGCAAGGGTTGTCTTTAGCTTACCGATCGATAAAAGATAATAATCTGTTTACAAACATAAAACTAGCATCAGTGCGTCTTTATTACTTCTGCTTTTATGAATGTAAGTTCCATTTGGAAGAAAAGTATCCACCAGATTGATCTGCGAGATTCACGTTGCTTCCAATTATCTGAGTATCGCTATCGAAATGAAAACCTTGATTATTCGACTTGACCGATAGCTGCGCACAATAAAATTTTTATTGCGCTCCATTTTAATAGCGTCGACTTCTTAATTGCGTTTTTAAGCGGTTCTTATTAAGTTTTTACTGAAATTAGTTTTGGTTTGTTAAGTTTGAAATGTCGAATTTCAAGGTGCATAATTAACTTCATTAAAATTATAACTTAATTGTTCAGTTGTGAACACATCGTAAAGTTATACGAAATAATGGGTTAGTAATGATTTCATTAATTGAACACTTAGGCACATCACGTGGTTTCTTCGCTTATCGTCATCATCATCGTCATTGTCACGACACGAGAGTTTCATTACTCAACAATTCAATGACACTTTCTTTAAACGCTCACTTCATCCTGCATACCTTTTAAACTTTCAACAAACTTTAACAATTGTTTCTATATGATAGCTAAATCATAAGTAAACAGTATATTATACAACAGCAAAGGTACTCATTTTGTACAAGTATAAAAGTTTGCAGCATGGGCCAAAGACAAATACTGCAATTTATACAAGTGAGAAATAGACATTCTATGCGACTTGCGCTTTTATCTACAACTACGATATTCGCGCCCTATTTATTTATACGTTAATCTGATTCCAATAATATGACAACCCTAAATTAGTAACCTAGCAACGTAATCACTCATGAGATATAAAATAGTAACCATGAGATGAGAAAATGTGTGTATTGCATTTTCGTGGCAACAACAAACATACAATGAGCAAACTAATAAATTGGATAGATTTAACTGTCGGTTCTCGTTGAAACATTTTATAATAAAATTAAATTAAAAAACACTAGGTTAGTTTCATATCTTGTTCACCTGATGATGGTCTAGTCGACCGAAATACGTATTGTAAAATAAACTTTACATTATTTGAAACTAACCTAGTGTTTTTTAATTTAATTTTAGCAAACTAATAATTAATATAACAAGTGATATAATATTTGCCGATAAATGAAATCTCAGGAAAAATTTAAAAGATAAATAAAATTTCTTGTATGCCCGCTTATTATATAGAATATTGCCACAATTTGAAAGAAATTGTAAAAGGATTTATTGTATTTCGATTTAAAATTGCATATAAGAAAATTATACTAAATTATATAAAAATATATCATCACGCCTTTTAACCATTACTGGATGTAGCACTCTGTCTAAGCAGATCTTGGTAAGTGATATACTTTTTTCACGTGAAGTGCGGTTACCAGTCGTCCAATCACTCCCTTCAAAGATGATAGTGGAGGAGGAACCAAAGGAGTAAATTTAATTTGGTGAAAATTATTTGTCGGCTATGGGGACCGAAAAGGGGTTCTCAAAATCCACAGGCCGGCTCGATACCACTGAGCCACCTATCCCATAATATATAATAAATTAGTACAATAGAAAATCAATGTTATGTCCAAAATTAAAATTTAAAAATATTTTTCTAAATGATACTAAGTTATAAGTAAATATATGGTGCAACTAAATGAAAAAATACGTAGGAAAATGGAAACTTATGACCAAATATTATACTATTAAATAAATAAATACGTATCAATAATTTATACTATTCGTATATTTAAGCATTTTTAAAACAAGAGCTTTTATGATTTCTTATAATAGTAAAATAGTTTCTTCATAAGTAAACCTTAGACAATTATATAGTAAAGTTTGGTACAGTCAAAGTCATAATTGTCAGTATTATTTTGTGAGAATAGCAACTCTTGTTCGTTTAGTTACTCAAACATTGAATACTTAGTGGTCATAGAAAAGCACCTTTATTTGTATGTCTATTCTCGGTTAAATTTCGTCATCAGGTCTCTCACCCCACAGCATAGGGTTCAGTACTGATACGTCAGCACCTCGGTTAGATTACGTATGGGCGAATAAACGTGAGCCATAGCATCAAGGCCCGGCCCGGCGAAGGGTCCGTGGATTATTTTGTTGTATGGGGTACGTGTTGACACATTTTTATGGCTCATTATAGGAAATGACATGCCGCTTTTTCGTAACGAAGTCGGGAGTGAAGAAAAAAACTTCCCTGACTCTGCATCATGCTGAGAAAGGGTCCACAACATACTGGGTGTTTGTCACTCAACGTAAACTACTGAGACACACACAGAATGAATAGAAGAGGAGAATAGATGAAATATCGACGTGGGTTTGTTTTCCAGATAAAGTAGAAAGAGATTTGTCACAGGCTGGACTTCATTTTAAAATTATATACACAATTTTAGATCTTATAAAAGTCACACTCTTAAATTTGTAAAATATGAATATCTAGTAGTTATTTATGCTTCAGAAATTGAAATATAAGATATTTTTCTACGATTGCTATGAAAAGATGACAATTACGCTCTCATTTGTCATCGTAAAGTTGACGTTTTCTGTGGAACAATCGAAAAATATCTTTTTTGCGCGTCTCCAATGGCAACGCGCGAAAAAGACGTTAAATTCGCGCGTTTCTAATGGCAACGCGCGAAAAAGATTATTTCAATAGTTACCAGGGATACAAACAAAACAGAAACTTGTCATATTGACAGTTAACAAAACGAATTTAGTTTTAGACGTATACCTACGTTTTTTAATAACTTTAAGATGCAATCGTAGAAAAAATTATGTGTGTATCACGAGCGTAAAGTGTCTTTGTTCCTCTTGCACTATTGCAGCTCTCGCCTTCAGCTCGCGCTGCAATTACCGTGCTCGAGTAACAAAGAATCACTTTACGCTCTTAATACACAAATAACTATTTTAGATTTTTAATATTGAGGCGATTTTTCCTGTAATAAATGTCTAGAGAGCAAAAATTTTACGTATTTTAACCCAACGAATTCAATGATTTTTATAGATTTTTATTATCTGTTCCACTTTTTAAATGTTGAAACGGAAAAATTTTATGGATTAGCACTTAAAGCAAATTAACAGGAACATGTTTAAAAAATAATAATATACAAGCTGTTTTCGCAATAAACAATCAAACGTAAAATATAAATTAAAAACATTCAAATGTGTGCTTATAAATACTTCGTTCAAGAGATTTAAGAATAGGGTAAATATCTATAATTACTTAAGTTTATAAAATATTAATATTTATATTTGTATTTATAATTATTCATGGCAGAAAAAGTATAAATCCGTACTAATCAAAAAGCTTTGGTTCGTATTCGTATCTAAAGGAAGAGCAATAGAAGCGCACAGCTGTAGTGACATTTAATCTGTAGCGACTCGGGCAGGATGGAATATCAGTGGACAGGTCAGCGTTTTTTTCTGTTATTACGATGCCACAAGTTTGAAAATCGTTGAAAATAAATGAAAAACTGCATGCCTCAGTGATTGCAGAACGCAGTGCACGCTCGGTATCGTATCGGTATTATTTGTGATGCAACGGGAATTGGGTGCTTCCAGTGGCGGAGGATTACTCATTTCATAACGGGGATTTACAAAACGGCGGAAAATCTAAAAGTATATTTTCAGGAAATATGTTCAATTATATAAATACAAGTAGTATTGTTAAATTGTTTAGAAGAACATAAAGTTTGGTTTATAAGGGATTTAACTTACAAATTTATACGGTTTGACATTTCTTACAAGTAACACTCCTCAACTGTCACTCACCGATTTAAATGAAATTTGGCACATTAATAGAATTCTAAAAAATATTGCACCCCTATATTTGTAACCTTGAAAATATATACAGCGACCCCAAAAATCCCCGAGTAACTAGTTTTTAACCTAAAACTCTATTTTAGTTGAATATCGTAATTTCATCCCTCCATCCCCTTTTTAATCCCTTAAATAAGTGCATATGATCAAAATGACCCTGATAATAAATTTTGCCAATCTCAAAAACCCCTGGGTAACCAATGTTGAACGAGTAATATTTTCGTATTATTTAATTTCATTTATGGCGATTCTTGCTGTTTCAGGGGTGGTTTGTACCCCTAAAAATCAACTTCCAGAAGAAAACAAAAATAGGGGTTCAATATTTTTTAGAGTTCTATTAGTGTGCCAAGTTTCATTTAAATCGGTGAGTGACAGTTGGGTAGTGTTACTTGTTACATATATTATTTGTTGTAATTTAACTTTTTCACGTAATTAACAATAATGCAATTAGCTGATAACTTTTATGCAACTAGGCACGAGTGTTGCATATATTTTTTCTAAATAGTCCTTTTCCATTTTGATTGATCAGATCAGATCTAATCAATAAAAGCAGCATGAATAAAATACATGTTCATAAAACAGAATAAATACCACAAATTGCAATATTGGAATTACAAGTTTTCATTTACAGACAAATATTAAATTATATCCAATTCGCGTATTTCGAGCTCTTCAGTATTTGACCAAATTCAAATACATCAATATAATTTGTTTATTTACAACAATATCCGGTTTTAGCATATTAATTTAATTCCCGTCCAGAGTACACATTGAATTTATTTATAGGTTCATTTAGAGTATTTTGTGATAATAGAATTTGCAGTGTAACTACTAGCTAAATGAAGTAGTGTTTATTTTATCAGTGCCCCCATTTCCAACCCATTTCACGCCAATGGTCCACTGGTCTTGTAATTCAGCGCGCGTCCACCGTAATAGTGGCGCTAGGAACGCCACCCCCTACCCTCATCACCGCTCGTCACTATATTACCGACCGATGCAAAAAAAACGCAGCTTTTTCATTTGACCAATGCACACGCTAATTTCTAAATTAAAATGGCAAAAAATCCGGCTCGTTTTAGCTCGGACGTGCCTGGGGTTTTTGTTAGTGGGTGATGGTGATACTCTCCTGCTGACGTGTTTGCTTTAGGGAATGTATCAATAATATTCATGTGTTATTTTATTAGTCTGTACACTGCATTAACCACTCGATACAAATTTTATCTGTTATAGGAATCGAACCCGACATCTCAAATCCACAGTTCGCCTCGATACCACTGAGCCACCTACCCCATAAACAATAATAATAATGTGCAAAAATTGCATTAATATCAAGATCCGCTTCATTCAAAGTTTTAGCGAACCAACCCAAACTATTTCGAAATATTGAAAGTATTTTGGCAAGGTTCGCTTCGCTCACGGTTTAAGCATACAAACATTAGGTCCGTAGCACGCACCCTTCAAATACATTTTTATATGTCTTTTTGGCAAAAGGTTTTAATACTGCTCACCACATTAAAACCACCTCTGTGGCTTACCTTCCACTAACACAGTGGTTCCCAACCTTTTTTTAATCGTGACCCTTTTTAGTTTTTTAAAAATGTTCACGACCCCCCTTTCGCATATTTGATCAATAAAACAAAAAATAAAAGGTTTGACAAAATATATTTTAGGACTTAGTGATTATATTTTTTCCCCTCAAAAAAGCCAAGGCGACTCCCCAAAAAAGCTAAGGCGACCCCCTTGTGGGTCGCGACCCACCGGTTGGGAACCGCTGCACTAACACCTTTGAGTGCCATGATTTGACTGCTAGTACCGAACTTCATGCGAAGAAATATGTAACTTACCGAGATCTGCTTCAGCAGATTGCCACACTCTGAAATGTGTAAAAGGCGTGCTAATATTTTTATTTTTATTTATATTCTGAAACACTGAATAAATAGTTACCGCGCATTTGAAATATCTAAATTTTCTTCGTCAAGACAACAAACATAATTAAACAAGTAATTGGAATGAGTAAATAAGAAAAATGTGAAAAAAGTTAAACTAAAACCAAAACTGTATTTTAATACAACTTTACCTTTATATACGTACAATTTATATGGTCAAATGTTTTAAAATTATTTGACAAAAAAAGCCTCACATAAAAGTGGCAAAAAATGTAATTCGACTCATCCATAATTTGAAGCATTTTCCTATTAATTCAAATGGAAAATACTTACAATTTGCGACTGAACTCCCTTACATCAGTTCAGATATATAATGATAGGGATAACTGAAATGAATGAACTGATGGATCTACGAAAGTCTTAATCAGTAAATCTAGTAATGGCAGTAAAGTAAGTCAGTTAAATAAATGAGTGTAAGTTAGATCTGATCCAAAGTTTGTCGAACTTTAAAATGTATCCAGGTATGTTGAAAGATTAGCCCATTACATTTAATTAAATTATGAAACACTATCCTGCTGATCAAGTAGTAAATTCAGACGACACATAAAACTTCATAGTTTTCCCGTCACCATCGTCATCCTCCCATTCTACACCCGTGTCTGGCTGACGTTCTCTACTCATATTCGTCGAAAGCTGCTCGTTTGGTCGTTTGACTAAAAGATTGAATTTAATCTCTGAATCTTTACTGCGGTATAAAGCTCCCGAACACACTCGCACTCGCGAGCTATAAACCCGCTAGAGACGTACTGACGTGCACATCGTACACAGCAATATCTGTACGTTACGTACGATGCATTATAAGCGCATGTTGTTAGCAAAGCTTTTCTGTACATTCATATCATGGTGGATGGTTGTCGACAACACTATGACGTACATGATAGCACTACTTGTAGCGATATCGATTTGCTTCGAGTCGAATAAATATGGTAAAGGATATCAGGAATTATTTAACATTTATTTAATATGGATGAAATCTCGTGCACTTTAGAAAACGTTAATTCTGCAATTAATTTTTACCAAACATGATTCACCATTTCTTTCAAACAAGCTCGTTGATTCATCACATCTTCAACCATATATCGCCTCAGCCTCAATTTCTTCAATCTTTCACTTGACATTCGTTCCACATGTCCAACAAACATAAACCTACTATTCTAAAGCCGAATTCAATGGAACTTAATTTAGCAAAAAAAAAATACATTTCAGTTAATTTTATTTAAAAATGTTAGAAGAAGCAGAAGTTATTGCTTGTGTCTCCACTGTTTGCTATGTCATGATATCTGAGCTTAACAATATTTCTCCAATTCGGAGCATCTATAGCAGGCATGTCAAACTGGCGGCCCGCGGGCCGCATGCGGCCCAAATGAAATATTAAATGCGGCCCAATTGAACAAAATTCATATTTACCTGATAACAGATTTCCAAAAATTAGACAATTTGCATGTCAGTTATGTGCAATGTTTGGTAGTACGTATTTATGTGACCATTTCTTTTCCATAATGAACAGAAACAAAACTCCCGAAAGATCAAGATTGATATACATACATTTGTCGTCTATAATGAAAGTGACGTGTACCCAACAAATAAAACCTAATATAGATGGCCTTTGCTGCAATAAATTTCAGGAAAGACAAATTAAATATTATAATTATTTGTATTTTCTATACCTATTAAAAAGTAAAAAAAGTAAAAATATCTTTTCTTTAATTTGAATTTTTCGTGGCGGCCCAAACTCATACCTTTAGGATTCAATACGGCCCGCGTGTATCAGTGAGTTTGACATGCCTGATCTATAGTAACGCGTAATTAAAATGGCATCAAATCGTACCATGAAAAACAAAGATAGATATAATGGGCACTACAATCGGTGACATTTTTCGTTGTCAGTTCTGACAGATAATTAATTTCAAATTTATGATTTAGAATCTAATTGATTATTGTAATATTTAAACAGTATGGCTTTCACCGGCCAAAAAAAACGTTGATTGTTAGAAATGTATTTTAGAAACGGTGAAAAAATGTATGACAATCGGTGATATTTTTCGTTGTCAACTTTTAATGGCATTTATTTTGAATCATCCGTTAGTTTTACCGTGCAATACAAATAATCAATGAGAAATATGTGTTGTCTAGACAGGGTTCGCTTCCCGTTCTTTTCTATTCTTAGTTAAGAATTTAAATAATTTGTAAATGTTCTTAACAAGCAGACATTTTTCAGTCGTAATACATGCAACAAACATTCAAGGTTCCAAAGTTCCTGTCGGGTCTAAAGTAAGTTCAAGACTCCTGCACCAAGTTGCACTATACTCGACTCGAAGTATAATTTGGAGAATTAGTTGTATGCACGTGAATGTGCGAGGTATGTCGAGTAATATGTTGAGTGTCACGAGGCAAGACGGACGCCAGGACGCCAGGACGCCACTGACGCCACTGACGCCAGACGGAGTCTCTAAATTAAAATTAACGTTTCGTTTCATTGTAAAGTGTATGAATGTAGTAGACACATACGGAACGCTTTATGATATTAATAATAGTGTAACTCGCGAACTAATTGCTCAACATAAACATTATTTTATTACTTCATAAAAGAACTCCATGAACATCACATCAAATCATGCTTATACATTACATTTCATTCATCAAGAGACTAAACTAACACGTATGTAAGTTATTTCGTAAAGTTAATAACTTTTCATTACTCTTCATTTTTATTATCTCAAAATTAGTTTCAATGTTTTTAGTAGCCTTCAAACAACAATGTGTAAAATTTAGATGTTTAGGTGCATTTTTTCGGAAACCTTTAAAACATACAGTACAGTGGTACGGAATTCGAATCCGGAGATCCCTACCATAATACGATTTAGGAGTCCGGACCCTGTACTGTAATTAAGGGTAAGTTCCTGTTCTACAGTGTAACATAAATATATTAATTCATAAATATCTAATATAGAGAAGCAGTGTAACATATAGTACTTGATACTTTTCTGTTTATTACCAATTTAAATGTAATAAAAGACGTCTTTTTACAATGCAAATGTCAACATTTATGTTGGTTACAATGCTAACTAGGTTACTAATTACAAGTCATATTCCATTTGTGTTTTGAATCAGATCTAACTAATAATAATGAATCATTTATTGTCTATAGGCAGCAAAGAATAACTTGACAATATGTTAATGGTGACAAAAATCCAAATTTATCATTATTGTTCAAGTGACAAAACATTTATCATTGTGCTTGTCATATATTGGTAGAAAAGTTATTTGCGTTATTAAGTCCGGTACATAATTTTTTATGGTAAGAGTAAAATTTACCGAAGGAGACCGGAATTTTGAAATGAGTACGTATACAAAATTATTACTGAAAGTATAACGTTACATTTCATACTGTGTCGTATTTAATTATTAAACATTATTTTCATGTCCTAACCTTGAAAGTGACAAAATAAAACAATTATAATTAAATATAACAATACCATAATATTTACTACAGTACTAGTACTGTAAAATCTTACTTTCCGGACTGAAAACACTACTGTAAACATGGAAATACGATACAGTATGAAATAAAAGATGTTTCTCAAAATTATTAAAAAATGTTTTATAAGAAAACTTGTAGAAAAATATTTCTAAAATCCTTATATAATACACATCAATTTCTTTTGGGTACAACCTACAGCGGGTAGTTTTTTTATAACGCTTATAGATTTTTTCTGCAAATCCAATTTATTTTGTTTACCAGTTTATCTGTTATTTATCGACACATTTAAAATAGAAATTTTGATGGAATGTAGATATGCCACATACTCGTATATTACATGAATTTACAAATAAATTATTTTTGTCTGTTTGAAAACAGCAGAATTAAAATTCCAGAGGAAAGTTTTTTTTTTAAATTGGTCTCATAAAATGTTCTCTTCTGGTGTATGGAATATTCTCCCGTCAAATAAGTTCTCATTCCAAAGTTTTACCTAAAATTTTACGACGCCAAAAGGGCCGTAACTTCTAGTAAAACCTTCCCTAGACACACGGCGGTACTCACACACATACAGGCAAGATCGTCGTCGCCTTGGCCTACTCGATCGGAAGCAGTCAATATTTGCCTTGAATTTCTATATGACACATAACTTCAAATTCTCGCACGCCGCCCCCTTCTAGTACGGCCCTGTATTTGCATATACATTACTTTCGTGAACGCCGACGCATAAAGTTGTTAGCAGGACGTGACTTGCGTGCGAAAGTACGGGGTTCGAACCCGCGTGGATCTAGGGACGTTGATGTATGCTAGATGACGAAAAACAAGTAATTCTCTACCGACGAATTAGAACATACATTACACTAGCAAATGAGGTAGCACGAACCCTTAAAACACTCACTAATTTATTTCTTTTAACTATCCTGCTACACAAATTTAACTTTAATAACAACAAAGACAAAATTAATTGTCATCCAACACTTGGTGGAAACAAGGTTTAATAAAAAATATAAGTAAACACTTGGCTATGTTTCACAAAATTATATTTTTTATTTAACTTTAATTACATTCATATTTAATTTCATAAAAATTTCATTATTCGTTCACACAAAAAACTTTCTATCATATCCATCCATTTATTCCTAGATTGTTCACTAAATCTTTCTTTTTTTTTTCAATTTTATTTATTTATTTATTTATGTTACGCTGTACAACAGGAACTTAACCCCAATTACAGTACAGGGTCCGCACTCACCGAACCGCAGTGTAGTACTTTATATAAATTTAGCTTGAGTGAGATTCGAACTCGGGATCTGCGGATTCGAATTCCGTATCGCTATACACACCACCGTACTGACAGACAATTTTTATCATAGTACACCTGTTTCAAAAATAATTCATTACACTAACGTTCTACATGCCCAAACCATCTCACTTGTTCACTTATTTTTGCAGGAATTCTATAATTGTTATTTTCACACCAAGGGAAGGAAGTGAGACATTTCTTCCTGAAATGGCATTTTCTTCACGATATATACAAATTAGTTTTTACAACATTACCTGTGAAAATTACATTTACTCAATTTAGTTGTTATAGTAACCATTTCCCTCACTAGTGATGAAAATAAATAACTTTCCTCCTTAATTGCAGGAAGAAAATTTTACTTTTTCACAGACTGTTCAAAAGTAATTTCATTATTTTAAAAACGCTAAAAATATTCTACTTCATTTATTAAATTATACGAAATCTAAATTTTCACAATAAGGTTCTATCCATCCAAATAAATTTTGCCAAGCTTTGCATTCTCTGTTCATTGGTCGATTTTGAACTGTCAGAATTAGTTCACATTTTTCCCTCAGACGTACCGACCTTCACAGACAGTACATTACTGTAATTTATATGCGTATCACATCGCATGTAACTGTCGTTATGAAATTGAAATAAATAGCAGAGCAATACATAAATACACGTACTTATTTAGTTAAAAATAAACCACAATGAACACAAGTTTCGGCCACAAGTCGAGTTGTCAACAGCGCCACGCAACAGTTAAAACAATAATAATTATTAGCAAGGGTAATTTGGTGACAATCAGTTAAGTTTGCTTTCATAATTACCTGTTTAAAGCTTTATAAACTTGGTGAGTTCAACTGAAATAACTCGATTAACGCGATCGCATAAACGTAATTACAAATAATCAATTAATTGAAACTGTGCGATTTGTGTTCTCCTGCCATTGTTTATTGAATACTTCTGTTCAGGTGAAATTCCCGTAATTTAATGTAATGTTTATACTTTTTATACTCACATAGCTTTGATTAACACATTAAATAGATGAAAATTTCAGTATCAGTTCATTATAAAGTTAGTGAATACATTAGTAGAGCTAATAAAATTATTGCGTCATTTTACTCATTTTAAAACTAAAATGTGAACAATTTAATTAAATTTAATTTTGTTGGCAGAGAACGTCAGTTTTATTTTCAGAGAATTTAATTATTTTGCCAATATTATATAAACTTTAGTTTTTACTTGCGTTTTGCATTGCTATAATTATTTACATAAATTAATTCTATTTTACGTTGACATAATTCTGACAAAATTAATTATAATTTATATAATTAAAAGAGTAATGTTAGTTCATTATTCTGTGTAAAGTGATGATGGTACGAGCAGGATCTTTCAGTTTTTTGCAAGGATTACACTTGTTGTCTAAGCCAATTAGTAAGTTTCAAGATAATGCAATTAGAGATAAGATTATAGATAGGTCAAGGTTTAATTAGCTACACTGTTCTAATTATGTTCCAAATAACAAACTACATTTAACTTATTGTTTTTTATCTGCCAAATACAAAAATATACATATTGAGTAACTTTGCAGGTCAAATTAATTTGAATTCCTCTAATTTATATCTGAATTATTATTCATACCGAAATCTGCTACGGTAATGTTCCATACCCAGTAACGGGTAAAAGGCGTGATGATATATTTATAAATAGAACTGTAATTTCAGAATGTCGATGCAATATATTTTGTTTGATCAAATTTATCATATAGAAGTTCCGGTAGAAATTCAGTAGGTATACTGTATATCTTGTATCTCAAATAGATTCCTGGTGTCATCATTATATAGTTATAAACATTCTTAATTCTTTTGATCTTAATTTACAAAGTAAATACAATATAAAGAATAATTGCGTAGCTGTCGGAAGAATGTAGTGATTATAATTGAAATAGTTCATCTGTCCGCTATTAGTCGCAATGATCGGTTTCGCGCGTTTCCCGGATTCAGACAGAGCGGAACAAATGTCGCCTTGGCGTCGCTGCCATCGGCGGCAAATCGACCGGAAGTGGCAATTAAACGAATGAACGCCGCCGAATCCAAGCCGCGACCGAGAGATACTTGTGAACGCGCCATCACATATCTAACATATGTGTTGTATTCGGTAGCCAACCAACCGACCGCCCTACGCCAGTTGTCCTTACTACTAGTGGAAGTGACGGTGAAGCACACGAATAAAGCTTTCACGCTATCGACTCGATTCAATTTAGAATTGTTTTGTTTTAATGGTGATTTGACTGGCAACGGGAATTTCATTCTACACCAAATTATACGACTATCTCAATTTACATACTTAATTTCACGCCAATACAAAGTAAACCATGAACAAAAAACTATTTTGTCACTTTGACACCAGATAAATAGGAAGCAACTGACAACGCTATTTGTATAACGTGAGAGGAAATAATACACATATAATTAAGAAATTCTTCTTCTAATTTCTAGGAAAAGAAACATAAAAAACAAAATTAATTGTCTTTAAATGCTCACTTGGTGAAACTAGGTTTAATAATAAAATATCAAAATAAACACTTGTCTAAGTTTCACAAAATTCAGCTTCTGACGATGCCCTCATAAGGTGACTTGGAGGCTGAATTTTGTGAGATTTAGACAAGTGTTTATTTTGATATTTTATTATAAAAGAAACATATTTTATTATTATAAAATGTATTTAGAAGTTTATTAACACTTACATTATGTTAAATAGGGAGATGGTCTGCATATGGTACATACCTGAAACAAAAATAAATCATTAATAACAAGTTCAATTACAAATAAATTATTATGAAATCAGGGTGATTTTTAAATATATCTTCAATATTTTGAATAAGTTGTTACAGTTTTGTTTGGTATTCAAACATGGCGTATATCAAAAGACTGTCTTAGTGATACAAGATGCTCATTATTAATTTCTTTCTTTCAGTTACAATTATTTTACCAATCAAAAGTTACTAGATACAAAAAAATTAGAAGGCAATCAATGCTTAGTGGACAAAACCTGCGTTTATTAATGAACTAGTAAGAAACCAACATAAGAGTTGTGTTTACTAATTAACAAGCAAGAGATCGAGCGCTCAAGTCTTACTGACTTCCATTTATATCAAGAAGTGGTTAGGATCCAATTATAAGCTGTAGGCGCCCTGTACTATAATTGGAATTAAGTGTGTAGAGTAACAAATAAATAAATCAGACCAAATAACATTGAAATCTCAGATATTACTATTCTCATATATATAAATCAAGACGCGGAAGAA
The DNA here is from genome assembly GCA_947425015.1 of Pterostichus niger. NCBI lineage: Eukaryota > Metazoa > Arthropoda > Insecta > Coleoptera > Carabidae > Pterostichus > Pterostichus niger. Next base: position 36,851,418 of record OX380339.1, read on the forward strand.
GACGGTCATTTTTCGTCTGGTGTCGTCTTATAATGTGGTACCTCTTGTGAAAGAGTCTAAAGAGAAACGAAATACGTTCCGTAGAGATTTCTCAGACAGCAACCAAAACAAATCACAAAGCCGAGTCTCTCATCGAATATAAACGCTGATCGTCGAGTCGGTCGAACTGTGCAGGTCTTCAGCCACTGGAACGAACAACGAATATTCGCATCGTCACAGCGAAATAAACCGGTTGTAGGCCGTTGCACCAGACAAAGAACAACCTACACGATCATACAACCTCTAGAAAGAGATAACTATATTCGCAGTCGCGAAAAAAAAACGCGACTCGAGACACTATAAGTATTTTATATATACACGAGTTTCCAACCCACCAGGTGGGCCGTGGATCGTCTGGCCGGACAATCATCGAGAGTATTTAGTTGAGTGAGTGGAATTTGGATTTGCAATGTTTGATAAGTAAGTTTTGTGAAAGGATTACATTTTTAAGCCCCGCTGTAAATGGTATGGGATGTGTAGACGCGCGGTTGGTTACTTTTAGCAAAAATTTCAGCGAGATTTATATGAGCAGCAATGGTAGCGCAAATGTAGATTTTATTTAATGGTTCAACATGGTGATGGAAGTACTGACACTGGTTATTAATATCACTCATTCATTATTTCATTCTATTTCTGTCAAGTCAAGACGAAGGAAATATTGTACTTTACTTTCATTTTCTAGTCTTTACGCTACTAGTTATTTATTTATTTTCTACTCTGGATAACAGGAAATCAGTCCGAATAAAGGGAGCTACATGTTATAGTGAAATTCGAACCACTCAAATACAGCCGTACTTTTTTTATATAAGTTGAAGTAATTACAATTTAAATGCGCAAACTCCATTTTGATAGACTTAAGTTATATCCGTAAGACTACGACTGTCTATTCTTCTTAGCTCCAGGTACTACACTAATATTCTTAGAAGAATAATTAAAAATTTTATATTTAATTCAAAATGTAATTTATACTCTTCAAGTTTATATTAATTGGTAAGTTTATACATTAAAATTCTAATCTTTTGTAATTAACTAATAATACTTTTGTATGGCATTTGCTAACATAATCTTTTGATAGTAACCTTCCCAGAAACTATTTTTGACCGGGAACCCTAGCAATTGCCTGGGCAATGACTAAAATTCCAAATGCAAAAATTGCATTATTTAAAAAAATTTCTTTATGTTAGAAAGCATTCTTGGCGAGACTAACTTCGCGTTTTATACAAACAAACCCTAATCCCGTAGAATATTTGATTTGGTAAAAGTTGCATTTCATTTTCAGTTGGGTAATAAACTGATACACATTGTAGAAATTATACTGATAACTAAACAGGGAATAGGTCAACAATATTGACCTTAAACTAGGTTAAACTATGTGTAAATTGATACTTCTAGTTTCAATATGAATTCTAGACTCCACAACTATTCTACAATGATTGAAATTGTCCAATTATTAGAACATATATATGGAGTAGGTGGTTCAGTGGTATCGAGTCGAATTGTAGATTTGAGAACTTTGAATCGATTCTACAACTGATATATAATTTTCACCACGTTAAAACTACCCCTATGGCTCCCCCACCACTAAGGTCTTTGGGAGGCGGGATTTGGTGGTTGGTAACTGTATTTCACGCGAAGAAATATATCGCCTATCGAGAACTGCTATGAAAGAGTGTACACCCAGTAATGAGTAAAAGGCGTAATGATATATTTATTTATTTTATAATAAATCCTATACCTCGTATCTCAGGGAAAATAAACGATTGTAGTCTTATAACCAACCACAAGAAGGATGCAAATTAAAAAAAAATAGTCAACATAGTAAGTAAGTTTAATTTGTATTATTTTTGTAGTTTTTCCTGAAGATGGTTTAAATATTACAAACCGAGACCGATCGACAACTAAAAAATAATTATTCAATAGTTACTCATTTATTTTCCCTAAATTATTATGAACCAACTGTGAGGTTTTCTACCATATATACCTCGTAGATGGGTATTTGAAACTACTTATCTACGGTTTGTTATTAATGCAGTTCCTACAAATACTAAACAGTGATAGTCCTATAGATATGTCATCGGAAAAATATTAAATTCACACGAAATGTGAGTTGCAGAATTTTCAAAAACATGAACACGCAAGACGCTGTGCGTACAAATTTTGTTGATTTTACCTTATATCCAAAAAAGTACAATTATTCTAAGGGGTTCCCTGATATCAATTTATGCGTAGCTATAACAAACAAATGAAATAGTGGTTGTAAAAAAATGAATTAAAATTTTTCGGTAGCAAAACCTTGACCACCTGACGTATAATTACAAAATCATTAATAACTCCTGTAAACCATAACCACAAAAAAATCATATGTTATTATAAAATCGGTAACTCTCCAGTGGCGCTCGTCAGTGCTCGTGTATCTTCGTGTGCTTTCGGGCGTCGTTAACGTGTACGTGTTCTGACACCGTGAATCATCTGGAGCAGGACACTCGATGGTGCGCACGGTCCATGGTACCACACTATGTGTGAGTTAGACGAAGACGACATGATTTATTTGATATCTATCTCCTGTTGTTGCGCACCGTCGTTCCCGAAGGCTGAACGTGTATCGTATCCTGCAGAAAAGAACCGGATGGTGGCCACACATGCGCCGGACTTAGGGAAATTCATGGAGATATCTTCCTCAGGAAATGTTAAAGGTCCTTTACTAGAATCTGTCATTGACGTCATATGTTATCACATCGGAATATATGGACTCTTGAAACATTTTTAACTCGATGACTAGATCAAGAGATTGATAGGATCAAGGTGCCAGTATCATCGCAAAAATTTAAAAACATATGTATAGAAATCCTGAAGTCTCTAGATGATGAATTCAATACTATTTTTTTTTCACAAGTCAAGTTGAACCAATTATATTTACAATTTCAGCAGAAAAAAATGATTTTTGTAATTCCACAGACGACAAACATTTTTCACCACAATAAAATTACCGCTGTGGATCCCTCTCCATTAATATCTTTAGAGGACGCAATTTGACGACTGATAATCGCATCAATATATCACTTAACGAGATCTGCTACAACAGAGTGCCACATCCTGTAGGGTAAAAGACGTGATGATATAGGTATTTAATTTTTGTAATCCTGCAGTTTACAACTGATTTGAACCATTTTTTTATAGATCTAGTTCGGCCTATAGATGATCGAAGTGTTCCAATTATTTTGGAGAAAAAAATATTTAATCCTAATTATCCTGCACATTTCAATAGAATTGATCCAGTTTTTCCTTAAGGATAAAGTACATCATCCTGTTTATTGTTGCTCATTGTAGATGATAAAATTAATTTCCAAAATATTCAGAACTACATATTTAGGTTAATTGACGAGCTTCAAATTAGGATACTTCCATCACTCTGAAAGAACACGCAGGTAATATTTTAAAAATAATAATAATAAGTTGTCGATTGCGATTATAAATTTTTGTACGAATATAAATCCTGTATTAGTGTCCGTGAAGCGTAGAATGAAGGTTAAATTCATCATGTAATTATCTTTGCCAAGTATGTCCAACTTGGCCTATCATTACCCTAATTATTTTGATATAAGCTCATCTCATCTTTTGTTGACGCAACAAACGTTGCGTTGAAAAATTGTGATTCACATTTCATTTCACAAATTGGACCTTAAGATTTCTTAGGGTGTCCAGAAGGACACTTTCTAAGACATTTTAGACTAGTACCAAAATGAAGACAAATAATTAAACCATTTGTAGTACAAATAGGACACACACATTTTAATACATTTCATTTAAGAAAGCTTTCTTCGAATATTCGAGTGAAACGTGAGTTTGTTGTTTAGTGTATGAGGCGATTTATAGATAGAGTGCATTAGGTAAATTAAATATTCCATGAAATTGAAGACGACAGCACCATCCCGATATTTAAGTCGTGGATGTCGATGCCGACCCTGTGAGATGTGGCATGGCATGGCACACACAGCAAGCGCGCGGGTTTTAATTCGATTTTTTCTGTGCGAGCTGCGAAACAGACAGGAATTTCCCCGGAGGGTTTTCCGACTTTGCCGGCTTTTCTGGCGCTGGCTCGGCACGGTGCGGCACAACACAGGCACGCACCGAGGACCGTGACGTGAATTCGTGAGCGTGATACACATACACGACGAGAAGAGAGGTTTTTACGACATGTTCTACCAGAAAGAGACCGTTCTGTCAAGGAGTCAGTTTTAAATAAAAACCTGATTGTCTCACACACAAACATGGACACAGGAATTTTCCTACGCCGGAAACAGCCGTAATTACCTACAAAAGAGTGTTCATGAATAATTAATTTATATATTTACTTTCTTTTGTCTAACTTTTAACTCAAAAAAATTCAAACTATAAGAAACTTAGAAAAACAATTTTCTCCAAAAAATTAAAATGAGACATTAATTCTAGCAAATAATCTTCACCAAACATTTCAATCCTGGTATATGACTTTTTCATCCACATTTACAATTCGTTTCATACAAACTCATCATTCATTATTATTATTATTACAAATTTAATTTTAATTTAAGGTTATTATAAATATGAACATGTAACCTAAAAGATGTTTTAAAAAATAAACCATTTTGTTTGTTTATCGGCGACATTTTGAATAGTGTTTTTGATGGGGTAGCTGGTTTTGTGGTATCGAGTCGGACTGTGAATTTGAGAATCCGGATTCGATTCCCACAGCCGACAAACTATTTTCAGCACAACTACTCATATGGCTCCCCTTCTACTAATATCTTTGAGGGCCGTAATTTGACGGCTGGTAACAGCATTTCATGAGTATTACTTATCAAGTTCTGCTACAGCAGAGTGCCACACCCAGTAATGAGTACAAGGCGTGATGATATATTTATCTATTTTTATTTTTGATTGGTTTAGTAAAGTAGCTGACAGCCCACTAATGAATTTTTTTATTGAATTTCACGGGCTGAATTGTGTACATATCAACTTTGTTTGAGAACAAGTTTTTTTCTAAAATTAACGAAATAAAAATGCAATAACAAATAATTAAGAAAAAGATGGCAGCTAATTCCATAGTTACTAAAGACGAGAGTTGAATTTTACAATCATCTACTTCTACTCACATTTGTTTATATTTCTTTCGAAACTTATTTGATTACATAAGATATATAAAGATGAATATAGAACCCGAAATGTGCAATCCAAGAACATTAATCTTCCAGATATAGAAGCAATACTGAAGAATAAATAAGCTTGATTTCTCAGTAGGAATCATAATCAAAAATAATATTACATATATAATTTTCCTTATTCGTACTGTACATAATTCTAATTTCTAACGTATAAAATAAACATTACATCATTGCATTACACATATAAGGTAAGAATATAAAACATCATGGCTTCAAATGATCTCAGTGAAAGGTTAATCACATTCATCATCTACCATTTTTAATTTAGAACTAATTACAAACCTTCACGCAACATTAATTTCTGTCAATAACAAACGAGAATGGCTGCGAAAATAAGAATTCCTATGTTTATACATTCAAAGAGTTCAAATCAAAATGGTAAGGATAAATCACCAGGAAGTAAAGCCACAGAAACTCTGATTAAATGGAGATTGCTTTTAAAGAAATCTCTAAAAACATCTAGAATTAAAAAACAATGTAACGTACATTGTCTGTTCATAACGCATTGAGAAGGATGTTGTTAGAAGAGTGGATATAAGTTAGTTGAGATGGTTTGGGTTTGTCAAACGTAAGACGAATTATTAGAACATTAGTATTTCTGTGTTATTATCAACTTTTAAACTTTATTCAATTTATAAATTTTACGTTGTTTCAAATTTAGATTCTAGTTGTATGTTGATGAAATTGAGAAAGAAAGATTGCGTGGACGGTCCAGGAATAAATAAATAAATATGATTGAAGAACTTGGTGAAAATTAATTGCGGGATGAATCTAACGATAAACACAATCACAAAATTCTTGAATTTAGATTCGTTGTTTAGGGATTTCATTAGAGTGTTTGCCTGCAATTGTGTGGAATTAATTTTCAAAGCAGGAGGAAAAGAAACTTCCTCCCTTACTTACATTGAATAAAAGATTAATGAAAGAAGTGTATAGGAGTGAATGAATGGATGTGATTGAAGGTTTGTTGAGTTATAAATGATTTGTAGTGTGATGAATATATGAGAACTACCTATTTAAATGAGATTGAAGTGAGGATGGTATGTTACTAGGACTAATAATTTGATGAATCTGATAAGTAAATGTTTTAGGGTTCGTGCTACTCAATTTGATAGGACATTGCGTGATGTTATATATGTATTTAAAAGACTTGTTTCTATAATTCAAATGACAGTTCATAGAAACAAAATCTGTTAACATTGTGTTGTTTCGCACGCTACCTATGATATCCATTACCAATGGTCAAATTAAACATATTTTGTTGAAATTCAGATAAAATTAAACATTAGTTCCAGACTTTTCGTCAGTTGGTTTTATCAAAACATTTTTGTCTAATATAAATTAGAAATGGATGACAGCGAGATACAAACAATTTTAAATTAAAATCGTTTGAAAATATTTTAAGATCATATGTTAAGATTAATGGTGGCAGAATCGATTGTGAAACTTTTAAAAATATTATAATTAATGTGTATGATGAGTGACGAAAAAAATGTGAAAAAAAGTTAAAACTAGGTTACGGAGAAGGAAGAATTCAACTAAAAGACAGAATGATTATAGGAAAAAAAGTTCTAAAAATATCAAAAGATTCAACATCGTACCATATAATTATTGTCTAAGAATAAAGTTAAAAAATGAAGTGGTGACTGGTGCCGAATCCAGTCGAACTTATCCGAAAGGGGTCAACGAGATTTGCAATGCGTGCCAGGATTCTTTAAAATATTTCCCAAAGCTTTATTACAACGCTTTTGAAAAATTCCTTTCTTAGTGTCCCCATGTCAGATTTCCGGAGTGATTCCCTAACAGATGTCGGTAAGCTACGAATCGCTCGCGGACATCGAGACAAGCACTGTCGACTCTATCAAAACTTTACTTCTTCTTACGAAATCCTGCTTTATTCGTTTTTTATCTCCGGGTTCTTGTCCACCGGTCCAGCTGAAAGTGGTATTAAAAGAAAAACAAGTTTTCATGACTTGCAAATGCAAAAAACTATCTCTATCTTCCTTCAACTCCCAGCAGTAGATCATTGTTTTGCTCTGTTGGATGCGAGAGTATGTAAGTGATCCTGGGTGCAATTGGCGGGGATCGGGGCAAGAGGAGAAGTGGTTGAAGAACAAATGAATGATTGAATAGGTTGAAAATGTTTAGGCGAGTTTAGAGGAACCAGTGCTTGGCAAAAGTTGCGATGTGGTGATATCTCGCGAGGCTTCGTTGAAGAGATACATAAATGATGATGGAAAGTGGAAATATAAACAACTAATTTTAACTTAACAATTATTCCTGTAACCCTTCTCCTTCTAAAAACTTGGATAGCTTTGAATTATTTATTTTTATTGTTTATCAAGATCTGCTTAATTTATTTATTTTTTCATTTCATTAAAATGAAAGGAAACAGCTGAAATCTAAGGTGAAATAGTTGTAAATAAAAGTGCTATTAATTATCTCTATGCAAATTACGCGAAACATTCACTAAAATCACAAACACTTTAATTTCACTGATGATGTACTTCAACGCTTTCGTAACAAATTAAATTAATTACGGATTATAGAATAATCTGCACTCAAACATAATTATATTTTACACAGTGAAAAATCCCTTGTGCTGACTAGAATATACACAATTATCTACCAACTTACAGAGCTGCCCAACACTTAGTACTTTTATACTTCAGTACATTTTTAAGTACTACCTTGGTGCTAAAGACATATATATATATTTTTAATTTGTAGATCGGACCAACTACTTAGGTCATATGCTGATATGTCCTTTGTATGACCGCTACGGGCGATACCCTAACCCACGACCTTATGGTCGTCAGTAAGGCCCTCAATCAGCGCGGCCATCATGCGGGACAAATATATTATTATTATTATTATAAAAATTACTTGACTTTCAAGTACTGTATGTAAAGTACTTTTTAGGTAAGTAATTAAGTACTTTGATACGAATTGTAAGAATATTATTATTTTTGTCATCAGTCTGTTCTAATTGATAGTTACACATTCAGCTTTTTCAAAAAAATGTACTTGCACCCAATTTGCTTGTAAGTCAATTCGGACATGGGGAATTCAATAGTGTTGAGCGCATATTCATATCTTGTTTAATTTTTAAGATACAGTAGGTGGCTCAGTGGTATCGAGTCGGCCTGTGGATCTTGAGAACCTTGGTTCGATCCCCACAGCCGACAAACAATTTTCACCAATTTAAAAAATCTGCCCCTGTGGCTCCTCCACCACTAATATCTTTGGAGGCCGTGATTTGACGGCTGGTAACCGCACTTCACGCGAAAAAATATATCACTTACCGAGATCTGCGTAGGCAGAGTGTCACACCCAGTGATGGGTAAAAGGCGTGATGATATATTTATTTTTATTTATTTTGTAGAATTTTCCAAAAAAAAACCTCATTTGATTTTCTACTTTATTTGAAAAACTAAACGACATATGAAGGTTCGTTCAACTATATTGGGTTTCTTATATCTCAATTAACTTAGATTTTTAAAATACGGATTATTGTTTGTGTGGTTAGTTAATTTTAAATTTAATTCATTTATGAATCTGCCTATAAAATTTGATTATTTCGGTTTGTATGTTAGGGGCGGCTGACCCTGTGTCCAGTGTCCCTCAAGGCAGAATCCAGCCTCCACATCAGCGCAGCACGCTATGTTTTCATTTCCGGAGCGCCGGAGCAGTTGCCGGAGCCGGACCGACGGACGTCTGAGACACGCTTCGTTTGCGCAAACACGTTTAATTGGCAATCTGTCCATTGTAGCACGGCGCTAGCATCGAATAGCTTCACTAGCTTCTGTCCTTGTCCTTCGCTACTGCGGTACCTTGTTGTCGTTACTGCTGCTGGCCTAATGGGTATATACGGACTAGTTTTGTTTTATTCATAAGCTGCATTATTTGCAGGAATACTAAACTAAACGTCTAATCGATATAATATTAATTAACGGGTTCGCACTTTGGTAAAAATTTAATAGTGTCTATTCACATAAATTAATACATTTACAATATTAACTGCTGGCGCCCGATAAACATGATTATAAAAAGAAAATGAAAAATACTTGCTGCCATTTTCTGAAGATATATTTAAGTTGTCCAAAATTTATATTATCTACATAGTTTGTCATGAAACTGGAACAAATGCAAATGAATATTATGTTTAACTGTCAAATATATATTTTAAAATTGGTATTAAAAATAACTAAAATGAATATAATATTTAGTCTGATTTAAAAGCTGAACTTTATACCAATCGATTCAAACAAAACGAACTCAATCTCCGAAAGAGTAGATTTTTTTCAAATATTACCTCATCAGATTTTGTACATTCTCAAAAAGTAAACAAGATATTAAAATGAGCTCACCAAGAATGAGTTTGTTGTGCTTCAGTTAATTTATTTTTAAAAAATCAGCAATTTTTATATTTCAAAATATTTATTGTCTCCCTAGAGTAATCTGCACTCGTGCTCCATTCGTGCAGCTTAATACATTGTTGTAATACACGATAAAAAAATTCCCGGATATGAATTAATGGTCGAGGGCAGATTTGGTAAGAAAATCATAATGACACCAGCACAAAAAGTTAAAATAATTAAGGTTTTATATTTTGCTTAAAATAATCAAGTTTGATAGAATAATATCTCCTTAGTAAATTGTATCAAGTAAAATTGACAATAAAAACAATTTTTCTATAAGAATGACACGTTTCATACCGATTCGTTCAAAAATATAAATAAAGCAGAATAAGGTAAAGTCCCACAATATAGAAAATTAAGTAAATCTGGTGACTGGAACTAGTTTTAACAATTTCTTAAGAAATGTTACACGTTGGATGCATCATCTCCAAAACAGAAATTGATAACAAAGGACTGGGCAAAAATGATATAGATGATGATGATTATTTATTATTTCTAAAACATTATCTGTACGTTGAACAAATGTAAGATTTGAATATAAATATTCAAATGATTAATTCGAGATGTGTAAGTGTATATTTGTAGAATTTATGAAGTAAATATTTAGATAAACCAGAACATATTTCGCCGCTTGAACTTTACTCTCGCAGTTGACTTGGAAACTAATGTTTTGAGTTGCATCTGTTATTGTTATTGATAACAACAGAACGCGCATAATGGGGCACACTCGCATACTCGCAGTTTGCAAGTTTCACGTTCACGTCGCTATCTAACGGGTCTTGGTCTGCTACCTTTCTCTTCGTGATTATTTAAGCGTGTACAGAGTAAATAAGATTAGCTTTTGGATAAACAGCAATCTTAGGTAGGGTATTGTGTTGAGCTGCGACGAGAACAACTTGGGAAATAAATACCGAAATACGTGAACACTGTTGCTACAAATTTACTAAATATATTAGCAAGGAAATCTTGCTTGAATGTCTAGACTGATGACATCATCATTGACGAAACTTGTTCTTTTGCCTAAAGTGGAATTGAAATACTTACATTGCATCACATTATACATTTAATGGATTTATTATGTAAAAAATAACAGATATTCATCTTTTATTTTCCATGTAGCATCAGCATTCATAAATAATACAAACGAAATACGAGCCTACTTTCTACGTATGACAGGAATATATTATAGTTGTATTTTGAATATCATATCAAGCTAATAGCATTATGCCATTTCAGCAAGAATTGTCATTCGTTCAAACAGCCTTTAGACATAAATTAAAGAAAATTTAAATGAAGCCAAAACCTGCTGCTGACTAACAACAAGGGATGGTATAGTGTATTCTGGGATCATGTACCTAATAATCGTTAACGTTTTATTGCACGAGTACAATAGCAAGACCCACAACCATTAAATGTTCAGTCGTTGATAAGAAATATAGTTGATCAGTTCAGTATGTGCAATATATTATTATGCTGAATATATATTTTACCTCCAGTATTCCATTGTATACCAAGAGTGCACTTTCTAGTTCGTCTTATTATCAGAGTTGTATCTATTAATATTTAAAATATATATGCCTTAATCGTTTAAAACTAGAATTTTTGGAAGAAACTATAGAAAGGTTTTACCTAAAACCGAGCTATGGAAAGTTTGATGTGACAACGTTTTTAAACTTTGGTTTGATTACGAAAAAAAGACAAATTATTTGACATTAGTCATAAGTATACAATAAAACTATAAAAAATAATTAATTCTAATGTAATATAAAATTATTATTAAAGTAAAATTAATATTACTATTTGTATCATTATGAACAATGTTAGAACATCAACACTTCCGTTGCAATTGTCTTTGACGAAATAATAAAATCTCTTCACAACAATAAAAAGTTTGTTTATGTTAAATTACATTACATTTGTAAACTGAAGTACAAAAATAGAGCAAAGAACCCTCGGACGAATCTCAAGAAAATGTTGATGCAGCTTTTGCAGTTGTGCTAAACTTATTACCAATAAAATCTAGTAAGTTGTACGAAGCAGCCTTTAAGTGTTTCAGAATAAGGTTTATATGGAAAACTTAAGATTAGCGCAAAGAATTAGAAGAAAATACTTCTAGTCAACGACAACAATGTCATATGGAAGTATCCAACTAATTTCAATAATTGTGCTTCTTCTATAATTATAAATAAATATGTTCTTAGATTTTTATTGTTTCATTGTACTCTACTGTAATGGGTGATAAAAACAACGTATGTGTGAAACTAATTAGGTAACTATCTGTCATAATTGTTCATGACTGCCACAGATTGTTCAATTTAGAAGGATATTTTTAATTAAATAAATGTAATTGGTTCAAATATAATTATTTTGGTTGTCGGTGAAAGCCATGCCGTTTAAATATTACAATAATCAATAAGATTCAAAATCACAAATTTGCAATTAATTATCTGTCACAATTGACACGTTATCTGTCATAACAACGAAAAATTTCACCGATTATGGTAAATTCAGACATGCCCATTATATCTATCTTTGTTTTTCATAACACCCTATATTTTGCTTAAATTATAAAACAAAATTGTTAAAATAATATGAACTTCTTATGGCCGACAAATTAATTTACTTCCAAAGTAAATAAAATTTCTTCATTCAAGTAACAGTCGAACTTTCAATAGTAATGTTACATTTACCATAAAATAAATAAAATTGATTAGAATTTGTGAATTTAAATAAATTAATTATGCAAGTAAATTGAATCTATCCTTTATACAACTGGGCACAAGAGCAATTAAGTGCACAAAAGTAAAATTTTGACTTATGTCTCGATTTTTGTGTCATAGAAACTGTCAAATACTTCAGGTCAGAAAAATAATGTTTTCAAAAATCAAATGACAGTTAATAATAAAACAAAATCTATTAAGATTTTACTTGTATTGCCCGTTTCTTCACCGGAAGGAAACTAACCAAATATGGCTTCAATAATATATATTTTATGGAACTAAACAACAATATCCATATAAATTAAGTATACATCTACAAAGGACAACAATCATTCGGTACGCATATTATAAATAATCAAAATTTCATAGTGACATTAACAAGAAAAAATTGAATTTGAAATGTCAGTTCTCTTCCAAAAGACAGCAAATCGCTGTATAAAACTTCTCCAATCCTTTAGAAGAATTGCAGCACAATCCAACAAAGAACCAGTTACTCTAACAACATCAATAAAACTTGCAGAAAATACAAAACCGAAAGAAGATGATTACATCTCAAAAACAGATTTAACAAAACTAGCGACAGAAGCATCTTCTACAGATAGCAGCGTCAACAGACTAACTAGACGAACCCATCGCATTAACAACCTAGAGAAGCACTTTCTCGTATGGAATGGAAAGTATAAAACCGTGGAAGAAATCCCTTCGTTCGTGGATCCCGCAGTCGTAGAGAAAGCCCGAAGTCAAGCAAGGATCTTCGCAGCGAACATCATGATATTATGTTCGGCGGTCGCTTGCGTGGCGGTCATCTACTCGGCCAAAAGAGAGATTGCACAAGGACCAAGTCTGCAGCAGAGGAATATTGAGTGGCATAGGAAACTCAGGGAGGACCATCAACGAGCTCTTCAGATTGAGGCGCTGACTGACACTCAAGAATCCTAACTTGTATTGTATCGACAATTTTGTAAATTGTTTTGTGTATATTTGACAAAATTTGAAATGTGTGAAATGTTGTCATGTCATTTATTACTTTCATTTTAAATTAATCAGATTCAAGTAGTAGACAGTTGAAATTAAATTAAAGCATAATGATATGTATGTACTTTTTTATTTTTTATAACTATTAGCAGCATAATTGAAATAATATCCCATCAGACATTGAGATTTTGTATAATTCTTACTACACTGCTCAAAATTGTACAGGGATATTTTAAAAATCAAATGTAATATTAAAATTATATTATAAATATGTATTTAAAAAGTATCCAATATAATAATTTATATAAATTATATTTAAATATTTCTAAGAAAAATAATGTGTTAGGTGTTCTTACAAATATTTGAATATAATTTATAGTTACACATGCAATTTTAAAAATATCCCTCTACAATTTTGAGCAGTGTATTTGTGCTACGATTTCGATGCGATATTATTGTATTTATCCCACTGATAGTTATCGTGAACTTTATCCCAAGATGAAAAACCCCTCGCGAACATTTTCTTTGTCGACGCACTGAACTACAAGTATCCGTGAAGCAACTGATACACACGTATACAAACTTTAAATTCGACGAACATTTAGATCATTTCTAGATATAACATATAGATATATTTATCAAGAACGGGAAACCACCTTAGATTATACAAGCAAGTTTTTCCAAATATCTTCTGTAACGTAGAAAGCATAAAGGACAAAATGAAAACAAACTTGGTCACGCTCACATTGCTCACATTATCGTGGCTGAAGAACCACATCTCCCGCATCTCTCACATCTCTTCACACTCGTTCATGCTGCGCTGCGCTGCGCTTCATATAAAGCGCTTTACACAAACCGCGCGCTTTCACACTAAACGATCAATCGGTTCAATATGAGGAACGCGAACGTTGAACGCTAGCTGCAGCTCGGTGTTCGCTCCAACGCCCGAAAAAGACTTTTATGAGTGGCGTGCCATTGTGTGCTATCTTCACACTTACCGGCATTTGGTATTTTCCGGTGATTCAGGTGCGGCCAGCTGACGATACCCCGGAGTTTGACCGGAGCGAAAAGGTTTTATCAAGGGTGGAGGTGAACCGATATTCCTTGCTAATGTCAATCTATATTGCTAAGGTAATATTGAATTCAATGATATCGTAGGGTAGTTATTGCCATGTGGTTTTCTTCTATTCACATATTCAAGTGTTTGGATAACGTTATTACATTGCTATTTCAATATCTTATCTATAATTTTATATAAAAGGTGCACATACAAAGCTGCAATAGTATAAGAGGAACAAAGACACTTTTTTCTACGGTTGCACCTTAAATTATTAAAAAGCTTATAAGTACTGAAAATAAATTTGTTCTGTCAGTATAACAAGTTTTTGTTTTATTTGCATTCCTGGTAACTATTGAAATAACCGTGAATTTAATATCTACAAAGTTATTTTCGATTATTCCAAAAAACTTTACAATGACAATTGACAGCGTAATTGTCAACTTTTTATAACAATAGTAAAAAAAATTTTGAATGCTGAAAACATTGTTTTTGTTCCGCGACTTGTACAATATGCCTCAAGTTATGTTAAATTCTGAATAAATATAAAATTAAGCGACTAATTAAGAAAATTTAATATAGCATATTTCGTTTATGGGGTAGATGGGTGGCTCAGTGGTATTCAGTCGGCCTGTGGATTTGAGACCCTGGGTTCAATTTCCACAACTGACAAATAAATTTCACCACATAAAAACTACCCTTGTAGCACTTTTGGGAAACAGGATTTGATGACTGTTAACGAGCGTAAATATACCACTTACCAAGATCTGCTTCGGCAGAGTACCACACTCAGTAATGGGTAAAAGGCGAGATGATATATTTATATCTTATTCATTGTATTTGATAGACAAGGTTTTGATATTATAAATAACCAGATTAAAAAGTTTCGCTTTCAGCAAGCATATTTTTATATATTGGCAACACTATAAACCAAAATTTCAAAATCAATCAAAAAGCAATTCAAGCATCTTTGATATTTTTGTCAACAGACTCCGTCCCTGGTTTCAAATTCTTTTGAATTATGACAGATGCTCTGCATCCAAATCTAAGAAACACATTTTTCTGACAGTCCAACTATCTATTTTTGTAACATTAGAAGTGTTGAACGAAGACCACCTTTGAATTAATATGTTTGTCTTGCCAAGAACAACAAATCGTTATACATATTGTTACGTCAAATAGAGTTCGTTTTTTTTCCTTGAGACTTTGCACTCGGGCATAGTGGTCCAGTATTTTCGTGACCCACATTTTAAATAGGACTATTTTTGCCAAAATTGTACGACATAGTTAGTAACTTAACCAGAAACGTGGCAAATGCTTACTACAAATAATTGCACAATAGATTTGGTACACGTGGATGCACGAAACAAATTTTATTCTATTTTGTAAATTACGTATGTCCTAGAAGTTTTGGCACAAATTACAAAAAAAAATATTACATGCATTTTCGTAAAGATTGTAATACGTAATAACTAACTGATTAATAAGGAATCAAGTTATGAACTTAAATTAAATAAAGAGGGTTGTGGTTTTCTACAAGACGCCACTTTCTGCGGACATCTAGCATAAGGTTTTGGACAACATTTACATCAATTTCTCAGACTTTTTATATACTCGTATTCGCAATAAAATTGGGGAGTTATCTGTTTGTTGTATATTAAATAAATTAGTATTTAACACCTTAATTATTAGGAATTAGGAATTAGGAGTGCTGCTTACTGGAAAAAATTCATTTTCGATACTACGAGCACCATCTCTTGGATTTTCTAAGGACTTATTGAACGACCCTATGTCTTTAGGATCCTGGAATAATTTTATTTATTTATTAGACGTTTCGATGGTTAACCCATCATCTTCGGCATATATTAGCACAAAATTATTTTTCCAATCCTAATAAATATCTGGTTTTAAAAAATTGACAATGTAAAAACCAAATATTTATTAGATTTGGAAAAATAATTTTGTGTTAATAAATGCTGAAGATGATGGGTTAACCATCGAAACGTCCAATAAATAAATAGTATTGAAGGATCCTAAAGCTATATATTCCTTTCCCAAATTGAAACACAGGATCAACATATTCCAAACTTAATTATTAGGGTTTACTACATATATTAGAATGTTAAAAATGAGAATTGAACTTGCGAGTATATAGGTAATCATAGTCCAGTGGATAAAAGTAAAATGTGCGTATAATAATGAACAAGCAATTCTAATCTATAGATGCCTTGCACTATAGTTGGAAGTTCCTGTTGTGCAGAGTAACAAATAAATGACATTAGTGTTTAATCTTCCCGTTGGCATGAGATGTTGTGCAGCACGTCTCATGATATTTCACATTCGCGTCCATGTCGCGTCGCGGTACAAGTTTTCGACTTTCTGTCAGTCATCGTCTTTAGCGTCGCCTCTTACGTCTAATCTTTTGCCGCGGGCGACAGATAATATGATAGAGGAGACAAGCAGAGCACAGCCGCCACCGCATGGTAATAAATGTGACGTGCTGGGGATGTATGGGGCCGAGCCAGACACGTGAAACTGAAAAATCTCCGTCCGTCAAACTTACAACAGCACCAGCACCAGCAGCAGCAGTATCACTACATTGTGGAAGATGATGAGGAATTCGCACAAAATGAAAATGAATGTTAGTGGACTGTTGTTACTTGTTTGATGTTCATTAATGACTCCTTCCAGGGATTTGACTACTTTTTAAAATCTCGACTCCCGGGTTTTTCGTTTAACGCCTGGGACGAAATTGATTAAATAAACAGTAATTATTAGAAACATTATACTAACAATGAGAATACTAAATATATCGAATGTTATTCATAAATTATCTGATCTTTCTTCGTTTATAAGTCAATGCGGATACGAGAAATTCAATGCATCTTCATATATTGTTTAGTTTTTATGATATAACTACCGGAAAAGTTGAATTCTTCCTAGGCATCAAATTTTGTACTTTTCTGAGGCTATATCTCAAAAACTAAATAAGATATGCAGATGTGCTTAACAGCATTGAATTTCTCGTGCTTCAATTAACTTATAACAGTATTTTCAACAATTTTTTATTTTTCAAAATTTCCGCCAAAATTTTCCGGAAAAACATTTTTTGGTCAATATTTCAAGAACACGAAGACATATGCACTTACGAACTTTACCTTTGGATTCAGAGGATCGAAATACATATGTATGTAAATTTTTTAGTAAATTTTGTTCAAAAGTCAATTCGGACACGAGGAATTTGATGCCGTTGAGCGCATCTTCATATCTTGTTTAGATTTTAAGATATACCCTCTATAAAAGTTAAATTTTCATATTGTTTAGATTTTGTGCCTTTATAATCATGTGAAATAAGTATCATTCCATGCTTGAGATACTAGAACTATCAAAAAAAGTAAACATTTACGCGATTCAATTTACGAAAATTACAATTTTTCTACTGCTACAACAACTATTGTCTAAGTTAACACATTCGAAATGACGGATAAAACCGAAGCACAAGAAAAGAACTATTGTTTCAAATAAAAATAAAAGTGTAGCTATTGTTTAATAACAAATATTAACTAACTAAATTATAAATGAAACAAATTTGTGATGTTACAGAACAAAAATTTAATGGTTTATGTGCTCTTAGATTAATAATAAAAAAGCTAAACAATAAGAACGATTTTAATGTTGAAAGATATCGAAGAATGGTTTATGTATCCTGGTTGAACCTACATATTTTGCTGTTATTACCATAAAAATTGCTCACCCCCTTTGCACTCACCCATTCAAAACCAAATTAAAAGTTTAGTTTGTTTTTTTATATATTTGCCCATGAGTCACATAATTCTATACAATTACTATTCCTACATGCAGGCAAATTATAAAGGCACATTCACAATTACACCCAGACAGTACTATCATAAAATCGATACAAAACAAGCTGTAACAACTCAAACATGCCATTGTGAACAGCCCCTACTTCCTTCCGAATGATAGCTGTTAATACAATGAGTCATAACACAATAAAGGCCGGTTCACAACGCCGTAATTAACGCAAGACCCTTTCAAATTAAATTTACCCGCAGTCTACTGATTTCAAGTTTAACGGAAAATTAATAGATGTATCAACGGATGCGAATTTGTTATTTGCATGGAGCGGTTTGGGAGCCGCTCGACTGACATTACAGAAAGGTTAAGTATAGCAACACAGGAACGCGACATTTCACTATTACGAGTAAGTTGGATTTGTTTAATCATAAATTCTATTGCAAAACAAAAGTCAACTTACCCATATTTTCACAGATATTCAGATATTTCAGAGATATTGAAAATGGCCCTTACCTGCAACAAGACAAAAAACAATTATTCATTAAATTATTCTTCAATATAAATTAAATAAATTCTAAACGAAACCGACATTCTGAACAATAAACCAAATCGTGCCATCACTACTAGAGGCTGATTTTTAAAGACATTATTATTTTTGGTTATCATAATTGCAAAAATAAAATGACAATGAATCCGCAACAATCTTTGATATTATTTGAGAAAATAAAAAATTAAGTTAAAAATTAAATAATTTCTTTTAGTGCAAAATGCTAAATTGTAGCAAAAATCATATGAAGACACGTGTTGAAAAGCTATTGAAAATTTGTGTGAGTCTTACACAAACGCGTTTCAATCATACCATTTCAGCACTTGTATTACAATATACCATTGATATTATATACATATTTAATTAAAGGTAGTAAAAGTACTGTAATAAATTTGAAAACATTATATTTATTGGTAGATAATAATGGAAAAATATTATAAAATTTTGATTTAATCTAACAGCTAGAAGAGGAAGATACTAAAAAAAATTCAGTATATTTTGAAATTCTTAAAAAAAAATCTACCCCTGTTGCTCCCCCACCACTATACTCTGGAGAGAGCGTGATTTGACGGCTGGTAACCGCACTTCACGGGAAGAAATATAGCACTTACCGAAATCTGCTATGTCAGAGTATCACACCCAGCAATAGGTAAAAAGGCGTGATGATATAAATATATAAACATATCTTTGTTTTATCATGGCAATTGCCATTGTTTTGTAATCACCCTATATTTCCTGTATCACTTTTATTTTTGTAACTCAGTTTAACATCATGCAAGTAACCTTCTCAAAATACACAACTGAAAGTCATTTCAATCGCTACCTCAATTTGTATGTTTCTTGAAATATCTTTTGCTTAACCTTGCCACCTTTCTAAATATTTCTTACATTATTAAATTTACTTTTAACCTATTTTTTATATTTAAAATAATTGAAATAAGTTAAAACTTTTATATACTGCTCACATAACGAATATCTTTGAGTTGTCAGGATTTAGAGAAAGTTAACAATATCTTCTTTGTCCCTATCATTTGACTAAAAGTATGCTAGTCTTTCAGTAGATATATAAATGAGGAAACTTCAAATACTATGGAAAATTCTAAAAGAAAAGTATTACGCATCAGTGTACTTTCGCTCCTGCAAATTTCCATTTTCTTTGATATCTTTTCCGCTTCTCTTTGTGGCCGTCAAAATTGTCCGCGTTTTTTTCTGTAAATTAATATCCGAATTCACGGGAGAGTCGCTTTATTATTCTGGCTTCTCAATGAATATATTTAAGACTTTCATGAATTTGTGTTTGAATGGAATGGTCGTTTACGTGTCTGTCTGCTGCACTCTAGATTCATATTTCATTACATGCCACGGACGACGCACACCACCATTATTATGTACACGCCAATTTTTTCACCAACAGCATTCTCATGTTTGTTTCATTATTTATATTTTATATGAATATTATTCCATTATTGTTCGTGATAAATTTTATGTAAAAATTTATTTTTATCTGTACTTTATCTGTATCCGCTACTTACATTTTTATTTATTAAAAATATTATGAATGTTCATTCGGTTTTTATTTTGTTTACATTTTAATTAATTTACATTGCATTTCAACAACCTAATATATGTTGGTTTCTTCCAACAGTTTTAAACTACTTTCAACGAATTTTTTTAAGCACAAAAAATGTCAAATTTCGGACTCAATTAAAGACATGATTCATATTAATTTGAACATTTATTTAATTTGGGAACAAAGAATGCCATTCGTCGTTTGAGATATTCGTTATGGTAACATTTAGTTTAAAAATGAGTGCAATAAAAATATTGAAATTTAGTAAAATATGCATGATGATAACGCAGAATACGCTTCAAATCCATATGTTACCTACAATTCGGCAAAAATTCATTTATGAAAGTTTAGCGATATTTTTCAATTTGTCATGAAATTATTGGGAACCACTCAATATAACCAACCAGCTGGGGAAATTTATAACCGGGTTATATTTTCCACGGCGACCGGTAAATAACTTGCACGCACTGGGTAAAACAGACAGACAGATGTACCGACATAGTGCAACGCTGCGCGCGAGTAATTTATAGTTTGTCATTTGTCCGCGCGCGTCGGGGGTAGCGGCGATGGTGGCGAGGGTGAATGTGGATGCGGAGAACGTGCGTTAATCCAACCCCGATCGATAGTAATTGTAAATTAACAATTTCATACGTGTTTGTCACGTAATTATGTTTGGGTGAGATTTATTGACGCTGGATTGAAACGATGATGCATGCGGATTTCGTTTGATTTAATTTTCGGATGAATTTACTCATCTTATGGCAAGTAAATTCTGGGTTAAACGGTTAAAATTAAATAGATGATTTTACAAGAACAAAAATTAAAGATTATGTACCTACAGAAATATGACGATCATATTATATTTGAGCTCATAGTTATTATGTCCGCGAGATGAATGTTTGAAGGATTGAAAATTGAACTTTACGACATTCTGAACATTTTATTATACGACCGGGATAAAAAATTGTCGTTTCAGCATTTGTTTCACATATGGAAAGTAGATATTTATCTTCTCCTATTCGTGTATAAAATACTACTTTCTACACACATGCTGAAAGCGAGTTTTTCTAAACGAGTTGAAATTGATAATAATTTCTATTGAAACATTAAAATTGGCAACGTTTTCAAGCAAATTTGAAAATTTATTTTTAATTTTCTATAAGCGGTTCTAAATGATGTACACAACATTTTTTTTTCATACGACCATTACATTAAACTCGCTCTTCTTTATTCATTTCATAAAAGTAAATATTTGCCACCTATTCGTGTAGAAAATACGACTTTCTGCATACGTGCGGAAACTGAGTTTTTATTATCGAGTAGAAGTAGATTATAATATCCACAGAAACAGCAAAATGTACAAAATTTTCTTGCGAATTTCAAACCAGAAAAAACAGTCAAAATTTATTTTTAAATTTATATCAAACATTTCTAAATTGTTGTCATCCAATCATAAATTATTACGCCTTTTAGTCATTAATGGATGTGGTACTCTGCCTTAACAGATCTCAGTAAGTGATACATTTTGCGCATGTAGTTCAAATACCAGCCGTCAAATCACGTCTCCCAAAGATATTAGATGAGGGACAAGGGTAGTTTTTAATATGGTAAAAATTGTTTGTCAACTGTGGGAATCAAATCCGGATTCTCAAATCTACAGTTTGTCTACCTCATCGAGAAGTCTTAAGATCTTAGGGTCAATATTTAGCACTTCGATTTAAACCTTCTGTTTTGTAGACTAGTAAATAAATAAATTTTTTTTAAAGATAATGGTGTTCTGTATTTCAATAGGCGAGACACTACAAATTATCACACAAAGAAATCCAACAATTTGAAAGCTTCTATACATTTTCGCATCCACGCTATTTCCACACCAGACAACTAATGGCTCGATTACACTGATAAATCCAACATTAGCCGCAGTGACTAGCCAGTTATCATCACCCTGCACTGCACTGCACTACATTACACTATGTACACTAGTGCAGAACCGCACCAGCAGGCCGCTCTGTTGCCACAGTAATTAAACTAATAAATGTGTCTCCGCATGCATCTATCTGTTACCAATCGGCCGCGACTCATTTTATAATTGCCTGGGCACGGTACCGCGGTCACTGTGTACTTACCACTCATCCGGACTTGTGATGCTCAAGGGTTACATATTACTTTCATTAATTACCAAATATTACTCAAAAATTTATTAGGTACTTCTTACGTTTCGACCACAGTTGTATTTGTTATTGTAAAGAAATATTATTTGTACAATAACTATAGTTATTTGTGTATTAAGAGCGTAAACTGATTCTTTGTTACTCGAACACGGTAATTGCAGGCGAGAGCTGCAATAGTGTGTGAGGAACAAAGACACTTTACACTCGTAAATATATCATGATATTTATTTTGATATATATCGTCATATTTTTGCAATGATATATATCCATTATATAAAAATATCAAATAGTTTTTGTGATATAGCCTCCGGAAAAGTGAAATTTTTCGTATTTTTCAATTTTTCTACTTTTCCGAGGCTATATCTCAAAAACTAAATGTGATATGAAAACGCGCTCAACGGCATTAATTTTCTCGTGCTTCAGTTAACTTATAAACATAGTTTCAGCGATTTTTATTTTTTTTCAATTTTCCGCCAAAAAAATCGCAAAAAGCGGTTTTTTAACATTTTCTCGAAAACCAGAAGTCATATGCATTTGTAGATTGCACCACTGGATTCAGTGGGTCAAAATACATATGTATGTAAATTTTCGTTTTAATAATCCTACGATTAAGGATTTTTGGGAAAATTGAATTAAAATCTGAAAAAACCAAAGGGGTACCCCTTAGGAAATAATTAAAAATATTAAATTGCTTAAAATTGTGTGAAAATTTGCTTATAAGTCAATTCGGACACGGGGAATTCAACGCCGTTGAGCGCATTTCCATATCTTGTTTAGTTTTTGAGATATAGCCTCCGGAAAAGGGAAATTTTTCGAATTTTTCAGTTTTTCTACTTTTACGAGGCTATATCTCGAAAACTAAATGTGATATGAAAACGCGGTCAACGGCATTAATTTTCTCGTGCTTCAGTTAACTTATAAACATAGTTTCAGCAATTTTTATTTTTTTAAAATTTTCCGCCAAAAAAATCGCAAAAAGCGGTTTTTTAACATTTTCTCGAAAACCAGAAGTCATATGCATTTGTAGATTGCACCGCTGGATCCAGTGGGTCAAAATACATATGTATGTAAATTTTCGTTTTAATAATCCTACGATTAAGGATTTTTGGGAAAATTGAATTAAAATCTGAAAAAACCAAAGGGGTACCCCTTAGGAAATAATTAAAAATATTAAATTGCATAAAATTGTATGAAAATTTGCTTATAAGTCAATTCGGACACGGGGAATTCAACGCCGTTGAGCGCATTTCCATATCTTGTTTAGTTTTTAAGATATAGCCTCCGGAAAAGTGAAATTTTTCGAATTTTTCTGTTTTTCTAAATGTGTACAAGAACTAAATTATTTTGATATTTATTATAAATATCATGATATTTACGAACCCTGCTCGTGATACACACATAATTTTTTCTACGATTGCATCTTAAAATTATGAAAAAACGTATGCATACTGAAAATTAGTTCGTTCTGTCAACTGTCAATATGACGAGTTTGTTTTGTTTGTATCCCTGGTAACAATTGAAATAAGCGCGCATTTAATATCTTTTTCGCGCGTTGCTCCACAAAAATCGTCAATACAAATGAGAGCGTAATTGTCAACTTTTCATAGCAATCGTAAAAAAAAGAACAAAAGAAATAGTGTTTCTATACCTTTGCACAAATCTTTAATGACATATATATAATGTGATATACTGATTATAGAACAAAAATAATATTATTGAAATTCGCAAAAATAAGGGTATTTGATTCCTAGTTCATAAAATTGGTCCTTAGTCATGTAATTTAATCTAAATGTCAAATGCAAGTATTGTCGAAGTAATCATTGCTATCAATCTGATCTTGTGTACATATGTGCATGATGCCATTACCTCATCGTAATGACAGGTTAGTAGTGAATTAGTCAAGTTGAAAGGACTAAGTTATAGAATTGTGATAGTAAATGAGGTGGACCCAATACAAAGGACAGTTATTAGGTGTATAGAGAGGAACCAATTTGTCAATATTTAGTGATCGTATCATATCTGACCTCACTGTATTGATTGTTTACCTACATACACTACCACTACCCTATGCCATTGCAATTGTATTTATACATTGAGTGTACTTGTTGACATTGAGGTATAGACCCACAGACTAACATACATTCTAGGGGAAATATACGCTGTTTTGGAATTCGATATAATGTACCTATTCATTTATTAAATCCAGAAATATTTTATATCTGGATAATTACAAATAATAATATTTTCAAGTTATATCTAGGAAGAATATATTTCTAATAATCTTGTTCTTCCTGTAGCACTACAATCCGTAAGGATCTAGACCTACTGGACACACCGAGCCGCAGTTTTTATACAGCAGTACTGCCGGTTTTCTAATGCCTATGACAGACTGGTCGAAGAGCATCGATGAGCTCTTCGATGAACAACAGAACGCACTCGTCATCGACGAAAATTAGAGGATCCTCTATTTCCATCGAAGAGCTCATCGATGAAACAAACGTATCTCATTTCAATCGTATCTTTTGTGTCTCATTTCATGTTAGCATATTTTTGAAATTTAGTTTTTCTTTCTCAACTTTAGAAGCTTTTATTGTTTGTCAATGAAGGGTTCGTTATGTTGTTTCGATGCTCTTCGACCAGTGTGCCATAGGCATTAGTCAAATGCTACAACTTATAGCACCCGAAAGTAATCACACATTATTGGGTTACGTCACAGTGTCTGGTCGCACAATCTCTGTTTTTCCCTGTTTTAAGAGCAGTATATTTGGGTGTTTTAGCTATCTCTAACATGTTAAAACCGTGCTCTTAAAACACCCAAAAACAAAGATTGTGCTACCAGCCAATATGTTAGAAGCTGTGCATTAACACGCTCGACCATCACGCATGTGTGTCAAATAATAGTGATAGAAAATGTATTTAGTTTATTGAAAAAGCTTTTGGTAAAATATTTTAATATTGGCAATGTGTTCATCGGAGACTGCAGGAGGTATCTATGTTAGAAGTGTGCAGTACATCGTGAAAACTCCGAAGTATTTCGCTCGGAGACAAACAGTGGATACAAAGAAAATAATCACGCCATTTGTTCGTACGTCAACAAATCTGTTAGTTCTGGAGTGTAAACGTGTATTTTCGTCGCTTGATCGATTCGCGCTTGTTTCACAGATGTCGAGGGACACCCTGCCGCTATTTGTATCTTTTAGGTCCCGCGTTCTTCGTTCGCAAGACATCGCAGTCGGATCCGTGTCAAATTTGTTCTACACGCGCTACACCAACATACACCCATTTTTCTTTCCGAACGCCCAGAAATGAAAATTGCTTTCTATAAGACTGTTACACTCACTCCATTGAGTGTGTTAACACTACTTGCTACATCATCACTTCTAATTTTACTAAGGATCGGTTTTTCCATCATCGGATCAAGTTCTTGATTACTATTAGCAGGACAATGTTGATGCGATATTTTTTTATTTATCCCGCTGATAGTTATTGGAGACTTTATTCGGAGATTCGTCTTTCATAAAATTCATTTTTATATAAACAAACTAAATAAATTATAACAAAGAAAAATTGATAAACGAAGTGAGAGGAGCAAGTAATAATTATTAAAGATCTGACAGTTAAAACAAGTACATTCATGGGGTACTTTCTGTGTTATTATTTATAAAAAAAACATGAATAGTTTCGGTACTGATCATATTAGGACTATAATGAATAAGAACTGTTTTAAAAGGAAACAAAAGAACTTTAAAATTTTGCAAAAGTTTAATTTAAAAATAACGGTAGAAAAACTTGCATTGCAGATATGTGGGCAGTTTAATTTGAAATCGGTAATATTTAAAATGCAGGCGCGGTGGCCGAGCGTGTTAAGGCACATCTCTTAACATACTGTGACGTCACTCGAACCAAGGTTCGTCAGTTCGAATCCGCCTGTCGACAATGTGCGATTTGTCGTAAAATATAAAATACAGCTACATGTATTTATCACACTCGGCCGCTATAAGCTAGTCACTTATACGCCTTAAATGATGTAGCATTCGACTACGAAAACCGGCAGTACGGCATTGTAAAAACTGCGGCTCGGTGTGTCCGGTAGGTCCAGGCCCGATTTGGGCTGTAGCGCCATAGATGATGAATATTTAAAATAATCGAGTAAACAAAAAAAAAGTACAGAGCGATGGACTTGTATGTAGTATAGGTATTTCGTACGAATCACACAAATAATACTCGTATAAACTGAACATGAAATTTCCGATGTATTACATACCGTATTTGAAGACTACACAACAAGTTGTAAGTTAGCATTACGTAGTTAATAGTTGCTGTTCTCGATTTTCCAATTACCTACTCAATGTGTATTTTGCTCTAATTAGATTACATACACTATAGTCGAAGCGAGGCATCCGATACTGCAGATATTGTACTCTACAATAATACAAGCTTTGCACATCCATACCGATATGTGTCGTTATATCTTACTATACCTAATAATAACTAGCCTACTTGCATTTCTCCTCGACAAATTACAAATTAGAGCCTGTCTTTTATTCATATAGTTTGCATAGAATTTGTAAACTGTAATACGATAATATAAACATAATGAGCCTTCTCTACTAAATACATAAATTTAATTAGTGATCAAGTCAAAATTAATTATAAAAAGAGGGACAGAATCATAAAGTCGAGGCTGCCTTTGATACATGTATCAAAATTAGAATAACACCCGATTTCAATTTAATTATTATTGCTACTCTGTAGAAGAATGTGTTTATAAACAAAAACGTTGTTGTGGTTAAAACGCTTGTTTTACAACATTTGTTGAGAAAACTTCCATTGAATGGTCTACCACTTTTATTTAAAGTATTTATGTCTAAAATAATTTTAAATCGTTTGAAAATAAAAACTGTACGATGGTCTACTCGTATATTTCCTCCAATCTAATCAAGTGGTAATATCGCAATAATTCATCCCCAATTCTCACTACAACATTAACAGAGTCTCTGAGTTACCCTTCAAATAATTCGCTAACTACTCCCACCCTGCCAATATTTCAACGTTCGAACTCACGCTCCAATCACGCTACTGGAGTCAGCCGATGGCTACTTCCGGCTGAACCGGAAATACAGCCCTACCCCGGCCCTGAAACCCATCCTAGTCCTTACAGCTTTGACGTCAGCGCTTGAATGAGCGAACGATGATTAGAATATGTCCAGGCGCTGTGGCCATGTTTGAAGAATTTGATGAGCTTGACGTTTGAAAAGATAAAAATGTTGGCACGTATTTAAATTTTATTGTCAATCTTATTTACTTGATACAAGTTGCTATGGATATACCGGGAGTTTTTCTTATCAGTAAACATAGGGATATATCATTACCATAGTTACAGTTAAAAAGTTTGACAGCAATACAGTAGAGCGTTTATTTTAAAAGTAAACATAGGGAAAATAATATTTTCAGCAATGCATTGAAGTGTAATAGTCTATTATAATAAAAGAAACATTTTAAGTTTAAACAAATTAAATGAATTTGAATTACTTTAACTTACATTAACTAAACGTTAGGTATAAATTTAGAACCTCAAAACAATCCAAAAGTTCTTTTGTGTAGAGGTTTGTTCGCAAATTCTTCGTTTAAGAGCTCGTACATACAAATAATGAGAATTTTGGGTTGAACCAGTGCAAAAATCGAAAATTATTAAAATGTGTTTCTATATAATGCAGACCACAAGAAATCGAATGGCGCAAGGCGCATCTTCATATCTTTTTCAGTTTATGAGTTACAGCGACTTTTGACTTTTTTTTTAAGCTCAACTTTGAAAGCCCATAACTTAAAAACTAAAAGAGATATTGAAATGCGGTTTGAACGAGTGGATTTCTCGTGCGCTACTTAACTTGTACAGGTATTTTGAAAATTTAGAAAATTTTTCAATTTTTTTCAAAATTTTTCTTCCTCAATATTTCAAAAATTTGAAAAGATAATGAAAATCTGAAAACACCAGTGAATTTCTGACGTGAAAATACATAAGTATGTAAATTTTTACAACAAAATTCGCACGGATAAATTTTTTATTACAAAAAAACGAAAAATGGACAAGAATCGTAAAAACACCAAGGGGTACCCCTTAAGAAATTTTCAAAAAACAGCCATTTTCGATTTTTTGTAATAAAAAATGTATCCATTCGAATTTTCTTCTGAAAATTTGCATACCTATGTATTTTCACGCGAGGAATTCACTGGTGTTTTCAGATTTTCATTAACTTTTCAAATTTTTGAAATATTGAGGAAGAAAAATGTTGAAAAAAATATACAATTTTTCAAAATTTTCAAAATACCTGTACAAGTTAAGTAGCGCACGAGAAATACACTCGTTCAAACCGCATTTCAATATCTCGTTTAGTTTTTGAGTTATGGCGTCTCAAAGTTAAGCTTTAAAAAACGTCAAAAATCGACTCTAGAGAATTAATAAATATCCGGGAATTTTTTTTCAAAACGAAATCTACACTCGTGTTCGACACGTTGTTAGAATACACTAGAAAAAAATGAATGCTTTAGGGAGATTATAAGAGAAAATCAGTTAGTTTTTCTATGAACTTTTCCAGCTGCCTACATAATATTATAAAAGTTACAATGCAATAATAGTGTTGTATTTATTTTGTTTACAATGAAAGTGAAATAATATTTAATAAAAGCATGCCTAACACAAATATGATATTAGAAATAATAAAATCATTTTGCAAGCGTGAATAGATTAAACAGTCGAGGTCGAGATTTTTTATTTACTTGTGCATTAATATTGTTATTTAATTTTCAATATTTTCAAGTTAGTTTAAATAAATGAAAACAAATCAAATGTTTGACAGCAATTATAAAATTCAGAAAAAAGTAACACTTGTTTTTATATATGATTGTAGAAGGTTTTCGATAATCTTCCAGCAATTCAAACTAGATCCTTCTCGCATCAGCATATCTGTGTGGGTGTAAGTTCATCTGAAGATCCGCTCCTTACACTTTCATCTGTTTCCCGTGGGGCGCGCAACCCTTGCTGATAAATGCCGGGTCCGGCGTGCGGCGAACCGCAGTCGACGAACCGAAACTTTATCAGTGAGCAGCCGTGGAGACGTAGGGTAGATATGGCACCCACGGGGCTAATTGTGCCGCCGACTACCGCGTGAATCATTTAGAATACAAGCAGGCGTACGACAATTACGTACATGAGAAATATTGGCAATGCTGAATGCTGAATGTTTCATGCAGACTTCGGCAAGATGCGAGAGCTTTTCAGTCTCTACTTTCTAAGTAGGGCACGGCGCAGCCATCTAAATCTTTATTCTTTTAATTGCAAAGTTGCAATTATGTCGTTGATAATTTTATTATTACAGGCCAGTGTCGGTTTTATATAGGGTGTTTCACAACTTATGACACTTATTTTAACCCCATATATAACTCAACGTATAGATTATGAAACAAAAACTATTTTTTCTCAAAATTCCCAGAATTAATTGCACTTTACATGAAGTAAACCTTTTTCTGTGCCACTGGTTTAAAACTTATTTCTAATATATTAATAATTAAATTATAATTATAACACTACTTATAAGCATTTATTTGATGTTGAATTATGAATAAATTTTGTGAATTTAACATCCCTGAATTAAGAGAAAAAAGTGATGCTTTTCTTCTCTAGAAAGAAAGTAATGGCAGCTGGGGAACAAAGGTATGATTTGACATTAGTGACATCCAGGTGACATTTGTCACAGGAATAATAAATTTTATCTAAACTTCTAATTTACTAATTTCTAATTTTACTTTCCTACAAAACTACATTTATAATATATTATACATCTAAGGAGAGAAATGCATGATTTTTCATTGTAATTTGTAGCCAGAGGGCGAAGCCCGATGACTATAAAACACCGAGGGAAAAATAGCATTTTCTCCCGAAATGTACATACGATTTTTTTAACGGCCAAAGAAGATTAAAAACGAAAAAATAAACTGAACTGAATTGACCCTAAATAAATAAATAAATATATCATCACGCCTTTTACCCATCACTGGGTGTGGCACTCTGCCTAAGCAAATCTAGGTAAGTGATATATTTTTTTGCGTGAATTGAGGTTACCAGTCGTCAAATCACGGCCCCGAAAGATATTACTGGTGAGGGAGCCACAGAGGTAGATTTAAATTGATGAAAATTGTTTGTCGGTTGTGGGGATCGAACCAGGGCTCTCAAGATCCACAGGCCAACTCGATACCACTGAGCCACCTACCCCATTGAATTGACCCTAGAGGAATAATATGCACATTATTTCCCTAGGAACAAAATGTTCAATTCTGGCCCGATTTTTGTATCATAGAAACGGTCAAATACTCCCGGACGTGCAAATAAATATATAAATGTATTAAGAGCAGTGCAGATGGAAATGCGTTGATTGTAAGAAAACAACACAAAATAAATGAGCATCTGCAGAAGAACAGCATTAACAAGTAAATTATCGACTAGCCTTAACCCTGTGTCTATATACATCACACCGCCATGCCACCGAGTTCGGGACGAGAGAAGCTCGAAACACGCACATTACATTTGCGTTGTATCTAATGCGGCGCACAACATCGCATTGGCCCTGCATATCAATACACATTGAATGCGCAGAGCAGAAGCAGAGAAGAGCGACAGCACTGACACCAGCACTGCCGGGATTCCATTCCAGCTATTTAATTCAATTTACCCTCCGTGTTGCACACTACATCGTATAATAGTCGCGGCCTTTCACACATTTGCATGTGTACAGCTCACACGAAGCGCATTTGCATGTATTGAGGGATGGACGAGAGCTCAGCAAACCTGACATTGCCAGGGATCGGTCACTAATGCCGCCATTTATACTTCAACTTTCAAATGTACGCATACTTTCAACTAGCCATAGTGGTATAGTTCGCCAGTACGAGATGGTACCTTACGACATTTGAATCCAAAGCTCCCGAATCCCATTCAAGCTAGAAATATATGAACTATCATACTGCGACTGGCTGAGTCCAGATCATGGGAGAATGTATAACAATTTACAGTAATGAGAGCCTATAATTCAGTCGATCTCGAACCACTCAAAACGAACAAGATATAGATTCTTGCTTAATGCATGCAACAACATATTTCATTTGCCATTATTTAAATAAGAACACAATTGTCTACCCAGTTCAAATGACCTATAGTTAGATCTAGTATAGATTCGTTGTTAAAGAAGTGGGCGTAAGTGAAGATTTACGAAATAGGTGTACAGTAGCGAATGGATGGATGTTTGTTGCGTGATGATGGATTTTGGTTGTGAGGAAGGAAAGAGTTCGTATGGAGGAAGTGATGTGCACTGATGCTCTATGAATGTTTCAGGGTTCGTGCTGCCCCATTTAATGGAATATAGCGTGATATTATGTATGTATGTAGTTGTGACGTAGTACTGCAGGAATTTGTTTTTGTGAGAGAGCGAGTAGTGCAACTATTCATAAGCTTCATAAACTGGTGCAGAATGTCACCAACCATGAGGTTCTATCGGGAATGCAAGCAGACGTGCGTCTGGCGATATGAAATACGCATTAGTATGAATTTGAAATGTGTTGATTCAATACTGCACACGGGTGTTAACGAGGAATTAATGATGCCAAAGTGTTAAGGCCCAATGCCTGTTTCAAACTGTGCCACTCGACATGATTTACAACTTTCTTACTATCTACTCAACGAATTAATAACATATTTCTTTACGCCAACGGGAGGGAACATAATATGAAATATCGTAATTATATTTAGCATTTATTTTAGTCAATAAGAAGGAAAAAATCAATTTAGTTATATAACTGTATGTTATTTACAACTTGGTTCATTTAAATCAGTTCAGATACATGAAACTATATGATTAACTGAACTGAACTAAGCGAACTGATACACTTATTGCAATGGATTACTTTGAACTCAATCCAAATGAGTAAATCTGGTACTAGGAATAAAGTGAGTGAAGTGAGCCATTCAAATCAATATAAAGTGATCTGATTCAGTAAGTGTTTGTTAAATCTGATCCAAATAGAAAATGGAATATATCTAAAGCTTCATTTTCAACTCTTAACATGGTTACTGTTTTTGTCATCGAATCATTCTCAGCTACAAGTTTAATCTTTGTTTTAAATATATCATAAAACTTAATTACCTAATCAATTTTAGAAATACTTTTTGTATGACACATTTGATGCCAATTTTATTAATCACTTGATATAAGGAATTATTTCTAAAATTAATATTGAAACTATCATGTTTAAAAGACTACATGCTGAATTAAATTCTTCCCCAAATATTTCAGAATTATTTCACATTTGAAAATGTACAAACTTATTTTTTATTTAACTAACAACAAAGACAAAATTAAATGTCATCCATATACACTTGGTGAAACTAGGTTTAAAAAAATATAAACTAAACACTTGGCTAAGTCTCACAAAATTCTTTTTTTATATATTTTATTTTTTATTTATGTTTCTCTTTCGTTATTTATTTATTACGCTAGTCTGTGCAACTAGAATTTAATCTCAATTACAGTATAGAGTTCGGCCTCACCATACCGCAGTGTGATAGTTCAAATATTTATTAGCTAGAATCGGATTCGATTCGAGATCTTCGGAGTCGAACCACACTACCGTTATATTCAAACAGTTTCTTCAGAAAAAGAAAGATGATTAAATTTATCGCATTGAGACAAATAAATTTATCCAGGACCCGGAGTTTCAGTGCACGTATATCCATCTACCCAACCGAATCTATCCAATGTACAAGCGTGACGCTGTGCACAAATATAATTGAGTCAATTAGCACCGGCTGGTTTTCATACAACTGCGACCACAGCCTCTATCCGCGTATTCTATCCCCAATCGCTGCCCACGTTGTCCACCATGCACATTTAATATTGTTAATTATGTGTCATTATCTGCGCCATGTCCACAGCGACGCACAACCCACACCCTCCCTCCGCGTGCCTCGCATCACGCACGCACGTGAATCACGTTCGCTATATGCTGCTAGTGTTCGATATGCCAGGTATATTCACTGCGTGTGTGAATAGTGGATGTGTGTATGCAAGCGGTGTTAGCGGTATGAATACAGTGAAGCTGTTGTTTTGAAATTTTGTCATAGCGAAATATCGACGGGGATGGGGACTCTGTTATGTGTGCAGTGATAGAATGTCATTACATATACATTGGCTAAAGTTTTCATTTAAAACGTTACTATTTTATAAAAGTATTCTTCTATTTGTATTTGTAAAATATTCACGCAGCAAAATCTGTAAATACTTAAGCGGTGAAGTCGCTAGATTCGTATTTATAGATATTAAATTAAATTTAAGAACAAATCTATTCTTTTTGTGTTCTGTTAATGTCTTTAATAGTGTTGCCGCGAGACTCGAGTTCAGTCTCGGTTTAGTCTCGATTATTTTAATAGATAACTAACCACATTTTATCTTCTTATTTTAATGTTCAATTAATAATAAAACTTATGATGTAGGTGACTCAGTATTATCAAATTGGTCTGTGGGTCTTAAGAACCCTGGTTCAATTTCCACAGCCGACAAACAATTTTCACCAAAATAAATCTACTCCTGTGGCTCCCCATTTACTAATAATTTTGGTGCCATGTACGGCTGCTAACCACACTTCACGCCGTTTACCCATTACTGTGTGTAACACTCTATCGAAGCAAATCTCAGTAACTGCGTGTAATGCGGTTATCAACCGTCAAATTATGGCACCCAAATATGTTAGTAAAGTGTAGGCCACAGTGGTAATTGTAATGTGGTGAAAATTGTAATTATAATTATTCAGGTTTTAGTCTTGAAAAATAAAAGCTATCGATCAATTATCTAAAATACGTGTGTCGATTGTTCTCAACAATTCTAAAAACCGTACTCCGCCTATTGTATGTTCTCCTCTACCTTTTCTGTAATTCCATCGCTGTTCGTTGTCATTTCATTCCTCGACTGAAACGCCGCAATGTCTGTGGCATTGCGCCTCGGAGCCGCCTTCGCACTTAGATTAAAAGTCTCGTCCTAGAAGCAGGACGCCAGGACGATGTGGAACGAACGATTCGCTGAGATAACGCGGTGACAACGCGCTGTGAGCGCCCGATGCTCATTTTGTTACCGTTGAACGAAAGTGTCGAGGTATAGAGGTCACCTATTTCAGAGGGTTGTACTGCTCATATATAACATCCTACTATAACCCAACAACTAGGGTAGCACGAACCCTTAACATTCATTACATTCTTTCATAAACATTTCAGGCTTTCAATCATATCCATCTATTTATTGCTAGGTCGTCAATCCAATCTCCCAACTCAATATACATTTGTTTCACCAATCCGCTTATTTGACATACGAATTAACTATTTTAAAGTAAAAACAACAGATATATACAGTGTGCCCCATACATGAATAACATGCGAAATAAGTTTGTCTTTACTATTGCTTCCCTGATTAATTTTATTTTTAAATTTAAATACATTTGTGACCGATTTTATAAAGGACTTAAAAATTTACATCCATATAAATTTAATTTAATTAACAAATTCCAATTAAATTTATTTATTTTATATATATAACATTACTGTAAAAAGTTCGACTGTCATTTGAATGACTAAATTTTATTTATTTTAGAAATAAATTAATTTGTCGTTCATGAAACCGGCCTTTAAATAATAGTCTAGCTCCTTTTTTGATGGGGTAGGTGGCTCAGTGGTATCGAGTCGATCTGTGGATTTGAGAACCCGGGTTGTTCGATTCCCATAGCCAACAATTTTCATCACATTAAAAAAACTACCCTTGTGGCTCCCCCACCACTAACATTTTAGGGGCTATGATTTGACGGATGGTAGCCGCACTTCACGCGAAGAAATATATCACTTACCGAGATCTACTACAACAGAGTGCTTGATGATATATATATTTTATTTTATAAAATAGATTTTAGACGGCTGTGTATTTCTAAACTTTATCAAAAACAAGAATCGGGGCTTGCTTTTGGGGAGTTTGCATTCTGCGGGCTTAGGGTTTCTTTGTGAAAAGGTCGTAAGGCGCTGGACGTCTTTGCCCGAAAGTTACCTAACATTTTTATGATTTCACTACAAAATTAGAATAGCACGACAAACCAGATTTTAGACAGCTATGCATCAAATAATTATTTTTGTGTTCCGCTTAATATAAGGCTAAATTTTATGTTTTCTTCTTATGTACGACTCCCGACAGTTCTGAAGTTTTAAATTTGACCCATCTATAGAAAAAGGTTGCCCATCCCTGTATTAGTTAAAAAAAATAAAATAAATATATCATCACGCCTTTTACCCATCACTGAGTGTGGCACTCTGCCTAAGCAGATCTCGGTAAGTGACATATTTTTTCGCGTGAAGTGCGGTTAAATGTCTGTATACCTTTCATTCTATTTGGGAAAGAAGTGACCCCGTTAAATTTCCGTTCCTATAACATTGCGATTGCAGGGTATCTCCTCACCTTGAGAGAATTCCCATCGCATTTTCCAAATGAACGGTTCCCCTCTGTGCAACATCAACCCCAAACCAGCGGCAGCGCAGTCAACCTCGCCAGGGCGGATAACAGCGCGTAATTTTATGTATACAGTGCGGCAATTAAAGCGATTCCGCGCCAAGGTGTGCGGATATATTGCGCCGCTTTACACCAGATCCGCTGGAAGCGATAGGTGCAAGCAACCATCGTACGATGAAGATTGGAGATTGGAAGGAATTGGAAACGAAATTTGTTGTGAGATGAGCACGAGGATGATTATGGAAACGTACAAATAAGGTGAGGATAACAAGGTGAAATGGAACATCGAAGAAAGACGAACTTCACATTGTACAAAATTGACGATCATAATAATAGGTTAATTTTACTGTAAACTTAGGGTGAGACACTGCTGCGTAGACAACCTTAGAATTAATAGATGGTTTGTTCTTTGAAAGGAATTACAAATATGGATGTTTAGCAAAAATTAATTATAATGTTTCAAAGGTTCGTGTTACTTAATTTGATAGAACACTTTCATCATATATGATTATTCGTTTTATCACTTTGAATTCTTAGGACGATTATGAGATAAAATTCTGATTGTGAATATTATCTTTTGCTACAACAGCAGAAAGTAATCATTTCTAAGAACTAGTTGAGAGCTGAAAATTAACCGAGCGGAAAAGAAATAGTTTCGAAAATCACCTGGATTAAAGTCTTCGGACTCGGTAACACATCTCGTCCTGTTAACTGTATATTCGGTAATTTTTGAAACTTATTAACAAAAAAATATTGAAAATCTTGTTTAATATTTAGTGCAGTACAAAATTATGTTGATTTTAAAACTCTGTGGATATAATGTAAAAGTTTGTAAAATTTGTGTAAAATCGTGTTTTGAATAAATAGTGAAAATGATGGGTGAACATCAGAGAATGGAAGGTAATGGAGCACTTATATTCGTACGACGCAATATAACATCTCGTTTGAAATAACCGTTATCATCTTTGCATTTAAGGTCGTAAATTTGGTGCTCGGAATAGATAATAGTATTACATCCAACATTTTCCAATCTGTCTGTCGCTCTAAGTTCGCATCCAGCAGAATTTCTTACATCTTGAGGTAATATTCGTAACAAAATATGCACGACCCCATTTCCAAATACAACGCCAATTTTCACAGCTCGGGGTTTTTAATCTACACTGCAATTTAATCCTGCCATTTCGGTGAAATTTAAAGGGCGTTATACAGTAATTAAGCTATAAAAATGTACAGTTTCGGGAGAATAATGTAATATTTCCTTGAATTGCTTCCCGAAATTACCTCTCGCACGCGCGACTATAGGGGGAATAAGAAATTAAATTGTATTAGAAAGAACAGTCGAAATTTAATCAGTAGGAAATGTCTTGCCGAGACTCAAATTGTGAGACACGCTGTATACGGTATTTGTTTAATTGGAAAACTTACACAGGACACACGCCAACTCGGATACAACGACATGCTCGTTATTTTCACAAATTATAACTAACAATTTCTCAAAACTTATTATGTTCGCCTACACCATAACTACTTGATTTATGACATTGTTTAGCGTCCATACATAGAACTTTATTGGACTAACACGATAAAATAGCAAATTTGACCTTTTGTTAGTGTCAAAAATTATAATTATATCTAATTAATTCATTAGTTTTTTTTTTAATTTTGAGACATTATGAACACATTTTCCCACATTTTTTAGACAAATTTGACAGTTGAATAATAATTAATAACATTGTTAAACAACAGCAACAACAAAGAACACTTGAAGATACAATTAAAGTTTTCGCATTCACATATTTTAAGAAAATAAATCAACATCAATTCATATATAATCGGACTTTTGCACTAATTATTATTTTGTAAATAACTCGAATACTAATAATATCAATTCAGAAGAAAAACAAAGGTAATTAAACACAAATTTAACTCTGTTTATGAATAAGAAAATAATTATTGTCTTACCAGTAATTTAAGGAAAGAGTCTTTTCAAATAAATTGTGAATTCTTACCTGTAACGAAAAACAAAAACAAATCATTAGTTATGCAATGTTTATAAAAAAAGATTGTGTACTTTACAAGAATAAAATGTGTTTTGACTATTAATAGTCGTGGTTATGGCTGTTTACCTGTATGACGCAGTATATTTGTCTAATAATTACATATAATATCTAGAAAAATATTGAAATTTATTTGTGTTTGTTTCCTCGTAACAATTTATCTAACCTTCTATTTTTAACTGGCTGTACTAATTTACACTTCATTAGTATATCTTTATGAATATGTTTACATCTACAATGTATTCCAAATAAATAGAATACAAATAAAAAACAGAACAATTGGTATATCCTATACTCAAATATGAGTCTGAATCTTTTTGTGGATATAAGTTGGTGAAAATTTCTAAAGAATATTCAGCACATTGTAAAAGTTGTCAAGTACTTTTATTTTATTATAATTTATAAATGTTTTATGACTTTTTCACAATTGTCTTGACCTTTTGTTTTTCCCATTTGCATTATGAAAGTGAATACCCACTGAATATATAATGCTAGCATTAATTCTAAGTACAGTAAGTAATTAAAAATGTCTGTGAAAGAATTTCGTTTAAAGATCGAAGGTGTGTAAATATCAAAAGTTTCAACGACATTTGCGTAATGTTCACAATCACATCATCAACGAATGACACACGGATATCAGTCAATAAAATTTTAATGTGTTAATGGTATTACTTTTCAAATGAATGACGAAACTACAAAGCACAAAGTAAATTTAACATGCTTATCGATTGAATTATCATTACGTGTGCGTAATTTTACTTTTACTTTGCGTTTTTATGAACGCTTCAATATTCTAAATTAATGACCCGACCGTGTGTTACATTGGTCATTATTTTTTACAGTTTATTTGTAGCAAAGGTCAAATACGACCCAGGAGACGGGATTGCCGTAAGTACACTTTATTGGGACGTTAATTTTTATTGGTAATTCTTGAACGGTAGTTTTATCGATATTGATTTTTTATAAGCCTTTAAAAATTTATGTTCTTTAAAAAAGTTTTACGTTGTAATAACTTAATTTTGAATATTTGAAAACAAAATTATACCACATCATGCACCAAATTTCAACTGTCCTATTTTATAACTGGATCATTTTTCTTTAATTGATGTATATGATAATGGCAACTACTTCCATTTCATGATCATCAAATTTAGAACAATGTTTTAGAGAGATTTATATCCCTTTATGTTACAACTCCTTAATTTAATTAATATACATCTATTTCACCTATATTTAATTCAATATACGAGTATTTTCCAGTACAGATAGATAGTTTGTGACCGATCCGTTCAATTGATCCGGTTCAGTACCGTGAATGAACTGAACCGGAACGCTAAATGAAAAAAATCCGGGTCGGGACTCAGTGACAAATACTCCGAGTGAATCCGTACGCCATAGAACTCGATCAATTTCTAATTATATATGAACGAATTCGATTTGACTAAGAATACCACATAGTGATTGTCACTGTTAAAAATTTTCACAGATTGTAAACTGTAAACTATAGGTACTTGTGTCAAAATAAACCAAATAAATTTTGCGGAATTTTTAAATTTTCTATTTTGCAAGTTGTATACAGTAAAATGTTTGTTTTCAAATATCTATTAAGGTTTCCTGTTGATTCGTCTTTAATACTTAGAATTTGGGAACAATAATCACATTTTACGTTATTGTCACCTAAGTCAGTTAAATGTTTTTATATTGAGCTAACTTTGCGGGAACTCATTATAAACAACATTAATTGCAATAACAAATTAAATATTAATTAACGAATGTAATGCGCAATATGAGACAGTGCTATCGTTTGTATCAATCATCGTTTTACGGTTCGTGCATCCAATCTGAAAAGCCGAAAGTTAATCGAGTTAAACGACTAATTTGCTGCACTGACAAAAATCACAAAGTGTGCCGAGTCTCAAAAGATCCCTACTTTCCTCATGTCCAAACAATGGAAAATATAAATAAAAATAATTATTGATCCGTATGCTAATTAATAATGCTTAAATTTGACGTATTATTTCTATATTGTTGCAAAAAGCACGATACGTTTAAATGCTGAATCCATAATAACAAATCGAAATCTGAACAAAGCAATGTGCCCTTACACAACAAAAGCTGGATGTGAGCCAAGCAACACAGAAGTAAACCGCTCCATTCTAATCACAAATAAAATCACGCATTCAGCTACATCTACGCTATAAAAGAAATTACAATGCGGCAGGGAACGAAATCAGGAAGAAAGATTTTTTGTTGGCGGCTGAGTAAACACGGGCGGGTTCACGTTCACCCCGGGGTAGCAGCGGGGGTGCACGGGGTGATATCGATCCCGGAGCGCCACACCGGAACTTGTCACGAGAAACAAAATCACGCGAATACTCAATTATGGCCTGCTTGATTGTCGACCAAGTTAAATTGCTCTGACCTGAAAATATTTGTCAGATACGCATAATTATACCGCAATACAGACATCCCACACTGCCTCCAACTTATTCACTGCAGAATAGATGAATTAGAATATCTATTCACTATTCAGGATAAATGTAAAAATCAAACTAAGTTTCCTAGTATAAATTATTAGTTCTTAACATCAATAAAAGATACGACAAACTTGTTATTAGCGTTACGACATATGAATTTGAAGATCCCAAGTTCGAATAGCATAAATATATGTGGGCAAAACAAACAGGATAAGAATGTTTGACAAAGATTAACAAGTATTTCAAGGGCTTTTACTACACCATTTGATGGAACATCAGGAAATCGTAGTCCACAACATAAAACTTATATTAATTCATGAACAAGTAAGAGGTCATGCGTTTAAATATCGCTGACTTCTAACTTATATCCAAAAAAATACGATTATATCTAAATGGTTCAGCTTCTACAACAAGCTATTGTAATTGGAATTAAATTGTTGTTGTGCAGAGTAACAAATAAATAGATATTCTGAGATTATTTAGGAAAGATTTACGATGAGAAAATAAAAGCAATTGTTTTGACAAGGGATGAAATGAGATAAGATAGTAATGCAGATACAGCAAAGATGCGATGTAACTCTTCGCGTGCGCGTTGCTGCCAGAATTACAACGACCGCTTCAGTTGAAAATTGCAAAAACAATTGCGAATTTCAGGGCCTGCTGAGCAAACAATTTTGTACAAATTTTCGTGGAGACAGGAAGAATCTTTGCTCGTCTCGACTTCCGGTAAAGAGAGTAAGCTCAACCGTGCGAGAGAGATGCCGATAACGAAACGGCGAAATGAGTTTAGGAAAGGGTTGAGAACTTAAATGAAACATAAGACAACCGAATACAACGTAGATTGCTCTCCGGCCGTATTTCTCATTATCCGTGTCAGAAATAATAAAAACTTTCGACTATTCGCTCAGGAACTCGATAACTCGAGGTGTTAATCGAAATTGATACTAAAATGGAAAATTCCAAGAAGCTTTTTCTCATAATCCACGAACCGTAATTCTTAATTAACCATCAACAGGAAATTATCTTCTTCCAAGAACAATTACTCTCACAACAAAAATTAAACACAATTATTGAGCTTTTAAAATATTTTCTGAAGCAATACCCAATATTCACAGTCAGATTTTTGTAAGAAGAACGTTCTAATCATTCCATTTTATTAACTTTGAAAAGACATTTAGACTTCTTACGTATACGAGTATGTTATTCCTTCATCCCAATATTTTGAAAATATGATTTAGCTAAATTTGTTAACTGCATTAGCAACACTTTTTAGAAAAGTCGTTCATGCATAATACATTTATTTGTTATTCTGCACAACAGGATTTTCATAGCAGTTCTTATTTTGATGTAGTGTTTATGTATTTTGTCATTTAAATATTAAACAACTTGGAAATAAATCTTGGTTACACATGTAGAACTTGCAAAGATTAAATTTAAAAATGTAAGGTAAAAAGCGAACGGTCGGCTTTCCAACGGTTCATATACACTGTATTCGTCTATATAAATAGTGGGTGTGCGCTGTATCTAACTTTGCACGTTTCCTTGTATCTCTTCTATTTTCATCTTAGTTCCAAGTATAAATTTCACTCGTCTCTTCATTTTGCATTTGCTTCGAAGGCGA
The DNA here is from genome assembly GCA_947425015.1 of Pterostichus niger. Classification (NCBI taxonomy): domain Eukaryota; kingdom Metazoa; phylum Arthropoda; class Insecta; order Coleoptera; family Carabidae; genus Pterostichus; species Pterostichus niger. Next base: position 36,893,676 of record OX380339.1, read on the forward strand.
ATGCAATTCGCAATAAATTGAACAAAGAAATCAATTATTGAAGTATTTGCTTTTGCACGACTATGCGACTGTCTCCGTCGCTCATAGAGCACTAGATGTATCGTTGTTTTGCTCCGTCTCGAAGAGGGTAGTGGCAACCACCATTTAATGCGAACGCTGTGCACAGAGGCAATGGAGCGGATAATTCAAATATACTGGAGTAGGTTTTATTGATGTACGTGACTTTTACAGGAAATGCTGCATAAGGGATGAAGTGGCGGCTGTTTTATTATGGCAGAGTGCTGTTTCATCCTTTGGGAATTCGTACGAATTAGATACTTGTTATGTTCTGTTAACTACCTATTTCCTAAATCTCAACTCATTCTAAAATGGCGTCATCTCATTCAAGAGACCGAATCGTATTTATTACACATATACTCAACTGCCAATAGCATAATTAAAATTATCAACGATTTATCACTTTCTAATAATTGTATAAGTTTACAAAACATTTTTATGAAACACCAATACATGTTTAGATACGCAAAATTTCTGACTTTTTAGCGGGAGAGATAAATCCCTTATCATGATCTCGCTGTTAAACTCGGCCAATGTTGGCCCCTCGAAGGTCAGAAATTTATTTCAGTAATAAGAGTTGATAGTTTTTTTTCTACTCTTCCTGGTGGTGATTTAGATTTTTTGAAAAAAAAAATATTTTATATGCCAAAAACGGTGCTAAATTTGAGGTACTTTTTTCGAAAATAATTCTACATTGTAGTATAAACTAGAAAGACCTCTGTAACTTTTCAAGTTAGAAAAATAGGTGAAACTTGAAGAAACAAATTTTCAACATGAGCGTTCAGAGCTTGCGCCCGATGTAGGTACTAAATATTTTTTTTTATTAATATCTCTTTCCAATGTTTGTTTGTATGTTGCCGTTTTCATGATTTTTGCACGTACGTATTTAGCAACCCTCGTAGAATTGAGGCGAGCGCTCTATCTATAATATTTGTAGAACATTTCGACAGGTGAGTTGGTGTAAGAAGAGCATGTCGAGAGATTCGCAAACAATATTTGCAAGTGAAAACGTCTACAGTGTTTTCCTTCGTTGTATTTGCCGAGAGCGGCCCACGTGTGAGCCGCTTGTTTGAAATTAAGGTTTTGATTTATTGTAGAAGGTGGCAATAATAGATCCAAGTGTAGAGCGAGTCTGTGTGTTTATGTTTTATGCAGATATACGAAGTTATTTTGAAATGTTGAAAGCTAAATTCTGTACCTGTCCATGAAGTGAGCTCCGACATTTGCATACAATGTAATTTATGCATTATAATTTCCATTTTGTTTCGGTTCTTTAAGTGAAACGTCATTTTGATATTTTCGAATTATGGATCATATTTATAGCAGCTAATCACACAATACTCTTGCCGTATAAGGTGCTTCAATTGTGTTGAAACACACAAGAGTTAACAACAAGACAAGACTGTCATAACTTCTCCACTCGGAAATGTGTCAAGAACTTTATTCACAAATTATATGCTTAAAAGGTAAGCTCTTTTGTTTAGAACACTATGTTATCTAGACAGGAATATATTAAATGAAATTCAATAAAGGGAACAGTAGATGAATCATCACAGACTTTTAGAATTGTATGCTACTATATATTTCACATGTCAAATTTAATTATTTGCATTCATGATATAGAATTAACACCGTATGTGTACATAATTTTTCGCTAAACATCCTTGGATACCATGACGTAATTTACAAATATAACGACTTTGATTAACTGACTAGTTGATGTTCTCTGCAAAATAGGAACTTAATGCTAACATATTTAACCAGTTTCTTATTCGATATATGTTCCACATAACCAAACCATCTCAGCTAACTTACAATCATTCTTCTACAACAGGAACTTAACTCTTTAATAAATGATATGAAGATGTGCTCAACGGCAATCGATTTCCCATAGTCTGAATGATACAGAACCATATTTTTAAAAATTCATCTGATTCCTATGTTAACATTCCAATCGAAGAATTTGTGCAGTACTAAATTTATATTTATATATACAGTTTCTCAACATTACTTGAGAAAATAACATTTCCTTTACTCAATTTAGTTGTGATACTAACCGATTCCCTCACTAATGATGAAAGTAAATAACTTTCCTCTTTAGTAAGGAAAACGGTTAATATGAGTGAGGAAAATGTCATTTAACATAGTGACCAAGAAAACATGGTTACGTAGTTGATCTTGATAAGTGATATATTTCTTCGCGAGAAGTACAGTTATCAGCCGTCAAGTCAAATCACGCCCCACAAAGATGTTAGTGGTGGAGAAATCAAAGGGGTAGTTTTTAATGTGGTGTCGGGTGTGGGAATCAAACCCGGGATTTTAAATCCAAAGACCGACTTTATACCACTGAGCCACCTACCCCTTGAACGATTATAAAAAACAATATTTATAATTTTTTTTCAAATCCCTCCGATCACAGCCAAACTATTCCTTAGTCGGTTTATAACAATAGATATTTATGCAGCTGTAATACTTTCAGATATTTAATTTTTCTAAATTCAAAATGTCCTAGTACAAGAATCCAGTGGTGTTAGAGATTGGAAAACCTAGTAAGTCATTCTATTTTACCACCGTTCTCTATTTTATAAAAAATTAAATATTTTAGTAATTTCAGCTAGCAAATCGTTAACAACAATGCGATACTAATTAATACAAATGTGAACTTGATAACCTATAATTCATTTCAAAATAAACGCTGATGCATCGCTGTCAAATTCGTAATATGGATATGGCAAATACCATGTTTCACGTTAAAATAAACTAATACGCTTATATATTCAATTCGATTATAAGATGTCTTACTTTGGAGCCCTGAAACGACCCCTTCATGCGTTTTCTGATAAAATCCAGCAATGAATCCACCCCAATAAGTGCATTAGTTTGCTTAGTTCAGTTCAGTTCAATTTGTCAGGTGGTTTAATTTATCTGAACAGATTAAAGTGAATCAAGTGACAAATGGAATACAGCTCACACATATTTAATGAATCGATGGAATCGAACCAGAAAGTGTTTTTGATGTTTCTGCCTTGAACAAAATCGATATCTCGTGTTTCGCAAAATATGCTTATTGCAATTTGTAGCAACGCAGTATGAGTGTATTGTGTGGTTACATGGTTACAGGCTCCACAAATCAGATTTTCAAAACAAACATTCATTTTAAACGTTTGTACAAAAACAGCACTTGCTAGAAAATTGGTTTATTTAGGTTGGCATTGCAAACAGTCAGTACAAGTGAAGTGACATGAATAAATCAGCCAAGCTGTGGATCCGTAAACAATGGCGAAACGAACACGTGACAGGATAAATACGTCATTCACACGCACGCACATACACAATACACACACGATGCTGACATACACATGTAGGTATATCTAGTGTAGATATGTGAAATATGAGTGCTTCACTTCAAAACAAGAACCCGACAGCCAGGTTTTATTTGCACCAGGAAAAAAACTAGAAACTAGATTGTGTGTTGTTTCATACTGTCAGATTCTGGGCATAAAGGGTGGAAATGAAGACTGACATTTGCACATTATACGATAGTGTAAACTCCCTAGATATCGTGTCACTCGACACTGCAATGCTAGATTTGCTGTTTTACCACAAACCTGCTAACATCCGAAAAGTGCCACAGGATTTGAATGTGTATAATATTTTATATCTTCTATGCAAATGACAATTTATAGATATTTATGCTAAGTAAATAAATAATAAAATCAACTTATTAAAAGTTATTATTTGCAGTCAGTGGTATCGAGTCGGCCTGTGGATCTTGAGAACGCCAAACATTTTCACCAATTTATATTTACCCCTGTGGCTCCCCCTGCACTAACATTTTTGTAGGCCGAGATTTCACGGCTGGTAACCGCACTTCACGCGAAGAAATATATCTCTTACCGAGATCTGCCTACGGCAGAGTGCCTCGTCCAGGAATGGGTAAAAGGCGTGATGATATATTTATTTATATTATTTGCAGCATCTGAAATACTTTGTATATTTTCTTGAATTGCCTTTCAAGTCTTCGTCGAGAATTAAATCCATCATTTCAAATTATTTATTTCTGTTAACCCGGGCTTTCATCATATCGTTCAAAACATCACGACTAGTCTAGCTATAAATTGTCCTACCACCAACAACCATTGATTACAAAAAACTCTGTGAAGGTGAAAATAAAACTTTGAACACAGCACGCTTCACTGGATTATAGAGGCTATCTCATTTTCAAGATCATATCATTATTATTGACGAGATAGTAATATTCCTCTGCAGGATCGTACCGGGTATAACACTGAGGGCCCTCGTCTACTAAATAACCTCAAGCCGGTCCTGTACACTGCAACCTTCTGTAAGCTCGCAACCATATATCATTCCTAATTAACTAGAATTTTGCTTGTGTATAATTTGTTATAATTAAAATTTGACTTGCGTACATTGGTAGCGGCGATCTTGCTCTGTGCACACGCCTGCGGTGAACGCTCTGCTGTGGCACACGAGCCCGCGCATCTTACGATGATAAATTCTCATTTGTTTCTGGCTTGGCCCGAGCGCTATTCTTATTTCCGTGAACGGTGAGCAGTTATTCAGGTAAAGACTAAGATTTTTAGAAAATTGAGAAAGATGAACATTTTTGTTTCTCTTACACCCAGAGGAATGATTTTTATAAGATGTATTTGAAGAGAAATGGAAATGAACGTCACGTGAAACATGACTTTTCAGTTGTTTATTATACCCGGCAGTATTCGTTATTAACTACTTAGAATATTATGTTTCATTCTAAATATATTTTTATTTAATTTATTTCTTACAAAATTGTAAATTGTGTAAGGTAAAATTTCAGGAAACTATTTCTATCGGAGGTTATATCTCAAAAATTCAACAAAATATGAAGATGGGCTCTATAGCATTGAATTTTCCATGCTTCAATTAACCTATATACAAATTTTCAGCAATATTTAAAATTTCAAATATTTCCGCCAAAATTTTATCTTCAAACCATTTTTGTACAATATCTCAAAAACCAGAAGATATATGCATTTGGGGATTCTACCACTGTTTTCAGCGGGTCAAAATACATAAGTATGTAAATTTTTATTACAATATTCGTTTGAGAAAGAATTATAGAACAAACAGTCTAAAATTGACCTAAAATCGAAAAAACCCAAGAGGTACCCCATTAAGGAATTTTCAAAAAAATCAAAATTTTAAAATTTGCTATAAATTTGTTTATAAATCAATTGGAATTGATTCATTGCCGTTTTGTTCAGGTTTTAAGATATAGCTTTCAGAAAAGCAAAATTTTACCTCATCATTTAAAAATAAATTAAATACCTAAAATTTTACTTATAATAAATGCCATTTTTAAGTTTTAATTTTAGCGAGACTCTCATGAGACTATTATTAATTAATCAATAAAAAGATAAATAGTAATTCATATTTTCTCTTTTCATTAGGTGTTGTCTATTATTACCAAAACAAAAAAAATACAATGTCCCTACATTAGGAGAATTCGGCCTAATGGGACAACAAAAAACTTAATCAACAGATAGTTATATGACAAGGTGTTGTTTAGCATTCCGTACAATTTGAATTAAGGGAGCAAATTTTATTTTGTTCTACGTATTAAAAAGAACGGTAAACGTCAAGAAAAAAAATCTAATCTTCTTGCATCGTTATTTTAATGATGTTTTCTTTAGCTTGACTGCTCGTTAAAATCACCTCTTTCACGTTAATAATAACATTAAAGTTTTCTGTTTATCTTCCAAATGTTGACCAAATTTTGAAACATTTACCGTATAATATCCGTTGTCCTTGATAACAATATAGTCATTTTCATGATTCACTATCTAAAGTTTATAAATAGACTCTGACTAACGAATTTTGCAAACATATTCAAGCCAGTGTCAGTATTTCATTGTAGCGGCGTTACATGCAACAAAAATAAAAAATTGCTTAGCATAAACAAATATATCATAGCCAAGCAATTTCTAAGGAGTAATGTCTCTAGATCAGAATTAGAGCTATTTATCATAAAACCATGCTGATTATTAATGCGCGATGCTTCGACTGCTTTGTATGAATGCTATAAATATGTGGTGGTTTATCAGAGTTTATAAATAAATTTGATGTAACATTTATTCCAGAACATTAATTTCTCTATGGTCTACAAACTGAACCTTGAGTTGTATAAGGATTTAATTATATAACAAGAGAATCCATGTGGTGTATGTAAATTAGCTGGGATATTAATTACTTTTAAGATCATTTAGATGCCTAATTGGATGAGTAAGATCTGAAGTCTCACGATTTTGAATTGAACAGTGTCTATTATTAGACTCCTACTGAGATCTTACAAAATGAAAGAGTTAGTCATTCATTTCATAGTTACGTATTTTAAGTGTGCCTTAAGGACACTATTGAATTTTATGACAATCGAGATATCATATGTGGAATGTGTGTCGAATGAAATGATATTTTAGGCGAGAGATTGCGTGGGCAACTAAGGAACAACAAATAGATGGATATGATTCAAGGCGTGTTGCGAGAACGAAAGATGAAGCAAGCTTATTTATGTTACAACAGCAACTTAATCCCAATTAGAGTTCAGGCATTTGCTGAGCAGCAGTGTTGTAGTTCATATAATTGTAGTTTGAATCAGATTCGAACTCGGGAACTTACCACAATGCTAATCATACCATCCTACCACTGGACAATGAGTGTAAATAAAACGGAAGTAGTGTACTAGGATAGAAATGTTTATCGAAGATTAATTTGAAATATTTTAAGAGTTCCTACTACCCCATTTGATAGAACTTTGATAGGAAACATTAAAATAAGTAAAAAGTCAAATATTTGTTTCAATTGGATGGCTATTGCATTTCATAGGTATTTTTCAATTTCTTCCATCTGAAGTATATATAAAAAATTATATCCCTGTTAGAAAGTAAAATTTAAACATACTCCTAAACTAATGATGTACCAGAGAAGACAATAATTGAGCATTTCAAAAATAGCATTGAAAGCGTTATGATGTGTATATAATTCGTCCCCAGCTCGGAAAGAAGTACCTTACTTTCTTCTCTTGATATACAAATGATAAAATTGCGAAACAATATTATACTATTTTCATTTTAAACTGGAGGGATCGGCATAAAACGATTAAACGTCCCTGTCCCATATAACTACAATGAAATCTATTAGTGCGGCTACCACAAATCGCTTAACGATGGTCACAACAGGTACATTTTTAATGGTCGTATTTAGCCTAAAATTATTCTTGGTTTTTCCTATGATTGACCATTTAAAAATACTGGCCAATAGGGCTGTACAATCCTGTGCAAATCTTGTAAAATCATTTATCAGGTGTATGTTGGTGAAATTAAGGGTGAAAGTTTGCGTGGACGGCCTAGGAACAAGTGGATGAATATGATTGAAGGGTTGTTGCGTGAGTGAAAGATTCTGAGCGTGAAGAATAAACGAGCTTGTATGAAAATAATGATGAATGTGGTTGAAGTAAAAGTGGTGTGTCAGGATAGGAATGTTTGGAGAAAATTAATTGCGGGATAAATATGATGAATGAAGACAAGCGTATGATTCTTGATTTTAGATTAATTGGTTAGATGTTTCGAGTGTTTACCTGCAATTGTGTGGAGACCATCTTCAGAAACATGCGCAGTGTACACTAGCGAATGGATGAATGTTTGTTGTGTGTTGATGGATTTTGGTTGTGAGAAAAGGAAGAGTTTGTATGGAGGAAGTGTTAATGTGGTCGAATCGAGTATCGTGTGTCAGGATGAGAATGTTGACGGGTTCGTGCTACCCCATTTGATGGGATATAGCGTGATGTTATGTATGTATGTATGTATATTTTGAGTTCCTTTGTAACCGTAATTGCGGTGCATTTAATCGTTTTATGTCGATCCCTCCAGTTTAAAATGAAAATAGTATAAGACACCAAGAATTATGAAAGAGTTCACGCGTTCAAACCTCGTTGACTTCAACGTAAAATAAAAAAAATAGGATTGTACGAGTATATGAGTGGTTCGGCTTCCACTAAGAGAGATGAAGTCCCTGTTATGGAGAGTAACAAATAAATAAATAAATAATATCTTCATTGTATTGAAATGACCAATCGTGTCTAAAATGAAATAAACCAAATTCCTCAATAATCTCCGTATTACAATGCAATGCGTGTCCGTCGCCCGTGCTGTCGACACGCATCGACTGTTAACTGTTCGCGGAACAACAAGCAGCAGTCAACCTCCTCTTCACGTCTGTTGCTTGTTGTTTGTTGTTCCAGAGCTCACACATGCCAAGGCCGCCAGCCACCATGTGACACTACTGACAATGGAGGAAGAGGTTACTTCACTGTGTCACTGAGACTTCGCTGCGTACGTGATGCGTACTTGTGTTACAGGAAGAATGTGGTGCATGCAATCATGTAGGATTTGATTGGAGTCTTCTAGGAAATTTCATTTGTAATGGAAGTGTCTGTGGTGTGGTTTAGGTTGAGAACATAATAGATGAGTATTAACATAATTGTGGGTAATTGCATCTTTTAATAATAATGCTAATAATAGATAAATTATACTATATTTACAAACTGATTTTTTAATTCAATGTATGCAACTATTACTTTATAAATAAAATACAAGCAATACTACAATATCTAACAAATAAATTTATACACAAAAGATTGAATTTGTCCAATATTCGACTATTTTCAATTATTAAGAAGAAAGTTGAAGTTTAGATATAAGTCAGTTGAGATGGTTTGGGCATGTGGAACGTATGTCGAATGAAAGATTGATGACACAGGTGTATGTTGGTAAAAATAAATATGAGAGATTTCGTGAATGACCGAAGAATAAAATGGATGAAGATTTATTGGGTGCACAAAAATGAAATGAACTTGTATGAAAAAAATTATTTGGATGAAGCAAAAGTATAAAATGAACAAATGATTTTCAGCTCGGATGTACGATTCGTAAAAGCGAATGAATGACTTAAACGAAAGCTTTGGCTTAGGTTGCACATTACATTCGGTAATTAATATTTCATTTGTTATTGCAAATTAATGTTGTTTATAATGAGTTCCTGCAAAGTTAGCTCAATATGGAAACATTTTACTGACTTAAGTGACAATAAAGTAAAGTGTGATTATTGTTCCCAAATTCTAAGTGTTAAAGATGGATCAACTGGAAACATTAATTGAGATTTTAAAACAAAACATTTTACTGTATACAACTTGCAAAATAGAAAATTTAAAAATTCTGCAAAACTTATTTGATTTATTTTAACAGAGGTATCTATAATTTACAGTTTACAATGTGTGATAATTTTTAATGAACCTGGTATTGTTTGTTATGTACTTTTTATGCTAATCTACTAAAAGATAAAAATAATAGCACAATGCTACGATGTTAAACAATATTATTGAAATGTTTAAACTTGTATTGTCCTAGGTCAATTGTGAAACGTAGACAAAAAGAAATAAATTGAGTAACTTACTATTCATGTAACATAATGAAACACAGTAACCTTCAGTTTCAGCTTGAGTGAAACATTTATCGCATGTAAACATTTCTTGATTCTACCAGCAAGTTTAAAACATCATTTACTGTAACCAATACTGGCGACCGGCATTAAAAGCCACAGCCTGCTAAATGCATAATCTAATTACAGTCGCGACGTAAGCCCCAGAATCTACGCCACTGTGTACCGAAACAAAGCAAAGCAACCTATTTGTCTTTCATGTATTCCGTATTGTACTTTCCCGCACAATTATATTATTGTTTCCCGGGCGTATTTTGAGTCTGTGTGACACACTTCCGGTGGAGGATTGAAGTTTCCGGTGCCCCTGCTGCGTACCTCACTCGGGACGCCGCTGGTTTAACGACATTACGGGCCTGGCTTGACGTCAACAGGTGTTTTATATATTGCAATAAAAAAGAATGAATTTCAAAATGCTTTGAAGTTATAATGAGATTTCATCGTACACAGAGCACGATAGAGATTGTTGGCGAATTTAATTTGTTATTGAAAATTTTAAAATGAAAATATTTCACCGCGAACGAGTCGCGGATTTCTTCATGGTTCACAACATCTGTACAAACAGACGTCAACCGACGTTGCAAATAATTATTGCAAACAAGAAAATACTCCTAAATACTTTACAGCAATTGCTTACACAGAAAAGAACAAGCATTTTAATTTAATTTACGTTATGAAAAGAACTACTACAACTACTACATATAATAAGAATGGCGCACATAGTTCGCGTTAACAAATTTGCTTTTACTCAATGGCTGCTGTTGTTAAAATGCAATAATACCTATTTATATTTATATATCTAGGTCGTAAAATGATTGTTGGTGGATCGATGTTCTGAAATTGCCAAATATATTTCAAAGATGAAGTGTGCTCAGTATTTTTAATTTAAAAACCGGTGAATTTGAGAACCCAAGTTGGATTCCCACAGTCGAAAAATAATTTTCACTATATTTAAACTACCTCTGTGGCTCTTCCTCTACTAACATTTTCATGCAGCAATACACTACTTTCTGCTTTACATATACAAGTAACTCGTTCACGAATTTTAAGTTTGAAATACAACGCCGAAAACACACCAGAAAAGTATTATTTTACTGTAGTTTCATATTTGTAGGTAGTAGGTTTTTCCGGACTAGGACTAGAGAATGTTGTAGGAGCATAGCGAGGGCTGCAACTAATCGAGGATTACAAAGATACTTTGAATTTTTTTTTAATGATCGGAAATAAAAATTCATCGATTGTGGTATAAAGTCGGCCTGTGGATCTTGAAAACCCTGGTTCAATCCTCACAGCCGACAAACAATATCCACCAAAATAAATCTAGCCCTGTGGCTCTCCCTCCACTAACATCTTTGGGGGCCGTGATTTGACGGCTGGTAACCGCACTTCACGCGAAGAAATATATGACTGCTACGGCAGAGTGCCACACCCAGTAATGGGTAAAAGGTTTGACGATATATTTACAAATTTTGAATGTAGATGAAACAACAGTAACAAGATCAAAATATTTAAAAATATATACATATATCTATGGTCGACAAAAAAGTGAACAATTTATGACCGTTGTAGAATAATAAATATTGTGTGTGTCACAACTGCAAAATTATTTTTTTCACTCAACCGGTAAAGTAGATTTCGCGACAATGTATTCCATTCGTCTAAATATGTTCATCTGCATCTGCATCTGTAGCTATTATAAATTACTGTTAATAGTATCATCGCTTGTACCCTCGCTTGTATATAACCCTCATTCACATAAGCTAAACTTTCATTTAACGTTAATCCCTCCAGCTAAACCCTTTGGGTTCATTGTCCTTTTTGTCGGCATGTCTCCATCCTTGTCCTTGCTACCCCTATGCTACCTATCCTCATCTCTGTCTGTGCAACGGTATTCATGTAGGGTGCGATTTCCATGTATGTGTGAGTGTCTTTTATTTGGACTGTTTGTGGGGCGGTGGCGGGCTGAAGGGTCATTTATTAGATTCCCCGGAGTTTGGCGACGGTAGCCGAAAAGAGACGGAAACTCCCGAGTGGCCAGGCGACACTGTGACACTCATTACCGCGTATTTAAAATGCATAAACCATATGTGCACGCGGCCTTTTGAATTTTAATGCGAATTAATTGTTTTTCGGGGCCACTCGGGGCTGCACTTAGTGTCTGTGCACTTTGTGTGGTTACATTACACACGTTACATGCTCGTTGAGGACTCCTTCATTACGTCATAATGAGTGTCTTGATTTGTGCTCCCTCATTCTATTATCACACTTGCTGTGCATTGCTTTCATTATCTTTCAAATAATATTTAGTCTAAACCAATTAAATAATAGGAATGATTAGCTAACTCGCTTTGCAAAAGGATTGGATGAAAACTAATAAGTTAAATAATTATTCTTTTTAAATAAATAGAAAAAAAAACAATGAACTGTGTGTTTTATTCTTGCAAGATTTTTTTTTAGTGTATTCCAACAATGTATTAATCTGCACGAGTTGAACACGAGTGCAGATTACGTTTTTGAAATGCACGATAAAAAAAATCCCGGATATAAATTAATGCTCGAGAGCAGATTAGGTAAAAAACACAAACACAAACACAAACAGTAAAATGTATTTAGGTTTTTTATTTTACTTAAAATAATCAAGTTGTAATTAAATAATATATTCATGGCAATGTATATCAAGTAAAAAAATATCCATTTATAAATTCTTTTTCAATACTACTAATGAAAATAACATTCCCCTCATTCAATTTAGTTGTGATAGTTACAGTTTCTTTCACTAGTGATGAAAGTTAATAACTTCCCTCACTAGTGAGGGAAACGGTTACTATCACAACTAAATTGAGTGAGGGAAATGTCAATTAATAAGCCAACATCTCCTTTGATTTATATAAAATAATTATTAAATTTCTTGTATCGCAAACGTAAAAGTATCATTTTCATGTTTGATATTGAAAAAAGTATGTAACGCTCGAGGAAAAGTATCATTGCAAAACTCGTACTATTGGAACTCTCACTGTAGCTCGTGTTTCAACTTTCGTACTCGTTTTGCTATTCAACCCTATCTCCTCACTAGTATTACAATATACTATTGCTTAAGTAAATCAAGAAATTAAAAATTGCCAAGAAATGTTTATATTACCATGCTTAATACAATGTTTCTATTGGCTGTTAATTAGTGTCGTACGATTTTCACAACAATAAAATTACCCTTTCACTAAAATCTTTTAGGAGCATAATTTGACAATTGGTAACTGCACTTCAAGCTCAAAAACATATCACTTATCAACATCTGCTACGGGAGAGTGCCACACCCATGAATGAGTAGATTAATTTTGATTGTATTATTTTCTTCAAACTTTTAAATTTGGTATCGATATGTTTGTAATAAATTTAGTGAAAAACAATTAATGTCGAGTATCTGTTTCTAATACTAAAATATCACGTACTTGATTAACTTTTCGCAATAGCTTTATGTGTATGTTTATAATCTGGTAATAATGTCCGTAGTTTGATCTTCTTCCGTACTATTTTCAGTCTACATTGAACGAAGTTTACATTGTCTCTTGATTCTGTGAAAGCAGACTAAAGTTTTATAGACAAAACAAATATTTATTTAAAGTGTTCATACAACTTTTTATTTGGTTAGTTAACGATAGTTTCTCGAAAGATTATAGACGGAGCTTCAAGTCCGAGTATTTTTCTTCGAAACAAACTGGACGACTGTTCTTTGTGTGTTTGTGGTTCGCGTGTTTGTCATTAAAACTTGAAAACTTTGATATTAAAATGAGAAATTAATTGGATTTCCATATTATTTTTCATAAGTTAGATACGACTCAACCAAATCGTGTTTTATTTCGTTTATTGCAATTCTCGAAAATTATCTTTTTCTTGACTCTGTCAGAAACAACAATTCTTAAAATAAAATAAATATATCATCACGCCGTCAACCCATTACTGAGTGTGGCACTCTGTCGAAGCAGATCTCGGTAAGTGATATATTTATGCGCGTGAAATGTTATTGGTTGGGGAGTAACAGGGATGATATTAATTTGGTGAAAACTGTTGTGCGTGAATTGCGGTTAACAGTCGCCGAATCACGACCTCCATAGATGTTAGTGAAGAGATGCGATAGGGGTAGTTTTAACGTGGTGAAAATTATTTATCGGCTACTGGGACTTTAACCCAAGTTCTCAAATCACCTACTCCACAATTATTATTGAGAAAAGAAATTAACACTTTTCTTCCCTAGAGAAGATAATAAATTTTCATCCCTAATGGCTGATTTCACCAACAAAAGTTACATTATAACTTTAAATAAATAAAAACAAATCGAATGTAAGACAACAATAGGAATGAATCCATTTGACATGAAATTTTAATTTGCTTCTATTTATTGAAACAAAATTTAACTTTTCTTGGTGAATCCAAAGATAAAGAAGCAAAATGGCAACTGGAAAACTATAATGATTTGTCATTAGTACTGAAGTGGTCAAGAAAATAATAAATTTCGAATTCATTTTTGAATATTTTAAGTAAATATATTATATGTATACCTGATGAAGAAAGTGTCAGGTGTTTATTATCCTTTATTTTCGGTTCACGTATAAAACACCACCTTCGAGAATAAGTTTCTAAAGGAATAATAGTGAATCAATAAATTGCAACAATTCCAGTATTTGATTAAATTTAAATATGAAATGAATAAAATTTGAATAAAGTTTGTGGACATAAGCAACATATGTCATTCGATCCGTCTGTATTTGCCCTGTATTCAAAATTTGCGCCATTTAAAAACAAATGAAAACACGAACGCATTCGAGCCAATCACAAAAGTCTTTGAAGAACAAAAGAGCGCGCTGTCATCACAAAATGAAATGAAATTCATTTTTTATTATTTTTAAAGAACAACGATGTGATGTATTGTTCCAACCGATGGAAAAATGTGAAAGTCAACATGAGTCCAGTCAGTGTGCTGTGCACTGACGATCGAACCACGCGAGCTGGGGACGCAAATGGGGATTTTGTCCTTCTCTTATTGGATTGTCAGATGCATGTACAAATACTGAATTTAATCAAAAGGATTAAATATATACCAGCTGATTGAATTATAGACACTTTTTTGTTGTTTCATCTCCACAAATAATGGAAAGATGAAACGAATATATGAGATTTTTAATTATGTCTGTTCGTTTTTGTTTGATGTGTAGATATATACTCATACTATTATACATATATTTTGTACAACAAGCATATGAAATAGTACTCATTTCATAAGAGTATGAAAGTACTTCATACGAGTGACAAATGAACATTACTTAAAAACCATTAATACAAACTAATTAAAAGTTATTACTTGCAGCATCTGCTGTATTTCAAATGATGTATTTCTAAATTTCATAAAACTGTTGACACTAACAGTAGTTAAGAAACAGATATGGCATCGAAATGATAATTATTATACTAAATACTATTTCTAAAGCGTTATTTTTTTAATGATCTTTCCAATAGCTATCGAGAACTTTATTACAAGTTGAATGTTTATTTCGGTTCAATCCAAATGACAAATGGGGTAGGTGGGTCAATGGTATCGAATCGGCTTGTGGATTTGAAAACCCTGATTCGATTCCCACAGCCGACAAACAATTTTCACGACATTAAAAGCTACCCTTGTGGCTCTTCCTCCACTAACATCTTTGAAGGGAGGCATGATTGGACAACTGGTAATCGCACTACACGCGCAGAAATATGTCACAATAATGGGTAAAAGGAACGATATATTTATTTATATTTTATTTAAGTGACAAATGGAATTCAGCTTTGGTAGATATAAGCTGTTATAAGTTTTGCAATTTACTGGTTACGTATTGCTAAACTGTAATGTATATCAACATAATCTTAAATTATATATGCAAGATAATAATGTCAAAAAATAATTGAATTAAGGCTGTGAGTATAGTTAACGTCTTATTCGTGAGTGTAGATTAGAGCATGCACATTCCGTTGTACTAGAAACACGAGGTATATAATCTTTTATTTGCATAATTCGTCATACATTATCACCAGGTTGCAAATTAAATATAGCTTGGCGCACCTAAGCGTTCTATTTAACTATACGGAGTCGAGAGAACGAACATAACATCAAACATTGCATTAGTGAGGCAATGTGAGCAATTTTACGCCAAACGTTAGAATTATGTCTTGGCAAAGTGTGTCTGTTGTGTCTTGTCAACAAGATATTTTATAATTCGTCGCGATATGCCTTGTAAGTATCAATGTGTTATAATAGTAATGTCATACATTTAAGGAGACCAGTGCATTTTTTATGCCCTCTGAGAAATAGTATTCTCTCCCGAGATGTATATACTATTTGTTTCGAACAATCCAAAAGTTCTTTTGTGTAGAGATTTGTTCGCAAATTCTTCGTTTAAGAGCTTGTACATACAAATAATGAGAATTTTGGGTTGAACCAGTTCAAAAATCGAAAATTATTAAAATGAGGTTCTATATAATTCAGACCACGAGAAATCGAATGGCGCAAAGCGCATCTTCATATCTTTTTTTAGTTTTTGAGTAACAGCGATTTTTGACTTTTTTTAAAGCTCAACTTTGAAAGCCCATAACTCAAAAACTAAAAGAGATATTGAAATGCGGTTTGAACGAGTGTATTTCTCGTGCGCTACATAACTTGTACAGGTATTTTGAAAATATTGAAAATTTTTCAATTTTTCTCAAAATTTTTCTTCATCAATATTTCAAAAAGTTGAAGAGATAATGAAAATCTGAAAACACCAGTGAATTTCTGGCGTAAAAATACATAAGTATGCAAATTTTCACGAAAAAAATCGCACGGATACATTTTTTATTACAAAAAAACGAAAAATGGCCAAAAATCGTAAAAATCTTAAGGGGTACCCCTTAAGAAATCTTTAAAAAACGGCCATTTTCAATTTTTTGTAATAAAAAATGTATCCGTTCGAATTTTCTTCTGAAAATTTGCATACCTATGTATTTTCACGCGAGGAATTCACTGGTGTTTTCATATTTACATTATCTCTTCAACTTTTTGAAATATGGACAAAAAAAATTTCGAAAAAAATTGAAAATTTTTCAAAATTTTCAAAATACATGTACAAGTTAAGTAGCGCACGAGAAATACACTCGTTCAAACCGCATTTCAATATCTCTTCTAGTTTTTGAATTATGGGCTTTCAAAGTTGAGCTATAAAAAAGTCAAAAATCGCTGTAACTCAAAAACTAACAAAGATATGAAGATTCGCCTTGCGCCATTCGATTTCTCGTGGTCTGAATTATATAGAACCACATTTTAACAATTTTCTATTTTTGAACTGGTTCAACTTTTAACTAAACACTAATGCATTGCTGTCAAACTTTGTACCTGTAACTATGGTAATGGCATATCCCTATGTTTACTGATAAAAAAAACTCCCGGTATATAGGTGTTCCATTTAAAAATTTGCATATCATTGCGCGAAAATGAATCATCGGTAGAAAAGTTGTAGATATGTGGGCATTTTAATTTAAACTAAATTTTGTTTGAAAATCATTTCGGTAATATTTAAAATAATCAAGTAAAAAAAATTCAGACCGATGGACCATCCTCTATCTAATATAAATGAAGTGTTCCATGCAACAAGTCAGAGAATCTTGGACGAGACATCAAAAAAGCTGTCTGCAAGTAATATGCAATAAAACGTAATTAGTCCATGATACTTTTAATTCTCTATTTGACAGGTGTGCATAAGTGAAATGGCTGTAATGAAATGAAATGAATTACCGACAGTGCGAGACAGACCTGGAGGAGAGTGAGATTGCCTCCACCACTGTCGCCGCTCAGATAATTGTTTCAAATAATTGCTTCTATCTTTATAGCGTTTTTATCAAATGAAATGTCCAATAAACCAATTATACTTCATTTTATCGTTTCTATTCAAAGCGATGATTGAAATTTTTCTATTTGTAAGTGCGCTCAATACTCGTCAATGTAATAGACTTTGTTACGAATATCAATGCAAAATTTACACAAAGGCGACATAATACAATCATATGATTACTTGTGATACTTCTTACAAATCATACAAATTTCAATAGCTGCTTACTACACTGCGCAACAGAAGCATCAGGAGAAAAATGAGGATAATTGGCTGACTGAACACTCATCTCTTTACAACAAGATATTATATTTAATATAATACATAAAATAAATATATCACCAAGCTTTTTACGCATTACTAACAAGTAACACTACCCAACTGTCACTCACCGATTTAAATGAAACTAGGCACACTAATAGAACTCTAAAAAATATTGAACCCCTATTTTTGATTTCTTTCGGAAGTTGCATTTTAGAAGTACAAACCACCCTTGAAAGGTGGTAAAATCAAGAATCGCCAAAAATTAAATTAAATAATAACAAAATATTACGAGTTCAACATTGGTTACCCAGGGGTAACCTCGAAAATAGATTCAGCGACCCCAAAACCCCCGAGTAACTAGTTTTGAACCTAAAACTCTATTTCAGTTGAATATCGTAATTTCATTTCCCCAACCCCTGTTTGACCCCTTAAAAAGTGCATATGATCAAAAAGACCTCGAAAATAGATATTGGCCATCTCAAAAACCCCCGAGTAACCAATGTTGAACATTATATTTATTAAATAAAAGGAGCTTCTGGTTTAATTCTGTATATATTTAAATTCAAAAACTCGACGTTTCGGTACTTTATACAAATACCTTCATCAGGACAGAAAAAAGAAAAAAAAACGTCGAGTTTTTGAATTTAAATATATACAGAATTAAACCAGATTTATATATATATATATATTTATATATATATATATATATATATATATATATATATATATATATATATAAATTCTGAAAGCTTTTTCCCTATATTATATTTATTGAAAACTATCAAATAATACTTACTTATTTATTATTTTTACATAGTTATTGCAAACACACGAAATTATCGCGGATTTTAAAATACATATCGTTTATTAGTACATCAATTTTAAGCGTTGTGATTGGTTGATTTTCTTAAGAACAATTGCATTCCTATAGTTGATTTTATAGAGGTCAGAATAAATTTACTTCCATAGTAAATGTAGAATCGGCTATTAATAAAGTAAAAATAAATAAATGATCTAAACCGTCTAACAATTAGTTTGTCTCTATGGTAGAAGCGGTAGTCTGCTGGACCACATGCAGCTTCAGTGGCAAAAAGAGAAACGACCGAGGGTGTGTCTGGCGGCGGTGAACACAGTCACACCCCGGTCCACCCCCACAGCAACTGGTGGTTCATGTTCATGCACTACACTCGTAGTCTGCACTGCACTGGGCTGCACTCGAGGTTTTGTTTTCATTTCATTGCTGCACAACCCACTGTCACTGAGACGAGCACAAAGAATGTTTGTGTTCAAGTAGAATTGAATCAGTTTGATTAGTGCTGTATTGCGGACAAATGGCGACATGAGATTAACAGCTGGGGATAGAGATACTCACACAAAGACTAATTACAGTTTACTTAACTACTTTTAACTATTTTCGACCATAATGCTTCGAATTTCGATTTAATTACAACCCTATCAGAAACTAAATACTTTTCGTAACACATGCACAAGAAACACGTTCTTATTCCCTAATTTTAAAGAGAGAAATACTGCTTTTCTCCCCTAGGGAGAGAAAGCTTATGTTTCTCTCCCTAGGTAGGATGTTTATCTCCCTAGGTAGTATGTTTCTCTTCCTAGAGAGATGTTTCTCTCCTTAGAGACTACGATTATTAGCTGTTTCCGCCGTTTCCTAGGTAACTAGTTACGAAACCCATATTTGACATTTGTTCCGATAAGACGGTAATTTTTGTGCACTTGTTACGAAAAGTATAATATGCTTCACGGGAGGACGCGATTATCCCTTGTGTGAATAATCGCATAATAACATACTATTTCATACCTAGGGAAGAAAGTAAGGCACAACTGCAAAATGATCCACTGACCTGAACCATATTCTTACAAAAGTTCAAATAAACTCTAAATACAATATTGTTACCATTTGGGATAGGTAGCTCAGTGGTATCGAGTTGGCCTGTGGATCTTGAGAACCCTGGTTCGATCTCCACAGGCGACAAACAATTTTCACCAATTTAAATCTACCCCTGTGGCTTCCCCTTTCCACTAACATCTTTCGGGGCTGTGATTTGACGACTGGTAACCGCACTTCACGCGGATAAAATATATCACTTACCGACGGGTAAAAGGCGTGATGATATATTTATTTATTTATTACAATCTTGTTACATTTGGATTCTGGATTAGCTAAAACTTTTTTTTTGCAAACTCCTCGTTAGAAAATGTTTACTATGAAACCGTTGACGCGGATATTTTTCACAACACCATGAATATGTTGTATTTAAAGTGTATATTATGAAGTCATGTCCCTAGCGAGTGTTGTTGTTATTTCACGAATTCACGCGCTCGACGCCTGTAGCCCGACGCTGAATCATGTGCTACGCGATGCGACGCGTCAGAAATTTCCCGGCGCGTGTCATCCGCAGAAACGAAAAACAAACAAAAGGTGCCATGTATGTAAACATTAACCTACATTAATAACACACGCTACGTACAAGTTCATAAAGAAATATGGACTAGACAGAAAAAAGTATGTAGAGATAGTTAATTTCGCCTAGCCTGTTTCTATAATTGTCTACTAGCTATTACTACCACAAGAAAGAATGTGTTCTCATTTTTGTTTGGTTTTTTGTGTTCTTGAGAATGTCCACCTTTCCGATTTTTATATCGTAATTTGATTTACCTAACCTGATTCTCTAAATTGAGAAGTTTATACAAAGGGTAGAGAGTTGAGTTGGATACAAGTACACTTGACCCATCCTTCTAAAAATGTAGGGATAGATAAAAATTTGCAGGGTTCTTCAAAATAAAAACAATTATTCCAAGCAGATGATAAACCTTATATTAAGTAATTTTAACTTATGACTGGAATTTTATTTATTTTATTTATTTATATATTTACTACCTTGTACTGCATCAATTGAATCGAATGGAGCCTTACAACTTATAGTACAGTCTTAGGCACAGTTTTATTTTGATGCAAATTATCGAAAATTATTTCTCGAGAATATTGGATTCCATTTCATTTGGCCCATTTAAATCAGTTCAAATTATACGATTAATTGGACTGAACTAAACAACTAGTCTATCTAATGAATTACTAAAAGCTGAATTTGAATCAGTCCGAGGATAAAGTTTCCAGTAACTATCGGCAATGTGTGAAATAAGTCGGTTATATAAGTAAGAATGTTACCTTAATACTGTCGTAGCAGGCGGTGACCCTTCCATTCTGGACCTCAACATTGGGCGGGGGATGAGCAAACTTGCACTCGGTGTCGGGGCGCGAACACTTGTTCCGCTGGAACTCCCTGCACACCTCGAGCTGCAGCCACCGGCTGTCCTTGCCGTTCAGCAGATTGTTCATGTTCACCATAGCCATGATGTGCCGATGTGACGTTCAACGAACGAACGAACGAACGAACAAACAGTGACAGTAGAGTAGAACGTGTTTATTAGATCTGAACGAATCGATGAGATCAGATTCTCATCACTTGCACTGCGTATGTAGTGAGTGGTAGAGAGGTAGTTCGGTAGTTGTGTGGTGGATGGTTTCGACGTTGGTTGGTTGGGGGTTGATTCAGATTCAGAAGCGCATTGAAGACCTGCAAGCGGCGACGCGGCACGGCACGGCACAGAACGGCACGGGGACGGGAACACAACGAGCTCAGTCCGACACAACACAAGCGCCGTCTACTTCACGTTACGTTACGTTACGTTACGTTACGGTTGGTGAGGACGAGGAGATGAGGTTCAAGCGAAGCTGATGCGTAGTGCTCTGCTTATGTCGGCCTTAATTGGGGATAGCGTTCTGGAACACACCAAATTTACACAAATTAATCCTTATGTCCTTACGCACAAAATACACATACACTTACTACTAATACGTCAATCAAAACTACACTTAAATGACACTAATGACACTATTCACATTTGACAGTTTCACATTGTTCTTATTTTGAAATTGTTTCATGCAACTACCACTAGATTGTCAATGTAAAAATTACAATAGATTTTTACAAAATTTATATATCAAAGGTAGAAAACGAGACAAAAATGCCGCGCAGTTTTCATAGCTAAAGTCGATCTTGTAATATTAAAATGTGCCAAAAATATTTTAGTGAAGAATGCTTCAATTTAAATTTAGTATTTAAATATTTTTAAATTTATTTGGTTAATTACTATAAAAATTGTCAGAAATAGTTAACATTTCAATTAATTTGGAGCAGGGACTCGAACCGAAAAATTTTTGGGTTCGGTTACAGTTAAAGGTTTTTATATCAATAAAATTCCGATTTAGTTAAACGGTTATTATTATTTGAAAATATTATATAGGTATAGCTTTCGGATACCGTTTTTTAAAAAAATAAATTTTGGTTCCAGCATTTTTCAGTTACAGTTTTAATTCAAAATACTTGTATAAAAATCTAATATATCCAAGCGTACTACCAGCCATATCCAATGTTACCCGCTCTATTACGACTGAAAACATAAAACCAATAACTTATATTTTTCTTCGAATTCTTAATATTTTCGGTTCAGCGCGTTATTTATACCGGTGTAAGTTTACGGTTTTTGAACCAAAATAATATTTGTTCGGTTACATTTTCAATTACAGAATGAATTAAATTTTGGTTTCGGTTTTCAGTCTTCATGTTTCAAAACAAAAAATATCGGTTAAAGTTTTCGGTTATGGCTTCATAAAAAGATAAATATCGGTGCGGTTTTCGGTTACGGTTCGAATCTCTGATTGATTTCCCTAAATATCCAAAAGGAAACTAAAATAAACATCTATTTTTTGTTTGTATGTAATTCAAGGATTTATAAACAAATCAAATCAGGTTATTCAATTGTAAGTTTTTTCAGACATTCTTCTTTTCTCAATTCTGACAGAATCGTGAAAAACCCACATTTCAAAATACACAGAAATATCTAAATACACAAATATATATATATATACATATATAAATAAATGCTTCAATAATATTGCATAAAAATGACATTACCAGTCACAAACCCATTTTAAATTTCGGTAAGTCTTACTATAGCAGGTCTAAACTACAAAACGTATGTTTGTATCTTAAAATATTAAATACAATCGGGTTTCAATCAACTCGTTGTCACACCTAACATGACTGTCAAAATTTGATCTTATAACAAACTAGTTATAGTGCGTCGAATCCTAACCTAAATACAACTTAGCTAACGTAAGCTTCCAAGCGTAAAAGTCCAAGTAAGTGTAAAAATCTCACGCATATCGCAATGCGCTAATATTTATTTATAACCTATGTAATTCTACGAAATCTAAATATCACGGTATAGAGAGAGAACAGGTATCAGGTATACGACATACACACGGTCTTGGTGTCATTGGCATTCAGTCAAGTGAGCCGAGACACGGTAAGAGTGAAAGGGAAAATGTGTCTTGTCGGCACCGTGACGTCATATCAGTAATACATACATGGTTTAATTAGTATGATTACATACAGCGTATGTGCTATAATCGTTATTGCTCGTTAATCATCGTGTATAAATACTAATTGAATATATCACTAGCTATATAATAATTCTACTTCATACGCGACGAATAATATGATAGACTTATATGGAGAATTCAAATTTACAGCCGCCATATTATTTCTAGATGTTATTCTATTGCATCATTCTTTTCGGAAGACGCCATTTAAGTAATGGGCGGACTACGAGGGTAAATTGGCATAAAATTTCGACATATACTTTATCATTATTTAAGAAAATAATGCTGCATTTATACAATCAACTAAATTAAGAAATTAAATAATTGAATTAAATATCTAGTCCCACTCAAATTAAAAATATATGAACTGCGGCTCGGTAAGTACTTGGGATTAAGTTTATGTTGTACAGAGTACCATAAATAAATAAGTACTATTTAATGGGGTAAGTGGCTCAGATTTGAGAACCCGGGTTCAATTCACAAAGTCGACAAATAATTTTCACATTAAAATTTCATAATTATTCTATATAAATCAAAGGAGTTGTATTTGCAAATACACATCACGTTTCCTTGGTCTCCATGTCAAATGACATTTCCCTCACTCAATTGTGATAGTAACCTTTTCCTCAAGAGTGAGGGAAATGATCACAACTAAATTGAGTGCGGGAAATGTTATTTTTACAAGTTGAAAAAATAATAAGTATTTTGCATAAATGTGACATTTGAGGTCAGAATAATGAAATATCAAACTATAATAAATTTAATTTGTATTTTATAATTTATTTGCATAAAATTATTTAATTTAGACGACCTCTTCTTACTTTTATTTCCAAACATTAAATAGCACCATTCGTCATTATATTAAGAAATAAATTAATATTCAAAGCATTGCAAATTAGGATTTCTATTACATAACACCTATTCAGTAATTAATTACTTTTTAATAAATTTGTGTGTTCAAGTTATTATTTATAATTTACATGTTTTTGTTGCAAAACTTAATTAGAAGAATGGCTTAAACTTGCCTAATTCAAATGTATTTAATTATTATTCCTTCACATTCAAACAAAGGAAGACCATCAAAATTTTTCACTCAAACATACGAAAAAAATCATCGCAATCAAACAATCTTAAAATATACCAAAATATGTTGAATGTCTATTAATGAATGCAATTTTAAATTCAGCACCTGCCTTTCTTCACAATTTCCCGTAAAAATACACGGTCAAACAGCGTTTCTAATTGGCCACTACACCTTCGTTTACGTCTCAACAGTCAACAGACAGACACGCACACACGTTATATTTAGCATAATGCATATTTAGGTCAGCGTTTAGAAACAAAAAAATATGAACAGAACAAAATTACACTCTCCAACATACATTCAATCTGTGTTCGTAAAAAGTAACTACCGTCTTAATAGACTTTGTTCTTCAACTTCCAACATTTTACCATAAAATTGTTTAAGGAAATCATCTTTATTCATATTTTCATGACAAATTATTTTTGGTTTCTGCATTATAGAAACTTCATTACAATTACAGTAGCTTATACCTTACAGAGGAATTCGAACCACTCACATATTTTTTCATATAAATTGAAGCAAGATTTGAAAGCGCCAACTCCTGCTTACATATTAAATACATTGGGTTACGGCTGTTTCTTGTACAATGCAAGGTTAGTCATACAATACTCAGTTACGTATCTATAGTTACGTCACCTTCAATCAAACTAACACCCTATTAAAAGTATACATGAATTGTATGTTTAATTTGTCTTCGAACAGATTTTTATTTGAGTTGCTAGTTTTCACCAAATTAAAACTACCCCTGTGGCTCCCTTTCACTAGCATCTTTTACACGAAGAAATATATCAATTAACGAGATCTGCTATGGTATAGTGCCACACCCAGTAATGGGTTAACAGCGTGATGATATATTTATTTATTTTTACCAATCAGATATACTATTTTCATTTTAACCTGAAGGGATCAGCATAAAACGATTACACGTTCCTGTCCCATATAACTACAATGAAATCTATTAGTGCGGCTACCACAAATCGCTTAACGATTGTCACAATAGATAAATTTTTAAGGGTCGTATTCAGCCTAAAATTATTCTTGTTTTTTCCTATGATTGACCATTTAAAAATACCGGCGAATGGGGCTGTACAACCCTGTGCGAACCTTGTGAAACTACTTATAACGGGTCATATTTTGAGTTCTTTGTAAACGTAATTGCGATGCATTTAATCGTTTTATGCCGATCCCTCCAGTTGAAAATGAAAATAGTATATAACAACATAGACAAAATTAATTGTCATCCAACACTTGGTGAAACAAGGTTTAATAAAAATATAAAGTAAACACTTGGCTATGTTTCACAAAATTCAGCCTCCAAGTCACCTTATGAGGGCATCGTCAGAGGCTGGCCATCACAGTTCAGTTAGTAACCATAGACAAGTGTTTACTTTATATTTTTATTAAACCTTGTTTCACCAAGTGTTGGATGACAATTAATTTTGTCTATGTTGTTATTTAAATTGCTATTGCGTAGCTTTCCCTTTTTTTCGGTAGATGGCATGACCAGTTCCACAAAACTTCTCATGTCATCTTACTAGTTTGTTAGAGATCTTATTCTCTGCTGGCACAGTTCTTCGTCACCAGCTTCTTCACATGAACTTTGTTCTAGGTGAAGAAGTGAGTTATACCATACTGATGAGCTCTAATAAGAGCGAAACGCGTCTATGGTTACTAACTGAACTGTGCTGGCCAGCCTTTGACGATGCCCTCATAAGGTGACTTGGAGGCTGAATGTTGTGAAACATAGCCAAGTGTTTACTTTATATTTTTATGAAAATAGTATACCTGAAAAAGGCTATTTTCGTTCCTGAAATACGCATTAAAAAAGGTCATTTCAGTACACGTGTGACAAAAATTTATTTCACAACTTAAACATTATCTAGTGAAGCTTAGTTCTTAAAATAAATATCATAGACTAGACCAAGCATAAGTAAAAGACAAGTATTGAATTCGACGCATAGTTTTTAAGTCTTCGAGCGTATAGACAGAAGTACGTGAATACATATTGGTATAAGTACCTACAGGTATGTATATGCAAGTTTCGTAAGTAACTTACAGAGTTAGAGGGGGCTTTTAACTATATGCATATGAACGTGTGCGAGTGTACGTAGACACGACGCGGCGAATGAGACAAGGTAGATGGATAAATGTAATGGTCGACGTTGCTCGTTGCTATTTGGCCAGATGGCAGCGGCTTGATGTTTGCTGAGTGAGTTGAGTGACCTCGTGCTGCAACCGGCGACCAGTGATCACTTTACACAGCACTCTTTGCCAAAATGTATCGCCTGATTCGCCAAACCAGAGCACGCTATTTGCCTCATTGCCTCGGTGGGAGATGTACCGGCTGTTCAGAAAACAGCACGGACGACGCACTAGCTTAGATTTTTTTCTAAATTTAAATTCTAATTTAGATTCATTATCCGTTGAGAATATTCGGTACATTATGATTCTTTTGATACTAATTATACTTGAGTGGAAAATTGAGAAGAATGTTGTTTGAAGAGTAGGTGTTTGTCAGATGAGATGCTTTGGGCTTGTGGATAGTTTGTGGAATATTGGAAAAATTGGTGTGTTGGTCAAATTGAGGGTGAGAGATTGTGGGGACAATCTAGAAATATATAGATGGATATGACTGAAGATTTGCTATGTGAACGAAAGATAAAAGGACGTAATATGTATGTTTTTTATTTTGCACAACTAAACTTAATCCCAAATACCGAAATCGTAAGGAAACCGAAATTTATTATTTTAAAAACCTGAAACAAAAACCTATATGACATTATCAAATAACCTTAATTGTTAAACGAAACCGAAATTTTACTGATACAAAAACCGTTAAACGTAACAGTTTTCAAAAAAAAAATCGGTTCGAGTTGATATATCATCACGCCTTTTACCTAATACTGGATGTGGCACTCTATCAAAGCATATCTCGGTAAGTGAAATATTTCTTCGCGCGAAGTGCGGTTATCGGCCGTCAAATCACAACCTCCGAATATGTTAGTACAGGGGGAGGCACAGGGGTAGATTTAAATTGGTGAAAATTGTTTGTCGGCTGTGAGGATCGAACCAGGATTCTCAAAATCTACAGGCCGACTTGATATAACCTTAACAGTTGGTCAGCCAGGAAACCCAAAGAAAATGTAGGTTATAATTTTAAGTTGTAGTAAATATAACTCTAGTATATAAGTTAATAATTAATAAATATCTCATTAATAATTAGAAAAGAAAATAAAAAGTTTCGTATTTTTCTTATTGTACCTACATGATGTATGTGACATGTATTCCCATAAAGTTACTAGATTGAAATTATCTATAACTGAGTCTATAATTACGTTATTTGTAAACATTACAAGTGTCAAGAACTTTTTATACGTTGAAGGACAATCAGTTTGCAAGCAAGCTTTCATTATGCTTCAATAAAATGTTGATATTTTACTTTGTACAAAGAACACGAAAATTACTTTTAGTTTTTCGTGTTTTGCTATTAAATTTAAGTAGGCTAACTGACAAATGATGATATTCCGTTCGTCGACAGAAAGTAGGAAAATGAACCTATTACTCAGATTTAATTTACAGACTATAAGGAATCATTAAAACATTCCTACAATTCCATTAATTTAGTTTTCGCCTAATTTAAATATTATACCATAATGATCTGAAATTTCTTTTAAAATACTTTAATCTAATAAGGTTCTCAGAAGACTTTGATACTTTCAAAATCGTGTATATCTGCCATCAAACGTACCTAATGGAGTAGGTGGCTCAGTGGTATCAAGTCGGCCTGTGAATCTTGAGAACCCTGATTCGATCCTTACAGCCGACAAACAATTTTCACCAAATTAAATCTACCCCTGTGGCTTTCTCTCCACTAACATCTTTGGGGGCCGTAGTTTAACGACTGGTAGCCGCACTTCACGCAAAGAAATATATCATTTACCGAGATCTGCTACTGCAGAGTGCCACATCCAGTAATGGGTAAAAGGCGTGATGATATATTTATTTTATTTATTTATAAACGTATGTAAGTATTTTAGAAAAATTATATTAATTCTATTGTCATTTTCTCAGAACTAATTAGAAAATTTTGACAATTACAATCTTACATTATCTCCATTACAAGTCAATGACTGAACCCGATTCTGATTTACGATGAAGAAACCATCAAGATCTTTTGACAATCTTATAGATACGTATAGATGAAGAGAAATGAAATATAGCAAGTTTTTATTTAACTGTTAGTTTGAATATTTGAATATTGTATAAAAATATCAAATTGTCAGTTAAAATTATTGACAGATTTCAGATATGAAATGCAGAGTAAATTGTACTAATTTGAAATAAAGTTCATGAACATTTTATTAGCTACTGTCAATTATTTATATACCGACAAATTTCCATTCCATTAATTTTAAACAGCATTAAAATGTAATTGCGTCGAATAAAACCACGATAAGTATAATTTGGATCTGTCTGAAAGTTTTCTGTTTCCAAATAATAGTTTACACAAGATATCTCGCCAGGTTTATGGAAAGTTAGTCACAGACAATTTTCATGATTATACATATTAAATACTAGGCCCCTTAATATTATTATTATTATTATTTCTAAGAAAGGAAAACAGACTTATTGTTAAATTCATCAAACAAAAAAGACAGTTTCGTAATAGCAAAAAAATTCACGTGCAGCCAAAACCTTTCACTTAAAATGTTGTTGACCTAACATTGGAATAAAAAATTGTATAGAATTTAAATAATAATAGAATCGAATGTCTGAGTTATTTTTCTATGGCGTATTTTGACAGTGATTTACGGATACGTCCAAGAAATAGATTAGTGGCATGAACATTGAATCGACTCAATTTGCATTGCTAAACTAGGAGCAGTTGAACAGAGCGCAGAACACAACAGTCCGACTTTTTGCTTTCTGGGTGCATGATTGCAGTCTTGAGGAAGTGGAGCGAACAGGAAAACACTTAATTTTGACATTTTAATGGAATTAATTGCTAGGATTTTAAATTATGCTTATATGCTAATTTTTACGTTGTAACTTTTGACTTTTGTTTAGAATTTGTTATATTAAATTACAATGATATTATCAATGATCAATGAACACGTATTTCAAACGGAAATTTGATATCTTATTTTCGTTTGTGTTTTATTGTCTTTCATGCGAGCATGTGTATTTCATTTATTTTGTTTCACAATAAACTATGGTTATTTGTGTATCTAGGCCGCGAAGTACACTATATTCTGAGCGCATAATGCATAATGTTATTTAAAAACACTTAAAAATTTATTACACATTTCATTTCAAAATGATGGTTATTATAAACATTTTCAGAAAAAAAAAGGTTAATTATCGGTGGCATTTTGTGATCACATTTTAGATTGGATAAAAACAGTCTGCCAAAATAGCTGACAGGGTAGTAATAAATTTTTATTTCCACCTTCTATGTAAATAACACTTTACAGGCATTTATAGTAACTAAAGAAATGAGTAATTTCAGTGAGTGGCCCAGTAAAATTTTACTAGGGTCATAAAAATAAACAAATATAAACTAATTAAAACTTATTACTTGCAGTATTTGCAATATATTGTATATTTTCATATAGCATTAAATCCATTATTTCAAATTATTTACTTCTAGAATTCACGAAACTGTTAAAACTGACACTAGTTATTTTTTTATTACAATGATCAAAACACCATGACAATGTTTAGTAATATATTGTCCTACTACCAACAACCTTAGATTACAAAATGTAATGAATCTTTTTATAAAACTAATAAAGTAAATTAATTAAACAGACGCTGTGAAGGTAGAAATAAAACTTTGTATCCACTGGACTTGAATATGCCTATGGAGTAGGTGGCTCAGTGGTATTGAGTCGGCCTGTGGATCTTGTAAACCCTGGTTCGATCCTCACAGCCGACAAACAATTTTCACCAAATTAAAATCTACTCCTGTGACTCCTCTAACTAACATCTTTAGGGGCCATGATTTGACGGCTGATAATCGCATTTTACGAGCATAAATATGCCAGTTATCGAGATCTGCTCCAGCAGAGTGCCACACCCAGTAATAGGTAAAAAGCGTGATGATATATTTATTTAAACTTTGCGTCTACTATGCACGAGTTCAGGCTAAACCGGAAGCAGAATTCAAAACCTTGTCATACAAAAAAGTGGCATTTATAGGTGGAGAATTTGTTTCAATTTTCGTAATGACCCTGTATTTCTTATGAAAATTGAGCGCAATGATACATTCCTCCATCTCCTAGCGAGTGCCATCAGCTGGTCCAGCACCGCCCAAGCCAATAAAAACTACAAGCGAAGTGGCTGACACGTACAATTAATTTTCTTATGTTATCGCAGAGCAGTCATCATTTAGCGCGGGCGACGGATATGTCGGCGAGTGACGCGCCGCTAGCCGACATCTCAAACCCACACAGAGTCGAGAGTTCTACGCTCGTTTTAATTTCATTGTGAGGTGGGATCGCATTACCAGTGGAAGTGGTCCACTGATGGTTCTGTATGATTTGCTTGCAGGCTTGGCACTTTGTTACACACTAGCTGCCATCATGGAACCTTTTTAATTGTGTAAAAGGAATGTGACTAAAGAGATAATTTCGTTATGTGGTGAAATATTATTTAGGACAAACTTGATGAATGGCTATTCAAACCACAAAATTAATAAATGTCCATGGATGATAACTAACTACAGTTAAGCCACTAATAACATTTTAAGGTGGCTCAGTGGTATTGAGTCGGCCTGTGGATCTTGAGCACAATTTTCACCAATTTAAAATCTACCCCTGTGGCTTCCCCGTTCACTAACATCTGTGAGGCCCGTGATTTGATGGATAAAATATATCACTTACCGAGATCAGCTTACGGCAAAGCGCCAAACCCAGTAATGGGTAAAAGACGTAATGATATATTTATATTCATTTTGATTCTGCTACTAATTCACACAAAAATAATTGATAATTAATGTAATATAAAACTAAAAAAAAGTGTGACACGTAATATGCGCGTAAAATGCAGTTACCAGCTGTCAAATCACGGCCTCCAAAGATGTTAGTGCACGGAAAGCCGCAGGGCTAATTTTAATCGGCTGTGGGAATCGAACCAGGGACCTGATCCGTAACGAAACCGTAACTGAAAACTACATCGATATTATGAAATCGTAACCAAAAACTGAAATTTAATTGATTCTGTATCCGAAGCGATATTATTTCGGTTTGAAAACCATAAATTTTTATTGGTATCAATAATGTACTGAACAGAAAATAGTAAGAATAGTAAAAAGAGTATGTTATTAGGTTTTACATTTTACTAAAGCTTTTAATAGCAATATTGTATCTGGAATAAAATTGGTGTTGTCTCCAAACTTAATTCAATATCTTCTTTTATTTTCTGAGTGATTTCCAAGTTCTAGTTCGAAATCTTGTTCTTGTATAGTTGCAGCCTCTTTCGCATCTAGACATCAAGTACTTGAAGAGCAGTTTACGACTCGTAAAATATCCCAGTCCGAAGCTTTGGGCTCGACTATTTAATCATACATCTGGCAATATTTAGTGCTGGTATAGTAGTCTCTGGTGTATCAACTCTGCCTTGATATTCATACAACAAAGTATCAGTTTTTCTTGGAAGTTTAAACTTTTAAATTTTATTACGAGTATATTATTATCAACCTGCATAATATATTATACATTATACTTTAATTTCGCTTGTGATTAATCTTAATAAAGGTCAAAACGAAGACGACAAGTTTAAATGGTAAAATTAATACGAAAATTGTAATTTTGATCTATCTTTGGTCTATGATTTTAGTGTCAAAATGCAAATTGCATTAGACATGTTACCAACCGTCAAATCACCGCCCCAAATATATTTTAAATATGATAGGATTGTTGCGGGAACGAAAGGTTCCAAGTATGAGATTCTCAAAATATTATATCAATCACATATCCAATAAAAAAAGGGAGGCACAAGATTTTTAAAAAGTTCTGTTTAGGCTAATTTTGTCCATGCATTATATAAAAATTCAAAGATATTTAAGGATTTCAAGGTAGGTTTTTCAATTCCAAACGTTTCCAGGCTTTTCCAAGAATTCCAGGACGGTAAGCACCATGGAGAAACAAACGAGCATGTATGAAAGGAATTATGAATATAGTTGAAGAGAAAATGATGTGTCAGAATAGGGAGTTTTGGCGAAGATTGTTTGAGGAATAAAAAATAGGGAGACACAACATTTTGAAAAAGTTCTGTTTAGGCTAATTTTCTCCATGTATTATATACAAATTCAAGGATATTTAAGGATTTCAAGGTAGGTTTTTCAATTCCAAACTTTTCCAGGCTTTTCCAAGAATTCCAGGACGGTAAGCACCATGGAGAAACAAACGAGCATGTATGAAAGGAATTATGAATATAGTTGAAGAGAAAATGATGTGTCAGAATAGGGAATTTTGGCGAAGATTGTTTGAGGAATAAAAAATAGGGAGACACAACATTTTGAAAAAGTTCTGTTTAGGCTAATTTTCTCCATGCATTATATAAAAATTCAAAGATATTCAAGAATTTCAAGGTAGGTTTTTCAATTCCAGACTTTTCCAGGTTTTCCAGGAATTCCAGGACGGTATACACCATGGAGAAACAAACGAGCATGTATGAAAGGAATTATGAATATAGTTGAAGAGAAAATGATGTGTCACAATAAGGAGGTTTAGTGAAGATTGTTTGATAAATAAATATTTAGTAAATGTTTTAAGGATTCGTGGTCCCCCATTTCAAAGGATATAGCGTAATATTATGTATCTTATTTTGTCACAGCTTGCTACATATATTAATTATCCAAAATAATCCTGCATTATAAAGCAATATAATCTATTTCAGGTAAATATAATTACTAATTAATTCAGTAAGTGATTAACTAAGAGGCAGTACAATGAATAATTCCCCTCGATATTCAAGTAAGGATCTGTTTACTCAATTCATCAACACCTGTATTTGTAACCTTGCCACCTTCTCTGCCTACAAAATACAATTTAAATTTAAATAATACAACATCCGACATCTAAAATACGTATTTATACAAATTAGACGAGAAAGCCCACGTAGTTTCTTTTAAAATGTAACAAGAATAAATTGTAGATTTCTACCATGTGGCAAACATCTGCTTCAAACAAATTAATGTCCGCATTTTGGCAAAAATTTTCAATTCATCTGCTACTTGACACCTACAATATCGTTGTTATTTTATTTCGTTGTTAACATCCAATTATTATATTGCAAATGCTACAAATAAAATTCATCTATTCGTCAGTTCTACTTATTAGAAAAGAAATTAATCAGTTTAATATCTTCATAATTCAGCTTCAGTTTCTTTTATTATTATTAGTCCTGAATAACAGGAATTAATCCTAATTAAAGTTCAGGTATCTAGACTTTAAATATTTATTTATTTATATAGTTTTGGGTTAAAGTATAGATTCCGAGATTAATGTATGTGCCAGCAAAAGATGTTGACATATGAGTATGCAGCTGAGAAATTTTGGTTGAACCAGTTCAAAAATCGAATTTTTTTATAATATGTTTCTATATCAATCAGACCACGAGAAATCGAATGGCGCAAAGCGCATTTTCATATCTTTTTTAGTTTTTGAGTTACAGCAATTTTTTACTTTTTAAAAATCTCAACTTTGAGAGCCCATATCTCGGAAACCAAAAGAGATATTGAAATGCGGTTTGAACGAGTGTATTTCTCGTGCGCCAATTAACTTATACCTAAATTTTGAAAATTTTGAAAATTTTTACTATTTTTTCGAAATTTTCCCATGTCAATATTTCGAAAACTTGACGAGATAATGAAAATCTATTAACACCAGTGAATTCCTCGGGTGAAAATACATAAGAATGCAAATTTTCAGTAAAAAATTCGTACAGATAAACTTTTTAAAGCAAAAAAACTGAAAATGACTGAAAATCGGAAAAATCTTAAGGTAAACCCCTTAAAAAATCTTCAAAAAACAGCGTTTTTCGATTTTTTGCTCTAAAAAGTTTATCTGTACGAATTTTTAGCTGAAAATTTGCATACCTATGTATTTTCACGCGAGGAATTCACTGGTGTTAATAGATTTACATTATCTCTTCAACTTTTCGAAATATTGACAAAAGAAAATTTCGAAAAAAAATACAAAATTTTCAAAAATTTCAAAATTTAGGTATAAGTTAATTGGCGAACGAGAAATACACTCGTTCAAACCGCATTTCAATATCTCTTTTAGTTTCCGAGATATGGGCCCTCAAAGTTGAAATTTAAACAAACTTAAAAATCGCTGTAACTCAAAAACTAAAAGAGATATGAAGATGCGCTTTGCGCCATTCGATTTCTCGTGGTCTGATTGATATAGAAACATATTATTAAAAAAATCATTTTTGAACTGGTTTAGCCAAAATTTCTCAGCTGCATACTCATATGTCAACATCTTTTGCTGGCACATACTTTAATCTCGGAATCTATACTTTAACCCAAAACTATATAAATAAATAAATATTTAAAGTCTAGATTCCTGTACTTTAATTAGGATTAATTTCCTGTTATTCAGGACTAATAATAATAATAGAAACTGAAGCTGAATTATGAAGATATTAAACATATTTTAAAATAAAATTTAGAACTCGTTTAAACTAAAAATTTACATCTGCAAGTTCATATGTCAATATCTTGTAATTCAGCATTTACAAGCATACTTTTTATATTATTCTGAGGTTTCAAATTTATATTTAGAAGAAACCAAACTCTATCATACGAAATAAGAGCTATACAACTGAGCTCCCTCTCCACTAATATCTTTGAGGGCCGTGATTAGACGGCTGGTTAGCGTATTTCACGCGACATAATATATCACTTACCGAGATCTGCTTAGACAGAGTGCCACACCCAGTAATGGGTAAAAAGGCGTGATGATATATTTATATTTATTTTATTTTACAACTGAGCTCCAACTATAACTACTCTATGTTTCAAATAACCACACAAAACTATATCTAACAAATGAAGTAAACTGAACGATGCAGTTACAGAATCCTACTTTTCACATATGAAGTATAAGCGGGGGCGTGTACCTATAACCCTGCTGTGACGCACACCTCTGGAATGCGACACTTCTACGTCCGTGCCTAGCTATATATACCTCACGGTTCCACTGCCAGTGCAACGTGGCATCATCATCATTCCACATAACCTCAAATCGTAAACACGTGGTCGCCTAAAATGTTACAATCATTTATTACTTGGCATAAGTCTATGAGAAACTATTGGGATTAAGATCTATCGAGGAACAGAACAAAAAGCAGAAAAGAAAATCAAGAAAATTAGAGCTTTTCCCCTATTTTGTAACTTGATCCTTATGTATTCATAAATATTATTATTATTTCGGGATTCTATTCGTAAAATAATGTATCCTATTTTATCTATTTTATTTTTATATATTTTCCTCTTGTAGGAAGAAAAAAATTATTACCTTTAATAGGGTAATAGAGTAGTAGATGTGGTCTTAAAATTTTCAAAAATTCCAATAATTATCTGAAAGTGTGACCTATGGCTATAATAATATAAAACGTATGTAATTAAAATCTTAATGAGTGGAGTATAAGCTAGATAATGTTTAAGCACATAAAATGCGAATTAGAATAATGAAGCACAAGTTAGTAATCGCTAATTGGCTAATTTATGAACGGAAGGAGGAGCCAAGTTATTCTATTCCAACCAATTATTATAATAAGATGGAAAGTAAATAAGCTAATGTACCTATAATTTTCAATTAACATTCTGAAATACCTATTGAATTTACTGCTATAAAGGTGCACATTCTTCACTTGTTTCAATACATTTCCATCTGTTTAAAAGAATCAAATAAATATATCATCACGCCTTTTACCCATTACTGGATGTGGTACTCTGGCGTAGCAGATATCGGTTAGTGAAAACTCTCAAAGATGTTAGTGGGGGCCAGACGGGTAGTTTTAACGTGGTGAAAATTGTTGGTCGACTGTAGGAATCTACAGGCCGACTCGATACCACTGAGCCACCTATAACGTAAGAGGAAAGTGTTTAGTTTCCTTAGCGGGTGACATTTAAACACGCACGGAAGGAAATGACACTTTACTTCAAAGGTATAAATATGGCCATTTTTTCACTTAATTTAAAATTAAACTGAAAACGATATAAGGATAGACTGATGTCATTAAAAAATATTACTAGATGAATGATAATAATAATAATAATAATAATATTTATTTACTGGTACGCAAATACATGCACAGTTCGTCAAAAAATACATAAGTACATATTAAAAAATACATAAAATGAGACAAGAAACGCCTACAGTCAAGCAAAAATTCAGAATTGTTAAGATGTATAAGTGAGAAAATACTAGATATTTGTTCAGAAGTTCGTATCTGTCATATATTCGTCAATACTATAGTACCCTTTTTTGAGCAGTTTGTTGACATAGGGTGCTGTTACTTTTGCATGTTATGTCTATATATTTTTAAAATTAATAATAGAAATTAATAACAGATTTACTAATTTACCTCTTGCACAGCACTTAAGAGTAAAAGCGGTCCATTATTTACATATTCTTGTTCAAAATAAATGATTAAATGAAGAATCAAAAATTTATATTCCTTTGACAAATTTCTTCCCCTCGACATTGTTATGATAAAGTCTTTATAAACTACTGTAGGTCAAAGTCAAAGCTGCTCCTTGGTCAAAGTCTTTAAACAGACTTTTTTGATATTTGAAACAATTGTTCATGAATCTGACAGATCAATTACAACTCGATATAGACAGAAATTATGTGTCATGTGAACATAAATAAATAAATATATAAATATATCATCACGCCTTTTACCCATTACTGAATGTGGCACTCTGCCTACGCAGATCTCGGTAAGTGATATATTTTTTCGGCGTGAAGTACGGTTACCAGCCGTCAAATTACGGCCACCAAAGATATTAGTGGAGAAGGAGCCACAGGGGTATATTTAAATTGGTGAAAATTGTTTGCCAATTATGTGAACGTGCAAAATATAAAATAAACATTAGAAATTTAAAATAATTATTTTTAATATATGAATCGATAGTAAGTACAGCTATTATTCAATATTCTTAAATAAGATTAGTATTTAAATTGTCATTTAAATATTGCACCAGTTCTTTATGATATTATTAAGTTTTAGCTGGACTGATGATGACAGTTCATCCTTATAACATTTTCAGTACATTTATTAATTCCTCCCCAGGAAGGAAAATTCTATTTCCTAAGTCTTGCTTGGTAGAAAACTGGTCGTAATAATGCCTGTCTGGCATATTTTTGTTAAAAACTTTTAAACAGAAAGATAAAATTATTAATTTTCCTAAGACGAGTATTCTTCTATCTTATATGGTTGTAATTTAATGTAAGAATAAGGAAAATACTGAAGCGTTTCTCCTGCTTGGTGTATTTAAGTCTGAGTTGAGCATTGCAGTGAAAATAGATATTTCAGTTAAGTTTAACTACAGCGGTGAACGGAGAATGTACGAGCGCTATTTTAGTTGCCGTAAGTTTAATATTAATTCCGCCAGCTGTTGGGAAACCTCAGAACGTTGCAACTGTTCAACCCAACCAGGAAAAAAGTTCAAATAAAAACGCTTATTAAAAGAACATCTTCGTGCTGCATTACTGTACACTGAAATTAAAATGTACCTAGCCTTTTTACAAAAAAGGATTACGGAATTATACATTTTTCTTGGAATAGAAACTAAACTATTGCTCTAACCAGAAATTAAGATATAAACAAATTTAGTAACTAGGTTTTCAAGGGTATGCTGGTTTATTGAGGTCTTTCAAATTTTTATAACATACAGTTTTTATTCCAGAATATGTAATTATATACATCACACTATCATAAGACATATTAAATTGTTTGAAAATATGTTTTTATTAGGTAGAAAATAGTATATTATATACGAAGTTTTATAAATATAAAAAACGAGTATCTAAAGAATTTACATACTTTTTCTACGATCGCAAATTAAGACAACAACAAATTTTCAAGTTTTTTTAATTATTTAGAATATAAGGTTAAATTACAATGACAGATGCCTGAAGCTAACTTCACCCCGTGCTTAATATCTCAAGTTGTGACTAAAACGTTCGAAGCCACAGCTTGTTAATATGTGATTAAGAAGTTAATTAGCGCCATGAAAACCAGTACGTTAAATGACATTTCAATAATGGGAATAGAAGAAATAATTTCAAATAGACTCAATAAAGTTAAACGTCGCCAAAATTTCCATATTGCTCTTATAAGCAATGTGCACCCAGCAATGCAGCAATGGCTGCTAAACCTACCCTAGATCTTTTAGCCAATATAGATTGCTCAATAGTCAAATATATAATATGCTTAACTAACTTTTATACAAGAATACAATGAAATATATGTATGTCGATAGATTATAGTCCAAATATTTATTCAGATATTTTATTCTAAAATAATTTAGCCTCTTTAACACTATTCAATATCACCTCAAAGAATCTGACATCTATGATAATTTTGTTTCTTTTTTATACTATATATTAAAGGGATGTTTAAAAGAAAAATGTGATATCAACAAAACATACAAACAAGATTTGACAATTTTGTGCAATTTTTTTTTTGTTTAACGCATACATTTCTAAGAAACTACTTCAAATATACATCTTAGTTTTTTCAATCAGAATTTATTGTACCTTTAACTACCTGATGTACAGATACAGACAGTTGTTCAACCTGTACCTTTGCACATAAATATAAATAAATGCTTTTATCAGGAATCTCGTATTCAACTATTTGGATTTTCATGAAGTATTCATGCGTCGGTGACTGGATTGACATGAAGCAATTAGTAATCGATCCATGTTGTGTATAATTGACGTTGTGACCTGTGCACTGGACTATGTTTGACTTGACCCTCTTGTAGATATAGTCAGCACCGAACTAATATATTTATTATAAACACGAACACATTTATACATCGATAACTCACGTTAGAATTCGTCAAACGAAATAATTGTTTTTCTTTGTGTTCATTCACCTCAATAATTATTACCCATTTCAAGAAACTTCTGTCAGTTATTTTCACGCTCTTCAAAACTTTTGTGTGTTAAATGTTTTTGAGATTTTGTTATTTTTAATACCACATACTCTTGAAATATTCATTAAGTATTTATTCGTTAGATTCTGAAGTTAAATTCGTTCACGTACCAAATATACTATAAGAGCTTCACCAGATACACTTTAATAAGCTAAGTTATCCACAATTCCTAATTTTTTTGTTTGAAGAGATGGTGATAGAAAAAGAGAGATACGATTAAATGGATAACCTAGTACTAGTTTTCCGATAGATTTAATCATGTTAAATTAAGGATTAAGGATGACCATTGGATGATATTATATTCACAAACGATTTTTTTTATTTGTTTTCAATTGTACATTTATCAGATAATATGACACTACTTTTCTTATAAATCATATCGTTGCCTTTTATGGGGAAACAATTACTTTCCTCCCTAGTGATGAAATAGTATGTTATGCATCAAGGGAGGGAAACAAGCGATTATTTCCGCGTGTTTGCCAACTTCACACAAGGGATAATCGCGCCCTACCGTGAAGCATATTATACTTTTCGTGCACAAAAATTACTGTCTTATCGGGACAAATGTCAAATATGGGTTGCGTAACTAGTTACCTAGGAAACGCCGCAAACAGCTAATAATCGTAGTCTCTAGGCAGAGAAACATCTCTCTAGGGAGAGAAACATCTCTCTAGGGAGCGAAACATGCTACCTAGGGAGAGAAAAGCAGTGTTTTCCTCTCTAAAATTAGGGAATAAGAACGTGTTTCTTGTGCATGTGTTACGAAAAGTGTTATACTTCCTTCTGGCAATGGAAGAAAATTTATGTGCGAAAAAAATGTATTCCAGGATATAAATTGTAGTTGAACCTGACACAGTAGATCAAATTGAAATTCTGATCGGTATTTAGCAGATAATAACCAACATAAATATTTTTGGAGTCTGTCATACCTTCAATGGACGTCATTAACGATGCAAATCCATGATTGGCAAATAAATAAATGCGTGGTGAGTCTGTGACAGTAATTACGTCAGTAGTCCAATGCAAACATAACATGCAGTTATTCGTGCGAGCACACACGCATAACAACCAGTTGATATTCGAGGAATTTATGATGTCCAAACAAATCAAACAAATATTATTAATTTACATTCCGCCAACAACAAACTAAATAAATTGTTACAAATTAATACATTTAATAAAGCGTTATTAAAATACGAATAACATATTTAATAATTCATATTATGTAGATATTTGAACAAAAATAATGTATGATAAATGAAATGAAGTTCATGCTAAATCAATTAATTATTGTAGATATTTATAACCTCTCTGTCAAATATAACAAAATATAAATTGTAGAAGAATAAATAAAAACGCAGTTCTCGTCTGTCAATAATGTATATATAAATATTAGATGACAATTATGACGTAACAATCATTCCATGTGGAATGAACTATACGACTAAATTAATAACTAAATAGTAATAATTGTAATAACACGTTGTATCAAATATTAAAATAGTCGTCTCCGGGGAAATTAAATATATGTGAATTATATATTAACATGAAACACGTCTATCTACACGCGAATTTTTTTATATTATAAAAATGTACTTGAAAATATTAACACCAAATAATTATGATGTCTTTAGCGAACGAAGATACTAACAGTGAGCATTATAAAATTATTTTTTTCGAAAACTGTCATATAAAGTTTTTTGCATCCTGCAAGTTTTTGATAGAAGAAAGGCTCACAATTTAATAAAATTTGTCACTTTATTTTTTTGCTTAGAAACAATACTTCTATTCTTTAACAAAATTTATATTTAATGTTCCAATTAAGCAATTATTCATATTTATCCCGCTTGAGGAAGCTAACTGGTGTACTGGAATAGTTTCTTTAGAAATGCAATGCGAATCCCAATAAATCGCAGACAAAAATTAGTACGTTTGTTTGGTTTCTATTGCCAACCAGCTGTCAATTGCTGGTCAGAGAACACCAGATTTGATAGTAATTATGTTACATACATTGTTGTCATGGAGACATTAGATGTCACATTAATTAATCCAAAACGTCCAAATTTTCTCATTACATTATTACTAATTTTGGGACATAGTTTTCAAAAAAACGTTGTTTGATACTCGATTACGAAATGCTTTTGCATTCTCGAATGCAAAAGTAACATTTCGCAATCTAGAATTAAAAATAACTATTTTTAAATAAGCTAGTCAATATTGTTCAGTGAATAATAAGTGTTAGTGTAATTGAATGAAGTTGGCCATGTTTAATACATCAACTAATGCATCTAATAATTTTTATTTTTATTTTTTTTAAATGTGACCACGCTGTCAAGTTACAAAAAAACCTTAAAATATTAGAAAATATAAATTAAAACAACCTTACTTTATTTGAAAAGTGAAGTTTATGAGATGAAATGAAATGCATTTAATGGAATTCCGTATTTTATATACCTTTGAAGCAGGGTTCGTAAATATCATGATATTTATAATAAATATCAAAATATCTGATATATAGGATATATATCAGATAAATATCACTTTTTGGATATTTATTTTTTAATTTTAGTTTTTGTACACATTTAGAAAAACTGAAAAATTCGAAAAATTTCACTTTTTCGGAGGCTATATCTCAAAAACTAAACAAGATATGGAAATGCGCTCAACGGCGTTGAATTCCCCGTGTCCGAATTGACTTATAAGCAAATTTTCATACAATTTTATGCAATTTAATATTTTTAATTATTTCAGATTTTAATTCAATTTTACCAAAAATCCTTAATCGTAGGATTATTGAAACGAAAATTTACATACATATGTATTTTGACCCACTGAATCCAGTGGTGCAATCTTCAAATGCATATGTCTTCTGGTTTTCGAGAAAATATTAAAAAACCGCCTTTTGCGATTTTTTTGGCGGAAAATAGAAAAAAAATAAAAATCGCTGAAACTATGTTTATAAGTTAACTGAAGCACGAGAAAATTAAAGCCGTTGAGCGCGTTTTCATATCACATTTAGTTTTCGAGATATGGCCTCGGAAAAGTAGAAAAACTGAAAAATTCGAAAAATTTCACTTCTCCGGAGGCTATATCTCAAAAACTATTTCATATTTTTATATAATGGATATATATCATTGCAAAAATATGACGATATATATCAAAATAAATATCATGATATATATCGATCGATATATATCTTCGAACCCTGCTTTGAAGTAACTGGGAAATATATTTTTTTTAATCACGTTATGGATAAGTTAACTTAAGTTACGTTACGTAAACTGTGAATCAGGCTTTAAACCAAAAATTGTTTTGAACTATTTCAACATGAGTTCTGAAAGTATTTTCCACATGCTATTCATTTTGTAGTTTTATTTATAAAATAATTTTAAAACATTTGACAGCAGGAACGATACGTACATTTTTTGTATGACATCATATCTAATCAATTATAATAAATAAATGTATAATGACCTTTATAAGAAACCTTTCATTTAATTAATAGTGACAAATTTGCGTAATATTATAATTACACGTTAGATATTGCAAAATAACTAAACACAGCTAAGCTGTATATTACCTAGAGCAACGTGTAGCTCTGGTGTGCGTAACAAAAACTAAATTTGTAATTTATCCGGAGTCCACATCGTCCGCCTTACACAAAAAATCTGTCGTCGTATCCGGCGCGGCTCGCGTCAGCGGAGAACAATGGCGGACAGGCTGCGTGCCTCGCTGCGCACAGTTGCCTAGGGATAAAGGGCAGCTATGAGAAAAACTGCTCTTAATTGTATGTATGAGAAGGTACGAATAAGTACCTACTATTATAGGGTATATGGGGTAGGTGGCTCAGTGGTATGTGGACAGGGTTCGTAAATATCATGATATTTATAATAAATATCAAAATATCTGATATATAGGATATATATCAGATAAATATCACTTTTTGGATATTTATTTTTTAATTTTAGTTTTTGTACACATTTAGAAAAACTGAAAAATTCGAAAAATTTCACTTTTCCGGAGGCTATATCTCAAAAACTAAACAAGATATGGAAATGCGCTCAACGGCGTTGAATTCCCCGTGTCCGAATTGACTTATAAGCAAATTTTCATACAATTTTATGCAATTTAATATTTTTAATTATTTCCTAAGGGGTACCCCTTTGGTTTTTTCAGATTTTAATTCAATTTTCCCAAAAACCCTTAATCGTAGGATTATTAAAACGAAAATTTACATACATATGTATTTTAACCCTCTGAATCCAGTGGTGCAATCTTCAAATGCATAGGACTTCTGGTTTTCGAGAAAATGTTAAAAAACCGCTTTTTGCGATTTTTTTTGGCGGAAAATTGAAAAAAAATAAAAATTGCTGAAACTATGTTTATAAGTTAACTGAAGCACGAGAAAATTAAT
The DNA here is from genome assembly GCA_947425015.1 of Pterostichus niger. NCBI lineage: Eukaryota > Metazoa > Arthropoda > Insecta > Coleoptera > Carabidae > Pterostichus > Pterostichus niger. The sequence continues at coordinate 36,937,587 of OX380339.1, forward strand.
GCCGTTGACCGCGTTTTCATATCACATTTAGTTTTCGAGATATAGCCTCGGAAAAGTAGAAAAACTGAAAAATTCGAAATTTTCACTTTTCCGGAGGCTATATCTCAAAAACTATTTGATATTTTTATATAATGGATATATATCATTGCAAAAATATGACGATATATATCAAAATAAATATCATGATATATATCGATCGATATATATCTTCGAACCCTGTATGTGGATCTTGAGAAACCTGGTTCGATCCCCACAGCCGACAAACAATTTTCACCAATTTAAATGTACCCCTGTGGCTCCAGTCCTCCACTAATATCTTTGGGGGCCGTCATTTGACGGCATTTTACGCGAAAAAATATATCACTCACCGAGATCTGCTTAGGCAGAGTGCCACTCCCAGTAATAGGTAAAAGGTGTGATGATATATTTATTTTATTTATTTATTATAGGACAGCAAGGGAATGTATCGTGTGACGTAATGTGGATCACTCGTCCTACGTTCGTGTGTGAAGAACGTAATAAGGAAGTGGACTTATGGTAAAGTCGTTACGAATTCTTAAAGGAGTTATTGTAGGAGTTGTTTTAGTGGTTAAATGCAATTTTGTGTTTTCACAAACGCTACAAAAACAGTATCTAAGGAGAGAAATGCTTAATTATCCGTCCGGAGATCCCGACTTCGAATCTCACTCAAGCTAAAAAATATATGAACTACCATACTGCGGGTCGGTGAGTGCGCATCTTGTACTGTAATTGGAATTAAGTTCCTGTTGTACAGCGTAACATAAATAAATAAATAATTTCTTTGAGATGAAAATTTAAGCCTGAAAGCAAAAGGCCAAGGGTTGCAAAGCACCTACAGAAAATTGCATTCTCCTCCGAGGTATATTTAAAAATTAATGCAAAAAAAATTATTGTATTTTAACTAAACATAACCAACATGTTTATGTCTCTCCCTGGGCATATTTCGTTCACGTATCAAATATGCTGTAAGAGCTTCACCGGATACACTTTATAAGCTAAGTTAGTAACTCACATTCCTGACTTTATTGTTTGAAGAGATGGCGGTAGAAAGATCTAGATACGATTAAATGGATAACCTAGTGCTAGATTTCGATAGATTTAATCATGTTAAATTATGCGTGGTGGCTGAGCGTGTTAAGGCACATCTCTTAACATACTGTGACGTCACCCGAGCCAAGGTTCGTCAGTTCGAATCCGCCTGTTCGACTACGAAAACCGGCAGTACGGCAGTGTAAAAACTGCGGCTCGGTGTGTCCGGTAGGCCCAGGCCCGATTTGGGCTGTAACGCCACAGATGATGATGAAATTATGGATTAAATAATATTTTTTAAATGGATCGTCATATTGAAATGACCATTGGATTATTTTCAACAACGTGTTTTTTTATTTGTTTTCAATAAAGGTACTTCAAAATTAATGCAAATAAAATTATTGTATTTACTGATTACAACGTAATTCGTAAAAATAATTGCACATTGCCTGAAACAAACATTTTTCATGCCACTGGATTGATAGGTTCCAGTAACGAATAAAAATTAAACATTAAAAGAACTGTTACAACATTTTAATTTAAATCAGACAGTAACAACGTGATTTACTTAATTTTAAGTTGTGACAGAAATTAATTACTTTTCTTAAATTACGAGTATTTGAAGGGTTAAAACTAAAAAAAAAAAACTTACTCAAAATAGATTTAGCGCATTTGATATATAAATAACTGTTATTTCCAGTCGTATTGATTAGATCTGAGTAAGATTTGAACCTATGAACTTTCGTTTAAAAGACAAAGACAGTCTGTTAAGTAACACCAATACAAAAGTAATTTATATCGTACAATAAACGTCTAAAGAAAATGAAGACAATCTAACGCCCATTTACGCAACAACTAAATTAAAATATGTCACCAACATTTTTCATTTCGGTACGTCTAGATTCAGTTTGTTAAGCAGGCATAGCTAAAGTCTATATCACTCAGTATGATTTGACATATGGCAGTGTGTGGGCTTGGGACAATCGGAGACTCGCGATCTAAGAGATGCACAATGGATAAATATGAAGCGAAATAGTTGTATCGGAGGCGGTTGTGACTGCAAGCTAGTGGGTGGTCAACAAATAAACAGATCGAACTATGATGGATGCCCTGATGATAGAGAAACGTATTCGTAACGGGAATTATAATTGGAAATAATAGATACAGCCCACAATACTTATTAATGGAAATTACAACGTGGTGATACGTTAAAATGTGTCGCGGAAGTGAACGATTTACTAAAAATAACAATAGACTTCACCTTTCCGTTATCAGTTTACATATATTTAATGTACTACATTCGATATTTACAAAATAGATACTATCTATGGTTGATGCATGATCAGAACAAGACGGCAAGATGATGAGTAGGTATATATGTATGACAGCTGAAATGGTTTGAGCATACAAAACAAATATCGAATGAAGAATTGGTGTAATGAAGGGTGAGATTGTGTGGATGATTAAGGAATAAATGAATGTTTCAAAGGTTCGTGTTATCTCATTTGAATGGTAGTAACACTACCCAACTGTCACTCACCAATTTAAATGAAACTTGGCACAATAGTAGAACTCTGAAAAATATTTAAACTCCTATTTTTTTTTCCGGAAATTGCTGTTTAGGGGTACAAACCACTCCTGAAAGGTGGTAAAAGCAAGAATCGCCAAAAATGAAATTAAATATTACGCGTTCAACATTGGTTACCCAGGGGTATCCTCGAAAATAGATTCAGCGACCCTCAAAATCCCCCGAGTAACTAGTTTTGAATCTAAAACTCTATTTATTTATTTATTTATGTTACGCTGTACAACAGTAATTTAATCGCAATTACAGTACAGGGTCCGCACTCACCGAGCCGCAGTGTGATAGTTTTTATATAATTTTTTTAGCTTGAGTGCGATTCGAACTCGGGATCTCCGGATTCGAATTCCGTATCGCAATTCACACCACCGTACTGACGGAATAACGTAATTTCATCTCCCCCATCCCCTTTTTAAGCCCTTAAAAAGTGCATATAATCAAAATGACCTCAAAAATAGATTTTGGCGATCTCAAAAACCCATGGGTAAGTAATGTTGAACGCGTAATATTTTGGTATTATTTAATTTAATTTAGGACGAATGCGAATATGATGTTTCGCTCTTAAAAATATGAATTTACCTCTCATCCGTTTCGGATTTAATTTGTACATATTATATAAGCAAAAAATGTAATAATTTGTAAACTGATCGTTGATGTACCATGGGATTAAATTTATACGATAAAATTTAATATGCGGTAGTGATTCCATGGGGGTTCGCGGTTATGGGATAATGGGTCAACGTCCGGCAGTAACCCCCTGCGCCCATGGCCGCCCGTGCTGGGCGGGGGACGACCAACAAACAACACGAGCGCACGTCTTCTGGCCGAGTTGTGACAACGTACAGCTAAAATTATTCTTCCGCCCACGATCACTACTTACAGAACACGAGACAGAATCTCGTGGACTTGCTGATGTTGATGCTGATGCTGATGCTTGTTGCCGCGGTCTCCTCAACCCACTAGCTCTATGAAGCGGACGGTCAATTACATTCTATGTACATGGACCAATCACAATTCTATGATATAAATTTATGCTACTCTGTACAACAGGAACTTAATACCACTTGTAATACCGACTCCGGATTTATGGAGCCGCAGTGTAGTAATTCATATATTTTTTTTACTTGACCGAGATTCGAACTCGGTATTCGATTCCGTAACACATCATTGTATGACTTTTAGATCCCTCCATTCGCACTAATCGATGTTACTGTTAAAAATTCTTGTTTGTAGGAAAATGTATCTAGAAAAAATTAAAATACTTCTGGACAAAGTGCTTATCTTTTCTAATTTCAAACGTTCCTAAATAATAGTAGTACAAAATTTAATACTTTGATAACTGCATATTGGGTAAATTGAGGGTGACAGATTACAGGAGCCGGACTAAGAGATGGGAGGAGAACATGGTAAATTCGAGGAATCTCTAAAAAGCAATTTGGTAGAAACGTTGACCGAATTATTAATAAACGACTATAGTTGTCCAGATTCATCCTTTGATCATTTATAACTATCCTGGCCCTCAAATAATTAAACTTTTATATATTTTGTCAAACGTTAAAATAAGTAACGATACCTGACACTAGATGTCCACTAGTACCTTAGAGGTGCTGCCCTCTTTAGTATCTTGTTAGTGCTGCCACCTTACATCAAAATTAATCATTTTATCTCCAACCTAGTAAATCTTACAATTTGAATTTTGCTAGTCTAAAACGTATAGTTGTTTTCTCGCACTTCGCTATCTAATGTACTTAATTAGTAATTGGATGTACTCCACCGGGTACAAAAGCTATTGTAAAATAATAGAACGACGGTACAGTCGCAATTTAAGCATGTGTTCAGTAAATTTCTGTTTTATTGTGCTTGTTAGTTTATGTATAATGCTCGTGTCCATGTTCTAGACAAGTGGGTTTTATTTGCGGTCAGCGTTATTATTTTTTGTAGAAACTGTTAATAAATTCACATGAAATAATTACTCCTAATAATTTGTTTGATTATAAACAGGAATCGTTTAAAAAGTGCTTAAATTTGGATATAAATGCGACAGTTTTGCAGGATAATAGATTCAAATTTAAAACGTAAAATTATTTTTAAAATAATAATTTGTTTCTTTTAGTTTACTGTCAGTGAACATTGTTTATGAGAATATAATTTATGTTCAAGCATTAAGAAAAATATTGTGGTGCATAAATTTCAGACATATTAAACGTATTAAATTAAAAAACAACTGACAATATATTTTTTTACTCCCGTTATTAAAATGTCATTTAACGTACTGCTTTCCATGGTACTAAATAACATCTTAATCACATGTTGATTGTTGATGAGCTATGGATTAGGATGTTTTAGTCACTGCTTGAGATATTAGACACGGGGTGAAGTTAGCTTCAGGCATCTGTCATTGTAATTTTACCTTATATTCTAAATGATTTTAAAAAATGAAAATTTATTGTTGTTTTAATTTGCGATCAGAGAAAAAGTGTAGTTTGTGACTCGTTTTATAAATGGTTTAGATATTCGTTTTTTATATACTTCTAACTAAAGACCTTTATAAAACTTGTTACATAATATACTATTTTGAACTTATACGATTAAAATGTTATTTGAGGTACTGGGTTCCATGGCGCTAAATAACATCTTAATCACATGGCTTCGAACATTTTAGTCACGGCTTAAAATATTAATTTACGATCGCAGAAACAGTATAGTACGCGACTCGTTTTATAAACTCTTTAGATACTCATTTATAAAACTTGTTAAAACTCTAGAACTCGGTTGCATGAAGCAAGGTTAACCATGTTGTTAGTTAACAGGATGTCAAAAGTTAACAATAGCCAAAATGGCTAACATCACATTTTACATATTTTTATGTTATAATTAATTAATAGCAGCATTGTGGTTATTAATAGTTACATAACAATTATAAAGTAATATTTATAACAAATAATTATTCGTTTGTAGTATACTATACAAATTATATCATTTTAACTATGAAAAACTTTTCGTGTAGTTAACAACTTGATTAACTGCAACAGGGTTTAAAATATTTAAAAACACGTCATAAAAAATTCAAATTATTAAAAAAAAAGTGTAATTAATTTGTATTTAGTTACTTACTGCTGTAGTGCGTTGTGATTGATGTAACAGTTCGAGACAATGTGTATATAGCGGTGTGGTGGTCGGTGGCGCACCGTCTTGTGCAATCGATCTGCGGCGACTGCGAGACTGACGCCGGCGTCCGACGCCGCGGCGCCGCTCAGTCGCGGACAACGGAAAAATTAGCGATATCACAACCCCCAACACTAGCATGGAATACTGCAAACCATATTTACCCTGACAATAGAACCAACGTCACAGTCAGAACGGAGAATAACAATTCAATTCAAACAATGGGTTCATTGCGTAGGTATTAAATAAATGCAAGTGCGCAGTAAGACGATGCCATGCGGCAAACTACACACTTTTCTTAGCAACATTTTTAATATGGTCCATTTTATGTTACGTCAAGACTTGGGGATTTGAACCCGAGATTCTTTGTCTACGGAGAGGCATGCCTTCCTCGGGAGGCATAAGCGATTTTCAGAGGAGACATAAAACATGGACGCTCTTAATTTTAAAATTAATTTATTGTAGGGGTAGGTGGCTCAGTGGATCTTGAGAACCCTGCTTCGATCCCCACAGCCGACAAACAATTTTCACCAAATTAAATCCACCCTTGTTGATTCCCTCCACTAACATCTTTGGGGGCCGTGATTTGACGGCTAGTAACCGCACTTCACGCGATAAAATATATCACTTACCGAGATCTGCTTAGGCAGAGTGCCACACCCAGTAATGGGTAAAAGGCGTGATTATTATTTTATTTATTTATTTATATTTATCGTCTTTTACATTACAATTAGTCTTGTGCAAAAAAACAACATGTAAGTATTATTAATTATTTTTGTATTATACTCAAAACATCAAATTTTTTTGTAATAATTTTAAAATATCTTGGGTATGATCAATATCATACATCACTTTCATTTATTTATTTTATTTTGTTACTCTACACTACACGAACTTAATACCAATGACAGTACAGAATGTGTAATTAAATGCCACATATTGTGGCATCTTAATGGCACAGACACTTGCCAGCTTGCAGACTCAAACCCAGGACTGCAAAGGTGTCTTACGTCACAACAACCAATACTCGACGCTCTGAGGAGCTCCATCGTCGCACCAATATTTTTCTATCTATTTCAAAAGATGTTTTGAGATACTAAATGCATTGTCTAATTCTCAACTTTTTTTATTATTATTATTTACAATTTTATTCTAAAATAATAAAAACTTAATCACAATTATAGTAGTTTATAGTAGAATCTAGACCACTCAGACACAATGGCTGGTAGCACAAGCTTTGTTTTTGGGTGTTTTAAAAGCACGGTTTTAACACCCAAAAACACTGCTCTTAAAACAGGCAAAAACAGAGCTTGTTCTACCAGCCAATAATATTTTTTTATATATGTTGGTCAGCGAGATTTGAACCCACGACCTTTTCCTTGGCTGTACCGATTTTTAATTAGTCTGTGTTTTAAATATGTCGCTTCATCTGCATTCTTAATACCTTACATAAACTTTCAACATCAATCTTGCATATGTATATATTTTTGTATAATGTGCATTAGCCAGCACAACACAAAACACATTGACCATTCAGATGAGTCACAATCACCCTTCCATAGTCGTTCGTAGCCAGACTAACAAGTAATGTAATTATAGTTGGTCACATCACATTGAACCAACTGGCATGGCATGGCACGGTATGGCATGGCATGCATGCAGACGACCGCATGTTACGAATGAGGCGATATCAGCGCAAAGCCGCCTACATGTAAACGCGGAAACTATTCTTATTATGCTGATCTGAATTTACGATTAAGCAAAATGTCACAGGCATACATTATATACCAACCGGTTTATCGTGATAATGATAACGTGCAACATTTATACCATAAACTTGTTTTAAATATCACAATAATTCAATCGAATCTATTCAGCGTGTAGAAATATATTTTAAAAGATGTGTGGTCGAATCTATTTACGAATTGACTTTATTGCCATCTTAGGATATTTTAACGCTTCATAATTTTATCTAACAACATTCACTGTCAATAGTCAATGCTAGAGCTTTCATTCGGACTCATATCAAACGTATCTACTTTTTTATCGGGATTGAAATTATTCATTTTATTTCTTAAAATCGAGAGTTTGAGCAAACAAAAATTAACAACAACCAATGAAACAATGTTATCCAGAATAACATATGATGAGGTAGGTGGCACAGTAGTACCGAGTCGGTCTGTGGATTTGAGAACCTGGGTTCAATTTTCATCCTTGTAGCTCCTCTATTATCTTCTTTAGGGGTCGTAATTTGCTGCACTTCACGCGCTAAAATATATCACTAATCAAGATCTACTACGATGAGTGCCATATCCAGTAATGGGTAAAAGGCGTGATGATATTAGTTAGTTGATGAACTAATAATCGACATTAAGGTATTACAATTAAAACCATTGCCAATTGAGTACTTTTGCTTAGATATCTATATTACTTTTTCTTATTTCTTATCTGTCTTATCACAAAAGTACAATTTTGAATAAAAAATGTTAAATTGCTAAGTTTGCGCGGGTCGAACTTTGTTTATTTAAACAAAATTTAAACAATGAAAGATCATAAATTTATATATTTAAAGAGCGATAAAAGTATTATTACAATTTGATTTTTTCTACTCCCATACGTACTGGTTTCCATGACGCTAAATAACATCTTAATGTGCCACAAACTATGGCTTCAAACGTTTTAGTCACGACGTGAAGATAACCATCAATGTATTACTTTTCAAATATTTAATTTGAACTTTACGTTTATTTGTTGTCGTAATTTACGGTTGCAGAAAAAGTCTCGAACTATTATTAATTTAATACAACCAAATAAATACATTTTTTTATTATTATTAATTTTTTAATATATTGCAAAATTAATATATAATTAGATGAAAGTAGATAACCATATTCATAAATTTGCAAATTTTATTCGTGATTACAGCTGAGTAAATTTAATATAGGTAGTTTGTTATTTTTTATGCGACTAGCCGTATACGTCTACCTATGATTTATCAGAATTTTTTACTACATTTTATATAGCTGATAACATCATACACATTAACGAGAATATATTTGTCATAAAATGTACATGCTAACGATTTTATATCTCATATTTGTTGATAGCTGTAATCGTACTCATATATATATAAATTTTTTCATTATCAATATTTATATCAATTTTATCAAAAATAAATGTGTATTTCTATTTATTTCTATACAGAGGCTTCGTTCGAGATATCAATACAATTTTTAATATTGATAAAACAGGATTTTCATTCATAATAACTATTACATTAACGCCATTTTAAATTTGTAAATTGTAGTGTAGCAATTGTAGAATTCAATTCTTCTACTGCTAACATCTATGGAGTTTGTAATTTGGTGCTCACAATTTTATTGAATGAATGTCTTCCTCTGAGATCTGCAAACTAAGAAATGATAAAAAGTTTAATGAGATATATATCTATACACTAGCATACTTTTAGTTTCAAAATTCATAGTTATTGATATGCTTAGACCATGAAATAATACATGAGGATTTGACGCAATTAAAGAATGAATTGTACATTCTAAAAACAACAAACTCTCTAACACATTTCACAGATGATAATAATAATATAATTTTTTTTGCAACTGCATTATGTACAATTTTCATTTATGTAGTTGCCAATAGCAGAGGACGATAACATCGTTTTTACGATCGTCATTAATAGCAACGTAAAATAAACTAATATTGAAATAGACATATTCTGATGACACCAGACAAGCGACCGAACAATAATGTCCTTCCTTGCTACAATTTAAATTTTACTTTCAATTTTAATATTTGAAAAAATATTAAATATTCTGTTCACTGTTAAATGTCTCTACCTCATTTACTTATTTCCGCAGTAGATGTCTCTGTTGTTCAAACACCGGAAAACCTTCCCCAAAACTATTGACACATTAATTTCACCTGCAACCTCTAATGGCCGGTTACTCTGAGTTTCTGGGTTCAAACACAAACACACCCGTGTTGAGTGTTTGGATAAGTGTTATGATCACATCGCATATCGTAAAGCCGGAGCACCACTATACGCTGGACGCAGATTACTCCTGAAGTAGGTTTACACCAACATTTTGTGTTTCTAATATTTTATGCCTTAAACTGCAAAATATTTTTAAGGATATTTGGGAAAAATTTCAAAATAATTTTATTTTTTAATTTATTTAACATGAGTGTCGTACGTATTTTTTTGCGTTAAACATTTTAAAATTATTTTATAAAAAACTGCAAATCAAAAAGTACAGAATAAATGTTGCATCTTGAAAGATCTGCAATTTTAGAACTATTCCATTCAGGGTAGGTGGCTCACAGTCGATAAACAATTTTCACTTCATTAAAACTACTCCTGTGGCTCTCCCTCCACCAATACCTTTGTGGGCCGCGATTTAACGGTTGGTATCCGCATTTCACCCGCATAAATATATCACTTACCGAGATCTGCTACGTCAGAGTGCCACATCCATTAATGGGTAAAAGGCGTGATGATATATTTTGTTTTCTTTTCAGAACTGTATGAAATTTATTTACTCTCATGCTACTTTGTACAACAGGAACTTAATCTCAATGTTGATATATTTTTAGCTTGATTGGGATTCAAATGCTGCAATGCTTTTAATACTACTTAATGTCTAGTATTTAATTTTGTTAATCACAGAGCACAACATGGTATTGAGTCGGCCTGTGGATTTGAGAACTCGGGTTCGATTCCCACAGCCAACAAATAATTTCCATCATATTAAATCTATCCCTGTGGCTCGCCATTCACTTATATCTTTGACAATTGGCATAAATATATCACCTATAGAGATCTGCTACAGCAGAGCGCCAGACTCAGTAATGGATACCAAGAGTGATGATATATTTATTTATTTTATTTATAAACTGGACAATGAAAAAGCAACCATCCTGTATATATTGACTTTCTTTTAAGAAATATACGATACTAAATGTATATGTAAGTAATTTTGAAAATATTATTTGATTTTTTACGACGACTTGTAAGTTACATCGGACAGGCTATAAAAGTATAAAATTCTTGTATTCTGTGATTACTTTATGTTCGGAAAACCGGTTGGAACCTAAATAAATGTCATAAAATTTTTAAATGTACATTGCGCTACAAGGAAAAACAATTAAAATCATCGAAGAAACACTAAATATTTTTACAAAAATGAATTAGCACTAACTGCGGTCTGCGGTGAACCAGATTCTATAAATTAAAATTCTATGAAAAGCTATTACTGTACAGGCATAAATAATATTCGATTTCATACATATTATCCACACACTGATAGCGAAAAACCTTATCTACTCACAAGTGTACTTTTACTATTTACTGTCGTCTGATACGATTTTTTACATCCTATTTATATAAAATATTATTTCACTCTGCAAAATAATTTTTATATCCAACAAAAATACAGATTTATAATAACTTATTTATTAAATTTTAATCACAATACAAGGGACCTACAAATTTTATTGGCATTCGAACCACTTCAATGAAACATATTTTGCTTACATTTAAAAACATTTAAAAAAGATTGAATATGGGAATATTTATATACTTAACTATTAATTTATTTGTGCACAACAGGAACTTAATTCCAAGCTTACAGTGGAATTCGAATATAAGTTGAAAAGAGCGAGATTTGAAGGCACGACCTTTAAGTTGCAAATTTTATCTCGATTTTCATCCACTACGCTACGATTATCTATAACATATTTATTATAACAATACGTAGATAATATATTTGCAATTGTTAAAAACAAAAAATAGCGGCGCTCATGTACATATTAACTGTCAAACATTCTAAACTAACTATTGATATCAAAAACTTATGAATATATTATGTACAACAGACATATATAAAAAATTCAAAATGTAATAAAGTTTTACGCGTTATAAACAATAAATAACAAAAAATGTAATGTTTGTTATTATTCTACCTAGGAAAATATGTATACATGTGATTCTTATAAGAATGGAAGTGAGTCTAACTAGAAACTTATTGGATTTCTCGCGTCAGTAGGATCTATTTCAGTTTGAAGCACATGTTGGCTTCCTTTACACTTGAAACAAACAGAATTAGAAACTAAATATGTTATTCTTCTTCTTACAATTCACTCTTTCTTTATTATTCCACAAATTTCAACTTCAATTTCAGTTTAGTATCATTTCCGTAACAATTTCAAAAATTAAACGAAACTTACAAAAAAGTTCAATTAAATTTAAAGTTGTTAAAAAGCACGACACATTATTATGTAATTTGGAAACATTTCAAATGCGTTAAAATGTTAAAAATTGTCGGCATCAAATGAGTTTTTTTTTGTAATGTTCGCACAATATCGTTTGCGAGATATTACGTATAATAATACTTTGATGAGTGCGAATTCACGCAAACTGCGAGTTTTTGAATGATGCGATATGCATTTGTCATATTTGACAAATTTAGACAATTAGAAATTGAGGAAATTTGGGTCGTAGCATGCGCCGGCTTTTCTCGTGCGGAAATATAAATGCGTACCGGCGTTTTAGTCGCAATATGTTGGAACTCTCGCATATACGCAAATTTTGCATTTTTTTTAAGGAAACAAATATTTTTCAAATTTCTAAGGAAAACGCACAACAATTTTGTTTTTTTGAAGATATATTTTTCAATTAGTATCCTAGTTGGACTCTTAAACTTAATTTGTTTATTGTTAATAAAGAAGATTCACAAATAATTACCTTCACAGAGACTAAAAAGTCAGTCCACAATTACAGAATAAAAAAAAATAGTTTATCGAGAACAGTACAGAATCACTCACAACAACACACAAAACCACCACAGAATGTTGTATATATATATATAGAAGACAGTTACTCCGTCGACACTGTATATATATTTATTTATATATGTAGTAAAGAGTTAGTAATTTTTGTCGACACGTTATTTAAGTTGGCGACACTGAATGTGGAGAAGCACGGCCGGTAAGCATGAAAGCAGGCAAGGGACTACCAGTCAGATAGAAAGCGTAGAAATGCGGACCTGCGGAGTGTCAGAATCCGCCGTCGAATGGAAACCGCACAGGCGCAGACCGAAAGTAACGCTTACTGCGTGCGCAGGAATTCTAGTGCATATGTGCATGCGGAGTGTAGTTGTGTGCGTGCGGAAAGCAGTTTTGGTACAAGGGAGTAATGCGAAAATTTTGCACATTTTCTGGAAGAAAGGATTAGCAGTTTGCAGGGATGTGAAGCTACGAAGGGGTGCTTAATTTTCTTTCAAACACTTGCATTAGCATATGCATGTGAATTGTGGATGAAACTGCTGGAGATATTTTAAACGCTGCTATAATGAAAAACTTAAATATAAACAGTAAATAGCACTGTTTATAAATACCAGTGACTCACTTTTATACATTATTATTTTGTTTATGTTATTCAACTTGTTTCATTTAAGAACTAATTAATTCATGTTTTATTGTCATTAGTTTTATAAATATTCACTCTTATTTTCATATAAAATTTCTTAATCTTAATTCATTCCAGATAAACTTTAATTATATTAAAATTTAAAATATACATACACTTTCTGCTTATCGAACGTTCCTTAATTAATAGTTCAAATTAAAGATACACAAAACTAATTTATATTCTACAAGAATAATTTAGAATATTTAACAGTAGATCAATTTTTGATGACATCTTTGTCAAGTTTTTAAAAACTACTAAACTTATCAAAAATCTGACATTGATTTCATTTTAAAAATCATCAATTTGGGTAAATATTTAAATTGTGCCTCAGAAAAAAATATTTGCCCATGCCACTGGTTGTACAATGAAAGTATCTTTTTTATTTGAAAGATTTATTTTCATATGTGACTTAGTAATTTATAAGAAAAACAAAAAAAAACCCGAAATTATTTGGTTATTATTATTCAATAACATAAGAAAATTTTCAGGAAAACATGAACTCAATTTTCTAACACTTATTTGACGCATTATTTAAGAAAGTTTAATAGTTCAAAACATACACAATTTTAATGAAATAATTGACAATTTATTTTGAAAGTACCATTTCTTAGAACAAGACGATGATTATTGTGTCATAAGATCGAATTCTAAATAGTCTGTATTTTAGAAATTGTCTCTAGAGACCTTGAGGATATTTTACATCTTTTTCTTAATAATATATTAGGGTATAGTTTTCTTTATTTATTTCGTTATTTTTTAAAAAGCATCTTTAGTTTAAAAAGACAGTCCTGCATTTAGACCAATGTTCCAAATAAGAAAAGTAATTTAAATTTTACTTTTATTTAGATAATATTGTAAGAATTTACATTTATCTTTATTTATAATTTGTTCGGAAGTACGATGGTGTGGTTAGTGGTACGGTATTCGAATCTAAAGATTCCGAATTTGAATTCCACTCAAATTAAAAATGTATAAACTACCACACTGCGGCTCTGTCCGCCCGGATCCTGTACTTTAATTGGAATTAAGTTCCTGTTGTACAAAGTAGTATAAATAAATAAGATAGCTTTATGAAACAGTGTTGTCAAACTTTTACCAAAAAGATTTCTTTGACATATTTTTCAATAAAATAATTTAGAAACTATTATTCACAGAAAATTTGCCACGAATTTGTTTAAAAATAAACCAATGAAATGAAACCTATTTTGATAATTTTCCACTGGTGAAATTAATAATAATAATAACCCTCAACTTAACCTTAATTAATATTTACAAAAAAAATAATAAAAAATAAGTGAGAATTTGTCACTGTAATTAAAAGTCCTTGGTTACCAATAAAATAAATGCTATTTTCATAAACTTCAAGTGAAAAAAAAATAAATCGAAATGGAAAATTCTCAATGGAGAATTGTTTCTATAGAAGATATTTTTGCTTGTTAAATTCTCACGCAAAATATAATACGTAATATGAAAATTGTCAGATAATATTTTGACATGAATTTAAATTAATTGTTAAGAAAATAGGAAATATATACAACTCTTAATTCATGTCAAAATATTATGGGCAATTATCATATATCACTTGTTATATTAGTTATGAGAACATAATTTTCAAGTAATTGTAAAAATACCACTTTATGTTACAGAGGGGAAAGGGATAATTACATTATTGTCTTGAAAATTTTACACCATCAAATTCCTATAAGTAACTGTAACTTAATTTACAACGCCCTAGTATTTCTCTTAGTTCTTATGCCTAATAAACTAGATGACTCTCCCAGTAATCCATCGCTTTCATCTGCTCCATTCTCTATTTCCGGTTTCCGGTTCGCATCCCCCGGTGTTACCCCGCTCCACCCCGTGGTGTCAAATACAACGCAGAGAAAGGGTTCGAGGTTAAGACGGAATAAGGAATATGATTTATATTCAACCCAGCGTTGAAGAAACACACCGTGGCCAAGCAGTCGTCACTCGAGCTTAAGCCGTGCTTTTGTTTGTTGTAGTCAAAGCGAATTCTTTTGTTTGCTAGGAGAACAAGATGGACGCCAGCGGACCACAATCCAGGTGTAAATTTTACTCGTAGTCCTATGAAAAATTTGATATTCAATAATTATATCACAAGTGCAAGGCAAATACCTGAATATTTTCTCGAGTGCACGAACGTGCACGAGCGAAAATATTCTGATTGTATTTGACTTGCACGAGTGGTATATTGGTAGAATATTTCCCGAGAAAAAGTTCACATTTGATATTTTAAATTATTTTTATTATAATTTAATATTTATTTAAACTGTCATATAAACGTCAGTTGTCAGATCTTTAACACTTGATAAACGTCCAATGCAATTTTAGATAAAAAATATATATTTATCAAGTGGTGTAAGCAATAAAACAATTTTCTTAGAAACGTTATTAAACAAATGTAAATTTTTCATTAGTGTTGTCAAATTGACATATTCGAGTATTGCACTTGTGCAAATATCCGGATATTGCACTTGTGCAAAATATTCACTGATATTCGATTGTGATTGGTCGAAATTAAAAAAATACTGTAACCTGATTGGTTGAAATTTTTCGAGTGAAATATTCTACCGTATCATCTGATTGGTTGATAGTAATAATTTGTGCGTTTACTATAAATTAACACCTTCACCTGCACTTACCTCTTACGTTACTTCATTATTAATGCAGTTTTAATAAAAAATCATAAGGTGACTTGGAGGCTGAATTTTGTGAAACATAGCCAAGTGTTTACTTTATACAATTAATTTTGTCTTTGTTGTTATAAAAATTAAACATTCTTCCATGGTAACATAGCACAAATTACAACTTTAAAAACTAAATTTTACATCCTTGGTAACTGAGATGTAATAAGTCAATTGGCGATAAAGAAAATTTGACATTATTGTTATGAAAACAATATATTAGTCGTCGTAAATAATAAATATTTGACAAATTTGTTATAGTAATAATACATTAATCATTGCATTTGACAGATATATTTCAAGATATTTAAGACATTTTAATTAATTTTCCCGTTGATCGTTCATTAAAAAGTTTCATTAATGGATACAAACTATGCATTAATGCATGATTTTCATTAATACACAATTTTTTGTATGCGTATTTATTTATTTATGTTACACTGTACAACAGGAATTTAATCCCAATTACAGTACAGGGTCCGCACTCAACGAGCCGCAATGTGGTAGTTTATATAATTTTTAGTTTGAGTGCGATTCGAATTCGGGATCTTCGGATTCGAATTCCGTAATGCTATACACATCACCGTACTGACACATGATACATGTAATGTAGCAGATATTGGCTGGCGCTAAGATCTAGACAGAATTAAACTGAATGATTTTGACACTACTAGCTAAATAATATCCACATAGTATTCCAATGAGCTAAATATCAAAATATAAATATTATTCGAAATACGAAAAAAATACTGGTGCTAGCTAACGTCAATTGAACTAAACGCATTCACTGAAATCTAATGTCATGTTATCAAAACATTTCTAACAGGTACGTTATCAACCTAACATAATTGTCTGCGAACTTCGATGGACTTTGATAGTCCCATCGATAAAGATATTCCTAACTAAGAACAAGATACACGTGATTATGCTAGCCATATTTTCAGATTTGCTAGTATACATAGTTCTCTTAACAAATTTGTTATGGAATGAAATTAGATTTTCTCCAAATTAAATTTAAAAAACTCGTTCGTCTTTAAAAACATCACTTATTACTCTTGGGACATACACAGAATGTTTCAAAATTATTGCAAAAAAAAATAATTCTACCGAAATTCGCAAAAATAATTGCACATTTTTGTGCCACTGGTCTGATAGGTTATAGTAATGAATAAAAATTAGTAAACATTAATTATTGGCAGTAACAACTTTAATGAAATCATATTAATTTGAATATTTACTAATTATTATTCATTATTGTAACCTATCAATCCAGTGAAACGAAAAATGTTTGCTTCAAGTACCTGTGCAATTATTTTTACGAATTTCTGAAAAATTCTTTTTGCGTTGTATTCAGTACATCAAATAATATTTTTCTACAACCATTAAAAAAAGTAGGCGTTTTTGAACATATTTTTATTATGAAAGTAGCAGATTTTTGCACTAGTGCAAAAAATGTGAATTATTTCTGCACTAGTGCAGAAAAGTAATTTAATATAAATAAACTTTATACAGTAAAATAATTGAGTTTGTTTGTCATTGTCAATTGTCTTGGATACATTAAACCAGGTATCTTTCTAAACTTTCTAAATTAATAAAAAATTTCAGAGATGTTACAATTACTGAAATTTGTTTTATTATTTTTATCAAAATTTGGTTTATGGTTGTAGAAAAAATAGTGTACGCAACTCGTGCAGAATGGGGTTTTTTGAACTCACGGTCTTGCAGCATTCGCTTCGCTCATGCAGCAACGGACCACTCATTCAAAAAAACCCATCTTTCTGCACTTGATACGTAAATAACTAATACCTCTTATTTTTTGTAATAATTTTGAAACACCTGTATTACTATTTTAAGGTAATAATAATTTTCAAATATTTCTAATATTAAATTTCTAAACTACTGCGACCAGTAAGTATCCTACAGCTATCGGAAGTATTGGATATCTTGATCTCCAAAATCAACCATTTGAGTTAGTTTTAACAATTCACAATACATCGTATAACTGTAGGTGTTTGTAAGGAGATCTATGCGTAATTTCGGCGTAAAGGGATATTCACAACAGCTCCGCGGAACATAATAATTAACACTAATGAATGTGGATAGCATAAAGTGATTCATCTCACATTAATTTAGCCCGTTATTATCATATATCTAATAAACTTGGTAGGTGTAAGGTGTACATGTATTGTCGAGAAATTATTAGCATGCCAAGTCGAGCTACGTTAGGCTATAGTAGCATAGGCTATGCAGGCATGTGCAGCAGAGTATGGCTTATGTTTCATATATCACTTTCATTGGCCGTGTTTTATACCGGAAAATTTATTTGTGTAATTAATTAGTTTAGATTAATTGTGCATTTCGTAATGCATAGAGTGAATAAAAATAATGAAACCATAAAATTCTAATGACCCAGATGTCTTCAATGAAATTAGAAATTAATTATAATTTTGATAATACGAATTAACATATTTTTTTTGAGATATCAGGCCACTCATCAAGACAAATGTCCTAATAATAGCATGGCGCTTACGTAATACATGCAGCAATAATAAATAAATGCTAGACATTTGAGTGATATAATATTAAATGAAGCATGATAATTTCATACATAATAAATAACAGTGATTGAAATGCACAAACATAAATATTTTTAATAATTCTCACGCAATGAGGCACTAAATAAACCAGATATAGATAAATCTCTCATCATTTTGTTGTTAGTGCGGTGATGGAATTTGAATACGGAGATCTCAAGCTTGAATTGTACTCAACCTAAAAATGAACTACCACACTGAGGCTAGATGAGTGCGGACCCTGTACTGTAATTGGGATTAAGTTCCTGTTGTACAGCGTAACATAAGTAAATATATAAATACAAAACAGAAATTCTAATAATAGTTGAAATTGCAGATGAATTTGTATTAACAACAAAGATAAAATTAATTGTCATCCAACACTTGGTGAAACAAGGTTTAATAAAAATGTAAAGTAAACACTTGGCTATGTTTCACAAAATTCAGCCTCCAAGTCACCTTATGAGAGCATCGTCAGAGGCTGGCCAGCACAGTTCAGTTAGTAACCATAGACGCGTTTCGCTCTTATTAGAGCTCATCAGTATGGTACAAGGTTCGTAAATATCATGATATTTATAATAAATATCAAAATATCTGATATATAGGATATATATCAGATAAATATCACTTTTTGGATATTTATTTTTTAATTTTAGTTTTTGTACACATTTAGAAAAACTGAAAAATTCGAAAAATTTCACTTTTCCGGAGGCTATATCTCAAAAACTAAACAAGATATGGCAATGCGCTCAACGGCGTTGAATTCCCCGTGTCCGAATTGACTTATAAGCAAATTTTCATACAATTTTCAGATTTTAATTCAATTTTACCAAAAATCCTTAATCGTAGGATTATTAAAACGAAAATTTACATACATATGTATTTTGACCCACTGAATCCAGTGGTGCAATCTTCAAATGCATATGACTTCTGGTTTTCGAGAAAATGTTAAAAAACTGCTTTTTGCGATTCTTTTGGCGGAAAATAGAAAAAAAATAAAAATCGCTGAAACTATGTTTATAAGTTAACTGAAGCACGAGAAAATTAATGCCGTTGAGCGCGTTTTCATATCACATTTAGTTTTCGAGATATAGCCTCGGAAAAGTAGAAAAACTGAAAAATTCGATAAATTTCACTTTTCAGGAGGCTATATCTCAAAAACTAAACAAGATATGGAAATGCGCTCAACGGCGTTGAATTCCCCGTGCCAGAATTGACTTATAAGCAAATTTTCATACAATTTTATGCACTTTAATATTTTTAATTATTTCCTAAGGGGTACCCCTTTGGTTTTTTCAGATTTTAATTCAATTTTCCCAAAAATCCTTAATCGTAGGATTATTAAAACGAAAATTTACATACATATGTATTTTGACCCACTGAATCCAGTGGTGCAATCTTCAAATGCATATGACTTCTGGTTTTCGAGAAAATGTTAAAAAACAGCTTTTTGCGATTTTTTGGCGGAAAATAGAAAAAAAATAAAAATCGCTGAAACTATGTTTATAAGTTAACTGAAGCACGAGAAAATTAATGCCGTTGAGCGCGTTTTCATATCACATTTAGTTTTCGAGATATAGCCTCGGAAAAGTAGAAAAACTGAAAAATTCGATAAATTTCACTTTTCAGGAGGCTATATCTCAAAAACTAAACAAGATATGGAAATGCGCTCAACGGCGTTGAATTCCCCGTGCCAGAATTGACTTATAAGCAAATTTTCATACAATTTTATGCACTTTAATATTTTTAATTATTTCCTAAGGGGTACCCCTTTGGTTTTTTCAGATTTTAATTCAATTTTCCCAAAAATCCTTAATCGTAGGATTATTAAAACGAAAATTTACATACATATGTATTTTGACCCACTGAATCCAGTGGTGCAATCTTCAAATGCATATGACTTCTGGGTTTCGAGAAAATGTTAAAAAACCGCTTTTTGCGATTTTTTTGGCGGAAAATAGAAAAAAAATAAAAATCGCTGAAACTATGTTTATAAGTTAACTGAAGCACGAGAAAATTAATGCCGTTGAGCGCGTTTTCATATCACATTTAGTTTTTGAGATATAGCGTCGGAAAAGTAGAAGAACTGAAAAATTCGAAAAATTTCACTTCTCCGGAGGCTATATCTCAAAAACTATTTGATATTTTTATATAATGGATATATATCATTGCAAAAATATGACGATATATATCAAAATAAATATCATGATATATATATCGATCGATATATATCTTCGAACCCTGAGCGTAACATAAGTAAATATATAAATACAAAACAGAAATTCTAATAATAGTTGAAATTGCAGATGAATTTGTATTAGTCTGAGAATAGGAAATAGATTGCGATTTACTAGTTTGTGACTATAGTGACAAATTATCTTTCATAATTGCCTATTATATCTATCTTTGTGTTTCATGGCACAATTTGATACCATTTTCAATCACCCTATATATTACTTATTTATAACAAATACGTAAAGATATTAAATTTAGTAGGTCCTTTCGAAAATATACTTGTACAGCCATGAAATGTTCGTCTTCTCGAACAGTTGTGTAGCAAGTACCAACTGATTTAGCAATGTTAGTATTGAGTGTACAAAGTAAACGTATGGCACGTATTTTTTTGATATGCGCCCGGCAGCGGACACCGCTCTCCTACGCAGCACGCTACGGTCTCAAATAGCATGACACACTTACAGATGACCTAATATACGTTCAAACAACATGAGCAGTCATATAGTCATAGTTCCACAGCTCATAGTCAAGTGACAGTAGCAACAACAGCAACAGCAACGACACGTTGTATGTAGGCGAACATTATTGAAATTATTCCATTCATGTGATATTTACTTTAATCATTTCTTTAACTGCTGACATCATCTCACCACGTAACGAGTTACAGTTATGTCATATTGCGTTGTTACGCGAGACTTATTTGTTTTTCAGTGCGCGATTATTGGATTTCGATAGATAGTGGTTACTGTTCTAGTTCATCTCGGATTTCTCATTATTTCTGTATTGCTTTTATTTGCTTTTACTGATTTCTACGATTTGATGAATCTACACATTTAGGCTTTTCCGAAACGTTTACGAAAATAACTTTTGTCGACTGTGGAAATCGAACCTGCGTTCTCAAATCCACTTGGCTACTTGATACCACTGAGCCTACCCATGACACATTTAATAACCATTTATTCGTTAAATTCATCTTGGAATTAATCTTCACCAAACATTCCTACTCAGGTACACCACGCTTCATTTTTGTTCAAACATATATTCCTATATCATCTTTCAGATTCATTGTTAGAGGAATGGACATAAGTGAAAAATTAATGAAACCGGTATATAAGAGTGAATGAATGGATGTGACTTAAGATTTGTTACGTGATGAAAGATTTAGTGCGTGAGGAATAAGTGAGTTTGTATGGAAGGAAAGTAAATGTGGTTGAGTGTTTGATGCGAGGATGGTGTGTCAGGATGAGATTGTTTGAAAAATCTAATGAGTGAATGTTTCAGAGTTTCGTGCTACTCCATTTGATTGGACCATTTCAACTGACTCATATCCCCACTCTTTTACCAACATTCTTCTCAATCTTACGCTCAAGTATAAAAAATGTCAAAAGAAAAAAAGGTACTTTTAAAACTGTCCAGTGGCGTAGTTAAAAATATGAAATACAAAGTGAGAAAAATAAAAATTAATGGATATAATTTGAAATTATAGCATGAACCTATAATATGTATTCTTATCTAAATATCTATAGATGCAAATAGAAAGATATGTGTAATTAGTCAAATGAATATCGTTCACCGCATGCATGCGTTAACGCCTCTGCGCATGCTTATGTAAGCGCGCACGCGTGTGCCTACTCATTATTCAGTGTGCGTGCCTGAATACATTTGAAATTACCCGCAATTGATGTGTGCTAGCTAGCGTTACACACTACACACATCGCTGTACCACGAATGCTATGTATGTGTGTATGTAATCATTGGTGCCATGGAGTCCTGGTGATTCTTAAGCTCATTTCACATCTAATGTATGTTTATATCGGGTGTTATGATGTTTATGTGTGATTTACACGATTTAAAGAAATGTTACTGGTGGTTTAAGTGTGTGATGCCGGCTTCATTTGGTCTTTAGTTGTGTAATAATACCTAGAGGGTTTAGTTATGAATTTTTTTTTTGCTTAGCAGAAATTAGTTTTTGCTATATATTGTACAAAATAAATAAATTGCTGGTCTACTGAAAATGTTATAAGAATAAACTAAAGGTCAACTTAATAAAATCATAAAAAGCTGGGGCAATATTTAAATGAGAAGTTAAAAAAGAAAATGGCATTCAAACACAAATTTTATATAATAATATTAAATAATTCACTATCAATTCATGTAATAATCATAATAATTTTTAATTTCTAAAGTTTATTTTATATTTTGCATGTTCACATGACACATAATTCCTGTCTATATCAAGTTGTCATTGATCCATCAGATTCATGTACAATTGTATCAAATATAAAAAAAATCTCCCGGATATGATTAATGCTCGAGGGCAGATTGGGCAAAAAAATCGTAACGACACCAACACAGAAAGTCAAAGTAATTTAAGTTTTATATTTTGCTTAAAACAATCAATAATATATCCATGGCAACTTGTATCCAATAAAGAAAATATCAATCTGACATTTTTTGCATGATAAAATTTCCATTTATTAATTTTGCTTAGGTAAGTCAAGAAATTTGTATATTATTATAGTAACATTGGCTGGTAGCACAAGCTCTGATTTTGCCTGTTTTAAGAGCAGTGTTTTTAGATGTTTTAGCTATATCTAACATGTTAAAACCGTGCTCTTAGAACACCCAAAAACTGGGCTTGTGCTACCAGCCAATGTTTCTATAAAAATTAAATATTTCATAAAATATCTACAAAACTTCTGGATTTACACAAAAGTCCACCATTTGCATATAACATTTTTTATGTTTGCAACTTTTTGTAAAAATTAAAAATATTTACGATGCATATAACATGACCAGTCTTTCCAGATTTTTATTATTTCTACAAACACACCTATGAGTCATACAATCACCATTGTGCGAAAATTATAAATTTACACTACACCAAAAGTAATGTGGCTCGTGATAATGAAAACAATCATTTGTTTCAGCTTGATAGCATTCTACATATTTCCGCTTTCTCATAAATAGTTTACATTAAGAGTAGAATTTGTTTATGAAATCGGATAAAAATAACTTGCCGATGAGATTGCTAAAATGGGTTTCGTCGTAAATTTCTTCGTTTTGTTTATTTAAACGTTGTTAAAAACAGAGAGCCTACAGGCTGTCAGATTTATCGATGATCAACCGGTTACGAATTGCTAATCATTAATTACTTCTATTGTTCGGTTCAATGGATGATTATCTCAGTAGATGACATGTTTTTTAATCACGTTTGCTATTTAAAACCACTCATAATTTACATTTGACATTCATTTAACTATCTAGCAGTATGGTAATGTCGTTAGCGTTACGACAATCAACTCTGAAAAACCCGAGTTCAAATCCCACTCAAGCTCAGCGAGTCCGGACTCTGTACTGTAATTGGGATTTAATCCTGCTGTACAGAGTAACATAAATAAATACATTTTATTAAAACTTTTAATAGAAAAATTTGTAAGTACAGGGAAAAAGTTGTACATTTTCAAATATCAAACAATTTGAAAATAATTAAGGGACGAATTTCTTTCAGCATGTAGTCATCTTTAACATAGGAGTTTTAATATTAATTTGAGAAACAACTTAAGATTGAATATCGAATGATTTAAAAAATGGCATCAAATCGTAGCATACAAACAACTTGATTAGGTCATAATTGGCAACGAAAAATGTCACCGATTATTCAATTTAGAAAGACTTTTCAAAATGAAATAAATGTAATGGGTTCAAATATAATTAATTTGGTAGTTGGTAAAAGCAATGGCTGGTAGCACAAGCTCTGTTTTTGGGTGTTCTAAGAGCACGGTTTTAACATGTTAGAGATAGTTAAAACACTTAAATACACTACTCTTAAAACAGGCGAAAACAGAGCTTGTGCTACCAGCCAATACTTTTCAATGTTACAATAATCATAAATTTAAATAGGGCCCTCCACAATTTGATGCGATTTGTAATCACCCTATATATATTGTAGGGCCAGTGTAACTTATAACAAATATGTAGAGATCAAGCAAGTTGACATTAAGTTCAGTCCAAACTCGGCAAGATACATGGTGAGGTTATTATACAAACATATCATCCCGGGGCAACAAACAGCACTGCAGCTCAACTTGCAAATTGCAAATATACCCACGCCCTAACTCCAACAGCAGAGGACTACGATCATCTTTCGTCAGGAGGTCATCGTCACTCATCATTTTTTATATTTTACTTTTATATATTTTGCTTCGAACCTGCTAGTATAATTTATTTATTTATGTTACGCTGTACAACAGGATCTTAATTCCAATTACAGTACAGGGCCCGGATTCACCGAGCCGCAGTGTGGTAGTTCATATAATTTTTAGTTTGAGTGAGATTTGAACTCGGGATCTCCGGATTCGTATTCCGTATCGCTATCCACACCACCGTAATAAGTACATAATGCCGAAGTTTATTGGACGACCCGTAATATATGAAAAATAAATAACCGTCCTGTCATATCCGATTTTGAACAAATTGCGTACGAAGCTTTATGTTCCATTGCCTTAAAAATATAATTATTTGTTTTTTATATTCATGTGAAACTCAAACTAGTATGCTTTGGGTTTGCGTATGTTTAACAATATTAATTATAAACATCAATTGTAAAATTTGCAATTAGACTTGGAAGAATCCCAAAAGAAGAAATAATTTGTATTACAATCAACGGCGTTAATTAATTAACTAGATGCTTTTTATGACACTGCCAGTGAAGAGTTATATACTTGTTTTTTTATAATAACAGTTACGTAATAAAAATGTGAGGGTAAATTATAATTGTGATAATCTGTAAAGAAATTATGAAAAATAAAAGGTGTCATTAATGTATCGATCGATTACAGATAAGGATCTAGTTAAATAACAAGGAAATATTTACCAAACGATAAATTAATGAGAATCCTTATTTTCCTTGATTACTTTTATAGATTACCTTCATTTTGATATTTGACTCATAAAAAATCAACAATAATTTTGGTAAAATATAAAGTCATTAAGAAATATTAAAAGTAGTCATTAACTTATCGATAAGGATCGCTGAGACTAGATGAGATATTATTGTGTGAGGACGAAAAATATATCCGAGAATTAAAGAATATTTAGTGATGGCTGTAACTCGAGAATTAATCGAGATTGTTATATAATTAAAAATAATGTAGTTAGCTAGGCATTATGGTGCGACTTACGCTAGCAACGGTTGGTTGTATATAAATAGAATAACAAAAACAGTTTATGAAAAATAAAGTGTCATACTATACCCACGAATGATAAATTTATATAAATACACAACATATTTGGCGACGAGGTCAGCAGGATTGCTTTATAATAAATAATATTGAAGTTTTCCTGTGAAATAATAAATATAAAAATGCCACTGGTAGGTAGTATCGAACCTTTCAATGGTGTGGCAGAAGAATTTGAAATGTATTTAGAACGAATAGAACATTTATTCAAAGTCAATAATGTAGAAGATGGTATGGAAGTATCAATGTTCATTACGTTGGCAGGTCCAGATGTCTATAAAATTCTGAAAAATTTAGTAGCACCTAAGAAACCAAGTGACTTAAAATACGAAGAAATTACTAAATTTTTAAAAACTCATTATGCTCCCCCTGTGTCGGAAATTTATGAACGGTTTATTTTCCATAGATGCAATCAGAAGCCCGAGCAAAATATTGCTGCATATATAGTAGAACTTCGGAAATTAGCCAGTACTTGTAATTTTAAGGAATTTCTCGATGAAGCTCTGCGAGATAGATTTGTTTGTGGTATACAGTCGGAACATATTCAGAAACGTTTATTGTCTGAAATAAAATTGAAGTTTAGTAGCGCTTGTCAATTAGCGTTAGCGTCCGAAATAGCCGAAAAACAGGTCAAAACATTAGCCGATAACCATGTTATTATTAGTAATGTTAATGCCGTACAAAAGTATACAAAATCAAAGTTACCAAGTCAATCAATTGATAATATCCAATGTAAAAGATGTGGAAGAAGACACACAAAGGATCAATGTCCGGCAATAAAATGGAAATGTTTTGGTTGCGGGAAGTATGGTCATGTCAAGAAGATGTGCTTATCTAAGAACTTCTCATCAGTGGATGCGGTAGCAGAGCAGTCATCGTCATCAGTCGAGGCAAATACTAAGCAGATTTCTAGCCCTTCATGGCGTGTCAGTACCAATGAAGATATCAATGAAGATTTGTTCCAGCTAAACTCGCTGCATACTAGCGCACGTGCGCATAAGATATGGTTGAATGTTGAAAATCAATTTTTAGCATTTGAAGTTGACACTGGTGCTTGTAAGTCTGTGATTTCGTATAATCATTTCAAGAAATTGTTAAATTTACCTTTAGAAACTGTTAAGTATAAGTTAAATGTAGTATCTGGCCAAAATATTAAAGCTGTCGGTGAATGTTTAGTTAACGTACAACATCGTACTAAAAATTATAAATTAATGCTTACAGTGATTGAGTCGAGTAAAGAGTTTACACCATTGCTTGGTAGAAATTGGCTCAATGTTCTATTTCCTGGCTGGCAAAGTAAATTTTCTATAAATTGCTATAAAGTTGATCAGTATAATACTACTATAATAAATAAATATAAACAAATGTATAAAAGTGTTTTCGATTTAAATTTGTGTTCTCCCATAAACAAATTTGAAGTAAAATTTAATATTAAAAATGACATTACTCCCGTATTTAGAAAAGCTTACTCTATGCCTTATGCACTAAAACCAAAAGTTGAAAATAAAATTAAACAAATGGTGTCTGTAGGTATTTTAAAATCAGTTAAGCATAGTGAATGGGCTTCACCCATTGTAGTAGTTCCAAAAAAGAATGGGGATGTCAGAGTTTGTGTTGATTTCCGCGTAACTGTCAATAAAGCATTGAATATTGATCAATACCCGTTACCTGTACCAGATGATATTTTTGCTACTTTATCAGGAGGATCTATTTTTACAGTTTTAGATTTATCAGGAGCTTACCAACAATTAAAAGTTCATCCCAGTTTTCAAAAGTATCTAACTATTAACACACATTTAGGAATGTTTCAGTATACACGACTTACATTTGGAATATCATCAGCCCCAGCTATATTTCAGTCAGTCATGGATCAGATTCTTGCTGGATTACCAAATGTAACATGCTATTTGGATGACATTTTAATTGTTAATAAATCTTTATCGGAAGCGTACAGATCTGTCGAAAAAGTATTAAGTAGATTAAATGAATATAACGTAAAAATAAATATAGAAAAGTGCCTGTTCTTTCAAAATGAAGTTGAATATTTGGGGCACAAAATTGACAGTAAAGGTATACATCCTACTACCGAGAAATTAAGAGCCATAAATGAGGCACCACAACCTAAAAATATTACTCAATTAAGGTCTTATCTAGGTCTGATTAATTATTATAGTAAATTTGTACCTATGATGTCTTCACAGCTAAAATCATTATATAAATTATTAGAAAAAGATGTTGATTTTAAATTTGACAGCAAATGTCAAGAAACTTTCCAATTGAGTAAAAAGTTGATAAATGAAAATCAAATATTAACACACTATGATCCTACAAAAACAATTGTCATAAAATGTGATGCAAGCTCATATGGTGTAGGTGGTGTCTTATGTCATCGGATAAATGGCGTGGAAAAACCTGTATTATTTGTTTCTGGTACTCTTTCAAGAACAGAACAAAATTATTCACAACTTGAACGTGAAGCTCTTGCAATTATATTTAGTTTAAAACGGTTTCACAAATATATATACGGTAGATCATTCGTTTTAGTATCAGACCATCAACCTTTAAATGTAATCTTTAATCCCCAACGAAATATATCAGTGATGTCAGCCTCTCGTATTATTAGATGGAATTTAATTTTATCTGCTTATGATTATATCATAGAATACAGAAAAGGTACCCAAATGCTAGAAGCTGATATGTTATCTAGATTACCATTACCTGATCCGACTGAAATTGATACTTCTCTAAATTCATTTAATTTGTCAGATGAAATTCCTCTAACATATGTAGACATTGCCAAGGCTACCGATAAAGATAATATTTTATGTAAAGTTAGAGAGTTTGTAAAAACAGGTTGGCCTAATAAAATATTAACAGATGAGTTAAAACCATATTTTAATAAAAGAAATGAATTATCCATTGAGGAAAATTGTCTTTTGCTTGGTAACAGAGTTGTAGTACCTCAAATACTACAAAAAAATATATTATCACTTATTCATGAAAATCATATTGGTATTGTAAGGTCAAAAATGTTAGCTCGATCAACATTTTGGTGGCCGGGCTTACAGCAGGACATTGAGACAATGATTAGTACGTGTCAGGTATGTCAAATGACACAAAATAATAAAGAAAAATTTTTAATATCTTGGCCGAAAACAGAAAATTGTTTTCAAAGGATACACGTAGATTTCTTTTATAAGAACCATGTAGCTTATTTATTGTTAGTTGATAGTAAATCCAAATGGATGGATATACATTGCATGTCAAAAGGATTAAATGTTACTCAAACTATTGAGAAAATGAAAATTACATTTGCTATCATAGGTTTACCACAAATTATTGTGAGTGATAATGGTCCACCATTTAATTCAAACGATTTCTATAAATTTTGCCATGTAAATGGTATTGATGTTCTTAAAGCGCCGCCTTATCACCCACAATCTAATGGAGTAGCAGAACGGCACGTACAAACTATCAAAGTTGCTTTAGGAAAGTATCTAGCACAAAAATCCACTTTGTCTATTGAACAACAATTGATTAATTTCTTATTTTCATATAGAAATACTCCTTGTGCTAGTACAGGACTCAGTCCTAATGATTATATTTTTAAAATTAAACCTAGAACTCATATTGATTTGTTAAAGCCAAATAAAGGTACTGGTATCATATTTAAAAAACAATTTGATACGATACCTGTTAAAATGTTTTCGGTAGGAGACAAAGTATTTGTGGGAAATTTAGGACCTTATACTGATTTAAAATGGAAGGAAGGTGTAATTGTAAAAAGAATAAGTGCTGTCACATATTTAGTTAAAGTTGATGATAAAATTATGTATAAACATGTAAACAGTATAAAGAAAGCTTTAACAGACAATGCTAATGTTACTCCATTCAATAGTAAAATTTATACTGTCCCTATGTTAGATAAGTTAAATGAGAAAGGAAGTGTTGATAGGGAAAATCCGGTAGCAAATAATGAATCAAATAATGAAATTATAATACCGTCAGATTGTAATAATAAGACAGATAATTTATGTAACACAGATAATACGAATAATGAGTTCTCTGTAAGGCGTAGTAGTCGTATCCATAAAATGCCTGATCGATTAAATTATTCAACATTTTAATTCTGTTCCTTAGTTATATTAAAAGGGATAAATGTTATATAATTAAAAATAATGTAGTTAGCTAGGCATTATGGTGCGACTTACGCTAGCAACGGTTGGTTGTATATAAATAGAATAACAAAAACAGTTTATGAAAAATAAAGTGTCATACTATACCCACGAATGATAAATTTATATAAATACACAACAGAGATACTAATCAAGATCTGAATATTTCTAGCCTATTAAGATTTTGACGAGAATAGATAATAGAAGAGCATTTTTCTCGTCTTGAAAACTTAATCAACTGTTGATGTTTCAACCAAATCTGTACTCTTAAACACAAAAAGGAAACCAGCTGGTATAGTCATGGAAGAAGTAGGTACACTCACACACATTCTCTAGGATGAGACGGATTTACCTGATTCTTGCAGAGCGCGGTCAGTCACAGTCTAAGGCGCCGTAGCCGTGCCACCTCGGCTGCCGAGTTACTAGAGCGTGACGGTGCCGTCACACCACGCGGCCAGCGTCTATGTGCGAGACGCGTCGATAGAAAGCGAACTGGAGCTGACGCTACGCGATCAAAGGGAAGGATTGTTTACACGTGGAAATGCACTGTTTCAATCTTTAAATGATGATTCTTCTAAGCATGATCTTAAAACTAGTCATTTTGGTTTGCATTAAATAAACCCTTGGAATATTCACTGAACATTTATTCATTTCAATTTTTGAAAAATCATGAGCATTCGCCGGGATTTGAACCCAGAACCTTTCACTCGCTAGGTGACTGCTCTACCACTTGAGCTACAAATACTCGGCGAATTTTATACTCATGATTTTTCGTGCATATATTTAGTTGTTAGAAATTGTAAAGTGACATGGATTGCGTCAATTCGTTACAATCAACAACTGTAGTATGTATTGGCTGATTAGTATTTGTAGCTCAAATGGTAGAGCAGTCACCTAGCGAGTGAAAGGTTCTGGGTTCAAATCCCGGCGAATGCTCATGATTTTTCAAAAATTTTAATTATTAACCAACGATAGACGGGTTGTCAACTATTTAATACTTATATTTATTCGTTTCATTCCATCTAATATTTCTACCTTGGTTCACCATTCTTTCTCAATCCATCTTCAATCATACCCATCTACGTATTCCTAGATCATACGCACAATCTCTCATCCTCAATTTCATCAACATACCAATCTTCCATTTGACTTACGTTCAAACGATCTCAAATGACACCTACTCATCCAATAAAATTCTTCTTACTGTCGTCTCAATTTTCGTTCATGCAACAAACCTTCAATCATATCCATCCTTCATCAATTTCATCAACAGACCAGTCTTTCATTTGACATTCATTTAAGACAACCCAACAGACACCTATTCTTCCAATAGAATTGGTCTCAATCTTGTCTTAGATTTCGCAACAAACCGTCAATCACATCCATCCATTTATTCCTAAATAATGCACTCAATTTGTCATTCTAAATTTCACCTACATATCAATCTTTAATTTGACATGTGTTAAGACCATTAATAATTATTTTTAGTCCTTATGTATCAAAAAATTCCTAGTGGGGCTATGTCGATGTCTACTAAAGTCCCTTGGCTCGCAGCAAGTAGCGGACGAAGTAGAAATGAACGTTAACGCTAGACTCGATAATTCAAGAATTCACGTCCCTACAGACCATATTAACGGTGATATGTGGCCCGCAATATTCATAAAGTTTCAACACTTTGCTACACTCGCAACCCAACACTTGCAAAATCAAATTTCATACTTTTAGAAATGAATGTTCTTGCTATTCGAGTACTTCAACCGATTGGACACGGGCTGAGTTGCACTGATATCGACATAAAAAAAGATTTCAGAAATAAAAACTTAAACCAACTACTAGTTTACTTATTTATTTGGTACTCTGTACAACAGGACCTTACTACCAATTACAGTAGCTTATACTAGGATCTGAAACACTCATTAAGAACTTTGATATAGTTTCGTAGAAACCTTGGTATATTGGTATAATAGTTGACAGTAAAAATTGTATTTTGTAATAACAAGCAGAGGGCGACAATCCTGTCTTTTCTTGTTTTTTAGATTCGTTGTTAAAGGAGAGAGATTAATAAAACAGGGGTATAGAAGCGAATGAATGAATATCATTGAAGGTTTGTTGCTTGATGAATGATTGTAAGTGGGAGGTATAAATGTGAACTAGAAATGTGGTTGAAGCGA
Source organism: Pterostichus niger (assembly GCA_947425015.1). Taxonomy (NCBI): domain Eukaryota; kingdom Metazoa; phylum Arthropoda; class Insecta; order Coleoptera; family Carabidae; genus Pterostichus; species Pterostichus niger. The sequence continues at coordinate 36,969,969 of OX380339.1, forward strand.
GGCTGGTGTGTCAGGATGAGAATGTTGGAGGAAGACTGTTTCCTTGTTAAATTTGATGAGTAACATTATGTGAAAGTTTCAGGGATTCGTGCTACCCCATTTATTTATTTATTTATTTATTATTAATCGATCCAACAGGATACAAGATCCCAATTACAGGACGATTATACAGAATACAAAAAAATAAAAGAATGGGTTGTCACAAAAGAAATAGACAGAAATATAAGAAATTATACAAGTAACTTAAACAGAGAAATAATTAATTAATAAACGCTTAAATCTAGGTAAGGAATCGCCAAATATGTCAATGTCAATGATACATGATATACTATTATATGCTACACAGAGTTGTCTTATAGGGGATTTCAATTCATAATTAGTCCTAGTTCTTTTGCAATGAAATAGTGCTTTATTTCTTGAAGTGACCCGTGGAATATGAAATAATATTAGCTCAAGACTACATGCATCATCAATATTGTTATTAATTAATTTATATAAGTAGAGAGATGATTGTAAAGTTCTTCTGCTACTTAATGACATTAAGTTCACTTCAGGCAATAAATTAGAATAGTCTTGGTCCCAACTAGGATATTGTTCATGCAATTTAAAATAACAATATTTCATAAATTTATGCTGAATAGACTCAATTTTAGCTACGTATCTGTTATAAATTGGATTCCAGATTTGTAGACAATATTCTAGCTTAGAACGGACAAATGCGCAATATAAGCTTTTAAGTGTGCTTATTTAACAGAAAGACCGACAGTTTCTAAATACAAATCCGAGATTTTTGTAGGATGGTCTTACAGTAGTCTCAATGTGTACATTAAATGATAAATTTGTGTCAAATATAATCCCAAGATCTTTAAACTGAGTTACTCTCTCAAGCGAAATAGTTTCCATTTGGTATGCATAAGTGTAAACATATTTTTTAACTAAATAACTCATTATCTTGCATTTGCTGAAATTAAAGAATAATTTTGAATTATGAGACCATTTTAAAATATTGTAGATGTCGTTTTGTAACAGAATACAATCATTAATTGAGTTAATAGTTTTATAAATTTGTATGTCATCAGCATACAAAAGTATTTGAGAATGTTGAATGGAGTCCACCACATCGTTAATGAAAAGATTGAATAACAGGGGGCCTAAATTCGAACCTTGGGGCACACCAGAAGTAGCAATGAACGAGTTTGATTTAAAGTTATTAAAATACACAGTCATTTCACGATCTGTAAGGTAGGAATTGAAAAAATTTAGAAGATCATCGCTGAAGTGAAAAAATTTGTCAAGTTTTTCCAGAAGTACACTGTGATTTACACTGTCGAAAGCCTTTTTAAAATCAGTATATATCACATCAACTTGATAGTTGTCACGTATAGAATTAAGGGTGAATTCAGTGAAATTCATAAGGTTAGTCACGGTAGATCTACCGGACATGAATCCATGTTGATGGCGAGAAATATGTGTAGAAGTTGAGTTATATAAATACTTATATAGAATTGATTCAAAGATTTTAGAGATATTAGAAAGTATAGTAATAGGACGATAATTTGCGATATCTGTATTGTCACCAGTTTTGAAGATAGGACAAATGAATGATTTTTTAAGAATAGAAGAAAAGCGATTAGTTGATAAAGATAGATTAAAAAGAAAATGTAATGGTTTAACAAGAAAGTGACTACATGCTTTAATGATATATGAAGGAAAGTGAATTTGATGGGATATAGCCTGATGTTATGTATGTAACTTTTGTGAGTCTTTGCTTTCTTTTAATTCCCAAGTAGAATCTGACGACTTCCCTCTTTCGGAGGGTCGCTGACCAAATTTATAAAACTCATTGGGGTAAATGATAAAGTCTATACGGTGGTGTATAGTTGCGGAATTCGAATCCGGAGATTTCAAGTTCGAATCGTACTCATTCTAAAAATTATATGAACTACTATCCTGTACTGTAATTGGGATTAAGTTCCTGTTGTACAGAGTAACATAAATAAATAGTTTCAAAATGTTATATCTTTTATCAATCTCCACAAACAACAAACATAAATTGTAACCTACTAGTCCTTGGCAGTTTCTCTCCTAAGATCCAGCAACTCTAGCATACATTCAGCATCAGCATCATCATCAGCATCAGCACCGTCTCGCGCTCATCACGTCTGATACACGATGGCACGATGCGACTGCACAAGATCAATACACGTCTATGATTCTAGACATCGAATGTCGTGGTGTGGCGGTGATGATGGCGAGACGCTACAGATACTTTCACTCTTCGCGGAGCTGTGTGAGTCTGATCGCGCGTATACAGCGAAGCGAAGCGAGTTCAGCTGCATGCAGTTTAGCTTGCCGCAACGAAAGGGGAATCCAGTTACGAAACTGGTTATAAATAGACACGCATACAGACGCGGTGCAGACGCAGGCTACGCAGGTTTGGACTTAATAGACGATGGAAGAATTTTGCGACTGGTAACTATATGCTTGCTTTTATTGGTTGGTTTGGTACTGCGGATGCCAACTATTACGATGTTATACAATTAATTGTTTTAATTAATTTATAAAACATAATTTAATTGAATAACTACTTGCCTATATTACATTATACAGTAGCCTATCAATGAAAGCTTTCACGCATAACTTTGTGAGGTGCCAGTTATGTGTCTGTCATATTTTGAAATTGACAGTGGATTTTGCATTTTAAAATATCTGGTATCCAGATTTTTTCAATGTCAGTTAATTCCGGTATCCATTTAAAAATAGGTTTCCGATTTCTACTGAAATTCGGACCAACCCGGACTTCGACACAAACCGATGTACAACTGTAACTAGATTTACCCAAACAGCAAATATTCAGAAGCAGGAAATTGTAATTTGATCTTTTTCTAATTATATGTATACCAGTATTATAATTTAATTTTTATATCTAGAATTACTACTTTGTTATGTTTTATATTTCAATAAATAGTTTTATTTATATTTATACGAGCGATAGCGAATGTTCCTATTTAAACTAAATAAAATTTTCTTTTTTGTTTGTTGTGATTTGACAACTAATTACTGTACTTAACGGCTAAAAATGTGTAGTTTATTAGGATCTGCTATTGCAGAATTGCCATGGCCAAGAATGACCAGAATTTTGACATATAAACATGCAGATGTAAATTTCTGGTTGAACCAGTTCAAAAAGTCAAAAATTGTATTATATGGTTCTATATAGTTCAGAGCACGAGAAATACACTCGTTCAAACCGCATTTCAATATCTCTTTTAGTTTTTGAGTTACAGCGATTTTTGACTTTTTTTAAAGCTCAACTTTGAAAGCCCATAACTCAAAAACTAAAAGAGATATTGAAATGCGGTTTGAACGAGTGTATTTCTCGTGCGCTACTTAACTTGTACATGTATTTTGAAAATTTTAAAAAATTTTAATTTTTTTTCAAAATTTTCTTCTGTCGATGTTTCAAAAAGTTGAAGAGATAATGTAAATATGAAAACACCAATGAATTCCTCGCGTAAAAATACATAGGAATGCAAATTTTCAGAAGAAAATTCGAACGGATACATTTTTTATTACAAAAAATTTAAAATGGCCGTTTTTTAAAGATTTCTTAAGGGGTACCCCTTAAGATTTTTACGATTTTTGGTCATTTTTCGTTTTTTTGTAATAAAAAATGTATCCGTGCGAATTTTATTGTGAAAATTTGCATACTTATGTATTTTCACGCCAGAAATTCACTGGTGTTTTCAGATTTTCATTATCTTTTCATGTTTTTGAAATATTGAGGAAGAAAAATTTTGAAAAAAATTGAAAAATTTTCAAAATTTTCAAAATACCTGTACAAGTTAAGTAGCGCACGAGAAATACATTCGTTCAAACCGCATTTCAATATCTCTTTTAGTTTTTGAGTTATGGGCTTTCAAAGTTGAGCTTAAAAAAAAGTCAAAAATCGCTGTAACTCAAAAACTAAAAAAGATATGAAGATGCGCCTTGCGCCATTCGATTTCTCGTGGTCTGAATTATATAGAACCACATTTTAATAATTTTCAGTTTTTGAACTGGTTCAACCTAAAATTCTCATTATTTGTATGTAAACAAACCTCTACACAAAAGAACTTTTGGATTGTTTAGGTTCTAAATTTATACCTAACGTTTAGTTAACGTAATTGAAAGTAATTCAAATTCATTTGATTTGTTTAAACTTAAAATGTTTCTTTTAGACTATAGACTATTTCACTTCAATGCATTGCTGAAAATATTATTTTCCCTATGTTTATTTTTAAAATAAACGCTCTAATGTATTGCTGTCAAACTTTTTAACTGTAACTAAGAAAAACTCCCGGTACAGACGAAGTTTGTAACGATTTCGATTTCCTTATTCCAATAATCTGAATCGGGTTTTGCAAATGCCGGATTCATTGGGTATCGGTTTAATTACCGATTTTTTCGGATACCGGATAATATAAAACTGGATATCCGGTTTAAAATTTTTCGGATGTTTTAAAGAAAGTGGTTTAATTTTGTTTATTTTTCGGTCATTTTGCGTTTACGCTTTGCATTATTTCACAAACCGACAAACTTAAAAAAAATATAGAGAAAGATAAAATTATTAGCACTAACAACATTCTTCCCAATAAGAATGCATCTTTACTCTTTGGTAAGATATGCATTTACGCATATGTACGTGTATGCTTTAAGCAGACGTACAATTTCTTTGAATAGACAGATTATTTTTTATCAGCAAAAACTTTACCTCATGTAAATAAATACCTCGTTTTTGCTTAATTATAAAACATACTAAATTAAAAATAAATAACTTCTGTAACATTAAATAGAAATTGGCATGCGTTCGAAAAGCATATTAAAGTACATATTTCAATGTTAATTACTTGCAATTTTACGGTTTTTTCTTCAACATACTTATTATATTTTCGAATGGAATTCTCATTTGTATTGCATATTTGTCTACTTGGATTGCAGAGCTAACTTATTTTAATGGCGAATTCTTCTGCGAATATAAATGATTTAACTATTCTTTCAGTTACTTACAGCTTACAGTGCGGAAGTAGTAAAATCAGTAGCAGTAATTGACCAGTCAACTTACCTGTAACAAAAAATAAAATATATTAGTAATTAGAGAAAAAAGAAAACTTAGAAAAAATGCATCTTCTTTGTTGCAGTGTTATCATGGTTTTAAAAATGAAGTAATTGTCAAACCATGTCAAATATAAAATCAGTTTTTAGACTGAACAATCTGTCTTTACCGATCTAGATCAGATAATACGATCAGAGGATGGGTTAAATGTTATCGATTCGTAAATTACAAAATAAGAACAGAAAATGATGATTTATTTTTTTGCATAAATATTTTTCTTTCGTATGTCTAATCATGTATAATTTGTCATTGATGCTCGCAAAATAGTTATTTAATTGGACGTGGTCAGCGTTGTAAATTAATTTTTACGGGCCACCTTTACAGCGATTTTTTAAATTAATTTGTTGTTATTAGGTTGTTGGTGGCAGGACAATTTAAAGCTAGACGTTGTCATGGTGTTGTGATCGTTGTGACAAAAAACAACTGTGTCGTGCACCCTTAAAATATAAAATAATTATTAAATTTCTTGTACCGTAAACGTAAAAATGTAATTTTCACGTTTAATAGTAAATAACACACGTAAGACAGGGCAAATGCAAAACCCGTACTCGCTTGTGCCCCAACTTTCGTACTCGTTTCACAACTAATCCCTTTCCTCACTAGTATTATAATATACTTTTACCATTAATTTAAGCAATAATGAAAGAAGTATAAATTGGTTCAAATGTATATTTTTTCCTGTAATCAGAAAAGTATTTCCATAACACATCCTGTATTATATTTCCGAATAGAAATTCGAATATACGAGTATTATGCTCCAATAACAAAGTTCGTTAAAATGCAAAATCAGGTATAAGATAGGAAGAAATATTTTCATAATTATAGTAATTATATAAAGTTTCTTGCATGTGTATCCTGAGACACCTGTGGAAGCTCACATTAGCGATACAATTTATTAAGTAATTAAACTACACCGGTAATTATTATATTCATTACAGCTATATTCAAAAACACATTTTAAATTAAACTTTATACTAATCAAATCACTTTACTACAGGATTTACGCTACGGAGATCTATTAAATATTTTAATTATCCTGTAAAGGGTGACTCTAGCACACAGGCGTGGTCTGGAATATTTTTTGGGGGCAGTCAAGTTAAACAAACTTAATTAAAATTCTTGAATAAATTTACCGTAATTCTGACAGGAATATATTCATTACACTGTAGTGGACTTCATACTGTAATTATAAGTTTCTTGTATAAGCAGTAAATAAATAAAAGATAGCTAATTTTCTAGAAATTGTGATGCGCCAGAATCATAATTTATCATTTGCACTGACAAATTAACTTTTTCAACCAATATTTTCGCTGTGTCGCTATAATTTGACTGGTTTATTATAACAATTTTAAAACTTGAATTTTTCTTTAATGGATAAATGTTTGTTGTGTGTTGATGGATTTTGGTTGTGAGAAAAGAAAGAGTTTGTATGGAGGAAGTGTTAATGTGGTCGAATCGAGTATCGTGTGTCAGGATGAGAATGTTGACGGGTTCGTGCTACCCCATTTAATGGGATATAGCGTGATGTTATGTATGTGTGTATGTGAATATTTTAAAAATACATACATTTCCACGAATAGACGAATATAATATCATTTCACTCATTCAAGTTATAATAGAATAACATATCCATGGCAACTTGTATCATGTAAATAAAATTGACATAAATAACAGTTTTTTAAACGTCAAATTGACATTTTTGACACGAACAAATTTCCACATATTAATTTTGCTAAGTTCAGTGAAGTAATGAAAAAATTCAAGAATTTTTAATATTACCATTGTAACCATGTTTCATACAGTGTTTCTATTGACTAATAATAAGTGTCATATAATTTTTATACAAATTTTTGTCTTTAGTTTACCTTTATTTTTACTTCCTTGTACGAAGTAAAGGAAGTATTGTTATCGCGAAAATTTTCGGTTCTCAGATTTCAGTGGAAATACGCATTTTGGCCCTCCCTGAGTCCATTTTGACTAATTTCGTCGTGACGTCTGTACGTACGTATGTATCTCGCATAACTCAAAAACGGTAAGCCGTAGAAAATTGAAATTTTATATTTAGGACTGTTATAACATCTAGTTGTGCACCTCCCTTTTTGGTCATTATATAACTTCCGGAAGTGGTACTTTACTTGAAGCCTATAATAGATTTTCATGAAAAACTATATTCAAATATAATTTAAAACTTTCCAAATTTGGTATATAAGACTACTATATCAATGGAAATAATATAATAGATTTTGGTTAAAATACACTAACCGGAAGTGACACATTACATGAAGCTGCTAACAGTTTTCCTTGAAAAAAATGGTATTATTTTAATTTTAGAAATAAATGCTTCAAATAAAAGTTTTAGAGAATTAAATTCTGCGTCTAGCACATTAAGAATTTTTAAATTAGCCTTTTGCATAAGCGAGATATCTAAATTTAAATAGAATATATTTTGTGTTTTTTTTGTAATTAAGTTTGCTATGGATTAGAACAAAAAATAAAAAATAAAAGATTTTATGTCAAATATGTGCAATTAAAAAAATATCTATAGTTTAATACGCGTACAAGGAAGTCATGTGGTGTCCACATCAGATTTTTTAATTGTTATTATAGTATTTGCCGGCATAGTATCGCGACCCTAAGTAAAATATTTTCAAAAAATTCTATAAGTAATAACTCACGTTCAAAACCATTGTCAAACTAAAAATGCAAATGCTTTCTTCTCATTTATTAGACAAGAAACCTAATCATTTAATTCCTTTTTCATCATCACCATCATCCATATTACCCAGGTGCTAGACAAGGACCGAGTACCCAGCAGCAGCAGCAGCAGCAGCAGCTGAGCTACTACGCCTCGCTCTAGATAAGTGGGTCTCCATACACAGATGATTAATGACCCACTATTTGTAAGAGTGTCGAGAAGCCATTTCAAGTGTAAACCTGCCCTTTTGTCCGGGGTAGGCTGTGGCTAGACGGGGGGAGGTGAAGCGGGGTGACAGTCGACAGTGTGGTGGTATTGCACTTGGTGTGAAGAGATTGCATAGTGGACAACGCAGGAATTCATTCATTGTTCAAGATAGGGATGCTTGCTGAAGAAAGAGGGAATTCTAATTGTTCTGAATGGCATTCTGATGGAGGGGAATTATTTGAGGATTGCTTTGAAATATAGGTATATATGGGGTAGGTTGCTCATTGGTATCAAATCGGACTGTGGATCTTGAAAATCATGGTTCGATCCCCACAGTCGAAAAAACAATTTTATAAATAAATAAATATATCATCACGCCTTTTACTCATTACTGGGTATGGTACTTTGCCTAAACACATCTCGGTAAGTGATATATTTTTTCGCGTGAAGTGCGGTTATCAGCCGTTAAATCACGGCTCCCAAAGATATTAATGGAGGGAGAGTCACTGGGGTAGATTTAATTTGGTGAAATTTTTGGTCGGCTTTGGGGATCGAAGCAGGGTGCTCAAGATCCACAGGCCGACTCGATACCACTGAGCCACCTACACCGTACAAACAATTTTCACCAAATTAAATCTACCTCTGTGGCTTCTCCTTCATTAACATATTTGGGGGCTGTGATTTAACGACTGGTAACTGTACTTCACCGAGCCGCAGTGTAGTAGTTCATACAATCTTTAGCTTGAGTGCGATTCTAATTCGGAAACTCCGGATTCCAATTCCATAACGATATCCACACCACCCTTATACAAATAACTATTGAAAACAAAATCCAATTATATACTGATGAACTCTTTTACTCAAAATGGTTTTTCTTGTATTTATTTTACACCCAATTCTTCAATTGCTTTTATATTCTAAATCCATCTAGAAAATGAATGGCTGGTAGCACAAGCTGTGTTTTTGGTTGTTTTAAGAGCATGGTTTTAACATGTTCGAGATAGCTAAAACACCCAAATACACTGCTCTTAAATATAAATAAATATATCATCTCGCCTTTTACCCATTACTGAGTGTGGCACTCTGCCTAAGCAGATCTCGGCCCCCAAAGATGTTAATGAAAGGGGAACCACAGGGGTAGATTTAAATTGGTGAAAACAGAGTTCGTGCTACCAGCCAAAATCTCCTAATCTCTATATTACCTAACTTATGAATACAAACATTCAATGTATACATTTGATATGACAGATTAATTTATATATTTATTTAGCGGTTGGAAATAGATGAACCAAATCACGGTTGGCGACACCATCACAGCAACAGCAGCAGCAGCATTCGCTGCAGGGCTGGCCCGTGGCCAAGGCATGTTGACAACGCTGGCGGCGGCGGTGACGATAGCGGCGGTTAGCATGCAATCAATCGCGCAACGCCGTCTGCAATGTGCACACTACCCAGTGTCAAATGTCAATGAGTGCAGATTCTTATGTTGGCAAGAGGAGATTTATTGTGAGTGTCGAGCCTGAACTCTAGTGACAAGAGGTAATTAATTTTATGAGGTTGTGAAATGCAATTAGAAGTAAATAAAGAGAGTGAGGTATTTGACTCCTGAAGAGTTGATGGTACAAGGTTGATTATTTGATGGATGAATCATGAAATCTGATGAAATGGAGATTCTATTCAACCTTTCAGTTTTAACATAGATATTTGGAGGACATCGACTGAAGATTTTTATTTATTTGATTCTCGAAATAGCAATGTTATACTTTCACTGTTATATTACAAATTAAAGATTAATGTTTGTTAAATAAATAAAAGCAAGTAAAATATCAAATGAAGATATTGCAATTAATTGCTTGAGGCGATAAAATAAAAATGCATAAATATATCATCACACCTTTTACCCATTACTGGAAGTGAAATTCTATCGAAACATATCTCGGTAAGTATTATATTTATGCACTTCCAGTGCGGTTACCTACCGTCAAATCACAACCTCAAAGATGTTAATGGAGGGAGAGCTACGAAGGTAGTTTAAATGTTAGAATCGTAGCCGGGTTTTCAAGTCTACAGTTTTTGTACTATATTTTAGGACTATAATGAATAAGAACTGTTTTAAAGAGCAACAAAAGATCTTTAAAATGTTAAAAAAATATATATTGAAAGATATAAATTTCCATATCATTGCACGAAAATGGAACAGCCTTATACTGCAGATATGTGGGCATTTTAAGTTAAAATAAACTTAAAAAAACAAATGTTTATTAACTTTTATTCATTACTGTAACTGTAACATATCAGACCAGCGACACGAAAAATGTAATGTGAAATTTCGGAAAAACTATTTTTGCGTTGTAATCAGTACATAAAATAAAATATATCCTTAATTTTGAAACATCCTGTATAACAAAATATTGTATACAGCGAAAGTATAAAGAAGAGATGGCCTGCAATACTAGATTTAATTTAGTAAACCAAAGTGTAATGGCGTAATGATTTCAACGTAGTTAGTGTAGCCTTTTGTCTTGTCTAGCATAAAATTTATAAGTCAATTAATGAACTTCCATTTACAATAACTTTGAACAAGACATATTTTAATTTCCTATATGTATAACTTCCCTAAATTATGCACACTTTAAAAGATTTACAAGTTAATCTTAATTTCAGGCTTCTTCAACAGAATTCATCAAAACACATCCTGCAGTGTTACAATCCCAGGTTAGCGGCACATCACACATGTGTACTGCTCACTCCACTCATCTCTCCACACGACATAACTACATACGTGATAACATGTCAACGCATTGCGACGAGGCCGCGTCGTCAGCCCGACGCGACGCGTAGCGTATAGAGATATCAGCCATTTGCCTGAGGTGACAAATGTGCTTATTGTCTGCACATCCCCCAAACTGAGGTTGTGCAATAGCACCCACCCATTTTGACATTCGCCAATTTGACCAGCGAGAGTGTTGTTAGCGTTAGGTGTTACTATATCTAATTTATACTTAGTTAAAGAGATCACTTATTTGTTATTGTAGACTTGTTTCCGGTTACCCAATTAGTAACTACGATTAGCACTTGCAATTATTAATTAGTGGAAGCGTTTTTATATGTGCGAAATTCTAATTAATAGTAGTATAAGTGAAATTACATTTGTGGAGGAATATAAATGAACAAAAAAGATCTAAAAGTAACAATTAAATTGTCACTGGTAAAAAGTCAAGGATCCTAGACACGGACTTGAATCTAAAAATTTTGGGGTTCGGTTACGGTTAACGGTTTCTTTATCAGTTAAATTTTGGTTTAGTTTATTGGTTACAGATTTTTGAATATACTATATAGGTTTCGGTTTCGTTACGGTTTCGGTACTTTTCGGTTAAGGCTTTTTATGGTTTCGGTTCAAAATGCCTTTACAAAACCCTAATATATTTATGCGCCCAATAACTAAAGTATATTATTTATGTATTCAATTCACAAATTTTCTAAAATTATTTGTATTTCTTCAAAAATAATTTCTACGTACGCCATACTGTCGATCTTGCTGTCACACTATTATTCGTATCCTGTGTTACCCGCCCTATTACAACTGTAAAGACTGCAAATAAAAATATAAAAATTAATAACTTATGTCCTTTTTCATATTGTTACTATTTTCGATTCAGTACATTATATATATGTATCGGTTTAAATTTACGGATTTAGAATCGAAACAATATCAATTCGGATACATTTTCGGTTACAGAATCGATTAAATTTTAATTTCAGTTTTAGGTTCCATATTTCAAAATAAAAAATATCGGTACGGTTTCCGGTTACGATTTTGTTACGGTTCGGTTTCCTGATCTTAGATAACGAAAAATGAACAATAGTTATTGGTATATTAAGACAAGAAAGTAAAGCATTTCTTTCTCGAATTGAAAACGAGAAAACTAAAATTGTATTCACCTCAACATATTATTGTAGAAAAACACTCGTCCTACGGACTTGTAATTTACCAAAATAAAACATTTCCTGGCAACACAATATAATCGATAATTTTAACACACGTCATGTATTAAATATGAATATTTTCTTAATTTAAATTAATGGATAAACCAAACAATACAGTTCAAAATAGGATAGTCCTCAATATAGTCAAACCTCGCTCTCTATCTACATCCTGTCTCTATCTCTCTCCTGCCCTCTCTTGCTACATGTCAATCAAGCTATTGATACAATGTGTAGGGTAGGCAGTGGGAGGGTAGAGCAGGGCACAGGGCGAGAATAATGTGATATGATGTATGTAGAGAAACTATTATTATGCGCGGCGCCAACATACTCCAAGTTATGTACGTGTCATTGTCTCTTGTGTTACGTTGTGTTCTGGCGAAAATGCAACGAGGAATTTGATTGGTGGAAGGGTGTAGAAAAGGTGATTATCTTGTAGGGTGATTAGTGAAAATATAGGTTACTAATTAATTGGAGGTAGGGTAAATAGTTGGATGTTTTACAGGCAGTTATACTAGATATGTATCCTATTTGATTCAACACCCGAATTCAAACTACTGAAAATAAGGCAGACATAGTTTATCTTTCTACTCCCGTTATTAAAATGTCATTTAACTTACTGGTTTCCATGGCGCTAAATAACATCTTAATCACATGTAGATTAGTTGTGGCTTCAAACGTTTTAGTCATGGCGTAAAGATAACAACTGACATATTAAATATGGGGTGAAGTTAGCTTCAAGCATTTGTCATTATAGAAAAACTTTACTTTTTAAATAATTCATAAACTCTTTAGATACTCATTTTACACACAATTTAGTTGTGATAGTAACCGTTTCCCTCATTAGTGATGAAAGCCAATAATGTCCTACTAGTGAGGGAAGCGATTAGTATTACAACTAAATTGAGTGAGGGAAATGTCATTTGACATGGCGACCAAGGAAACATGATATGCATTTATAAATACAACTCCTTTGATTTATATAAAATAATTATTACATTTATTGTATCGCAAAAGTTAAAATATAATTTTCACGTTTAATGTTGAAAAAATAGTATGTAACACACATGAAAAAAGGGCAATTTCAAAACTCATACTATTGGAAAACTCGTTGTCGCTCGTGCCCCAACTTTCGTACTCGTTTCACAATTAAACCCTTTCCTCACTAGTATTACAAATTTCAAATAACTATCACTATTAAATGAAGCACTTTTTTCTAATTAATTTACAAACACTTTTAGCAGGAAAGCAGTAACTACTTTTGATATCGAATGTATCAAGATCTTTTGGCTTACTATACTATTTTCTTTGATTATACTAATTTTATATGTCAAATAAATGAAAGGTAAAAGTGATTATTTAGAAATTTTACCAGCTAGATATAAATTTTCTACGGAAACGGAAATAAAAACATAATTTGGGGTTATGGAGAGTTTTTTAAGCGCTTGCATATCACTTAATTTCCCGTTGAACAATGACGATTAGTTTTATCCAAACACCATATAATTTACCAAAAAGATAATTTGTTTTGTATTTTCTATTCCTGCTTGCACATTTTTACTTGATTTTCTTATTACTAAAATGCATTAAAATCTGCAAATATACGGAAATCTATAATTTTCTATATGAGTCCACTCGTAGCAGCAAGGAAGTAAGCCACGGAGAGTCGAAAGAAATGAGTGACCTTTCACTATACTTTCTAATGAAAAAACAATTGCTACGTGTAATATTCCATAAGTCACACATAAAACAAAATACGTCATTATATAACAACTGTTACCAACCTTATTACCACTAATAATTATCCACCAAACATGGGTTATAACTAAATAAAGACATCGCGTAGCTGTAATCTTGTTAAATTATTATGAAAGTAAAATGAGTTATGAATGTTTTATGATATTTATGTGTTAAGATGTGTATAATCTAATCTCTTGTTCAATATATTATCTATGATAATTACCTATTATTATTTTTTTAAATCTTTCATCTTTTTATTTGGAGTAGGTATTTCCAAAATATTATGTATTTCCCCAATTAATAAAAGTAAAACAATAAATTAATAAAATTATTATCTTGACAAATGATTGTATCGTATAGTCGTATAAAATAGATTATTTTTACATTATTCCTAAAATTGATTATTTATGTTTTTGTTAGATAACACTTGCAGGTTTTACTATTGGTTAAATTACATGATTGTAAGTTTTCGTTACAATATTTGTGTGAGAAATAATTTTAGAGTAAACAGTCTGAAATTGGCCTAAAAATCAAAAAGAAATAATTAAAATAATTGATTGTTTCAAATTGTTTATAAGTCATTTCGGATGCGAGGGATCCAATGTCGATGAGCTCATGTTCATATTTCTGCCCAATTTTTAATTTTTAACCAATATCACAAAAACAGAAAGATATGCACTTAAGATCTTTATTATTGAATTAAGTGGGTCAAAATACATAAGTTTGTATATTTTTGGTACAATTCGAGAACGTATTTTAAAGGAAATGGTCTGAAATTGGCCTAAAATCGAAAGAAAAACCCTTAGGAAATAATTAATAAAATTTAATCGCTTCAACATTTGCTTATTAGTCAATTGGACATGAGGAATTCACTGCCGTTAAGTGCGTTTTCATATCTTGTTTGGTTTTTAAGATATAGTCTCCGGAAAAGTTAAATTCTTCAGATTTTGTACTTTCTCGAGGCTATATCTCAAAAACTAAAGACTAAAATCAACTACTACCCTAATAAATTTTAAAAAAAATACATCCTTAAAAATTTGCTTGTAAGTCAATTTAGACACGCAAAATTCAATGGCGTTAAGCTTTAATTTTATTGAGACTTTCGCGCGAGAATGAGGCGAGGTACGATAAATTTTATGCGAGAACGGGAATGAGATCAATTTTATTGATCAAAATAATGTATTATACAAAATTTTGAAATACCTTAAACAAATTTAATAAACTTTTAGTATATAATGACCCTCTAATAATATGTTACAATATAGAATCGAGAAACAATATCAAAGCAATGAGTAAACAGTGAAGTTAACAATTCGATTCAATATTTTTTATTAGACACTTCATTTTTAAGGGCTAGAAATATATCATTTAAAAGATAATTATTTAAGCTTAGGGGTTAAATTTATTGTTAGTTCGTTCTTAGTCTTAGATTTTTTACAGTTATTTTAATTCAGAAATAATTAAAAAAATAGAGTTAATCATACTAGCAAACTATGTTCTTTACCCAAATCTGGGTTCTACAACAATGACAGATATATTATACGAGTTAACTGAAAGACATTTTAGTTTTTTTTTACTCACACTAAATGTCATTAAATTCTCCCTGACCTATATTTAACCTTACCACCTTCTCAGCAGTTAAAAAATCCAATTTCAAGTAAGCGGCACATTCGTACACCGCTTGGTAGAAATACTTTCCGCTCCGTTTTTATTCTTAAACAACGACATCCATTGTTCCAATTCAAATTCATCGCGGTAGCCTTGAAACGCAGTGCCGTACACATTAAAATGCACACACGACATGAATTTCATTAAGTGTGTCTCTGTGTAATATGCGTAAAATTATGCGCATCTATAAATAATTTTTTGTCAGGGCCGCGAGTATTTTCGGTGAGTGTCATGCACGTTTGCCAAAACCGCCAAACCTGTGCTTGCAGCAAAAATTAATTGAATCTTACACCTACATAGGTATGATTCCTTAGCGAAGATTTGTGTGATGAAAACCCAACTTACTGCTTTACTTTAATAGGCCTAATTGTGGGGGAATGTCAGTAATGAGTCCACAATATCATCAGTAAATTTCCTAATAGGAAACGTTATATATTTCCGCATGAGGTTTTAGCCATAAAAGTCCGGGCATGATACCTTAGCGAAGATTTGTGTGATTAAAACCCAACTTACTGCTTTACTTTAACAGGCCTAATTGTGGAGGAATGTCAGTAATGAGTCCACAATATCATCAGTAAATTTCGTAATAGGAAACGTTATATATTTCCGCATGAGGTTTTAGCCATAAAAGTCCGGGTATGATACCTTAGCGAAGATTTGTGTGATTAAAACCCAACTTACTGCTTTACTTTAACAGGCCTAATTGTGGAGGAATGTCAGTAATGAGTCCACAATATCATTAGTAAATTTAATAATAGGAAACTTTATGTATTTCCGCATGAGGTTTTAGCCATAAAAGTCCGGGTATGATACCTTAGCGAAGATTTGTGTGATTAAAACCCAACTTACTGCTTTACTTTAACAGGCCTAATTGTGGAGGAATGTCAGTAATGAGTCCACAATATCAATAGTAAATTTAATAATAGGAAACTTTATGTATTTCCGCATGAGGTTTTAGCCATAAAAGTCCGGGTATGATACCTTAGCGAAGATTTGTGTGATTAAAACCCAACTTACTGCTTTACTTTAACAGGCCTAATTGTGGAGGAATGTCAGTAATGAGTCCACAATATCATTAGTAAATTTAATAATAGGAAACTTTATGTATTTCCGCATGAGGTTTTAGCCATAAAAGTCCGGGTATGATACCTTAGCGAAGATTTGTGTGATTAAAACCCAACTTACTGCTTTACTTTAACAGGCCTAATTGTGGGGGAATGAGTCCACAATATCATCAGTAAATTTACTAATAGGAAACTTTATGTATTTCCGCATGAGGTTTTAGCCATAAAAGTCCGGGTATGATACCTTAGCGAAGATTTGTGTGATTAAAACCCAACTTACTGCTTTACTTTAACAGGCCTAATTGTGGAGGAATGTCAGTAATGAGTCCACAATATCATTAGTAAATTTAATAATAGGAAACTTTATGTATTTCCGCATGAGGTTTTAGCCATAAAAGTCCGGGTATGATACCTTAGCGAAGATTTGTGTGATTAAAACCCAACTTACTGCTTTACTTTAACAGGCCTAATTGTGGGGGAATGAGTCCACAATATCATCAGTAAATTTACTAATAGGAAACTTTATGTATTTCCGCATGAGGTTTTAGCCATAAAAGTCCGGGTATGATACCTTAGCGAAGATTTGTGTGATTAAAACCCAACTTACTGCTTTACTTTAACAGGCCTAATTGTGGAGGAATGTCAGTAATGAGTCCACAATATCATTAGTAAATTTAATAATAGGAAACTTTATGTATTTCCGCATGAGGTTTTAGCCATAAAAGTCCGGGTATGATACCTTAGCGAAGATTTGTGTGATTAAAACCCAACTTACTGCTTTACTTTAACAGGCCTAATTGTGGGGGAATGAGTCCACAATATCATCAGTAAATTTACTAATAGGAAACTTTATGTATTTCCGCATGAGGTTTTAGCCATAAAAGTCCGGGTATGATACCTTAGCGAAGATTTGTGTGATGAAAAACCAACTTACTGCTTTACTTTAACAGGCCTAATTGTGGAGGAATGTCAGTAATGAGTTCACAATATCATCAGTAAATTTCCTAATAGGAAACGTTATATATTTCCGCATGAGGTTTTAGCCATAAAAGTCCGGGTATGATACCTTAGCGAAGATTTGTGTGATTAAAACCCAACTTACTGCTTTACTTTAATAGGCCTAATTGTGGGGGAATGTCAGTAATGAGTCCACAATATCATCAGTAAATTTACTAATTGGAAACTTTATGTATTTCCGCATGAGGTTTTAGCCATAAAAGTCCGGGTATGATACCTTAGCGAAGATTTGTGTGATTAAAACCCAACTTACTGCTTTACTTTAATAGGCCTAATTGTGGAGGAATGTCAGTAATGAGTTCACAATATCATCAGTAAATTTCCTAATAGGAAACGTTATATATTTCCGGATGAAGTTTCGGCCATAAAAAATCGGAAAACTCGCTTTTCCTATGTTACAAATGTGGTAATGGGGTAATGATAAGAACCCGGGTTGTATTCCCACATACTCACTTTGCGTAGTAAGGTGCAAAACAGTGCACAAAATGGGCGTTGTCATGGTAATGTAAATGATAAAAAAAATCACGTACTTCACATATTGATACTACTGAATAAATGTGAACATTTTTTTGGCAGTAAATATAAACAAATAAATAAATATATCATCACGCCGTTTACCCATTACTAGGTGTAGCATTCAACCGAAGCAGATCTCGGTAAGTGATATATTTCTTTACGTGAAGTGCGGTTACCAGCCGTCAAATCACGGCCACGAAAGATGTTATTGGAGGGAGAGCCACAGAGATCGATTTAATTTGATGAAAATTGTTTTGGCAGTTGTAGAAAAAATACTTTACGATAAATAAAAATTTTAGACTGTGCTAACAGTTGCTATGAGGCCAATTATAAATAAGGCAGGAAAATAATTGTTTTTCTCCCGCTAGGAGAAAGTTTATACGAAAGAAACTATGAATGTAAATGATGTTCTAGAAAAGGAATATTTAACGAAGATTAATTTAATAAATAAATTGTTGAACTAAATGTTGCAAGGGTTCGTGTTATTTCATTTGATGGTACATAACAAGATAATTTTCTTTCTGGGTCAGTTTAAATTGTAATAATAAGCACTAATTTTTTCAAGAACACAATTATTGAAACCTACATTTAATTTCAAACGGCTAAAAAAATTCTGCTCCTCAAAGAAAAATTATAGCTAATAAAAATCTGAAAAAGTACATGTTTGTTAATTCTTATTACTATTCAAATGCTACAAAAACATCAAAAGCTCCGTAATAAGCACTCAGTCTTTCACGAGGCTTCAGCCAAAACCATATGTTAATGACTATTTTATTTTCAGATCATTTTACTTTAAAATTACTCTAATACGTCCCTGAACTTCAAAAACGTACACAATGCGAACCATTAAACAAATAAACCTTGATATTCAAAAAAGGTTATCTATCAACACAAATTTAGCTCAGCACACAGCCACGTACTAGCGGAGTATGTTGAAATCGTAACGCGAAGCGACAGATTGAACTTATCTAAATTTGCTTATATACATATATTTACAACATATTTTATCAAACACTGGCAGCTATTTTTAACATATGATACTACTAGTAACCTACAAATATAAGCCGATATGCAAAATAAATTCGATATCTCAACGTTTCTTTTTCTTCTTTCGGAAGTATGGTCGAAAATGCTCCATGTAAGGGATATTGTCATATGGACATACAGAAATGAATTCATGCCTACTTTAGTTATAAATATAATTACAGTAATGAATAAATATTAGCAAACATTAAAATTTATTTAATTATCAGACCAGTGGCATAAAAATGTTTCAAGTAATGTGCGATTATTTTTTAAAATTTCTGAAAAATTATTTTTGCGTTGTAATCGGTGCATCAAATCATATCTTAATTATTTTATCAATTATTTTGAAACACCTGTATTAAGATTAATGTTATTGTGTTCATAAAACGAGTACGAAAACAAATTAAATGAATTTGAATAACTTTAAATTACATTACTAAACGTTAGGTATAAATTTAGAACCTCAAAACAATCCAAAAGTTCTTTTGTGTAGAGGTTTGTTCTCAAATTCTTCGTTTAAGAGCTCGTACATACAAATAATGAGAAATTTGGGTTGAACCAGTTCAAAAATCGAAAATTATTAAAATGTGGTTCTATATAATTCAGACCACGAGAAATCGAATGGCGCAGCTTCATATCTTTTTTAGTTTTCGAGTTACAGCGATTTTTGACTTTTTTTAAGCTTAACTTTGAACATAATTATGAAAGAATTTGAACCCGGATCTGTAAGTTACAACATTTAAATTTTCCTCTATATACTGTTATGCGTCTAAGCAAAGGCATAAAATATTGTTTTCTAAAACTGCGATTGAAATTCAGATTTAAAAGCAATAAAATATTTATGTAGCTCCATGACATTTCTTCCTAAAACTCAAATCAACCAACGCTAATCCCATACGTCAACACCTTTTTAAGGTAGCTTGACATACCTTTCAACCATGTTAACAAATATTCTCCAAGGTTTTGAACCCATCAGAATCCTCCTCTTACCATCGCGCATCACGCTCGAAACGTGAAAGTCCGCATCACATAGCTTAATTGCATTCGCTATCGTCAAAGATCAAATATCTTCACTTACGACTCTTTCTCTTTCCAACGTGCAACGTAAGAACGTAACGTGGCGTCTTTACGTTAGTTGCTAGTGAAGCTGAAACGTTCGATGCTCGATGGTAAATTCAATTGGTTTGTAAGTAGAACGTGAGCCTTTCCAAATGTCAGAGGTGATTACTTGGTTGTTGTAAGTCAGGTAACACTAGACAGATGCGAATACTTGATGGACAGACAAATGTATTTTACTAAAATCATGATGAGCATGAAATAAAAACATTCGGTATAGCACGTTCAACGATCATTTGGAAAAAGGACTTTTAAATCCCTCCATTCATAGTACCAATCCATGTTACTGTTAAACATTCTTTTTTTCAGGCAAATGTATGTTTTACATAGATTACAAAATATATCTAAGAAAGATGAAAATTGCTTGAAAATTATTCAAATACAGGTAGAGTTTATGGGGTCTGGGACGACTGTAGTTACTCAGTAAAATACTTATCCCGGGATGCTATTATTAGTTGAGCAACGTGTGCACAATACTGAATTACTCAGATGACTATTTGCCTTATTTTATACAAGTCGCGCCAGATCCCATAAACTCTTATCTGTATTTGAAGAGTTTTCAAGCAATTTTTATCTGTTTTAGATATATTTTGTAATGTACGTAGAGCATACATTTGCCTGGAAAAAATAATTTTTAATGTGGTGAAAATTGTTTATCGGCTCTGAAAATCGAACCCCGTTTATCAAATCCATAATTTGACACGATACCATTGAGCCACCCCGATTATGAGCTTGAAATATGGTGAAGAAACAAATATATGTTTATACCATAATATCAGTACAATGCAAAATGATAAGTAATTTTGAAATAATAAAACAAAATGACTGAAAAATGCATAACCTATTTATTTCATAAGGGGAGACAACTGTCTGGCCCTTCTAAAAAAAGGTATATTTGTAAATTTATTAAAATATAAGAATAAATACAATCACTTCGGGATTTCAATATGTTACTAAGTAATATTTGAGCTTTATTTTTAAAAATTTCCAGCACAAAATATTAGTCTCTCCGCTTTTTCATTTCATGGTTCTTCTAATTTTTGCCAAGTGTCTATTTAATATTTTTTATTAAACCTAGTTTCACCAAGTGTATGAATGACAATTTATTTTGTCTTTGTTGTTACCTTCTAATTTACTTTGCACAGAAATTTAAACATGCGGTAAACCATTTTGCAAGTTAATGTTTAAAAATACGCCAATTTCAACGAACCAAAACTAAAATAATTAGTAAGTACCAAGAATGCCATTATTTATACTCTAGAAACTTTAAACATATTTTGAAATAACGCTTGAAAACATTTCCTCCTTTACGAGGAAAAAGAGCAAGTGAAATTAACTTTTAACACATTTCAAGTGTTTGAAAAGAATTTAAATGAAGCTAGATAACATATGTTCAAGTCTCGAGGCCCTTGTGCTTGTTATAAGAAGTAGAAACTAACAACTTTATAAAGGAACAGAGTTCTTTTAGCAAGACCCTTGACTTTCAATTGTTCTCCGTGGCGCAAACACACCAAGTGTTGCAAACTACACGTGGAACGAAAAACAAAACAGTTCTCTTGTTGTTTCATTTACTGATGGATATTATAAACGATAAATATATATTTACTAGGTACGATTGAATTCTGAGAATAAATATTTTGTTTAAATTAAACATAAGTTATATACTTAAATTAATTACACTCTATTTCGAGTAAATACCGAAACAGTAACGAAACCGAAATCCATCAAATATTTTTAAAAAACCGTCACCGATAAACGAATCCCAACATTTTTCTGTCCGAATCTCTGACTGGGATATAGCATGGTATTATTTATTTATGTTACGCTGTACAACAGGAACTTAATCCCAATTACAGTACAGGGTCCGCACTCACTTATACAGGGTGTATTTTAAAGTAACCAGCAAATATCTAGCTTATTTATCAACTTAGCAATTATGTGGTTAAAAGTAATATTTTTTTATAAAGGAAGCTCAGTATAAAAGCAAAGTGAATAAAATTATAATAGAATAAAATAAATAATTTTAGTCACAGTTTACCGAAATCTGTAAATACGTCTTAAAACACTAAGGATTGTTATTAATTTATCGATTGGTATCAAATAATGATTCTAACTCCAGATCAAAAGGTTGGGACCGAATTTATTTTTTATCATTATTAATTTAAACAATTAAAGTTCAACTTAAATTCTCATTTATCCAGGGTTGGAGCATTAAATTCATTCTAGAACACAATATGAATCTTATAGAATCTTCCGTATTGTTGAGTTACGAATTAAAAATGTCAATTTTTATAAATATATAACACAATTTATAATACAAATTTGTAGAAACTCTATTGGGAAAAACTACTTAAAATTCTGAAATTTGCACTTTAAACAAACATAACAAACTTGCTATAATATATTTAATCAGTTAATAAGAATTTAACGTTGTAAAATAAGAATATATAAATCAGATAAATATAATCAAACAATTAATAAACAATTAATTATTTTCAAAAGAGATAATACATGATATTTCAAAGGAAATGCCTTGTAATTATAAAGAGGGATTTTTACAAAAATACTCATTAATAAAATTGTGATAAACTTTATTATCATTTATCAAATCTTGATATAATTTCAATGGTATAAATATCACCGATTATTTACAATCAAGTAGTTGGTTTCTTTTGCACGTGCAGCCAAAATGAAACAATTTGTGTGTGTTGTGCTTGCCTTCCTGTCCAGTAAGTACTTGTTTATTCTGTGATGAATTCAGTATTTAGAAAGTCATTTAAATAATAAATATTTATGCTTAGTACATAATTAAAGTTTAACTAACATTGTGCAACATTCTGTTTTCGCACATACATGTCACGATATGTCTCATCATGCAATGAAATTGAAACTGAATTGAACTTTTATTCATTATGGAACAGAGTTACCGATGAGTTTTATTTATTTTTTAGCCTGAATTGCTACGAAAATTCATATTTGTGCCCGAAAGTTAATAATGTATGAACTCTTTACAAGTTCAACCTTACAATAAAAAAAACACTAAAGTCACTGTATAATAAGACATTGTAAAAAGTATATATCTTCCAAATCACAATGCCTTGTTTCCAAAATTGTACAACAAATTTGTTTTTCAAGTACGAACTAATTAACAATAAACACACTTTTCTACTTCCGTTAGGAAATAGACGTTTTATTTCACTTATTTGAGTTAGGTAATGAACTGCATTATTTAACTAATGAAATAATGAGGTAACATAGCAACAGATATCTTGGTAGACGAATTCTGATGGGTTATTCTTTTATTGTTTGAATTTATAACTGTCATTAATATGTCAAAATTTCATAATTAAAAAAACGCTCTTTCGTATTTATTAGAACGGAAGAAAAAATATTGTATGAAACTAGGAAGGAAATAGGTTATTACCTTGTACGCCTCGTTCTACAAATTTCACTTGCGTAAGGTAATAACCTTCATTTCCTTACTAGTTTCATAAATAGCTATAACCAAATCTTATCCTATCCACACTATTCCCATTCATTATTCCATTCATACAATTTTGTCCAATCTTTCGTAACAAATCTTCTCAATCCATCCATTTATTCCTAAGTCTTCTACGCTATCTCTCACCCTCAATGTCAATTGTAAATTAAATACTTTCAATGTTGTTTAAATGAATGTATTGTTTATAGTGTCCCAGGGTACACCCCTGGACTGGAGGATCATCGGTGGAGAAAACGCCGGAAACGGAGAATTCCCTTACCAGATTTCCCTTCAAGTATATGAACAGCATAACTGTGGTGGTTCAATCATTGCCCCGAACTGGATCCTGACAGCCGCCCACTGCGTTGATGGGTAAGAATCTCAATACTATTTTATTAATACATTAATTTAATTTGCCGTTTGAATTAAATCTATTTATTTGACTGACTTCTTTCTCTAATTTTCCTCCTTAACTTAAATTTATTTTTGACATAGTTTGACAATATCGCAGCAAATATTTGACAGCAATGTAAATATCATCATATAGTATTTTACTTCGATTTGTTTTTCTTTATTTAAGTCAGATATAACATTTAAGTAACTAACAAAGAATTTAACCCCTAAGCCTTAATAAATGAATCAAATCTAGTTTCGAATTTCGAGAACTAAGTTCTCATCCTCAGTAGAAAAGGGCAAATAAGATTACACGACTTGTAAACCAAGTCAGTGGTCAAGATAGAATTTAAGTTTCAACAATTACTGATTAAGATTCTGTTGCACTAACAAAAGTTGAAGTTTAAACTTAATTTAAATAAATAAAAGCATATCGAATGTTTATAGCAATGTTAAATACTCGTATTCCATACATATTAATTAATTTAAACCGAGTTTAAAATGTAAGTTTTGTTGGTGTAACGGTTGCCATTTTGAAAGTCCGAAAGAACTGTTAAAAACGAAATTTATTTATTTAAATAAATGTATATACTATGTAAGAACGAAGTATATGATTTTCGTAAGAATGTTCATGTATGAAACGGTGTGTATTTGATCACAGTTTTGATCCAGAAGATTACGACGAAGATCTAGCAATCCTTCTAGGCACAAACACTTTGAACAATGGCGGAATAACTTACAAAATAGACAAAATAATTGTGCACCCTCTTTGGAATATAAACTGGACATTTTCTAATGACATAGCGCTAATCAAAGTAATAGGAAGTATTGAATTTACTTCGCGGATATCTCCTATTAAACTTAGGACAAAACCAGTACCAGATGGTGCGAAAATGACCCTTACTGGATGGGGTAAACTTGGGTATCCTGATGGAGAGCAACCAAATAATCTTCAGGTATTGCTAATCTATACAAAAGACACTACATAACATTCATTCTTACAAAGAAGAATACAGACAAACATCATTTATGCGTCAATCAACCAAATTTTATAATTCACTTCATTAAGCTACATTTCTTCCTCATCCATATGTTACATTATCAAATGCAGTATTTTGGAAATTTAAATTCGTATAAAAATATATATTTGAAATAACGAATTTCCGATTAAATCAGTATATCTTTCAATAAGCTTAATTGATTCATATCCACAGTTTTTTTGAATTTCGCACTTATCAAATCTTAGATTACATTTATTTTCATATATAAAAATAGTATCACGCATTCACTGAACATTCATTCCTAAATTTATCCTGTAATTAATCTTCGTGTCTCTACCCTGACTCACAACGTTCACTTCATCCCCATTTAGAATTCCTATCGTTGAATCTTTCGTTCACGAAACAAACCTTCAATCATATCCATCCAATTATTCCAAATATCTCTTCTTTAGGTGGCTCAGTGGTATCGGGCCGGCCTATGAATATGAGTATAAACAATTCCGAAGCATAACCATTTAAGCGTAAACTTGATTTTAATACATTAACATTAGGACTTTCGAAAGAGTTAATCCTGAATTTTGTATTATCTAATCTTATTCTAGTTTTAACAAGTTAATACGAATCACTTTCTGAAAACCAAATGGTGACAAGGTTATGTTACAATTTCGTTAACTTTTTTGAGAATATACATATTTGTTCCTGTAGCTCCTAAGGCGAGCAAAAGACCTTTTTCCAGCGGGTTCTGTTTGGTGCGAATGCCTTTATTTTCTTCCAGCTTTTACCGTAGTCCGCGGCCTCTTTCAGGATCGTGCGTTTCTAGTTTATTTTTGAGCGGCTTTAATTTGTCTAATCAAAAATTAGAATTAACTAAAACTCTTTTGAGAGTTGAGCTGTGAAAGTTTGCAGCCATGTCAAAATTAATTCTTCTATTTGGCATATCTATGCAATTCTTTTCTAAATGTATAAACTTGGTATGTTTACCATCGCGTTTAAGAACATATCAGTTCCATTAGCTAATCCTTCCGCGCATGCTCTTTCACACGTCGATTTTAAATCCTTCTCTTTCGACACCGTCCTGTCATTCTGCCTCAATCCACTCACTTCAAGATCGCCTACGTTACTAGCGAAGCTTTCAGTTGATATCGTCGCTATCACTACTTGCTATGCACACACACTACACCGCTTCAGATTACGCAGAATTGATACGAGCACGAGTTTTAAATAACACGGGATATTTTTCAACTGATACAACAACTAAGCATAAAAGAACGACTCAAATTGCGATAAATAAATAAATAATAATGGAAATTATAAATTAAATAAATAAACCGATACTTTTGTTTTGTTATATGGCATCTGAAAACCGAAACGAAACTTTCATTAATTCTGTAACAGAAAACAAAACTAAACATATATTATTTCGGTTTTAAAATCGGGATACTTTTGTTTTGTAATATGGCATCTGAAAACCGAAACGAAAATTTGCTTGATTCAGTAACAGAAAACGAAATTAAACATATATTATTTCGGTTTTAAAACCGGGCTACTATTGTTTTGTTATATGGCATCTGAAAACCGAAACGAAAATTTACTTGATTCAGTAACAGAAAACGAAACTAAACATATATTATTTCGGTTTTAAAACCGGAATACTTTTGTTTTGTTATATGGCATCTGAAAACCGAAACGAAACTTTCATTAATTCTGTAACAGAAAACGAAACTAAACATATATTATTTCGGTTTCAAAACCGGAAGTTTAAACCGGTACAAATTACGTACTCTACCGGAAATTGTAAATAATTACTTTTTATATTTGTATAAAGTGCTTATTTTAAACTGAAACCGTAAAAATCCGTAACCCTGAAACCTATATATTTTCAAAAAACCATTAGTGATAACGAAACCAAAATTTAATAGATACAAAAACCGTTAACCATAACCCAACCCCCAAATTGTTTCGTGTATGTATTTGAATAAATACATTTTGATAGGTGTCTTCAGTAAATGAAAATGTCGCCATACAAAACGTCATAACATGCTAGCTCATAGTAAACGCAACAGTACTAAATGTCGTCATGAATACGATAGATGCGCATAAATATATTTAACAGACGTTTAGTTCCAAGTCAAACCTTTGATATTTTTAAGATTTTTAGGCATATTGACATAGGTTGTAATTATAAATAGACGTTAATATATCTTTACGACATTTATTAAATTCTGGGCGTGGTACATGTCTACTTCAAAATATTCATTAAGACATATTATTTACTTTGAACTGCAGTTACCATCCGTCAAAACTTCTTTTTTTAGTAAAGGAAGTAAAATATACTTTAGAACAGGACTGAACTATACTTATTCTCTCGCTGTTATTAGCAACGAAATTCTTTTAGCAACGAGATAGCGGGTTAAAATGTATTATTTTTATTAATGCACATATTTTGTGCCACTGAACTGGTAGGTTACAATTTTTATTTATTATTATAACCTATCATTCCGGTGGCAAACAAAAACTTACAATTTTTGTCGTACGATAAAAAATGGCTAGTGTGAAACTGTATTAAAAATGTTTAATTATTCGTTCATACATACACAGCAAAGACAAATTTTTAGCAAAAACTCCTGTCTGTAGATGATCAATCTAGCAAAAATACCGATAGACCAATGCAGCGAGGAGCTTAAACCGGAAGAAGTTTTTGAAACAAACATCTGCACTTTGAACAAGAAAGGAGAAGGACCTTGTAAGGGAGATTCTGGAGGACCTTTAGCTTATGAAGGACAACTGGCTGGAATTGTATCCTGGGGAAATCCATGTGCAATTGGTACACCTGATGTCTTCACTAAAGTTGCAGATTTTGTTGATTGGATAGAGGATATTATCAACAAGAATTAAGAGGAAGAAGAAGAAGAAATAGAAGAATAATAAAAAAAATATTGCTTTGATTAATAACAAAAATATTAGTATACTATTTTCATTTTAAACTGGAGGGATCGTCATAAAACGATTAAATGAACCGCAATTACGTTTACAAAGGAACTCAAAATATGACCCCTTATAACTGGTTTCACAAGGTACGCACAGGGTTGTACAGCCCCATTCGCCGGTATTTTTAAATAGTCAATCATAGGACCCTTAAAAATTACCTGTTATGACCATCGTTAAGCGATTTGTGGTAGCCGCACTAATAGATTTCAATGTAGTTATATGGGACAGGGACGTTTAATCGTTTTATGCCTACCCCTCCAGTTTAAAATTAAAATAGTATAGTTACATAAGAGCTTCGAAAATAACCGAATATACAGTTAATAGGGTGAGATATGTTACCTAGGAAACACGATACCATAGGTTGAGTTGTGTTTTTAGGTAACACATCTATTCCGTAAACTATAAAATAGAATAAATATATCATCACGCCTTTTACCTATTACTGGTGTGGCACTTTACCGTAGCAGATCTAGGTAAGTGATATATTTATGCACTTGCAGTGCGGTTACCAACCGTCAAATCACAGCCACAAAGATGTTAGTAGTGGGGGAGCTACAGAGGTAATTTTAATATGGTGAAAATTGTGGAAATCTAACCCGGGTTCTTAAACCCACAGATTGACGCGATACCACTGAGCCTGTATATTCAGGTGATTTTCGATGCTCCATTTGTATATACTAATACAATGAATCAATCAATTACATTTTCATACAATTTTTACTAAATGTCATTAAAATTACTTTAATTGATACAATTCATTAATTTGTTATCATAGTAACGCAATACTTAACAATGTTATACAACGTAACCAATATAAATTGAGCTATTTGATTAGTCTATTTTCAGCCGAACTGTATATAATCCAGGGTTCGAAGATATATATCGATCGATATATATCATGATATTTATTTTGATATATATCGTCATATTTTTGCAATGATATATATCCATTATATAAAAATATGAAATAGTTTTTGAGATATAGCCTCCGGAGAAGTGAAATTTTTCGAATTTTTCAGTTTTTCTACTTTTCCGAGGCTATATCTCAAAAACTAAATGTGATATGAAAACGCGCTCAACGGCATTAATTTTCTCGTGCTTCAGTTAACTTATAAACATAGTTTCAGCGATTTTAATTTTTTTTTAATTTTCCGCTAAAAAATCGCAAAAAGCGGTTTTTTAACATTTTCTTGAAAACCAGAAGTCATATGCATTTGAAGATTGCACCACTGGATTCAGTGGGTCAAAATACATATGTATGTAAATTTTCGTTTTAATAATCCTACGATTAAGGATTTTTGGGAAAATTGAATTAAAATCTGAAAAAACCAAAGAGGTAAGTAGGAAATAATTAAAAATATTAAATTGCATAAAATTGCATGAAAATTTGCTTACAAGTCAATTCGGACACGGGGAATTCAACGCCGTTGAGCGCATTTCCATATCTTGTTTAGTTTTTGAGATATAGCCTCCGGAAAAGTGAAATTTTTCGAATTTTTCAGTTTTTCTAAATGTGTACAAAAACTAAAATAAAAAAATAAATGTCCAAAAAGTGATATTTATCTGATATATATCTTATATATCAGATATTTTGATATTTATTATAAATATCATGATATTTACGAACCCTGATATAATCTGTGTAATACAATTTTTTAATGAAAATATAAGGGATTAAATATTATCCAGAAGCAAAACTATGTTGATGTTATTTATACCTTGCGATATACTTTATTTTTAGACGATTTTCCCTCGTTATTATCGATAATCTGGTATGCAGCTAAGCTTCGTTTTAAAAAAATTAATTGAAATTTGTCGCGATGGCGGTGTCGGCATGTGGGTATTTTTAGCGGAGAGCTGTTCAGGTCTGGGTGTCCTGTCAGCCATGATGTGTTTATCTGATGACTAAGAGTATCGTAAAATCTAAATGTGTCAACTGGCAGACTCGTATTTTCAGGCATTTTAACTTTTCAGGAATTTTAATGCTATAGTAAACGGAATAGCATGAAGTGCACGAAAACAATTTGTGATCAGAGTGGTATGAAAATACATTTTATATTTTCGGTCATATGTTATAAATACTTATTTCATTATTTAAGCAAAGTCAACTAATAATCGACATTAATTTTGAAATTCGAAGGCATACAGAACAACAAATTAAAACAAAAATAAATGGGTGCACCTGTAAATTTTCTCCATTGTATTCCCCCATACTCTGTAACCGAGATCTGCTACGGTAGAGTGCCTCACTCAGTAATGGGTAAAAGGCGTGATGATATATTTATTTATTTGATTTTTATTAATAAATTATCCTTATTAGATTACCACCATTTTATATTCTATTACTACAACCACTTATTTCATACTGTATCGTGTTTCAATGTTTACAGTAATAGTTTTAGTTTTGAAAATAAGACTATACAGTACTAGTATTTTAATAGCTATTTATGAAACTAGTAAGGAAATGAAGGTTATTACCTTACGCATGTGAAATTTGCAGAACGAGGCGTAGCCGAGTTATGTAAACACATAAGTAAGGTAATAACCTATTTCCTTACTAGTTTCATACAATATTTTTTCTACTTCCGTTCTAATAAATACGAAAGAGAATTTTTGAAATTATGAAATTTTTACATACTAATGACAGTTATAAATTCAAAAAATAAAAGAATAACACATCAGAATCACCAAGATATCTGTTGCTATGTTACCTCATTATTTCACTAGTTAAATAATGCAGTTCATTACCTAACTCAAATAAGTCAAATAAAACGTCTATTTCCTTACGGAAGTAGAAAATAAATATTATGATACTGTTATCGTGAAATTGCTAGGTAACAAAGTGTTTTTTAATTTTAATTATTTTAAGATGTCAATTTCAAGATTAGAATATGAAAATAGTGCGACGCAATATGAAATACGTCCATTAATATTTTTTATACCACTTATAACATTATTATACTTAAAACAGTTAACAATGCAGACTATGATTAAACTGTTTTTAGTAACTTTTTATTTTGTAAAATTAGTACTACTACTCAGCCATAGGTAAATTTTGTAACCACACTTTATGCAAAGCTGTTATAAGGAGTCATACAATTTTTTAATAAGACTCAGTTACAGAATAGAGGATATCATGTCATGCTAACATATTTATTTATGATTTTAGTTTCTCCGCGGACATGCTGTCCGTGCTAGCAGGCACCACCTCCCTCTCAGGCGGAGGTGACCGCTACGAAGTGGACAATGCCTTCATCCACAATGACTGGGATCCAGTCAAGATCTATGGAGACATCGCGTTAGTGCGTACTGTCAAATCTATTCGCTTCAGTGACTTGGTGCAACCGATCCCTCTGGCCAGTACGGACCTACCTGCTGGCAGCATAACCACCCTCAGTGGCTGGGGGTACACCAGGTACCCAGACCTCGAAGCGCCCGACCGGCTTCAGGTTATCAAGTTGAGGAGTATTACCCTTGGAGAATGTCAGAGAGCGATGAATCCTGATCCTGTTTATGATACTGAGGTAAGCAGGACCTGCAGCTTATAGTGGGATTCGAACCATTTTTTAATTTTTCCAATCTTGAGTACAGTCTCAAGAATCAAATCAGTTATGTTAAAAAAGCAAATTCAATTAAACACAAGATTTAACCTAACTTCACAAAATGTCTGCCATTTTCTATTTTATTTATTGCAATTTATGTTTTGTTTCCTGGCACAACTTAGATATTTGAATAAAGAGTCTAATGACTTTATGAATTTATTTCTTAAAGCTGATTTATAATGAAAAATGCACTTATTATACATAGTCGAATTTCATTTAAAATAAGATAGTTGGGGTAATTTTCAGTTCCGCCGAAAATATAATATTTTAACTTCTTTTATTAGTTTGGCGCGCTTTTTGAAGTAATATAAATATTTGAAAGGGGGTGGGGGTGAACATGATACCCATTATACAGGCTGTTTCACAATTTATAGCACTTATTTTAACTCCATATAGTACTCAATGTACTGGTTATAAAATAGTTGTTTTTTTTTATTCGCAAAATTAAATGCACTTTATATGAAATAAACTAATTATTTCTAATATATTAATAGTTAAATTATAATTATAAATATTACAATAGTACATTTATTTATTATACAACATTAAATAAATACCTATTAGTAGTATTTATATGTTATATTATAATTTAATTATTAATATATTAGAAATAATTGCCAAACCAGTGACACAAAAAAATGTTTACTTCATAGAAAGGGCAATTAATTTTGCGAATTTAAAAAAAATTCTTAATATGTCGTATATATTATAATAATTTTGCTCAGTGGTATCGAGTCGGGCTGTGGATCTTGAGAACCTTGGTTCGATCCCCACAGTCGACAAACAATTTTCACCAAATTAAATCTACCCCTGTGGCTCCCCCTTCACTAACATCTTTAGGGGGCCGTGATTTGACGGCTGGTAACCGCACTTCACGCGAAGAAATATATCTTTTACCGAGATCTGCTTAGGCACAGTGCCACACCCAGTCATGGGTAAAAGGTGTGATGATATAGTTAAAATAAAATAAATAAATATATCATCACGCCTTTTACCCATCACTGGGTGTGGCACTCTGCCTAAGCAGATCTCGGTAAGTGATATATTTTTTCGCGTGAAGTGCGGTTAGCAGTCGTCAAATCACGGCCTCCAAAGATATTAGTGGAGGAGGAGCCACAGGGGTAGATTTTTTAAATTGGTGAAAATTGTTTGTCGGCTGTGGGGATCGAACCAGGGTTCTCAAGATCCACAGGCCGACTCGATACCACTAAGCCACCTACCCCATATGATATAGTTCATTATTTATTATTATAATAATATAATATATTATCAATTTATTTCTTCTCACAGTCTCTCACCCTCAATTTCACCAATTCAACAATTGTTCCTAATGCCCACTAATCTTAACTAAAATTTATTGTTCCTGATATTTAACTCGGGTTTAAAGATTATTTATTAAAAGTATATTAAATGATTATTTTATTGAAGAATTTAAATTTTGTACATTTGTAGGTGTGTACCCTGAACATGGTGGGAGAAGGAGCGTGCAAGGGCGACTCCGGCGGCCCGCTCGTCCACAACGGACAGCAGGTCGGCGTGGTATCCTGGGGCCGACCCTGCGCTAACGGCAAGCCCGACGTCTTCACCAAGGTGTCTGAATATGTTAACTGGGTTAACGAAGTTATCGCTGATAATCAAGTGAAACATTCAGCTTTGCATTTATTTATCTAACATTTTAATTACTTAGTTGTTTTGATTTTATTATTAATTTTATGTATTCTTGGCGACTGAATAAATAAATAATACACTTATATTGTATATATGTTTATAAAATTAAAACAGATTATTCCCATATTTTGTTTCTTATTTTTCATTTAGCGATCCGGTTCACATTATTTACTGTATTGAACCGGCTCAATTTAATGGATCTACCCAGCTCTAGTTAAGTTGATAGATGCAGGAAGTTAACTTTCTCTCCGTGCTTAACATCTTCAAGCCGTGACTAAAACGTTCGAAGCCACAGGTAGTCAACATGTGATTAAGATGTTATTTAGCGCCATGGAAACCAGTACGTTAAATGACATTTTAATAACGGAAGTAGAAATTAATTTTTATTGGTTTTTTTTTCTTTAAATTATCGAGTTCAAATGGAATCATAATTTTTTAAGATGGTATGCTTGGTAGCATAGTTTGTTACGTATTATTAATTTTAATACATGCCCCAGATTCGATAGTTAGAATAATTAATAATACATGTTAATGAAGTATAATTTATTACACATTAAATCTAATATCAAAAAATAAATATTAATCTTTTTGATTTATTGGCTAACTGCTGTCTTGAACCAACTGTAAATTATATAAAGGTATTTCGTACAGTAGTAAAAGGAAAGCAATATTAATTTTGTTTTCGTTTGAAACGTGTTCATTAAGAGCTAAAAATATTAATTTAATTCATCATTTTATTATCAATAAAAAACAAGAATATTAAACTGAAATAAAACTGCAGATATAAATAAATACTATTGGTATATGTCATCTATTTAAAATGTGATAAAAATATGAAGTCACAATTACCAAAATTCTGTTGTTTATCTATCAGGGTCAATAATTTGATAAGAAATTAAATTAGGACAATTTTCGATGTATTATATGTAGAATAGCAACATCATTACCGAAAATAATTTCCTGAGTGATACGTTAATGAATTAGCGATTTGCGAGAGGTTTTGTGTCACGTGATACTGTTGTTATTAATTAACTTGTAATTTGAAACTCTTTTCACAAATGGTACTTTTATTTTGTATTGCAGTTAATAAAATCTACTGAGTATATATTGAAAAGAAGTGATTGGTCATTGGCGGATACAAGTGGTGGAAGGGGAGACGATTACCCCCTTCCCCTTCTTTCATAATTAAATACCTTATTAATAGTTTAATTACATTATATTTAGACGTAAAAAATTATTAATTATTTTAACCTAACCTAACTTACTAAAACTAAAGTTACGTATTAAAAATGTAATGTAATAATAATAATTGCTAATTATTATTAGCTTAACCTAACCTATCAGAATTATGAGTACATAATAAAATATTAAAAATACATTTTAGTTTTATTATGATATTTTATTTAAACTTAATAATAATTATTAATTATTATTAACCTAATCTAATTTACGTGGAATATGGTTACGTATTAAAAATTAAAATGCGAATTATTTTAATAATGTAAAAATAATAATTAATTATTTATTAATTACATCAACATGAAGTAGGTGGTTTAGTGGTATCGAGTCGGCCTGTGGATTTGAGAACCCGGGTTTGATTCCTATAGCCAAAAGCAATCTTCACCACTAACATCTTTGAGGGCCGTGATTTGGCGGCTGGTGACCCCACTTCACGCGTGAAATGTATCACTTACTGAGATCTGCTACAGAAGAGTACCACACCAAGTAATGGGTACAAGGCGTGATCATATATTTATTTCATAAAAATTATTATAATTAGATCGCCCCCTCACCCCTCAAAATATTAGCTTAATTATTATAATAGATACATTTCACATAAAATTACTTTATTATTTAAGGTATCTTTCTTTAAAATATTTACATATTGTTTGGATAATAATTAATTGAATAAATTTAAATTTAATTTAATAACAAACAGCTACGTGCTAAAAGGTAACGTAGGAATAGTTGCTTATAGGTTAGAAGGTTATGTAATTGTTAATTATTAATGAAATTAACTTTTAATTTCGAAAATACACAGCTGTCAACGTGAGTATAACCTCAACATAACATAAATGATATTTTTGACTAAGGAAAAAAACCATTTCAACGCCTAAATTCCTCGTAAATCGTTTTAATTTCATTAAAAACTGACTCAACACTTATCCGATATCATTTCCCCTTGCGTATCACCCGCCTTTGACACCAACTAAAACACAACCACGAAGCCGTACTAGCTATCACAAAAACATCGCCTGAACCCACTATTTTCACAAGGTTTTACACAGTTTTAAGAGTAAATACATCTAAATAACACCTAGTTAGATCTTAACACTATACAGTACACTCTGAATATGTTGTATTTATGTTTAACATGACATTAGTGTTAATATAACCTATGTTTTGAAAATGTGTTCTGAGTATATTTACCTTGAAAATGCGCTGTGGGTCCAAAAAAAACGAACAATAAAGGGCACAATGTAATGTTACAATGGTTTTACACACACACGCACTTTGCAGGGCACTTAATCAAATAAAATCAACGAAAATATAACAAGCAAAGCGATTTTATGTATCGCTGTTTAAGCAAGCACTGACAACAATAAAATCAAGTATCACATCGGGTGAGATCGTTTCTGTTCGGGTAGAATCGGGATGGAAACCGGCGCTCACTACTTGTTATCAACAGAACAAGTGACTGTCGATGCCGGCGGGAAAAAGACGCGGGAAATTTAAACAGGTTGAATTATTGATCATACGTTTACGCGCGCTTTTGAAGTTCATTGCGACAAAGGGAACTTTTGTTCATGGGTACAAACAACCTCTACATGCACAACAGTTTACTTCTTACTTTAAAATGAAAATAAAAGCTTTTTAACCCTTTACTAACACTTTTATATCGTCTCAAATTTTGTTACATCATTTGCTAAACAGCATAATTATGTTTTAAAATGATAAACATGTATTTAAACTAACTATAATTCTCTTGAAAATGAATGTATAAATATGCAAACATTTAATATAAAAAGCGTACGCACTTGGAATCCTTCGTTCTTCTATTAACATTCTTGAAGTATTTGTCTTTTTCTGCGTGCGAACACGTATATTTCATTCTAAATATATCCTCCTAGTGCAATACGAGTACGCTTTCATGAATGCGAGCATGTCGAGTATTAAATACCAACAACAAGAATAAAAAATCATACTTGTAGATATGCGACTAAAAACTTAAATGCGTTGACAGCAAAAACTGGATAAAGTTTTTGTTCAAAATTAAATTTATCAACCTGGTTATTAACACACATGTATGCAAGTAAATAATAGTGACATGAAAAGTATATTTAAATCGTCAATTTATTCTTTCACCGATACAAATCCATATTGAACATATTTATTGTTTACTAATTAGAATTGATTCGATGATTTACTTATGATGAAAATAAAACTATTTAAATTAATTTGTTTGTTAATTAAATGCTTTTTTATCATGATGAAATATCAATCGTATTTTAAGATGCATCAGTACCATATATCGGCAACTGCACCCGCAGAGATTTAACTTTAAACTTAGATTAACTAAATAAAAACAAATCGAAATTACATTTCATATAGCTATCAAATTTAACTTTTTACAGTACAACTCGCCATTATTCTTTTATACAAATATTAACAAATTTTCTCTTAAATTATGAAATAAATAAATAAATATGGTTGTTTAAAACATATGACCGGATTTCATAAGGCCCTAGGTTCAAATCCTAACGGTATCTTAATTTTTCTCTTTAGAATTTAATTTGATAGATATTATAAATTTAAACTAATTCTACATACTCTAAAAAATATATATATTATGAACCATGGACATTTTTAGATGTTAATGACCTCGTGTGACCCTCAAGCCAAAGGTCCTCAGACTGGATACCGTCACCTCCCGGACATTATCATCTACATAATGCCCTGGATGCATAAATAACTTATACATTATAGAAATAACTTATAATAGTTATTTACATTGCAAGACCGTTATACGGAAATTTACAGGCGAGCATAGAAAGGTAACGGGCGAGCGCTAGCGAGCCTGTTATCTGTGTGAGCCTGTAAATTTCAGTTAACGGTCGAGCATTGTACAATGTTTCATGTGCATTTGAATCGCAGTATATGTATATTTAATAAAATTAATTGCAATAGTATAACGCAATAACTAAAATGTTCAATCAAGGTAGACTTTGTTTAATCAAAAAATATTTAAGTGTCAAACGTTTAAAATTAGATATGTTGTCATGATAACCAATGTCAACAGCCCGTTATAATTTTTACACGGGCTAGCACGTTATAAGTCTCGTAACCCTTAGTGACAGAGTTAAGTAAACAGTTCATTACGATTCAAATGTACGTAAACAATTTAATAAATTATGTAAATAAGTACATTACCAAAAGACTTTTTATCAAAATGATCATAGTTCTGGGAACTTACCTGTAACAGAAGAAAGAATAAATTAATAATTATAGAGAAAAAAAAAGCATTATACAGATTAAAATAAAAAATAAATTGTATGCAAATGTATTTATTTACCTAATAAATTACAGTAGCTTATAGTGGAATACAAACCACTCAGATACAATCATAATCATTGAATATAAGTTGAAATAATCGAAAAGCTCTAAATTCTCAAATTGCAATCTCTCTTTTCAATTTATTTACACATTAGGTGTGATAATAACGTACTTATCTATAAATATGACAACATCAATTGTTATCCTATTAAGGCACTAAAGCAGGTAGGTACCCTATTATTACCAACCCCCTGTCGAGTTACCAACCTTACCCACAACAAAAAAAAAACTACCTGGCAATAATGATGTTTACTAACAAATGTAATCTCATGAAGCACCCATACAGATGTTATCTTACCCGGCATGACTTTATTTAACTCGTAACCGCAATATTTAGGTAAGTCGAGGTATGCATTATCTATTCTCTATTCAATTTGTTGATTTTATATTTATACCTGGTTCTGAAGGTTCTAGGGTCCCTAAAGGTGTATAATACAAGTTGTAAATGTTATGTGTCACGTGCCAGCACACATAATCTATCTTCAATGAAATTTCCAGGAATTTTATGGCTGAACCAGTGCATATATCTTCTAGTTTTAGAGATTAAGTTAAAAACCCGTTTTCTGACTAAATTTTTACAAAATTGAGAGCATATTTATATCTCGTTTCGTTTTTAAGATATAGCCTCGGAAAAGTAAACTATTTTTATTTTAAACTGGAGGGGTTGGCATAAAACGATTAAACGTCCCTGTCCCATATAACTACAATGAAATCTATTAGTGCGGCTACCACAAATCGCTTAACGATGGTCACAACAGGTCATTTTTTAAGAGTTGTATTCAGCCTAAAATTATACTTGTTTTTTCCTATGATTGACCATTTAAAAATACCGGCGAATGGGGCTGTACAACCCTGTGCGAACCTTGTGAAATAAATTATAACGGGTCATATTTTGAGTTCCTTTGTAAACGTAATTGTTGTGCATTTAATCGTTTTATGTCGATGCCTTTCAGTTTAAAATGAAAATAGTATACAAAATCTGTAGAAAATTAAGAATTGAACGTTTCCGGAGTCTGTATCTTAAAAAGTAAACAAGATACAAAGATACACTTAACGGTATTGAATTCTCAAATTTGAATTAAATATAAGCAAGTTTTAATCGGTTTTTAAGTAATTTCCCAGGAAGAACAGTCGGATAAAATAATACTTCGGTGTTGATAAATTATTAAATGCAAAATAAAAACAATCTCGAATGCTCGAATTACAAGTATAAGATTTGTAATTGAGTCACAGCTGGAGGGTTGTTTTAAATCTAATAAATACCAACCTATAAACTTACTTTATAACTAAATAAAAGTACCTATAATACTGTTCCTAAAAATGTATCTATATTTTACCCCTCACGCAATTTAATTGCATCTAATGCTTAAATTACAAAATCGCAACCACCATGGAATAACTACGCCAGTGGCGTAGTGGTAACTTCATCTCCTGATGAGATCCCAAAATAGTTTCCTCGGTATTTTTGTTTGATAATTTTTGTTGTTTAAGAAATAATTTTGTAGAAATTCAAAATGATTTTCCTGGCGAAATAGTGATGCAATGAAGGTCGAATATCATAGCGTAATGATATAAAATCCTGGATCCGCCACTGAAGTCGCCATCTCCATCTTAACTTTAACCATCGTATCCTCTATATGTCAGTTGAGGTTCCATCTTCTAGCAACCATATTTCCAACTTAATAAACACTAAAGTCCCTAGCAGTGATTTAATAACACCAGTACTGGGGTGGCCGTGGAATCCAGAGCCGTATTAAAAATCTAATTGGCCCCCGAAATTCGCCCGGGGGCCGTAAATATCAGATATATTGCAAGAAGATCCCACCTTAGTAAATTATAATTAAAGCAGGCTTTGCGCTAGCGCGTCTGTGTCTGGAGTCTGGATGCGGAGCCAGCCAGGGCCTACTCACTAAATAAGGGAGCGCAATTTTTATTAAGAAATATTACTTATTTTATTTGAATTACTAGTTAAGAAGTAAAGTAAGTGTTCTTTGTTCTGCCGCAACTTGTATACTAAATACAGTATAAAGCTATATACGAGCTTTCTAAATTAATTAATAAATGTATTTAAATTTGGCATATATGGTATACATAGTAACTATCGAAATCTACTTTAATATGTTCGCTGTCTTATAGATATTATAGATTAAAAATAACTTTCACTTCACGCTATCTCGGTCGTATTCAAGAATTATTTGCTCTCAGCGCCGCCAAGATCTTATAAACCGTGTAGATTTATATCTATATCGTTAAAACTAAAGAAGATATGAAGATGCGCTCAACAGTATTGAATTCCTCGTGTCCGAATTGACTTATAAAATAATTCAAAGCAATCTAATTTTTCATATTTTGATCAGCAATATTAATGACAGTTTTGCTCTCGCATGATATTTATTGTATCTCGCCTTATTGTCGCGTGAGAGTCTCATTAAAATTAAAAATTAACGGCGTTGAATTTCACGTGTAAAAATTGACTTTCAAGCAATATTTTAGCGACTTAATTTCTTGAAAATATATTAGGATGGTTAATAACTTAAGTCTTTCGTTTTTGAATTATAGTCTCGTACAAAATCTGAAGAATAGTAAGAATTTAACTTTTCCGGAGGCTATATCTTAAAAACTAAACAAGATATGAAAATGCGGTTAACGGCATTGAATTTCTCGTGTCCAAATTGACATATAAGCAAATTTTGAGCTAATTTAATTTTTTGAAAATTTCTTAAGGGGTACCCCTTAGGTTTTTTTCGATTTTAGGCCAATTTTAAACAACTTGCTCTAAAATTCTTTCTCGTCGGAATAATATAACAAAATTTTACATACATATGTATTTCGACGTGCTGAATCCAATGGTGTAATGTTTATGTCCATAAGTCTTATAGTTTTTGAGATAATGGTCAAAAACTGTACAAGGAAAAAAATTGGCGCAAATTTTTCAAAAAAATAAAAATCGCTAAAAACTTGCTTAAAGGTCAATTGAAACACGGGGAATTCAACCTTTCAGACCGCATCTCAATATCTTGCTTAGTTTTCGAGTTATAGCCTCGGGAAAGTTGAAAATCTGGTTTTGAAAATTGTTTGAAAACAGCAAATCTTCTAGGGGCTATAACTCAAAAACTAAGCAAGCTATTGATATGCGGTTTGAACGAGTGAATTCCCCGGGTCCGAATTGACTTATATACAAATTTTTAGCTCATTTAAAGCAAATTAACTTTTTTGAAATTTTTTAATTATTTTTCAAGGGGTACCCCTTGGGATTTTTATGATTTTTAAACAAATTGCTCTAAAATTATTTATCGTACGAATAATGTAACAAAATTTTACATACATATGTATTTCGACGTGCTGAATCCAATGGTGTAATGTTTATGTCCATAAGTCTTATAGTTTTTGAGATAATGGTCAAAAACTGTACAAGGAAAAAAATTGGCGCAAATTTTTCAAAAAAATAAAAATCGCTAAAAATTTGCTTAAAGGTCAACTGAAACACGGGGAATTCAACCTTTCAGACCGCATCTCAATATCTTGCTTAGTTTTCGAGTTATAGCCTCGGGAAAGTTGAAAATCTGATTTTGAAAATTGTTTGAAAACAGTAAATCTTCTACGGGCTATAACTCAAAAATTAAGCAAGCTATTGATATGCGGTTTGAACGAGTGAATTCCCCGTGTCCGAAACTACTTGTATACAAATTTTTAGCTCATTTAAAGCAAATTAACTTTTTAAATTTTTTTAATTATTTTCCAAGGTTTTTATGATTTTTAAACAAATTGCTCTAAAACTATTTCTCGTACGAATAATGCAACTGTATACGTTTTCTAGATTTTGAAATATTGTTAAAAAAAACTGTTTTTTGAGATATGAAAATTTCTGAAAATATGTTTATAAATTACTTGAAGCACGAGAAACTCATTGCCGTTGAGCTCAGATTTATATTTCACTTAGTTTTAGAGAATATAGCGTTAGGAATATGATGAGGTAAAATTTGTGCGAAATTCTAATTTTCCGGATTATATATATAGTTAATACAAAAATATTACAAATAGCAGATACAAATATAATTGAATTAACATAATATTTTAAATGCGAGATTTACAAGCTCTCATGTCTTGTTCTCGCAGTATTTGTATCGATTTCGTCTCGAATTTTCTATTCTAACATCGTTTTTGTTGCATGGAGAGGCGAGACTCGATCATCAAAATCATCCTCAACCAATACAAGCACTTACTGTTCTTCAATACTTAAATAACAACTATTTCCTACTCTTTTGTAATTGTTATATAATATATTTTGGAATAAAACACTGCCATATTTTGTCTCTATTACAAAAATAAAATGAAATTTAATTAATTTATTTTTATTTTTGTTACGCCATACAACAGGAATTTAATCCCAATTACAGTACAGGGTTCGCACTCACCGAGCCGCAGTGTGATAGTTCATATAATTTTTTAGCTTGAGCGCGATTCAAACTCGGGATCTCCGGTTTCGAATTCCGTAATGCTATCCACACCACCGTACTGACGGATAGTTAAAATATAAACCGTTCTGGTGTTTATCGCATTCATCCAACAATCCAGAACATAGCATTTCATCAGAAATCCCTAGCGATTCAAATCTCGTGAGTTGACAACCGACAACCGCCATTTTGTTATCAGCACCGGCACAGAAACAAGTGACAGTCGGAGAACCAGGCGTTCAGGGTAGCCGCCTTGATTAGAGAGGCTTTTCAAACACACACACACACACACACTGGCAAGGTCGGTACAGAGTACAGGCACACCACTCTGATTACCGAATTAGATTATCTGTTTTTTGTTCTGAGTTGAGTTACGTTGTTATTGAACTGTTACGGGAAGGGTTGAAGGGCTCGGTGTTACTGACGGTTACACTGAATTGCTCGCAAATTGAGGGAGATGGAAAGAAGAAAAAATGCGGCGATCGAGAACGCTAATCGTGTGGGATTTACTACCTTTGTTCAACTTTTAATTTGAATATTATCACCTTATTAGATCTTCAGCGATGCTGACATTTTAATACTTATCTTCTCAAACTTTTTATAATGACTGAACACGAACAATAAAACAATAAACTACATTTACTCGTTTTTTTTACACTGTTGCATATTTAATTTATTACAGAAAAAAATGGATACTTTTACTAATTCTGGACTAGAAAATTTGGTTAACGATAATTCTTTTCCAGGAAATACCATTTCCAGAACCAACGGCTGTTGTTGAGTATTTTAAGATTAATTTAATATTCAGTAGGGCCACGATAATTGCCGAAAATATTTTGGCATGAATTATAAGTTGTTATAAATAAATAAATAAATATTTCATCACGCCTTTTACCCATTACTGGGTGTGGCACTCTGCCTAAGCAGTGATATATTTTTTCGCGTAAAGTGCGGTTACCAGCCGTCAAATCACGTCCCGCAAAGATATTAGTGGAGGGGGAGCCACAGGGATAGATTTAAATTGGTGAATATTGTTTGTCGGCTGTGGGGATCGAATCAGGGTTCTCAAGATCTTAAGATCCACAGGCCGACTCGATACCACTAAGCCACCTACCCCATTATAAGTTGTTATGGATATGAAAATATTGCTAGTGTGTAGCACCAACGAATTTAAATTCATGTCAAAATATTATCTGACAATTATCATTTTACGAGTTACATTTTGCGTGACAGAAATTTCATCTGTAGAAGTAGCGAGACTTTGTCATTTCGATAGATTTTTTCAATTGACTTTTATGAAAATATCATTTATTTTATTGGTAACTAAGGAGACTTAATTATAGTGAAAAATTATCACTTATTAAATTCACTAGTGGAAAATTATCAAAATAGCTTTCACTTCATTACAACCATTTTATATAAGAATTTATAAATAAATATATCATCACGCCTTTTACCCATCACTGGCTGTGACACTTTACCCAAGCAGATCTCGGTAAGTGATATATTTTTATGCGTGAAGTGCGGTTATCAGCCGTCAAATCACGGCCCCCAAAGATATTAGTGGATGAGGAGCCACAGGGGTAGATTTTAAATTGGTGAAAATTGCAATATAAGAATTTAAGATTTAAAAAGTTATATCTACTTAAGTTTTTCGTTTTCATTTTCAATATTAGCAATTTATGTCAAGCATTAAACAAGTATAATAAATTCAAATTAATGACAAGGGCTCAAGTTTGAAAAATCCACCTTGTTGGTAAACTGTCACCACTTATAATTGGAATCAATCCCTGAACCCCTAAACGTGAAGTTCTAGATGTGAATCACGACAAAAGCAACGCAGGTATAAAACTAAATCTGAACCCATCACGTCCCAGGTAAATTTAAGGTTGCAAGGTTAGCACATC
This sequence comes from Pterostichus niger, assembly GCA_947425015.1. NCBI lineage: Eukaryota > Metazoa > Arthropoda > Insecta > Coleoptera > Carabidae > Pterostichus > Pterostichus niger. Next base: position 37,014,265 of record OX380339.1, read on the forward strand.
TTGCTCCAAAGAAAACGCCCTTTTGTGCCAGGGACAGGTGAGAGCTGGAGGGTTAATTTGGCGCGTGGCAAAAAATATCATTCATAATGAATTGTTTTCTACAGTAGCATGCAAACAGAAATTAAATAGAATTCTTTTGTTAAAAAGTAGATAAATATATCATCACGCCTTTTACCCTACAGGGTGTGCTATGCGGTTACCAGCCATCAATTTGTAACAAAGTGAAATAAGTCAGAATTAGTTTTTGTTATAATTAGGATTTTTCACTATCAACTCAGCTTCGAAAGATACAATCAAATTAAATATTATCTTAAGTATCTTTTTTGTAAAGTTGACTTGACAGAGTTTTGGTTATCAAATTTATTAGTGCCTATGTTTGTAATAATTTCAGTATTCTTCGATTATTATTTATCGAGTTTATGGCTTCTCTGAATTGTCACGTTTGTTATACTGTATGTATGATGACATATCTGAGTAAATTATTAGCTTTTGATCCTTGTATTTCATCCCTTAGAAGCTTCTGGTGTTTTTTTATGTAAACTCATGCATAAGAACAGTTATTTCTAACCAAGTCAACGATTTCACCCTCTTGCCCCTTGTCAGCACGTCCCATGGAAAACAACAACAAATAGTCAATGGTGGTTTAACTTTTGGATTGACAAGATATAGTATTGCCATGTAGTAACTTTAGTTCATATGTTGTTGTTGTTTGCCATCTTCGGTCAAGTTGTTTAAATAGAGATTTAATATCTATTCTGAGCGTAAAGAATAAACGAGCTTGTATGAAAAGAATTATGAATGTGGTTGCAGCAAAAGTGGTATGTCAGGATAGGAATGTTTGGAGAAAATTAATTGCGGGATAAATATGATGAATGAAGACAAGCGTATGATTCTTGATTTTAGATTCATTTGTTAGATGTTTCGAGTGTTTACCTGCAATTGTGTGGAGATCACCTTCAGAAACAAGCGCAGTGTACAGGAGCGAATGGATGAATGTTTGTTGTGTGTTGATGGATTTTGGTTGTGAGAAAAGAAAGAGTTTGTATGGAGGAAGTGTTAATGTGGTCGAATCGAGTATCGTGTGTCAGGATGAGAATGTTGACGGGTTCGTGCTACCCCATTTAATGGGATATAGTGTGATGTTATGTATGTATGTATATCTATCAGTTTTGTAATTTTGTTTTCTATTTATTTTTATTTTGTGAATATATCTGAATAAACATTAAATTAAGAATAGTGATTAACTTATTCGCCCAGCTCTTACTCGTGTTATAAATTCACGACCTCCAAAGTTATTAGTAGAAGGGCAATCACAGACGTAATTTCAAATTCCATGGTACCATTTGATTGGAACATCCAAGGATTTATTTTCTTTTGGTTTATTTGTACTTCTTATCAATTATGTCAATTTTGCTATAAAAACATAATACGTTTGTGAACAAATTTACTAAAGTATTTGATAAATCGAAGCTTAATGGATACAAAATTTGCTTCCATCAAACATGAATTCGTGCGTTGAAATTTCGTTAGTATCAACATATGTTTGAGTGTTACTATAAGCTGTAGCTCCTTCTCCTATAATTGGCATTAAGTTCCTGTTGTACAGAGTGGCAAATAAGTAACAGCTCTCGAAAAATAGAAATTGCAATTGTTGATTGTTGTTCAAGACTATTTAATTCTCGTGTCTGGTTCGCGTTGTAATTTGCACATTGTAAATGATTCTGATTATGTTAATTCCGACACGTCTGTTTTTTTGTAACTTCCTGCACGGGTTTTCTGTTAGATACACCTACACTACACTGACAACACCGCTCTACACTAGCGCTGGTCTAGCGACGGAAATTACCATAACATGTTGCAATTTTTCGACATTGTACTGAATTTAGCCGGCATTTGCTGCAAAAATTTACATTGGGTTTCATTAGTACAGAACATTTCACGTCGTTTCATTCATACTTTTTTTTAGAAAACCGAAACCCAACCATGCATTAATTAAGAAATAAAAATAAAAGATTTATTAAAATATTAAACACACTGTGGGTAGAATGTGTTTACTTTCGTTATAATAACGCGTGCATTTAGTGGTATAATTTTGATATGAATAATTTAAATGTGCTTTCAAAATTGAAATCAGCTTGATTCTTAAAATAATTTTAACTATTCAAATAAAGCTAAACTTATCCTTAAAAAAGTTTAAATAAACTCTAATATAATATTGGTATCATTTAATTTTCTGAACTTGAATTAACATCTTAAAGAATCGGGTTGTACAAATTTATTTTCTTAAAATGAAGATAAAAGTTAATAAAAGAACTTTTTGTAAACAGATAGAATATATGTGGCATGAAAGATGGGTGAAACAAGTGTATGTTGGTAAAATTGAGGGAGAGAGATTGCGTGGAAGACTTAGGAATAAATGGATCGTTTACGTTATTTGCAGGCTTAGATAAAATTGCAGAAAAATATATCATCACGTCTTTTACCCATTTCTGGGGGGGCACTCTGTCGTAGCAGATCTAGGTAAGTCATAAACTTATAGGCGTGAAGTGCGGTTACTAGCCGTCAAATTATGAGTACCAAAGATATTATTACAAGCTTAGCCACAGAGATAATTTTAATGTTGTGGAAGTTGTTTGTCGGTTGTGGGAATCGAACCCGGGTTCTCAAATCCACAGTTAATTATAATTGTTATTAATATACCGAGTGACTAAAAAAATAGGCGCGCAGCTCCAAAAAACAATTTTTTGTGCATTGTTACCAGAGGCAACTTAAATATTTAAATAAATAGTTTAATGAATTTTGTTTTATTTTTAGCTGATTTATAATGTAAAATGCACTTATTGTATATGGCTGATTTCAGAATGTCATATAGAACCCAAATTTTGTGTACTTTTTTTGAGACATCCGGTATTATGAAATAAAATAGAAAATATTGTGGTTGTAAAAATATATTGTTGTATATATCAAATACAGAAATAGCTATTAAAATTAAAAATTAATAATAAATATCTGTGAATTTCCTTGGTGGAGTTATTTAACGGGACTGTACTCAAAATCCGTAATCATTGTAGGAAATTTCGTTTATCAAAACGAAAATGTTCTAACCAAATGCGGATATCCGCTATTAATATTATCGAGTAGTTTGCTGTGTGCTGTACCTAGACCTACACTAGATAACGAATTTGTAAACAGTGGGGCTGGGCTAAATGCAAATATATACAAGAGATTGTATGAAATTTTAATCATATTTTTTAACTATTATCTTTTCAACTCTTCCATGTTTAATTCTATTGCGTTTAGTTGTAAACTTGATTTAAGAAATAAATTAAAACTAAATTTATTCTCAATGGATATCAATACCATTGCTGTTAAACATTCGATTTGTTTATATTTATTTACACTAAATTTAAAATTACACTTTTGACGGTGTAATTGGCCTTTATTCAAATTATATATCGAGTCCAGAATTAAAATATGGAACATAATATAATGTTATTTTTTAATTGACTAATTAAATTAGACCAACAGTGTAAATACAAAAAAATGTTAAGTACCTATTAAAAACTGCATCTAATTAGTATCTCCTTGTTGCTCAACTGTTTTTATGCAAGAGTAACAAACAAACGAAAATTGGGATGAGGGTATTGTGGAAAACAATGAAATAAAATAATTTATTCTTATTGTTATCATTATTTTGAATAAAATATGACAATACACGTTCAAATATAATTTATTATTAATTTCGGCAAAGCAATTTAATTAATTAATTTTTTTTTTATTCTTTATAAAAGCCACTTTTCGTTTGCTTGTTACTCTTGAATGACAAATAATTGAGCACTAAGTAGATACTCATTAGATGCAATTTTTAATACTTAACTTTTTTTGTATTTATACTTGTGGTTTAATTGAATAAGGGAAGCAATAATCATTATATTAAGAAATAGCATTGTATTTCCTATGTTACATATTTCAATTCTACACCAGGTATATATATATATATATATATATATATATATATATATATATCGCATAAAATTGTATATTATGTAATACAGATTACATAATTAGAATGTCACAATAAGAAGTAGAGTTTGGGAATATTTAGGTGCTGTATTGAGAAAAGAACGACCATAAGGTAAAGAGATGTGAAATATAAGATCTGGCAAGACAATAAAGTAATGTTGCACGCTGTTCAATGTACGAAGAATTCAATAGCGGAATTCGTTCGCTAACCCACTCCTCTTGCAAATTCCCCTCAAGTCGGGCTATAAAAAGCTAACAAATCCGCAGCAAGTCTCGCGGTACCAGCCGCAGATAACATCTCCCGCGAGGTATGCGTTGTTCTTGTGCGGAACGGGCTTCAAACCCTGGCCGTGGCCACAGAATCGCAAACTGGTTTCAGGTTCGGCACTCGACACATTGGACTGCAAGCAGAGGTTAGCGAATATTTCGGACACTCTCTATTCGAACATGAAGAGGAACAAACTGATTTGGTTAAGCTTCTTATTTGCTAGACTTTATTCCACATAGAATGGGGTAGGTGGCTCAGTGGTATCGAGTCGGCCTGTGGTTCTTGAGAACCCTGGTTTGATCCCCAAAGCCGACAAACAATTTTCACCAAATTAAAAATGTACCCCTGTGGCTCTTCCTCCACTAATATCTTTGGGGGCCGTGATTTGACTGCTGGTAACCGCACTTTACGCGAAGAAATATATCACTTACCAAGATCTGCTTAGGCAGAGTGCCACACCCAGTAATGGGTAAAAGGCGTCATGATATATTTATTTCTTTATATTCCACACAGTGTAGCTTATAGTGAAATCCTAACTATTCAGAACAATTATAGTTTTTGCTTGGTAAATACTAGACGAAGGTTTCTAAATTGGTTATGCCAATTAAACTATCAGTACCATCTGGTCTCCTTGGTTCAAAATACAAATGGCTCGTTTAAAATTACAAGAGATGTTGTCAAATTCGTAGAAAATAGTTATGTTCACCAATTTAAATCTACCCCTGTGGCTCTCCCTCCACTAATATCTTTGGGGGCCATGATTCGTCGGCTGGAAACCGCACTTCACGCGAAAAAATATATCACTTACCAAGATCTGCTTAGGCAAAGTGCCACACCCAGTAATGGGTAAAAGGCGTGATGATATATTTATATAAAATAGTTATTTGTGTATCTAGTTGAAGAAATGGTTAGGTGGCTGAGGCAGACTATTTTATGAGCGCACCAAATTTGATTGAGGTGTACATAAAGTTTTCACGTTACTATATTATGTTCATTTAAAAACTTCAAAATGTATTACAAATTTAATGTTGAAATGAAGATTATTATTTATTTATGTTACTCTGTACAACAGGAATTTAATCCCAATTACAGTACAGGGTCCGCACTCACCAAGCTGCAGTGTGGTAGTTCATATAATTTTTAGCTTGAGTGAGATTCAAACTCGGGATTCGAATTCCGTATTGCTATCCACACCACCGTACTGATGGACTATAGATATAAATGTATAAGCAAGAAGACAGGAAGAATTACAAATGCAATGGAGTTTGGCAGCAAGCACAAGTCTCCTCAATGATTGAAATGGCGGTGGAAGAAATGAAACAGCACCGTGCGAAAACAGGGCGAAGTGTGCAAACTGTGTTCGCGTCTCGCGTCTCAAGGACAACCGCTTCAGCTTGCTTGCAAGGCAGCAAGCGTGGAGCGAAGTGAGCGACCCGGTGGACTGGATGGTTGGTTCTGCTCGCTGGATGTGAGAAATGCACAATGCACGTACAAGTAATGGAGATTCGTAGAAGTCGAAGATGAAATGCGAATGGGATGAAGTGATGGTTGACTTTGGGGTTTTTCTGCGGTTACTGTTTCCAAACCTTTCAATTTCGACACTAAATGTGTGGTTTTTACATTGATACTATATCATGTTTCATACAGTTTATGGAAATTTACTAGTTAATCATGATGCTAACTTTTCTGTCAATATTACATGCTATAAAATAAATATATAATCATGTCGGACATGAGGAATTCAATGCCATTGAGCGCTCCTTCATATCTTGTTATGGACTTCGGAAAAGTAGATTTTTTCCAAAATTTTACTTGTTTCATATTTTGTACTTATCGTAAACTATATGAAGAAGCGCAAAAACTAATTAAACAAACCATTAGAAAATTCTTTATAAATCAATTTGGACACGAGAAATTCAATGCTGTTTAGTTTTAACTAGAGAAGGGCGAATATCATCCGCGAATAGTCGAATGCCGCGAATATTGACATTATTTGATATTCGAGATTTTCGAATATTAACGTCAGTATAGCGAACATTCGAATACCTCGAATATCGCGCTATATATTGACCTCAATTTTTGACTATGTTTTTCTTTATCATTTGTACATAAACTTAAAGCTATTACAATATTTTGAAGTTATTAATAACAAAGATATTTTGTTTCAAAACCATGAAGACGTAACATATTTCAAATTTGTTTTTCGCCAACATCAACCCGTACGTTTCACCTTAAATTTTAAGTTTTTGTCTTTTTCTTTTTTGTTTGTACTTTTTGTTTTAATTTTATTTTATCTTAACAATTTCATTCATATAATGAAAAGGACGTAATTAAATAATTATTAATAATTTTAGGAGTATTCGAATATTCGAGTACCTCGAATATTCGAGATCTAATTAATATTCGTATTCGATATTCAAATTCGAGAAATTTGATATTCGCCCATCTCTAGTTTTAACTTTACCGAGACTCTCGTGACATTCTCGTGAGAGGACGGGGCGAGATATATTTCATGCGAGAGCGCAAGGAAATAAAATTTGTTGATCAACAATGAGGTCTTCTCTTTTAATTAAATAAAATAAATTTTTATTCATTACTGTAGCTTATCAGTCCAGGGGAACGAAAATTGTTTGCTTTATATAGCAATTATTTTTGTGAATTTCGGAAAAATTCTTGTCAGTTGCTCAAATAATATATATGTATTGAAATTATTTTGCAATAATTTTGAAACAACTTTTATACATTGCCGGAATTTTATAGTCACGAGTTCCTTATCAAATGGCTTAACAATTACGTCATATTTCTAACCACCATGACACTACAGCAACAAAATAAGCACGATGTTAATTAATTTTTAATTAATATTGGCTGTAAAGTATATATTTATTTAAGAAGGTTGATTGAGGACATCATTGCGCGTACTGAGCATTGAGTACCGTTCCCGTGAAACAAATTCCCCCAGAATAATTCCTGAAAACACATTCACCCTTGAAACATTCTTTCGGTTTTCTTTACCGTTCGCTTTCCCGTTACGCGTTACCGGTAAGAAAGGTTCCGGTAATGAATCTTTATCGTCCCAAGAACACGTAACTATTACCGTTGGGCCTACCGGTACCCCTACTAGACCCCGCACCCTGCCGCACCGTTAAGTTACCGGTTCGCTTACCGTTACCGCTCCGGCGACTAAATTGCTTTCAAGAGATTTGTGCGATGAGAAAACAAAGCCTGGTAATTTACGGAAATTGGTGATTCTACATTCTACGGCCATTTGCGTCTTTACTATATAAAATTGTATTGCTAATAGGTTGTACCCTCACCCGACCAAATAACACTTTTCCCATTTTTAATGTTATTGTAAATAAAAACATTGTTAACCAAATGACACACTCGGGTTCGCAACAACGGAAACCATTCCAATCTAATGAATAATACAAATATTTCCGTTGGGTTCCATTTTGTTTGTGTTCTGACCTTTCGTTTCAAATTAAATTAGACCTATATTATTGTAGACAGTTTCACAATTTCGTTAAATAATAATACATTACAAATTATAATTCAAATTTTTTACTCTTTTTTCCCCGAATGTATAATGTGTTGTATACAGGGTGTTTCAAGACTAGTGTAACAAACTTTAACAGCTTATTCCTGAGGTTATTTTGAGCAAAAAATGTCATATAAACATAGGTCATATTCCTTCTAGTTACCAAAATACAAGAGGTTGAAGTTCTATAAATAACACGACATTTTCAAATTTTTGTAATCAAGAAACTTTCGGAAAACAAGAATTTTATTGAAAAGTCATACCTTATTTGTCTTAATTAAAAATTGTTGTACTTTTGATTGTATTATGGTTTCATAATGGATGGTTATAGTACTGCTGAATATGCAGATATGATTTTTATTTATGGATTATGTAATGGAAATGCCCGTTATGCGTCCAGAGAATACCAAGACAGATATCCAAATAGAAGCCAACTTTCCCATCCCCTATTTGCGCGTATTTTTGTTTTCCGAAAGTATCTTGATTACAAAAATTTGAAAATTTCGTGTTATTTATAGAACTTCAACCTCTTGTATTTTGGTAACTAGAAGGAATGGGACCTATGTTCATATGACATTTTTGGCTCAAAATAACCTCAGGAATAAGCTGTTAAAGTTTGTTACAATAGTCCTGAAACATCCTGTATATTAAAATTTAAGTTGAGTTGTCGAGCAAGACTATTTTTAGTTATATTGTTAGATCTCTAATAAAAATGAAGCTAATTGTAGTACTTTTTCCCTGCCCTGAATGTTTTGCCAAACTCAATTAAATGAAACTACAATTATTTTTAATCATTTAATTTAAACTAACTGACCTCGCACAGATTGTACAACTTTTAAAAACTAAAATGAGAATGTTAAGTGCATATTAGAAAGTACTTAAAACTGGAACTGCAATTTTTTATGTACTAAAAATGTTGTAATTTGTAATCCTATATCTAATTCGACACATTATTACCATACAAAGATTAAATGGGATAGGTGGCTCAGTGGTATCGAGTCGGCCTGTAGATCTTAAGAACCCTGGTTCGATTCCCACAGGCGACAAACAATTTCCATAAAATTAAATCTATCCCCGTGGCCCCCCCTCCACTAACATCTTTGGGGACCGTTATTTGACGGCTGGTAATTGTACTTCACGTGAAGAAATATATCACTTACCGAGATCTGCTTACGGCAGAGTGCCACACCCAGTAATGGGTAAAAGGCGTGATGATATATATTTTTACAAAGATTAAAAAAACAATCTGTTGAACACTGCGATATTAATAGAATGTTAAAAATTATAATTTCGGACAGTGCAACAAATCATTTATCTTGTGTATCTGCCGGAATGAGTGAATGTGTGTTAAATAGATATATTAGTATGACCTCTATTTTAACGACAATTCATATTTTGTGTGATACAGGGATACACAACATTTGTTATAAATAAAGCCCGGATTTTTAGGCAATTGCCTAGATTTAAATTTTAATATACACTTCAGGCAATTTCGTTTTTCTATACATAGGTAATATGTTTACGTGTAATGGAAGGTTTTTTTTTCGTGCCTTAGAGCCTATTTTTTCTATATTTTGGTTATTGTGCCTATTTTACCTTATACAGCCTATTTTGCCTATTTTTGTTGCCTATTCTAACTTTTATTGAGCAGACAAGGTTTATCATCTACTTCGTTGACTAATTCAGCACTCGACAAAGTGTTTCAACCTAACCTATAACATTTAAAGTACTTACTTTAATCAAGTTTTTGTGTGTAGATTTAAAATGCCGAAAGGAAAAATGTTTTTTAGTCAAAATTTTACGTGGCAATTCAATTGTGTCTTTGTCATTAATCAATGGAGCTGAGGTAACTTTAGACGATATGGCTAAATATAAGAATGCCCCTGTCACATTTTGTGATGTCTAACGAAGTTTTCAGCTTACAACCAAGTTCTGACAGACAGAAGATAGTCCCTTTCCGAAAATTTCATAGAGCAATTGCTCGTAATATTTTGTGAATTAAATTATACTACATAATTTGAATTTGCATAATAATTAATAAAATGAGAACCCTACATTATTATTTTTCAGATTGCGTTAATTTTTGTTTAAAATGATTATTTTTTGCTAACGAAGAGTAGATACGAGTACCAATATTAGAAAAACGATTCGTTTATTTTGTTTTTAAACAAATTATTTACATTTAGGCTGCCTAAAATCCCGCCTATTTTAGAGTAATTACCGGCCTATATGCCTGCTTATTTGGGTGTTTTTAAGGGCCTAAATATCCGGGATTTAGTTATAAACATTAGTTAGAGTAGAAGCGAATATTTAAAATCAGTAAGAATTGTTAAAAATGACTACTCCTTGCTAGCCAGGTAACCATTGTTACATTGGTGTAGTGGAACTCAAGCGCGATAGAGTTTTTTCAAACAGCAACTTGTATAGTATTTTTATTGTAAGTAAATTTAATAACGATACATGGTGTATGTTGGAATTGAGGATGAGAGATTTCGTGGTCAATCTAGGAAGAAATTAAAGGATATAAATGAAGATTTGTTGTGTGAATGAGGAACTTCGAGTGGGTGAAATAAAAAAAGTTTATAAGAAAGATGAAAGGCAATAAAAGTGTGGGTGAAGCGAAAGTTTTGTGCCAGAATAAGAAGATTAATTGCAGAAACTAAAAGAATATTTATTCATTATTAAAAAACGTTGCACTTTGTGTCTACTGCTAAATACATTGGCTGGTAGCACAAGCTCTGTTTTTGGGTGTTCTAAGAGCACGGTTTTAACATGTTAGAGATAGCTAAAACACCATAAAACACTGCTCTTAAAACAGGCAAAAACAGAGCTTGTGCTACCAGCCATTATAGTTATTTATTTATTTATGCTATCCTAATTATCGGTAATTATTATACCAATTGTTATATTAGTTTTAAATTATTGTTTAAATGTCAAAAATGTTAATATTAACAAACGGTTGCCTAGGATATGATGCAGATATTTTCTCGGTGTAAAATCGTCCTCTTGGTGCAAATGAAGCATTCTGATTGGCTTAGAATATAGGTACTGAAGGAAATAATCACATAAAATGTTGTTGTCATTCTTAAAGTATGGTTTGATAATTGTTATTGTTAATTTGTATTTACTTATGGATCAGTAATTTGCGAACTTAATTTAGTGAAATAAAAACAGATCATGCAAACATATGATTCTATTTGCTTTTGGTCAAATATGAATTTCCGAGTATAGTATGATTAGAAATGAATTTAAATTAGATATGTTCACCCCTGGTAGTAAGTCTTGCACATTTGCATTTCGTCAGATGTGATGTCCGCCCCCTCCATGTGTTCACACCCCTCTTGACCCATTCCCCGCACACTAATACACCACACCATTGCCAACTGGACTTGGGCCAATTTATACATAAGCCAAATCTTATATTTTCACATCGCCATCTCGTATTTTGTCCGTGTCTCTTTCTTTCTCTGTATTCAGTTTATTTTTTATTGGTGCAATGCGAAGTCTATCTCTATTTTGTATATAAATGTAACCAATATTCTCTAAAGTCAGGAACGGACTTTTGTAGCGAATTTTACACAAGTGGAAATATCTTGCAGCATATTGAGACGCTATTACTAGAATCTTGAATAGTCGAGACATATTGTACCATATTTTGTAATTAAATCATTACTTATATGTTGCTGATTGGTAAGTTTATTAACAGTTCAATTTGTTTTTCGGATAACTGTTTATTATAATGGATAGTACAGTTTCAGGTTCAGATTTATCAAATATTCTCATTTTAGCGCATCACTTTCACTTCAACCACATTACTGGTTCCTTCCATATAAGCTCGTTTATTTCTCACATTCACATCAAACCTTCAATCTCGCTTCAATCACATCCATCCATTCAGGTTTTGCAAGTTAACCGATTTATAAACAATAGTTCTGATTCGGTTTAGTTTGGTAAATTGAAGTACAGATTTCGGCTCAGGTTTTTTCAATTTCTCGATTTTAGAAAGAGGGTAACCGAGTCCGTTCACTTGCGTAGTAAGATTTTGGCAATTAGGCGCCTTTTACTTATATTTAATTAATAATAAATTTTAAAGAAATACATTTGAAATTATGTCAATATTATATAGTTCGAATTGTTTTAATTTCATGTGCGTTTTTATGTATCGAACCAATTTTTCTGCGCTGTCCGATCACTGATTTAAATATATCTTTTTACGATGCAACTAGTCATAATTCTGAACAGTTCTTTTATATTCCTAGTTACCTGTGCAATAAAATTGATTACAGACATATGTGCATACATGCGCTTGAGGCAGTTTGTTATAGTTAACAAGCCCTATACAATATGCGATCAAGTTTACATGTAATAAACCACTATCGTTACCTTCTTACCACATATAGGTATTTATAAATTGATTTCCCACAGGTTATTTATAGACTCGCAGTGTATAACCGCAAGTTTAACCCGGTTACGTGGCAGTGAGTGCAAAGAGCATCACAGCGGTTATCCACCACACGTAACTTACGATGATATATGGCCTAGCATGTTACAGCCATATGCTAAGAGGCTGTCCTGTTCTGCAGTTAAATATAGCAGAATGCTATCATCATGACATAGATAATTGCGACATACACGTTTTTCAACACGCGTTCATGCACCAAGCTACCTATGATCGGATGCGCGCATTCAAACACTTCCTTCATACAGATTCACATTTTTTTATCTTTTACTATTTTGGGTCGAAAAAAATAGATTTCGTTCTCTAGGGTCTCAAATGAAAGAGTTCCATCCAAAAAGTTGTGGAGATGTGCTGAAACATTTTTCTGATGAATACCCAGGCAGCACCGTGCACCTCAAAACGCCGTTTTTGCACCTTTTTTTAGATTCTTGGCAATAACTTTTTTCAATTTGCTTCAAATTGGCTGAATTTTTTTTCTGATATTCCCAGATCAATACCGAATAAGTCAATATAACCGACATTGGGGTTTACCCTTTCCTAAAGGCGAAGAAAAAATCCTCAAAGTACCCAAAAATTGGGTTTTTCAGGTATTTTGTTATTCCGTCGATTGGAATCGTTATATTTTGTTTCTGTGTTACTTCCAGAACATTAGATTCATCAATTGTATGATCTACAGAACAGTTTCAGATCATATAAGTATAAATATATACCATCGCACTCAAGCTACAAATTATATGAACTATCACACTGCGGCTAGGGGAGTGCGGACCCTGTACTGTAATTGGGATTAAGTTCCTGTGTACAGCGTAATATAAATAAATAAAATAAATAAATATGTATATCATCATGCCTTTTACACATTAGTGATATATTTTTTTTTAGTATAATGCGGTTACCAGCCGTTAAACAATGCTCCCTAAAGATGCTGGTGGAATCACAGAGATAATATTAATTAATCGAAGATATTTTTCGTTATCAATTATAAAAGATAATGACCTAATTAATTTCAAACATACGTTTCTTTTTCATATCATGATTTGATACCGTTTTTATCACCTTTTATTATATGTTTATATGCAGGTTTGTATTTGATGGGAGATAGCGTGATGTTATATACAAATAAAATAAATATATGTATCATTACGCCTTTTACTCATTACTGGATGTGGCACTCTGCCGAAACATATTTCGGTAAGTGACATAATTCTTCGCTTGAAATTCGGTTATCAGCTGTCAAATCAAGCCCTCCAAAGATGTAAGTGGAGGGAGAGCCACAGGGATAATTTCAATGTGGTGGAAATTATTTATCAGCTGTGGAATCGAACCCAGGTTCCCGATACCTTTGAGCCACCTACTCCATAATAATTAATATTTTACTTAAAAAATCGCAATAAACCATATCTGACCTATTATATGTATACCTTAATATATGTAGTTTCAATCTAAACCGGTCAATCCCCGAATTTGGGTATTTGTTTTACATAAATATTTATAAATGAACCAATTAACGATACAAGTATGTGAAGCAAGCCTATCCAATAAAATATTCCAAAAGTGCATTGTCTATAACTATAAGTTTAAACGATTTTTAATAATATTAAAAATAAAACTATTGCATACCTAGAGCAGGAAGCAGCTACAAACATATCCCACGTTGTCCATGATTCAAACAGCAAACCTTAGGTTCCAATAAACTCCATCCAGTCTATTCCATAACACTACCACTCACATATTAATGTTTCCATACACTAATACGCACAATAACACACAATTTAAGCCAGTTTTAAAATATTAACTAAAACACTGACAAATCACTGAAAACACTTCGATCACTACAATAGCCCGCACTTTACTAACCAACTAAAACTAACATTGAACAAGACTGTGAGCTAATTGGATAGGTATGATTTAACTTGTTCGGTAACGTTAAGATAATTTTATTTATTATTAAAATTGAAATTTATACCTGCTAAATATGATACATAGATCCCTCAGCTCTCGAATTTATCCGACAATAAACGAACAAAACCGATTTGTGATTTACAAAAATCTTTATATGACAATACCCATTTCATTCGACAAATAGATGCGTGAATATATTTTAAACGCAACGAAAAGAAATATGTATTAAGATCTGCATTTGCAGAGCTGTTCTTATCAACAACAAATGTACAGATGAATTTATGAAATAATTTATTAGATGTGCAAATTATTTTTTGCAATGAAATAGGTGGCTCAGTAGTATCAAGTCTGCCTGTGGATCCTGAGAACACTGGTTCGATCCCCACAGTCATTTTTGTGGGCCGTGATTTAACGGCTGGTAACTGCAGTTCATGCGAATAAATAATATTGCTTACCGAGATCTGCTATGGCGTGTGCCACACCCAGTAATGAGTAAAAGGCGTGATGATATATTTATATTTTTTGCAATCATAAAAATACAAAATTTTTGGAACCAGGGGTTCAACTAGTATCATTTCAAATTTCTTAAATTTTTACCAACCTTAAAATGAGCAACACTTCTTGTATTGGCATATATAAAATTTAATAGAAAAAAATCTGTAATCTAGTTATTAAAAATATGGAATTGAATGATTTGGAACGGATGTTTAACATTCGGCCAGCCTACTCGAACACTCTGAAAAACATATTGCAACACTGTCGTGAACAAATGTTAAAATATATTTCAAAAACTTGGATACAAGCAGAAGCATCTTATTTGTATCATCTTCTCATTAATTTTCATACTGAGTAAACTATAAATTAGTAAACAGCACTTGTTTTTCCTGTTTCCTTGAGATTCATTGCTGAAAATAGATTATGGTGATGACATAAAATATTTTTCTTTTTAAATAAACTGCTCTTAAGTCTATCTACAAGATGTCTTCTTGTCTTAGATGCTGTATAATATTTATTTATATATTTCCCGATTACAGTAGCTCATCCAAACAGTAATTACATTCATATTACAAAATTAGAAACTACATCAAAAAGCGTGTCAAATTACAGAAAAAGTTAAAATAATCTATTTCCGGTGTGACGGGAAGTAACATCCATTTTAATTTTAAATGAAACATCCGTTATATTTTTCAACTTTTAGGTTCAACATGATAGTTGTCTCTAGAATGTTACGCGAAAAACAATTAGAAAAGTTAAACTTTGTATTGAAGTAAATGGCGGACAATTTTAAATTTTAGATTAAAGCTTGTAAATAAAATAAATAAATATATCAGCACACCTTTTATCTATTACTGGGTTTTGGCACTCTGCTTTAGCAGATCTCAGTAAGTTATATATTTATGCAGATGAAGTGCGGATACCAACCGTCAAATATATTAATGGAGGGGCCACAGGGGTAATTTTAACGTGGTGAAAATTGTTTGTCCGAATCGATACCACTGAACCACCTAATTGAATTAGTTTAAATTATTTTTTGGGGTAGGTGATTCAGTGGTATCGTATCAGCTTCTAGATTTGAGAATCCTGCTTCGATTCTGACAAACAATTTTCACTACGTTAAAACTATCCTTGTGACTCTCCCTCTATTAACATCTTTGGGGGCAGTGATTTAACGGCTGGTAACAGCATTTCACCCGAAGAAATATATTACTTGCCGAAATCTGTAACGGCGAATTTTTGCACCCAGTAATAGGGAAAAGACGTGATGATATATTTATTTATTTTGTTATTATATATTTAAAATAAAAAATTTTGCGTTACTTCCGGTTACACCGAAAATACAATATTTTCATTTTTTATGTAGTGCATTTTGATCTAATTTCTAAATTTGTAAAATGAATTTAATATTTGTTTTAATGGAAGTTGAGCCTGTTTTTTGCGATGCCATGACATAAACTTTTTGGATGTATATTCAAATCAATGTGTTTTGATTTCTCGACATCTCTTTTGTTTATTTTAATTATTTTAATTTCTTTCATTACTGGTATAAAGAGTAATATTTTGAAAATTGCAATACAAATTTGAAGAGGGAAATGCATAACGTTAGTAAACAAACTAATAAATGTAATTTTAAATGATGACAACAGCAAGTGATAAAACCCGAAAATACTTAGTTCAACACAAACTGCGGCAATTCTCCTCGAATCAAGTGATCTTAAACCAACCACAGCGCTATAACTCACTTACAAATGTATCTCGTCACACTTGCCAAGCGCTGTGTTTTCACCCACATGTTTATACCCGTCAGAGAGTGCGGCGTCGGCGTCGGCGTCGGCGTTGCTAGTAACATCATACGCAAACACCAGGCTCAGGAGTCACGGTGATTTCATTTCGGCCATTCCTATGCTGGAACCATCAACTAAGTTCCATGAAATGGAGTAGCAGGGTAGCATGAACCCTTGAAACATTCTCAGAATATTTATTCATTAAATTCATTCTGTAATTAATCTCTATTATATGAGAAATTGTATATTATACTACAAGGAAGAATAGGGCACGTTTGTCACAAGGTGTGAATTTGTTCTAACGAATAATATGACATATTTAAATAAATAAATGAACGATTGAAATTTGTTTTATTATTTCTTTCCTCAGCAATGGGAGTAAAATATTTTTAGCAACAGTGAAACAAAATGTATAATCAGGATAGAAATGTTTGGTGAATTTCGGGATGAATCTAATGAATTAAGACAGGCATAAATATTCCCTTCCTTTCTTAACTTTTTGAATCATTTTCTGTTTTTATTATAAAGTGTCCAACTGCAATTGTGTGGAATTCAGTTTCAAAAACCAACGCAGGAAGATACTCCCTTCCTTCCTCATCTTTTTTCTTCATTTTCAGTTTTTACTATATACAGTGTCTAACTGCAATTGTGTTAAATGTATTTTTAAACAAGCGCAGGTGATGCTGCCTTCATTTCTTTATAGATTCGTTGTTAGAGAAGTGGGCGTAAGTGAAGATTTACGAAACAGGTGTACTGGAGCGAATGGATGGATGTTTGTTGCGTGATGATGGATTTTGGTTGTAAGGAAGGAAAAAGTTCGTATGGAGGAAGTGTTAATGTGGTCGAAACGAGTATCGTGTGTCAGAATCAGAATGTTCTGTGAATGTTTCAGGGGTTCGTGCTACCCCATTTAATGGGATATAGCGTGATGTTATGTATGTATGTACGTATAGTATTCTTAATTTTATAATAGAAATAACTATTTCGTTAATATTTTCCTACAATAACTAATGTTAATTTGAATTCTCATTGTTGCAAGTTAGAAAAAATGAAATGATATCAACTTATTTTCATCCTCGTTATCAAAACGGGAATGGTAGAAATATAGTTCACTACATAGTGACAAGCTACATAACCACATTTCATAACCGACCTTTCAACAATACGTCAAAACATTGCACAGCCTCCTGCACAAGTGTGCGTGTGTGTAAAGATAAACGCACTTGAGATCTCGACATGAATTAATGGCCCAGAATTTTAGAATTGCATTTGGCACGACGTGCCACGTGGGCAGTAAATTATATTTTGCGAGAAGATATGTGAAATTGTGATTAATACTATGTATGTTCGTCATACAAGCGCGACCAGAAATAGCGGAAGGCAGCCTACTATCTACAGAACAATCTTTTTTTGCATATTGTTTGATGCTGGCATTTGTAGCTTAGTGGGTAAGAAAAAGATCCTTCATTTCGACGATTGTGTCCGAGTGGTTCGGATTCTACTATCAAATGTATTTGAGTCGCATGTTTCAAATATATTTTTGTATAAAACTAATAAAAATTTATACAAAAACTTTGTAAAGGTGGAAATAAATCTTTGTACGCTGGCAATTAATCTTTACTGGACTCACTAAATTATAGAGGCTCGCTCGCCCCACATAGCAGATCGCCCGTAAAAATTAATTTACTACACTGGCCACTTAAATAACTATTATGCAACCATTTGTATAACAATATTTCTAGTTCATTGAAATCTTTATCGTTTAATTCGTTTAAAACCTTTGTTAAAAATTTGTATTAAAAATGCACTTATATAAGGTGACAATTTCCTTTGTTATTTTTAGATTTAAGATGTACACTTAAATTAATTGTAAAGAGTACACTGATGTCTCTACTTCTTTTTTTGTTTGTGTTTCATAATGACTTTGTAATTATTATTTGGCAGTTTATATGCTATATTATTTTGTAGTGTTATGTACACAGGTTAGGTGGAAGAGCAGCCTTGGCTGAACCTCGCCTTTGACATGAAAGTCAATAAAGAATATTACTCGTATTATTATTATTATTATTTAAAATAGCTTGAAAACAAATTTGAAATTATTTAAAACAAAGTGAAAATGTTACTTTCCGTTGTCAAATTCGTGCTGAAATAGCATACTTTCCGTCATGGACGTATAAAAAAGTATGTTTGTATATTACTCTCTTAATCTACAAACAATAATTAAATAAGCACTTTGACACTGCAGCTGTCTGCCGGTTGTGTTAAATTTCCATCATAAAAACCTCGAGATAAATAAAGCTGTTCACCTCCGCTAATAAAATCCTCCATCACAGCAACAAGACTGCATTTTAATGCAGTTAGCACAGCACAGCATATTTCATTTCCTCTATCTCTCATTTATAATATAATCTCCGCTGGTGGCAACCTAAACGCGCTGAAACAGTAAAAATCCCTAGACAAATGCACAATTCGTCGCCTGGCTAGGTGGCGCACACCAACAACCGTTGAACGTTGACTCAATCTAACTAATTGCACAACTGCATACGATAAACGTAAATATAATCTAACCTCATTTACATTTTAATTCGCGCGCGGGAAAAATCCGCAGATTTATGTAACTCAATTACGGCGGCTTGCGTCACCACTACTACGACTACTAGCGCGGCGTCGGGGTTCTAGCGACGTCCACCGACGCTTTCGTCTGGTGAGAATTTGTCCCAAGTGCATTTAGTAGCACGACATGTTTAATATAACTTATGAACAGCAGTACATTCACCCAGGAGCAGATCCAGACTTCGAATTAGGGGGGTGGGGTATGGAGTGAATTTTGTCTCGGGGGGGAAAGGGGATTTCCCATCTTCTAAATATAAAAAACGGTTCTTCGATAGAATACAAAAATTATTGAATTAGAAGTTGATTTTCTAAGTGCAAATGTCGGTAGTCACATACTTGACTATGTCTTAAATAGAATACCTCTCCCATCTGCTGGTCGAAATAATATCCCCACAAAATATTGGTTTTTAGCTATTTATTAGAATAATAAATCAAACAATAGTTCTTAATTATCTTAGAATTTTAAGTTCTTAGATAATATTTTCTATTTAATTTGTTGAACAAATTGAGTTATCGTAAATAATGACATCATTGTTATGTATTAGGGCCAACATTTAAAAAATAGTCCATGCTTAGGAGAGGTCATGACCCCCATTACCCCCCCCCCCTGGATCCGCCCCTGCATTAACCTTTCATTTAAGTTTCGCCACAAGCTTCATTTGCCACTTAAATCAGTTGAAATATATTAGATTACATGACTAACTGAACTGAACTAATAATAATAATTTAATAACGGGAGTAAATAAAAATAAATATATCATCACGCCTTTTATCCATTACTGGGGGTGGCACTCTGTCGAAACAGATCTCGGTAAGTGGTATATTTCTTCGTGTGAAGTGCGATTCAAATCACGGCTCCAAAAGATGTTAGTGAAGGGGGAGCCACAGGAGTAGATTTAATTTGATGAAAATTGTTTGTCGGCTGTGGGGATCGAAACAGAGTTCTTAAGATCCACAGGCCGACTTGATACCACTAAGTCACCTACCCTATTATAACGGGAGTAGAAACAAATAATTTAATTACCAATACTAAGAATTTATATTCGTTTATGACATTTTGTATTCTGGACGTATTTTCATGGAACGAAACTCCAATCTGCAGTAACAACTGGAAGTGCAGCAGGAAAACGCAGGTAACTGCAATAACGACCAACGAGCTGGAAGATAAATGGAAGGATGAAAACGCAAGAAAGTGCATCTTCAAGGGAAATTTAGTAATGCCCCTAAAATGGTCAATTACGTTGGTACTACGTATGAAATATAGGGTTCACTGTGTATTTTATGGTTCGTATATGTAGGTGCATGAATTTATTTAAGGAATTATTATGATTAATTTAAAGTTATACTCGGGCGACATCTTCAGCTTGTCAGGCAGAGATGCTAACCACTACACCACGACACCCAAATACGAAGTATGGCGTTAATAGAATTTATCTGTCGGTGTCCAACGAAGCATCGCTCCCGAGATTCCTATATTATTACGGTTATTTAAATAAAAAACAATAAAGACAAAATTAATTGTCTTTCAATGCTCATTTGGTAAAACTAGGTTTAATAATAAACTATTAAACTAAACACTTGCCTAAGTCTGAATTTTGTGAGACTTAGACAAGTGTTTAGTTTGATATTTTGTTATTGTTATGGTTACTAGACGAATGTGAAATTCAATTCAATAATAAAAATTTGAAGAAATATATTTTGAACAGCTAGCTACCAAATTGAACTTTATCATACATACATATATACTAAATGTGTCAAATATGTAGAATGTTATATTAAAGAATAATTATAAGTAATATAAAAAGTGATTTGATAAGTTCCGATAATATTTTGACATTCTGTAACAACGAATTAAAATTTATGTCAAAATATTATATAACAATTATCATATTACGAGTTATATTTTGCGTGAGAATTCACCACACGTCACTGTCAACTAATAGGATCACGAATTTGTTTGAAAATGAACCAATGAAATGTACATTTCGTCGGAAATTCATCACTAGTGGTATTTCATCGGAAATACCACTGTTATTAATATCCTTGGTTACGAATAAAATAAATGATATTTTCAATATTTTCATTAACGTCAATTGAAAAATTTTTTTCAGTGTACATTTCATATTCAAAATTTTCATCACTGTAATAAGTAAATAAATACCTAACTATTCTTATTAATTAACTATTGTTTGGTAAATTCTCAAGCCGAATACAACTCGTAGTATGAAAATTGACAGATAATATTTTGACATAAATATACCTTCGTTGTTATGGACATAGGAAACACAACTCGTGCTTCGCACTCGTTATGTCTCCATTTCCATAACAACTCATAATTTATGTCAAAATATTTTCAGCAATTTTCATACTACTTGTTAAATTATATATGATAATTTAACAAGCAAAAATTTCTTTTATAGAAGCAGTTCCCCATCAAGAATTTGCCATTTCGATTGATTTTTTGCAATTGACGTTTATGCAAATAGCATTTATTTTCTTGATAACCAAAAAGATTAAATTACAGGAAAAATTTATCTCTTATCAATTTCACTAGAGGACAACTATCAAAATAGCTTTAATTTCATTGGTTAATTCTCAAAGAAATATGAAATAAGTAATCATACAGATTTTCCTTAAAAATTGTTTATTTTTCACAAAATAATCATTCGCAATTATGAACATTTGGCATAGCAGACGCTCGGCGTCGCCGGATGTAGAAGCGACGTTCGGGGCGTCGACGGCACCATGAAAGCCCTTGTGACCACTCGTAGTTTGTCGCGTCCCGATGATGAGTGGTGCAGGGGTGCAGAGGTGCGGGGAATGAACCGGGAATAATGAATAGCGCGCGTTCAACGCTCAACGGTTTTATTATAGAATGAAATAATTATTATCGTCACCGGCTTGATGAGCTTTTGAAACAGTGGCGCCGATATTAGGGCAAATAAAGCGGAACAACAATTACTTATTCCTATACATACTTGGATAAATTGAATTGTAAAGTAGGTATTCCAGTGTTGTTTAATCATTTAAGTAAGTTTCACTTCAAGGGGTAGGTGGCTTATTGGTGGATTTGTCAACACGAATTCGATTCCCACAGCCGACAAATAATTTTCACCACATGAAGACTACCCTTGTGGCTTCCCCTCTACTAACATATTTGGCAGTCAACTTTACGCGAAGAAATATATTACTTACCGAGATCTGCTACGATAGAGTGCCACACTCAGTAATGGGTAAAAGACGTGATGTTATATTTATAAAAACATTTTAATCTAAATAAATCATCATTAAGTATAAATTTTTGTTTTCTGTAATTATTCATCATCATCTGTGGCGCTACAGCCCAAATCGGGCTTGGGCCTACCGGACACACCGAGCCGCAGTTTTTACACTGTCGTACTGCCGGTTTTCGTAGTCGAATGCTACATTATTTAAGGCGTATAAGTGACTAGCTTATAGCGCCCGAGTGTGATAAATACATGTAGCTGTATTTTTTATATTTTACGACAAATCACACATTGTCTGTAATTATTATAAAATAAAAATTCTTAAAATAATAGTTACCATTACTTTGTTTGACTTCCAGGCATAGTCTTTGCACATTATTCTATTCTTTAACTATAAAACAAATTTGATGTACTTAACAAATTTATAAACAAGTATAGTATGACCCATGCAAGTTGGTACGTACAATTAAAGTAGTTCAGATCAAACCACGTGACTAACTGAAATAAACTGATTGACCTAGATGTAAGCCAATTAAATAGAATGACAAATAAGTGTAAATTGCTTATTTATTTCGTTCCCTCAAAAAACCCTGTCCCCCTTTCCGTCACTGCCTTTCCACTTCAACCTAACCTAACTCAACACCGGCGACTGCAGCGCCACAACGTTAGCGGCGCTCAATGTACTCCAGCAGCAGTGACGCAGCAGGTACACTAATTGTTCCTGCACAGCCCGCCGCAGCGCTCCGGGAACACGGAACCCGGAGTCGGTTCCTCTCACCCGGTGCTAGATACGTGTGAAATTTTTAATGACGCGTTCGAGATGCGCTTAATGAGCGATGAGAGCTCGAGTTTGATTTGATTTTTAAGAGCTTTTTAGTTTTTAGTGTCGTCATTTAGCAAAAATTAATTGAAGTTTTATGATGGAAAATCTACCGGATTTCAAAGAGGGGAGGATCAATTAACTATGTATTCAATTCATCAACGCTTATATAACCTATTCAGAATACGCTAATGCAATTGTTTTCAAAATTTGGATCGCGAGCTCTTGGGATTTTATACTTTCTCGACGCTATATCTCAAAAACTAAACAAAACGAAATAATTAAAGAAAAGACAAAATTAATTGTCATCCAACACTTGGTGAAACAAGGTTTAATAAAAAATATAAAGTAAATACTTGGCTATATTTCACAAAATTCAGCCTCCAAGTCACCTTATGAGGGCATCGCCAGAGGCTGGCCTATATTTTTTAAATGTCAAAAAATTATATTTGTAAAAATATTATAAAACAATATTTAAAAAAATGAAGAAGACGACTTTGAAAAAATAAATAATTTAATTTTGAAGGATAATAGCTTGATCAAAGAAAATTAATTAATTAATTTTGAAATAATTATTTTAAAAATTCGAAAATATGAGTATATGTAGAATTTAATTTTTCAATATCAGATCTATTGTTAACATTGTTTATATCATTTTGTATATACAGCATTTCCAAAAATAAACGTTTTTTAATTTTTTTTCCGTATCAAGAATTTTAACATTTTCAAAATCAAAAAAATGGTCATTAGATATAGAATGCTGTGCTTAAGCACAATTACTATTATTATTAATAGAAGTTTTTAAAGAATTTCGACGATGTTCTAACATTCTAGTTTTAACATAGCGTTTAGTTAAAGAGTTGGCCGAAACGTCGACGTAATAATAAAAAATAAAAAACTGACTGAATTCCGAAAAAAAGTATCATTTCATAATTTTAAAAACAGTTGAAATAAAAAAATGTATATCCTTTTTGAAATAAGTGAAGATATTTGCAAGAACATGAGTAGAACACATGCATTGAAACCGTGTTCTAGTGAGGTAATATTTCAGCATATGCTCGCTACTCGCTACATGTTTGAAATGAAGTTTTTTCTCGATGTTGGTGTAGGTACATTATATAGTTTGCCGAGCAGACTTGTAGTAAAACCACGTTTCTACTTTTATGATTCTACAACATGCGAAATGAACTAAAACGTAGACATTACATTTTTGAATTTATTTCATATACTGATTGGTTACAGCAAGCGTACGCAATTTAGAGCAGTGAGGTTTACTTGGCTTTGTAGACACTACATGCTGCATAATAACTGTCGTGCCTTGAAATTATTTACCTGTGTGTACATTGGTATACAGGGTGTCTAATAATAATGGTTCAAATCAAAATAGTTCTGAATTAAATTCTGCATCTACATTTTTCTGTAGATTTTACTGTTAATATAATTTATGTAGGACCATATATGTAAGTAGTAGGCCATTAAAAACAATTTGCAAGAACAGTAAATGCTTGTTTACGGTTGCTAAGGGTTTACTGCACTATTTTACGGATATAACCTAACAAATATTCTGTAATTGTTTTTATTATTATTTCTGGTCGTAGATAAAATATAATACACAACTAGAATTGTAACGCAATTACTGCACTTGCCAAGGCTCGTGCGCAACTTTTTCATTTGCACGTAATGTGCTTGTTACAATTATCGTTTTGTAATATACTATTACATAAACCGAAAAAGTGAATTCCTTTCTTCTTTGATCGAATAGAATTTGCTTTTTACAGGGTGTTGCACAACTTATGACACTTATTTTAATTTCATATAGTACTCAACGTACTGATTATGGAATTGATTTTTCTTTAAATTCCCAAAATTAATTGCGCTTTACTTGAAGTAAACTTTAGTGACACTAAAAATCAGCTTTCATATCATTGGTTCATTTTCAAACAAATTTTCGATTCTATTTGGTTGCCGCATATACGAGTAACATAAGTGATAAAATCAGGAGATCTTGTAATATTATTTGTGACAACAATTATTTGGATAACATGTCAAATTATAAATGATCTAACTTTTTGCTTTTTGCTACAAATTGTTCTACAGATTACAGTGTATTTGTCCTTGAAATTGCAATAATAAAACAAAGGTAATATTCGTGAAAAACGCGATACTGGCAATAAAACTAAATTTCTTTGAGTAATTGTCTTCGACTAGCAATTTACCGAATTTGTCGGCAACGCAACTCAAATTGGCGCATTATCGTAAATTAGGGCGGTTCCACCCCCAACCCTAGTAAGGGTAGCATGTACTAGTGCTGGTAATTTCGCTAAATTTCCCTCATTCTCATTGCATGTCAACTGAATTTTAACCTCGCTATATGCGAAAACTTTATAATCATACTTTTGATAGAACACAGAAAAACGTACTAAATTTATTTAATAGCAGTTGTAAAAGAACACTTTCAACGATAGTTTAACTAATCTGATTTCATAAAAAAATGAAATTGATATGATGACAAGTTTATTTTTCTACAAATCTTTTTATATGTTGTCAACAAATTTTAATGTAAGGTTCTAATTTTATACTTCCGGTGAAGTAAAATATGTTATATTTTCGTGTATTTCTAGTATATCCTGTTCTCTGTTTCTCAGCGTTTTTCAAACTGTTTTTAATCAAGCTGCACTACAGGAAATTAATTCCAATAACAGTACAGAGGGTTTAACAGCTTATAATGGAATATTAACCATTCAGACGCCCTTACATTTTTTGTTATAAGCTGAAAACAATAACCTTTCTTCTATCTTTAGGGTCGAAGTTTTAATTGTTCCGCTTATAGACCATAAACTTTTCCTCGACCTAATTGTAAAATAAATTTAAAATATTTAAAAATATAATTAGTATTTTAAGTAAATATTTAAGAACAACAAATACAAAAATTAATTGTCATCCAACACTTGGTGAAACTAGGTTAATAAAAAGTATAAATTAAACACTTGGCTAGGTTTCACAAAATTCAGCCTCCAAGTCACCTTATGAGGGCATCGTCAGAGGCTGGCCAGCACAGTTAGTAACCATAGACGCGTTTCGCTCTTATTAGAGCTCATCAGTATGGTATAACTCACTTCTTCACCTAGAACAAAGTTCATGTGAAGAAGCTGGTGACGAAGAACTGTGTCAGCAGAGAATAAGATCTCTAACAAACTAGTAAGATGACATGAGAAGTTTTGTGGAACTGGTCATGCCATCTCCCGAAAAAAAGGGAAAGCTATGCAATAGCAATTTAAATAACAACAAAGACAAAATTAATTGTCATCCAACACTTGGTGAAACAAGGTCTAATAAAAATGTAAAGTAAACACTTGGCTATGTTTCACAAAATTCAGCCTCCAAGTCACCTTATGAGGGCGTCTATGGTTACTAACTGAACTGTGCTGGCCAGCCTCTGACGATGCCCTCATAAGGTGAATTTTGTGAAACATAGCCAAGTGTTTACTTTACATTTTTATTAAACCTTGTTTCACCAAGTGTTGGATGACAATTAATTTTGTCTTTGTTGTTAGAAGAATTGGAATAAAATCAAATTTGAATCCTCGTTTGAGTCATATGGTGACCATAGTTTAGTTTGTCTAAAGAATATGACCGGAGTTCATAGGTCATAGGTTGAAAACCTAGTGGTATCCCAATTTGTATATTTATAATAAGATTTTAAAATATTTTACTTTTAAATTAAATATCCAATTTTGTATATGTACATTTTATATTACAAATAAAATTATGTGAATTTATGAAAATTAAATTTAAATGTAATTTACTGATTTTATATTTGTGTTTCTTTTTCTACTGTCTAAAAAATGATCTTGAAAATGTCAAACAAGACAAAGAAATACTCATAAAGATGAGAAGAAAGTTAAGGCTGACGTTAAGAATAAATGAATAAATTTAAAAATAAAAATTGGCGGACAGTGCAGTAATAAGTAAAACATCATTAATTTTATTTAAATATATGGTGCAAGCTGAGTCAAAGATATGATTACATCATTAATATTACGTGTGAGATCTGAAATGTGTTATGTGATAATGTTCTAAAAGTAAACACGCATCATAAATTAAAACTATATTAAAATAAATATTCTACTTTTATGTTACCACTTCATTTACATTTCAGGTTAAATGTTATTCAGTTCTACATAAACTTTAAATAGAAAAATAGGTATTACTCATTTGTTTACTGCATAATTTGTAAATTAAACAAGTATTTTACATATTCAAGAAGTTGTTGCACTATAATGTGTCTCTTGTTTCTCAATACATAAATAAAAGTGTGAGGATACCACTCTGTCTTAAATAAAAATATATATATATATCATCACGCCAATTACCCATTACTGGGTGTGGCACTCTGCCTAAGCAGATCTCGGTAAGTGATAAATTTCTTCGCGTGAAGTGCGGTTACCAACCGTCAAATCACGGCCCTTAAAGATATTAGTGGAGGAGGAGCCACAGGGGTAGATTTAAATTGGTGAAAATGTTTGTTGCCTGTGGGGATCGAATCAGGGTTCTCAAGATCCACAGGTCTACTCGATACCATTAAGCCACCTACCCCATAATTTTGCGCAATAAATATATATTCATACATACATAACATCAAGCTATATTCCAGTAAATGGGGTAGCATGAACCCCTGAAACATTCACAGAACATAAATTAACAGATTCATTAAAATATCAATCCAACATTCTCATCCTAACAAACGATACTCCCTTTAACCACATTCACGTTGCCTCCATTCCTCACATTCGAAATCTTCCATCACGCAACAAACCCTGAATCACATCCATCCATTCGCTCCTGTACACCTGTTTCATAAATCATTCACTTACGCCCGTTCCTCTAACAACGAAACTATTAAAAAATGAAGGAAACATCGGTATGAGGTAGTTTTGAAAGTAAATTCTAGACAATTGCAGTTAGACACTTCTATAGTAAGGACTGAAAATGAGGCAGAAAAAAAACAGTAAGCGAATCAAAACATAAGAAAGAGAGTGACCCCAGTGTTTGTTTTTACAAGTGAATTTCATATAACTGTAGGAAAAAACTAAATAACGAATATAAAGCCAAGAATGACATAAGTAAATATGCATTTCGAAAAATTGTTAATTAAAAAATTCGGAGAATCTACGCATTTATAGCAATGATGTAACTTAAGTGTTGCCCGCGTTCCGGATACGTCGACCGTAGAGAGTGCGGCACCGCAGCGTAATGCATCCGTTTCCGGGCATCCAAGCTCCAGTGGTGCCAACACTCCGGCACTCCGGTCCGGCTCCGGGATGCCGGCTGTCCGGCTGTTAGCGCCATATTGTCGCCGCACGTTCTCTATATGTGTGCGAGTGAACTAATTAGTTTACGGAATACTAGTGGCTATTTCCAAGTTAAGAATACAGATGCGTAATTTAATATTACTTTACATCGAAATACAATTTCCTGGAACGGAAAATTGGAATCGAAATAAGAGAGTAAATAATTATATTAAGCGGAAGTAGATAGATATATGTACAGTTTCTAAATTAACTTGTAATGGATGTTTATGAAATTGATGTCACACGTTAAAAAGATATATATGAACCACTTACAAGCATATAAAAAACACATATTAATATTCAGAAAACTGTCAGTTTTTCGTTTATTTGGTTTTAATCTATAAATACACTGTTCAAAATTATACAACGATATATTAATAACTGAATATAAAATTAAAACTACGAGTATATTCAAATATTTGTAAGGTATTATTTTTCTTAGAAATATTTGAATATAATTTACATTAATATTGTGTTGTTCTCAATTATATATTTATAGATTTAATTTCACATTAAATTTTTAAAATATCCTTGTAGAATTTAAACCAGTGTATTTCATTTCTGTACCAAACGAGACTCTTTTAAATACTTATTATAGTATTTTAATCAGGGTTCGAAGATATATATCGATCGATATATATCATGATATTTATTTTGATATATATCGTCATATTTTTGCAATGATATATATCCATTATATAAAAATATCAAATAGTTTTTGTGATATAGCCTCCGGAAAAGTGAAATTTTTCGTATTTTTCAGTTTTTCTACTTTTCCGAGGCAATATCTCGAAAACTAAATGTGATATGAAAACGCGCTCAACGGCATTAATTTTCTCGTGCTTCAGTTAACTTATAAACATAGTTTCAGCGATTTTTATTTTTTTTCAATTTTCCGCAAAAAAAATCGCAAAAAGCGGTTTTTTAACATTTTCTCGAAAACCAGAAGTCATATGCATTTGAAGATTGCACCACTGGATTCAGTGGGTCAAAATACATATGTTTTAATAATCCTACGATTAAGGATTTTTGGGAAAATTGAATTAAAATCTGAAAAAACCAAAGGGGTACCCCTTAGGAAATAATTAAAAATATTAAATTGCTTAAAATTGTATGAAAATTTGCTTATAAGTCAATTCGGACACGGGGAATTCAACGCCGTTGAGCGCATTGCCATATCTTGTTTAGTTTTTGAGATATAGCCTCCGGAAAAGTGAAATTTTTGGAATTTTTCAGTTTTTCTACTATTCCGAGGCTATATCTCGAAAACTAAATGTGATATGAAAATGCGGTCAACGGCATTAATTTTCTCGTGCTTCAGTTAACTTATAAACATAGTTTCAGCGATTTTAATTTTTTTTTCAATTTTCCGCCAAAAAAATCGCAAAAAGCGGTTTTTTAATATTTTCTCGAAAACCAGAAGTCATATGCATTTGAAGATTGCACCACTGGATTTAGTGGGTCAAAATACATATGTATGTAAATTTTCGTTTTAATAATCCTACGATTAAGGATTTTTGGGAAAATTGAATTAAAATCTGAAAAAACCAAAGGGGTACCCCTTAGGAAATAATTAAAAATATTAAATTGCTTAAAATTGTATGAAAATTTGCTTATAAGTCAATTCGTACACGGGGAATTCAACGCCGTTGAGCGCATTTCCATATCTTGTTTAGTTTTTGAGATATAGCCTCCGGAAAAGTGAAATTTTTCGAATTTTTCAGTTTTTCTACTATTCCGAGGCTATATCTCGAAAACTAAATGTGATATGAAAACGCGGTCAACGGCATTAATTTTCTCGTGCTTCAGTTAACTTATAAACATAGTTTCAGCGATTTTTATTTTTTTTCAATTTTCCGCCAAAAAAATCGCAAAAAGCGGTTTTTTAACATTTTCTCGAAAACCAGAAGTCATATGCATTTGAAGATTGCACCACTGGATTTAGTGGGTCAAAATACATATGTATGTAAATTTTCGTTTTAATAATCCTACGATTAAGGATTTTTGGAAATAATTAAAAATATTAAATTGCTTAAAATTGTATGAAAATTTGCTTATAAGTCAATTCGGACACGGGGAATTAACGCCGTTGAGCGCATTGCCATATCTTGTTTAGTTTTTGAGATATAGCCTCCGGAGAAGTGAAATTTTTGGAATTTTTCAGTTTTTCTAAATGTGTACAAAAACTAAAATTAAAAAATAAATATCCAAAAAGTGATATTTATCTGATATATATCCTATATATCAGATATTTTGATATTTATTATAAATATCATGATATTTACGACCCCTGATTTTAATGCTACCAGAAAATTAGCCCGCTGAGTAGAAGAAGTTTGTTTAAAATATCTTTTGTGCCAAGATTTCACTGTCATAATTACTCAATTACAAAGTTGTTATACTAAAATTTAGATAAAAGACATAATACTCATTATTTCCGTCGCTATTATTCAATGCTATTATAATTAAATTAAACAACAATTAAATACAAATTAATTGTATACATCTTTTGTTCCACAATCGTAGATGGCTCAAAACAATTTTCACCACGGGAAAACTACCCCTGTGGCTCCCTCTCACTCACCGAGATCTGCTAAGGCTGAATGCCACATTCAGTAATGGGTAAAAGGCGTGATGATATATTTATTTTTATCTTATAATCCGTATTATAAGTAAATCTACGAGTAAATTCAGACAACGGTAACTCGTAAATGCATCTTTAAGAGATATTGACATGCAGATGTGAATTTTTATTTGAACCAGTTCAAAAATCTAAAAAAATAAATATGTTTCTATATCATTCAGCTAACGAGAATTCGAATGGCGGTGACCGCATCTTCATATCTTTTTTAGTTTTTGAGTTACAGTGATTTTCTGTAGATACATATTTTTAAAATTTTCGATTTTTGAACTGGTTTAACCAAAAATTCATATCTGCGTGTTCATGTCAATATCTCTTTGATTAAACATATATAATTATATTTTTAGAAAAACTTTCCACGTTGTTGAATCAATTCCATTTCACCACTGTTACAATAATCATTTCATTACTGTAATCTAATTGTCCTCTTAAACGAGGCAAATTTCTTAAAGTTAATTCAATTTGTATCCTTCTTATTACAACAAAAGTATATCATATCACACTTGTGAGAAATGAGTACCATTCCATGCTTATTATACAAATAACATATAATTTTATATGACCATGACGGTAAGTCTGTTATTTCAGCAGTCATTTGGTAATGGAAAGTTATCGTTTTCCGAGTAATAAGCGGAAAAGGAACATTTTCTCGTTGTATTTAATAGCATCAAAGAGGAGAGAATCATTTCCACCTATTTAAAAATGATTTTAAA
The DNA here is from genome assembly GCA_947425015.1 of Pterostichus niger. Classification (NCBI taxonomy): domain Eukaryota; kingdom Metazoa; phylum Arthropoda; class Insecta; order Coleoptera; family Carabidae; genus Pterostichus; species Pterostichus niger. Next base: position 37,046,105 of record OX380339.1, read on the forward strand.
TTATTTTTCATCGGTACACAAATAACTACACTACTCAAAATTGTACAGGGATATTTTAAAAATTGAATGTAAATAATGATTCGAGGGCTTGCCCGAGCCCTAAAACTGATCGGAAAAAATTTGCCATATCTTGCCAACTTGAAAACAATGGTATAATTTGACATTAGTGACAGTTTGAATTTCTAATTTATTTGACTTAACGTCACAAAATAAGACAGGCATTAAAAAGGAATCAGCTATTTGTAATTGGCGTTAACAAGAATAAAATGTTGTAGTTTTAAATTGAAAGTCATCGGTTTGTCTGTGTTGGAAACAAATAATCTATGACCACATGAGCCCAACGATTTACCGCACTGACCTACGCTAATACCGAGTAAAATTACCGCTGTGACACGGTCGATAATACAAGCAGCGCGATCATTTTTCCTGCTATTTGACATTCAGCATTTGTATCGGCGCGTTAATGGCCGTAATTATTATCTATAATTATCATTTCTGTAGTTCATTTAATCAAACCGTAGTGAACAGTGTGAATGTAGGCAGAGGCAGAGGTTAGGTTGGGTATGTATAGCACACTGCACTGCAGATATAAATTGGTGCAATTAGTGGCCAGCTACGGTCTGTAATTACATTGTAACGTTGTAATCACCTGTGATTTGTAATGTCTTAAAATATCGGTATTGCTACTGGATTTACATTTACATATAGACAAATATAGACTGGAACGCGAGATATGCAGAATGGAATTGCAGATTGAAATGCGATCAATGAATATCCATGCAAATTACACAGAAAAATGTTGAACACTTAAAACTAATGAAGACAATTGTCGAATCTGTAACCTGTAAAAACAGATATTTCATCTTTTGTTTTCAACACTGTATTTACAATAAAAAATACTACAATCATTACAGATTAATATGGGGTAGGTGGCTCAGTGATATCGAGTCGGCCTTTAGATTTGAAAATCCAGGTTCGATTTTCACAATCGACAAACAATTTTCATCACATTAAAACTACACCTGTAATTGCCCCTCTACTAACAACTATGGGTATATTATTCAACGAGCGAGTAATGATACCTATTGTACATGAAGTTATTTATCTTAATGGATAATAGCCATTACACGTGAATTCAATACTATAAGTATTCTGTCACTTATAAACTTGAAATAACATCTTTAATTCCAAGATATATTTTACGAAAATAATAAGTATTAGAAATTATTTGACACATTAAACGTTACTTGTGTTATTATATAAATCTAGATGTGTATATTTAAAATAAGTTATTACTCATGGTCGTCGATACGTTGTCATGTAATTGGTCACAACTTATGAGTACGGTCGTGAGTAATAAATTGCATTTTGAAGAAAAGCACATATAATAATTGGACTAGGTACTTATTGTCATTAAAAAGAAAAATATTTGTCGTAATATATTTTTTGTTCAGATAAATTCAATAAATATCTTATATCAATTATGAAGGTTTGTCATCTTCTGTTTAAAATTATAACTGAATTAGATGAAACACTGAAACGGTTATATTAAAATTAAAAGTATAAAATTTTTCCCATAATTTGTTGAACAGCTGCAAATGACATTCAATTATTTTGTAATAATTTTCTGCTCATTCCGTACAAGGCAGACATCGTTTCGTTATTCGTTTCACAATTTTAAGAATGAAATGAAATGAACGCTCCAAGAATTAAACTAATTATCTCTTCCGGATTCTTGTAATTAAATATTTTTTTAATTAATACTCTATTACGACGGACGTTCGTGCTCCTTGAAACGATACTGGAGTTACTTACTTCTAACATGATGAATATCTCAAACTTTAATTCAGGATTATTATTTTTATCAATAATAAAATAAGTAAAATAAATTATTATACAAATTTATTTGGAAAGCAATGAGGGCAGTAATAATAAACAATTTTCTATGTATATTTTCATATTGATCTCAATTTTCTTACACTGTAAAGGAGTTTAAAAAGAGGCAAAAAGTCTGTAAATTCCTTGAGTATAGTACTAGTTTGTCGCCATCAACTATTAAGTTATAAAGTTTGGCCATATATCAAACACTTATGTCATATAAGTTGTTTAATATTCATTCGCGCTGTACGAGTATGGAATGCACAAAATTGTAAATTAGCAAAAAAAACCTTGCAACTCTCCTAATTTGTCGAGACGGGCTCCATTCATAATTGTCGCAACAGGTTCTTGTGTACTAAATGCTAATTAATTATAATTAATTAATAAATTAGTAAGTAGGCATAAAATATTACACACACATATATCTCAATACGGGCGCGAGGCAACCACTATTTAACGAGTTTCCATATTGAGTTAGAAACTCATAAAGTCTGTAACTGTTGTGTGCATTTTTATCAACGTAGTCTGCGATTTTAATCACACATTCTTTAAGGACATTTGATTTATAATTCTATTTAACTTTAATATATCTCTTTTATAATATTCAAACCTGAACATGAATTACGTTCTCAAAAATATATTATGCACAACAGGAATTTCATCTCAATTACAGTAGCTTACAGTGGAATCGGATTAAATAATAAACGTAAAATTTGATTCACTGGATTATGATTATCTGTAAGAATTTATTTTTTTTTTATTTATGGGGTAGTAGTGCCTGTGGATTTGAGAACCCGAGATCGATCCCCACAGCCGACAAACAATTTTCACCATAAAAAACAACAAAGACAAAATTAATTGTCTTTAAATGCTCACTTGGTGAAACTAGGTTTAATAATAAAATATCAAAATAAACACTTGTCTAAGTCTCACAAAATTATTAACTGTGCTGGCCAGCCTCTGACGATGCCCTCATAAGGTGACTTGGAGGCTGAATTTTGTGAGACTTAGACAAGTGTTTATTTTAATATTTTATCAGTTTCACCATGTTAAAACTACCCCTGTGGCTCACCCTCCACTAACATCTTTGGAGATCGTGATTTAACGGCTCGTAACTGCACTTTAAGTAAAGAAATATATCACTTATCGAAATCTGCTGCGGCAGAGTGCCACACCCAATAATGAATAAAATGCGTGATGATATATTGATTTTTACATAACTTTATACTATACCCATTAAATGGGAACCTGCATATGTAAATATAAGAAAGTGGAATTAAAAAAATGGCATCTAATTGGGCTATAAAAAAATTAATTAGGTAATTATCTGCTACGGAGGAATGCCACATCTAGTAATGGGTAAAAGGTGTGATGATATATTTATATATTTAATTTATCTTTTAAATAATTTAGAGACATTGCTAGTACGCAAGATATGAATAGATTTGATGACACCATTGTCATGTTCATAAAATTTTATCTGATATCAATGTTCATGCTTTAATTTCAAAACTATGAAAGAAACGCAAGTAATACATTGCAGTCTGTTTGAACTTAGCGCCAAGTTTTAAAACAATGTGATACACATTTGTTCTTCCTTCTGCCAAATGTTTGCAGACATGGCTGACTTAGACTCTAAGTTGGCAGCTGCTGAAAACATCGCTGCTACTAAATGTTAAGAAATGACTTCACATACATTTTTACTTTTTTTTTAATTCTTCAAAATGAGAACTATCTTTGAATTAGTTCTAGAATATGAAGGAAAAATAAAACCAATGTTTTAAATTAGAGATGGGCGAATATCATCCGCGAATAGTCGAATGCCGCGAATATTGACATTATTCGATATTTGAGATTTTCGAATATTAACGTCAGTATAGCGAACATTCGAATACCTCGAATATCGCGCCATATGTTGACCTCAATTTTTGACTATGTTTTCCTTTAACATTTGTACATAAACTTAAAGCTATTACAATACTTTGAAGTTATTAGTAACAAATATATTTTGTTTCGAAAAAATGAAGACGTACCATATTTCAAATTTGTTTTTCGCCAGCCCGTACGTTTCACCTTAAATTTAAAGTTTTCGTTTTTTCTTTTTTGTTTGTACTTTTTGTTTAAATTATATTTTATCTTAACAATTTAATTTAAATAATGAAAAGGACATAATTAAATAATTATTAATAATAAATAAATTAACTTTTAGGAGTATTCGAATATTCGAGATCTGATTAATATTCGTATTCGATATTCGAATTCGAGAAATTTAATATTCGCCCATCTCTATTTTAAATTAATAGCGTCTTTCTTCACGTTCTTTAATACATGTAATTTAAAGTCGACCGGTTTCGGATATTCATATGTCCTTCATCAGGACCGGTGAAGACTACAAAGCAACTTCATCTACTTCACGATTTTGGGCATTTTCTTTCAATTTAGTTCTAGAAGTTTAGAATGTATAAATTTTGAAAATTGGTATTAAGTAATTTGTTGCAATATAAAATCTGAAGTTCTGATTACTCTGGTTAATTAATTGCAACCGTTAGTGTCTTAAAATAATTTCCTAATTGCTCGTATTATGTAGTTAAACTAGTTGCGAACAATTGCTCGATATTCGCATGTAGTATTTAATGTTTAGTTAGTTCTGATTCTTGCAGTACGCAAAGGTAGCTACACCTACACGTATAGCAAGCTACCGGCGCAGCGCGGCGCGGCGGATACAACAAACAAACCCAGTCAAGCAATTACGAAAATGAGAGAATTACGAATAGTTAAAGACACGATAAATTAGAAACTTTAGTATCTGGTTCACATTAGAGTCGCGGGTCGCGGCCGCACCTTACAAGCCTGTAAATAGCGGTGGGATTATATCCCCTGCTGTGACGTCACGAGCCGGGGGAGAAATCAGGAGGAAGCTCGTGGGACTGGGAGTTATTGGTATTGGTGTAGGGAAACAGGAATTTTAACAATAATAAAAATGTGGATGGCAAAACTAATTTAGTGACTTTATTGTCAAGCCATTTCAAATGACTTACAAAACACCATGCTTGTACTATTATATGAGGTAGCATGAACCCTTGAAACATTCAATAAACATTTATTTATTAGATCTATCCTGCGATTAATCTTCGATAAACCACATTCATAATTTCTTTTATACCAGCTCGTCGCATTATATCCAGCCATTTATTCCTAGATCGTCTACACACTTTGCCACCCCCAATTACTCAAACATGCACTTATTTCGTCAAACTTTCATTTTACTTTCGTTTCATTTGCACAAATCATCTCAACTAACATTCTTCTTCATTAATTAATTAACTTATGTTATATGGGATAGGTGGCTGAGTGGTATCGAGTCGGCCTGTGGATCTTGAGAACCCTGGTTCGATCTCCACAGTCGACATACAATTTTCACCAATTTAAATCTACCCCTGTGGCTCCCTCGCCACTAACATCTTTGGGGGCCGTGATTTGACGACTGGTAACTGTACTTCACGTAAAGAAATATATCACCTGTCGATATCTGCTTAGGCAGAGTGCCACACCCAGTAATGGATAAAAGGCGTGAAGATATATTTATTTATTTGATATATTTATGTTATTTTGTATAACAGGAACGTAATCCCGGATTTTGACTTATCAAGTCGCAGTATGGTAGTACATATATATTTTTATCTTGAGCGGATTTCGTGATTGGGTCACACATATCCGTGATACATTCTCAAGTAAATTGTTTGTAATAATTATTTGATAGATATTTTGCTAGTTTACAATGCTTTGTACTTTCCAGCAACTAAGAACCAACAGTAATTTCATAATTGGACTAATTTATGAAAACCATGGTATGGCATGTCTGAAGACAATATTGAGTGAATCGAATTATGGAATAAACTGTTTTATAACGTAAACTCTCATTTTCTGTGAAACTGTGGAATATTTCTGCGAGCGGTTTTGTTCCGGTCTAGTTTTTCATGTGAAACGCTAATCGCTTTTACACGTATGATTATATATTTTTTATTTTGAGTACTATTTCAGAATCTATTATAAAATTATATGTTTGGATAAAATGAAGGCAAGGCGCAGTTCCACTTATATTATATTTTCATTGCATAAAGTCACGTTAATATTATAATTTATATATTTATAAAAAACAACAAAGACAAAATTAATTGTCTTTAAATGCTCACTTGGTGAAACTAGGTTTAATAATAAAATATTAAAATAAACACTTGTCTAAGTCTTACAAAATTCAGCCTCCAAGTCACCTTATGAGGGCATCGTCAGAGGCTGGCCAGCACAGTTGGTAACCATAGACGCGTTTCGCTCTTATTAGAGCTCATCAGTATGGTATAACCTACTTCTTCACCTAGAATAAAGTTCACGTGAAGAAGCTGGTGACGAAGGACTGTGCCAGCAGAGAATAAGATCTGTAAAGAACGGTAAGATGACATGAGAAGTTCTATCGAACTAGTAATGCCATCTACCGAAAAAAGCAAAAGCTACGAAATAGCAATTTAAATAAAAAACAACAAAGACAAAATTAATTGTCTTTAAATGCTCACTTGGTGAAACTAGGTTTAATAATAAAATATCAAAATAAACTTGGACTTGGAGGCTGAATTTTGTGAGACTTAGACAAGTGTTTATTTTGATATTTTATTATTTATATATTTATTTATTATCAATGATGAATGCTGGAAATATGAATGAATGTTTTCCTAAAAGTATAGAGTATAATAGCTGCTAATATCTAGCAAATATAAGTGCAAAATCACGACAATTTCGTCATTAAGATCCACGTGCGATACGTAAAAACACGTGCAAGAATTATTGGCCATTTGGAGGAAATATGTTATTGAATACCTACCCGGTACCGTATCTATGATTATATCACAACCTTTATAGCATAATTACATGCATTTTATATGTGTAAACAAATATATACAACACCTTTAATACGATCGTGATCGTGATTGTAAATGCGGAATAACGATCAAGTAGTTATGGTTAATATAAAACCAAATGAGATTTGACATCAGTTTGTATGTTTATTATGTATATGCATTATCGCTCATAAACTTTATATCATGTTATTATATTAAATTTAGGTTAGAGTTTTTATTATATTATGTTGCATTAATTGTAGCTTTACTAACTCGTGGGTTTAAATCTCGCTGACTACAATTATTAATAAATTGGAACTAAAAAATCTGGTATCTAAAGTGGATTAGTCCTTCTCTTCCTTCGTCATCTTCATAGTTCTTCATGTGTTCTTGCTAGCACTACAATCTTTCTTTATTCTTTAGTGTTTGCTGTTTGTTTTTTTCCACTGTTCGCATTTCATTTCCTTCAAGTCCCTTTCAACTTGTTCTTTCCAAATAACTTGAGGTCTTCCTCTGCTTCTGCCATACATTGGTTTCCAACACTGTTATCTTCTTTGTTCCCATATTATCTTCTCTCCTCAGGAGCGTCTCCTGTATACATGGCCTAGTCATCTAATCCTCATTGACTTCAAAGTTCGTATTATATTTTTATTACCCAATATTACTTCGATTTCATGGATCATTAACTTTCTAAATTTACAACAGTTTCCTTTTTTTAAAAGGCGTAATGATATATTTAATTATATTAACAAACCCTCAATCCAAACCACGAAATCTATCACCCTCAATTTGATTAAACTATCATTTGACATATTTCCCAAATTCCCGATCTATCTCAATTGATTTACATTTATTTTTCTTATTACTGTAAATAGGATTAGTTTTTTTTTGTACTTGGCAACTGCTCCTGAGTTGCAATGATTTTCTTGTACTGTATTTGAACCTAATTTCCTGTTTTTTAACTTAGTAAATAAAGACTGTTCGTCGTTTGTATTTCCCTAAACGCTAGTGACACAACATACAGCAGTGGTCCATCAGTCATTCAAACCCATGTGAGTTGATGCAGTGACAGCGAATCAGGGATAAGTCAAGGGGCGTGTGTCGTGTGTCGGTGTGTCACGTGTCAAGTGCCCCGGAGTCCGCCCTGCTTGTCGCGCCCATGATTGATGACCGCATACACGCAGTATAACGCTCTGCGCCAAGACGCTTCAGACGACGCCGTGAGATAAACACAGACTGAATGAAGATACCTATATTTGTTGGAATATACTTCTAACTTTGGATGTTACCTACTCAAGGTTAAGATATGAAAATAATGTTTAATAATTAAATGCGACACAAATATGAAATAAATCGTTGTACATATTGAGATATAGCCTAGGAAAAGTATAAACACGAATATGAAATATGCCTCGGGAAAGTCGAAAATTGAACTTTTTCAGTAGCTATATTTTAAAAACTAAACGAACTAAACATGAAGATGCGTTTAATGACATTGAATTCCTCGTGCCCGAATTGACTTATAAGCAAATTTTTAGCTTATTTTTAGTAATTTGGGTTTTTCGATTCTACGCTAAATTTGATGAAAATTTTTGAAATTTTAAATATTGCTGAAAATTGAGTTCATTAAAGCACGAGAAATTCAATCATATTTCGTTAAGTTTTCGAGATATAGCTTCGGAAAAGTCAAAAATCTGAAAACTGAAGAAGCTGTGGAAATGCACTTAACGGCATTGAATTTCTTAAGGGTTTTTTTAGTTTTTTAGGCCAATTTCAGTCTGTTTGCTCTAAAAGTCTTTCTAGTAGGAATATATACATACAAATTCGCTCAATCCAATAATAGAGTCTACAAGTTTTTATTATATTTTTCAAAAATGTTGGCGAAAATTATTTGAAATATGTAAATTTGTTTATAACTTAATTGAAGCTTGAGGAAATCAAAGGCATTAACTACAAGTTTATATCTCGTGTAGTTTTTGAGATATAACCTCGAATAAATAAATAAATAAAATCTGATGAGGTAAAATAAAAAAAAAAATTTTTTCAGCATTTATAATTAAAAACTAAACAAGATGTGAAGATGTGCTCAATAGCATAGAATTCCTTGTATCCGAAAATAAAGTTATATTGCAGACTGCGGGTTGGTTGTGTAATTAACAGAAAAAGAAAGTACAATTAAGAAGATATACTGAACCCGCAGACATAAGAATTTATTTATTTGTGTTGTTACTCTATAGAACAGGAACGTAATCCTAATTACAGTACAGCGACCGGATTCACCGAACCGCCGTTTATATATTTTTAGCTTGAGGAGGATTTGAACTTGAATTATATAAACGTACTGCCGAAGTTGCAAAATTCATTTATATGTAATAGTATATTCTATTCACTGACTTCTAATAAAATTTCACAACAATTTTTATGTTATGTTAAAAATTATGTAAATATATTCCAAATTTATATCTATGTCATGTCATATTATAAAAATACGTCATAAAGCTATTTTATTCTTGGCAAAAAGTCTGATTAAAATAAATTTCACACAAGTTTTCGACAAACTTCCCGTTCGTCTTTTCCTTATACACAGAATATTCGTTGTTATTTACGACTGTGTCACTCAATTTCTAAATTTACCTTCAATATATTAAATGACTTCTATCTACCCAAGTCGTATCTTTTTATATCTCCTGGGCCAATAAATTCTGACTAGGCTAAAGGTCACGTGATCACGGTATCTCGATGACCTTCAAACGGCCTTCAAGCTTCGGATTTCTCCCGAAGCTTCGAGTGAGCTTTAGAAAAAACCTCACTCCAAATGAAGAAGTACAATATAGTTTGTCTGCTTTTGGCAATTTTCTCATTGGGATGTAGCCAAATTTTTTTATAACTAGGTTTATCTACGACAGTTAGGAGTAACCCCGACGGATATGACGTATAGGGCCCTACTATCTGTGTTTGAAATCTGGACCTTATGTTTGTTGTATTTACTGGTTAATTTTCTTTGTTTTCCTGGATGATATTTATGTGTGTTAATTTGCGGCAAATATCGCTAGATCAATAGATAGTATTATATTTAATATCTATTGCCTTTCGTTGTTGTTGCCAGCAGTTTTCAAACTTTTTGGCTTCTCAACATATTTGTTATTTATCTAGGCCGCGAAATAATCCTTTATGTATGTCGAAGAAAAAGTTAGGGACCGAGACTGAAAGCAAACTATTATGTTCGTAATTTTTTAAAAAATTTATAACACAAATATGAATGTTTATTTATAGGCGGTATTTTGTAATCGTGTCTTTGATTTGTTCAGAACAGCCCGCTAAAGCATGGCCACCTTCTTGACGCTTATTATGACCGTTTCATTCCATAGTTTTGCAATATGGAAATTTGGTGTATTGAGTTTTTTACAAATTTGGTACGGCAAATAATTCCATCTAGTAATTTTTGTTTCAATAAAATGAAAGTGACCACGTCGTCAAGTTAAAAAACAACCTTAAAATAGTAGTATCAGTTCACCTGATGACGATAGCAATTTTTTTTCGCTATCGAAACGTATTGTAATAAATGTTTAAAGTATTTTTACTAATAAAGATAATGGAAGTTCAAAATAAATTGGTTATAAATTTAAAAATAAGTTGAACCTTAAAACACTTGAAAATTAAAGTTTATGGGACAAAATTACAAAATTGGATATTTTATTTATACACTCAATATTATTAGGATAGGTTAAATTATGTTAGTTGCGACATATCTCGTCAGAGGCGCTAGTTGACGTGCCCGCTCTGTAAATTTAAAACTAGGAATTTTAATGACATGAAACGGGCATATTAAGCGTAGCACAATTTAATGAAGATGGCCATGTCATTAGCACCCAGGTGACATCTGACAAAAGAATAATAAATTCTAATCCTAATAAATAAAATGAATTGTATTAAGAAGTAAAATTTTAAACTTTGTCTAAATAAACAAAATCAATTAGAAAAGCAATGGTAGTGGAAAACTGATTTCCCATAATAATTGCTTATGGCACACTTTTCCTGGAACCACCTTAAACATTAAAATTGTTATAACAAGTACAATCCTGAACAAATACACAAAACAAACTGGATTTAAAACTTTATAAACGACCTTAACCTGGCTTGTACGACTGCAATACGGCAATGCGCGCCTCCACCAAAACGCTACTATCTACCTGACATCGCGTTTATTCGCTCAGGGCTCACGGACGATGGCCGTGTGCCGCTGTGCTCGTATAACAGAACTCGTATCTAGGACAGAGTTCCTGATCAACTTAAAGTTTAGCCAGTCCTGCAGAGTAATTCACGAGTTGTGTCACGTGACAAGCATATTACTATTGAGAACTCCGCGGGACTTGTGCGACAATGCACGCGGAAATATATCATCACCTCTTTTACTCATTACTAGGTTTGGCACTCTATCGTAGCAGACATATTTATACGCGTGAAGTTCGATACCAGACGTCAAATTACGGTCCATAAAGATGTTAGTGGAAGAGGAACCACAGAGATATTTTTAAAGTGAGAATAAATAAACATATCACGACTTTAACCCATTACCGGTAAGCAGGGTTCGTAAATATCATGATATTTATAATAAATATCAAAATATCTGATATATAGGATATATATCAGATAAATATCACTTTTTGGATATTTATTTTTTAATTTTAGTTTTTGTACACATTTAGAAAAACTGAAAAATTAGAAAAATTTCACTTTTCCGGAGGCTATATCTCAAAAACTAAACAAGATATGGAAATGCGCTCAACGGCGTTGAATTCCCCGTGTCCGAATTAACTTATAAGCAAATTTTCATACAATTTTATGCAATTTAATATTTTTAATTATTTCCTAAGGGGTTTTTTTAGATTTTAATTCAATTTTCCCAAAAATCCTTAATAGTAGGATTATTAAAACGAAAATTTACATACATATGTATTTTGACCCACTGAATCCAGTGGTGCAATCTTCAAATGCATATGACTTCTGGTTTTCGAGAAAATGTTAAAAAAACCGCTTTTTGCGATTTTTTTTGGCGGAAAATTGAAAAAAAATAAAAATCGCTGAAACTATGTTTATAAGTTAACTGAAGCACGAGAAAATTAATGCCGTTGAGCGCGTTTTAATATCACATTTAGTTTTCGAGATATAGCCTCGGAAAAGTAGAAAAACTGAAAAATTCGATAAATTTCACTTTTCCGGAGGCTATATCTCAAAAACTAAACAAGATATGGAAATGCGCTCAACGGCGTTGATTTCCCCGTGTCCGAATTGACTTATAAGCAAATTTTCATACAATTTTATGCAATTTAATATTTTTAATTATTTCCTAAGGGGTACCCCTTTGGTTTTTTCAGATTTTAATTCAATTTTCCCAAAAATCGTTAATCGTAGGATTATTAAAACGAAAATTTGCATACATATGTATTTTGACCCACTGAATCCAGTGGTGCAATCTTCAAATGCATATGACTTCTGGTTTTCGAGAAAATGTTAAAAAACCGCTTTTTGCGATTTTTTTGGCGGAAAATAGAAAAAAATAAAAATCGCTGAAACTATGTTTATAAGTTAACTGAAGCACGAGAAAATTAATGCCGTTGAGCGCGTTTTCATATCACATTTAGTTTTCGAGATATAGCCTCGGAAAAGTAGAAAAACTGAAAAATTCGAAAAATTTCACTTCTCCGTAGGCTATATCTCAAAAACTATTTGATATTTTTATATAATGGATATATATCATTGCAAAAATATGACGATATATATCAAAATAAATAGCATGATATATATCGATCGATATATATCTTCGAACCCTGCGCGGTAAGTGATATATTTCTTCTCGTGAAATGTGGTTACCAGCCGTCAAATCACAGCCCGCAAAGATGTTAGTTGTAGGGGAGCCACAGGGGTAGATTTTAACGTGGTGAAAATTATTTGTCGGCTGTGGGAATCGAACTCGGGTCCTCAAATCCACAGGTTGACTCGATACCACTATTAACCTATTTAAATTCTAAATAAAATAAATAAATATATCATCACGCCATTTACTCATTACTGGGTGTGGAACTCTACCGTAACAGATCTCGGTAAGTGATATATTTATTCGCGTGAAGTGCAGTTACCAGCCATCAAATGTTAGTAGAGGGGGAGCTACAGGAGCAGATTTTAATTTTGGTGAAAATTGTTTGTCGGCTGTGGGAATCGAACCCGGGCCTTCAAATTCTTAAGCTGACTCGATACCACTGACCAACCTACCTTATTTAAATTGTAAATAAAATAAATAAATACCAGCCGTCAATTTACGGTTCCCAAGGATGTTAGTGAAGAGGGAGCCACAGAGGTAGATTTTAATTTGGTGAAAATTATTTGTCGGCTGTGAGGATCGAACCAGGGTTCTCAAGATCCATAGGCCGACTTAATACCACTGAGCCACCTACTATTGCAAGAAATATTATTTAGGAAATATTTGAAGGGTGCTTGCAACCCTATTAGATGTGATATATGTTATGTATGATGTAACAACTAAAAATTAAGTTAATTGTCCACTCGGTAAAAACGAATTTCTTCTATCGCTCATGCAGTATATCAGTGAGGCTGGGTGTCACGGCACGGCGCCAGCAGGACACAGCAGTGCACAGCAGCTGTCGCTAGACCCTAGTTCCTGCCGCGACGCAAACTGCATTGCAGGTTTTTAAGTTTGCCGTGACTAAACGCGGATTTGCGCGGATCGCGTGGTGAGGACGTTTTTTTACTCTACTTCGCGTTTGTTTGTTTCTGAATGACGGACTGAAAGCACACAATTGTTTTCATTCGTGGCAGTTTAATCTTCTGTTAGGATATTATCAAATGTTGGTTTTCAAATATTCTTGACAATAATATTGTAGCGATAATTTACTATATGATTGCATCTGTTAGGTTATAATTTTGCCCCAATTTCATAACTAATTAAATTTTGCTGCACCAACAATATTTGAAGAATTTCTGACACAATTTTAATATAACGACGACGTGATGATGGAACTTATAGATTTAAGTATTTATAAATATATAGATTTATCATATAATTCCACTATAAATAAAAGAAAAGGTTAAAAAAGCATTTTTAAATAAGTAGAAAAATTGAAAAAGAAAATAGCAAAAAAGAACTGTCACTTTTGCACAATTTATATACATTTTAAAAAATTTCGTGCTATTTATATTTAGCATAACCATAATGACCCGACATCCTTTTTAAAATTATTACTCTTACTATCTATCAACTAAATTTAGTAGCATAATATACAGGGTGTTTTAATCCTTCAGAAAAAAATTAAATATGACATATTGAACAAAAAGAATTTGCAAAATGGAAAACATTATTCTTAAAGTGCAGATTTTACTACCACTCGTTTCATAGTTATTTCTAATATATTAATAATGAAATTATAATAAAAAATATTAAATAAAACTCTAGGCAAAGTCTCACAAAATTCAGCCTCCGAGTCACCTTATGAGGGCATCGTCAGAGGCCGGCCAGCACAGTTACGAGTAGTAACCATGGACGCGTAACAAGAGCGAAACGCGTCCATGGTTACTAACTGTGCTGGCCGGCCTCTAACGATGCCCTCATAAGGTGACTCGGAGGCTGAATTTTGTGAGACTTTGCCTAGAGTTTTATTTAATATTTTTTATTATACCTAGTTTCACCAAGTGCATGAATGACAATTAATTTTGTCTTTGTTGTTATGAAATTATAAGTAAAAATGTATACTTGAAAAGTCATGTTCTTAATTTTGCGAATTTTGAAAACAATAGTTTATTCCCTAATATGAAGTGTTTAAAAGAAAATGCCATTAAAAACAAATATGTCTGAAATTAATTAGGTAATTCATCATCATCAGTGGCGCTACAGCCCAACTCGGGCCTGGGCCTACCGGACACACCGAGCCGCAGTTTTTACACTGCCGTACTGCCGGTTTTCGTAGTCAAATGCTACATTATTTAAGGCGTATAAGTGACTAGCTTATAGCGCCCGAGTGTGATGAATACATGTAGCTGTATTTTATATTTTACGACAAATCACACATTGTCGACAGGCGGATTCGAACTAACGAACCTTGGCTCGGGTGACGTCACAGTATGTTAAGAGATGTGTCTTAACACGCTCGGCCACCGCGCCTGTCAATTAGGTAATTATCTATCATAATTAACAAAGAAAAATGTCACCAAGTGTTCAATTTAGAAATACTTTTTTAAAATAAAATAAATATAATAATTGTAATGGAGTAGGTGGCTCAGTGATATCGAGTCGGCTTGTGGATTTTAGAACCCAGATTTGATTCCTATAGTCGTCAAACAGTTTTCACCACATTTACTATTATTTTGGTAATCGGTAAAAGTCATAACGTTTAAATGTGACATTAATCAATAAGAAGTCACAAATTTTAAATTAATTATCTGTCATAATTGGCGACGGAAAATGTCTTTGTTATTCATTGCACGATTTGATGGCACTTTTTGTAATCACCCTTTACATTTTTCCCGGAGTATAATTATACGCTGAATTTCTTGTATATTCCCATAGTAAACATTAATCCTCTTACATAAATAAAATCCTCAAGTTCCAATTATTATGTGAATTAGTTTCCACCCGAATAAAAACCAGACTGTTACTAAATACAAAGTGACCGCTGACGTCACTGCCGTCCAGCAGTGCACTTGCACTTGCGCACTAAGTAATTAGTTCTAAAAACAAAAGCAATCGCATCAAAGCCACCTACGACTGTGACTCGTACTCTGCATCTAGATAACCGGATTCCCGGAAAATGCGATCAGAGGCGACGGCGGTAGAGTCTGTCGTGCGCTGTTAGTGGATTTAGTTAATTGCACTGCTCTGTGTGCGTGCATGTGTGTGAGAGAGAAAGGGTGATGTGTTTAAAGGTGGCTGTGATTGTTTGCATGTGTAATACAATGGAGGTCTTTTACTGTTTTCGTTACTAATTGACAGAGGATTTGGATTAGATGAGACACAGGTACGAGTTGTTCTTGGATTTGAGAGAGTGCATATCCCTAACTTGAAAATTATTTTTCACTGTTGATATTTACGCGCACAATTCAGATTGTGGAATTCAACTTTTTTCTAAACAGCGCGACAAAAATTTCATTTCAGCAAGAGCTACTCTATAGTTATTTGTGTATTAAGAGCGTAAAGTGATTCTTTGTTACTCGAGCACGGTAATTGCAGCGCGAGCCGAAGGCGAGAGCTGCAATAGTGCAAGAGGAACAAAGACACTTTACGCTCGTGATACACACATAATTTTTTCTACGATTGCATCTTAAAGTTATTAAAAAACGTAGGTATACGTCTAAAACTAAATTCGTTTTGTTAACTGTCAATATGACAAGTTTCTGTTTTGTTTGTATCCCTGGTAACTATTGAAATAATCTTTTTCGCGCGTTGCCATTGGAAACGCGCGAATTTAAAGTCTTTTTCGCGCGTTGCCATTGGAGACGCGCAAAAAAGATATTTTTCGATTGTTCCACAGAAAACGTCTACTTTACGATGACAAATGAGCGTAATTGTCATCTTTTCATAGCAATCGTAGAAAAAATCAATTGCAAAACTAGTTATTTTTTTCTGTTAAAATAAGTGACATAAGTTGTGAAACACCTTGAATATATATAAATAAATAAATATATCATCACGCCTTTTACCCATTACTAGGTGTGACACTCTTTCGTAGCAAATTTCGGTAAGTGATATATTTCTTCGCGTGAAGTGCGGTTACGGCCCTCAAAGATATTAGTGGAGAGTTAGCCACAGGGGTAGATTTTAATTTGGTCAAAATTGTTTGTTGGTTGTCGAACCAGGGTTCTCAAGATGTACAGGCTAAATACCACTGAGCCACCTACCCCATTGTATATATGTATATGTCAAAATGAATGAGATTGAGTAGCAACTAATTTGGAAATTAAATGAAAACTAGAAGTAATAGCTGCGCTGCCACCATTTTTCTCTGTTGCCAATAAACCTTAAAGAAATTCCAGTTCCTCTGTTTTTACATTTGACCAAGCTCCGTATAAAATTTCATCGAACAATAAATCACCTCGCATTGTCGAAAATTATCCCTCACCCTTTGAAATGCATCACCTCATTTCAGAGCATTACTCACCGTCAATTGACAATCCCGGTCGGCATCCGCAGTCAATGATACCAACATTTAAAAACGAAAAACTGAAATAAACGTTCTGATTTATCCTTCACAAATTGTAACTTAATATCACAATATTGTCACGGCCATTTATCATCCGAGTATGCAAATAGCTGCACAATCGATCACGGGGCCAGCGGCGTCCGGTCGGGTAGGGCGCGGGGCAACCCCGCAATCTATCATCGCGCATCGGCCAGTGGCGTACCCTCACATTATAAATGGGGGCCAGCGATGTCAGTGATAAATTTCTATGTGTTTTTTGTTGATTTTAACTTTTCCAGTATTTGGGAATAAATTGTGGAGTTTTTTACTTATTCTTCATGCCAAATGAAAGATGGATGGATTGTTGTTGGGAAGGGTTGCTCTCAACAGTGACTGCCAAAATGTTTTAAGTAGCGTTACCACTGGTTGTACTACAGGATTCATGGTTTTTACTATTTTATTAAGGCGAATCGTTTGTTATGGTCACGTCTGATACTTAAATATGAACATTTCTTAAAATAATATATAGTATGTGACACATTTTATAAACGCTTTAGATATACTTGTAACTAAAGTGATGTTTAAAAAATTTGTTACATAATTTACTATTTTCTACTCTCGTAATTAAAATGTCATGTAATTTACTGGGTCTCATGGGGCTTAATAATATCTTAATCATATGTTGACAAGCAGTGTTTTCGAGGTTGAGATATTAAGCACGGGGTGAAGTTAGCTTCATGCAGCTGACATTGTAACTTACTTTTTAAATCATTCATTTGTTGTCTTAATTTGCGATCATAGAAAAGAACAGTATGTGACTCATTTTTAAACTCTTTCAAAACTCGTTTTTTTACACTCCTAACTAAAGAGACGTGTATAATAGCTATTTATGAAACTTGTAAGGAAATAAAGGTTATTACCTTACGCATGTGAAATTTGCAGATCGAGGCGTAGTCGAGTTTTGTAAACACATAAGTAAGGTAATAACCTATTTCCTTACTAGTTTCATACAATATTTTTTCCACTTCCGTTCTAATAAAGAGCGTTTTTGAAATTATGAAATTTTGACATATTAATGACAGTTATAAATTCAAAAAATAAAAGAATAACACATCAGAATTAATCTACCAAGATATCTGTTGCTATGTTATCTCATTATTTCACTAGTTAAATAATGCAGTTTATTACCTAACTCAAATAAGTGAAATATAACGTCTCTTTCCTAACGGAAGTAGAAAAAACTTGTTACATATTATTCCATTTGTACTAGATGGTTTTTTACTTTTCCGCAATTATATTCAGCTTGTTCATATCCCTACTATTATTACTATCAGTCTACTTTCTTAGATATGCAAGTGCAGAGCATTTAGTTTGTATACAGCTAAATGAATGATAGCATTTTAACAATTATGTTTGGATTGTTCGTGATCCACTCCTGGCAAAATCAAAAACATCCTTTCGTAACTCCACAATCCGCTTTCCTATCGAGATAATTCGCAGTTAAAAAGCAAATAAACACACAATAACACGATATCGGGCTGGATAAACTTCCACACGCACATTTCTATACACATACAGACGATCAATCGTTTACATCGTAGAAACACAGAGAGAGCTAGTGCTGCTGATGCTGCTGGAGCTGCGTATGTGTGTGTGTGTGTTCCAAACTAATTAAAACACGTTTCATCTCATGCAAATGTAATTATGTTGCCATTGTGCGCTCGTTATAACTCAGTCACACTTTCCGCGGTGCGTGACACGAGCGGCGGCGGCGGTGGCGACACTGTCGTGCTGCTTCGGAACACTTATTAGCGGCTGCTTCATTCTAGCAGGTTTCAGTTTTATTTAGTTATTACTCTGCACAACTGAAACTTAATTCCAATTACAGTAACTTATATTGGAATCTAAACCACACATTCAATAGTAAAATTATTTCTAGCAACATTTAAGAATAGCTATATATTACAGAGAAGTTAATATACGAAAATTTTACGCCTTCTCCAATGTTTAGAGTTCTTTGTTATTTTTTGTTATTGTTTAAATGGGGTAGGTGGCTCAGTGGTATCGAGTCGGCCTGTGGATCTTGAAAACCCTGGTTCTATCCCCACAGCCGACAAACAATTTTCACCAATTTAAATCTACCCCTGTGCCTCCTCCTCCACCAATATCTTTGAAGGCTGTGATTTGACGGCTGGTAATCGCAATTTACGTGAAAAAATATATCACTTACCGAGATCTGTTTAGGTAGAGTGCCACACCCAGTAATGGGTAAAAGGCGTAATGATATATTTATTTATTTTGTTTAGTTTTATTGAGTTCGCGCTTTCAAATCACATGGATTATGTCTAACTACTGTATTTGGGATTAAGTTCCTGTTGTGTAACAAAAATAATAAATAGTCTAGAGTTATAAATTTAAATATTGATTAGAGAACCCGGGTTCGATTTCCACAGACGACAAACAAACAAACACTAGGTTAAAAACTACCCCTGTGGCCCCACTACAACTAACAACTTTGCAGGACGTGATTTGAGGCTGCACGAGAAGAAATATATCACTTTCCGAAATCTGCTACTGCAAAATGCCACATCCAAATAAAATAAATAAATAAATATATCATCACGTCTTTTACCCATTACTGGTTGCGGCACTCTGCCTAAGCAGATCAAAGATATTAGTGGTGGGGGAGCCACAGGGGTAGATTTAAATTGGTGATAATTGTTTATCGGCTGTGGGGATCGAGCCAGGGTTCTCAAGATCCACAGGCCGACTCGATACCACTGTAATGGGTAAAAGGCGTAAATATTGTATATATTCTATTTTTGTTTAAAGAGTGTCTCGAAGCAGTACGACACAAATGAGCACATCACCATTGGAAGAAACATTCCAAGGAACGACAGGACAAGATGGTGGTTGGGTGATAGACTTTGTATTAAGGACGTGTCGACGTGCCTTGACTTCCCTGTTTCATGTCTGTGCTCCTCTCTGCACTTCACTCACTTCACTCTACATATGTTGCGGCTCTTGACATTTGTATGGAGCGGTTTATGTGTTTGCCGCTGCAGCCAAATTCAATACTCACGGACATTTTACACAAACAAAATTTAAAAATAAATTATTAACAAAATAATCAAAATTAATGTTATGTTTAGAAGAATTATGGTGAATCTATGACACGCGTGTCAGAAACTTAATAACAAATATATTTTTTCCTCGCGACAGTCGACAAAATGATCTACTCTCGTTCACAATGCAACCAAAAGTTTGAGAGAACTGTGACACAGATGCATTTTTGGTATTAGTGTTTACTGGAATCATGTTCTTTATTTTTATCACTTTAATTGAGTGTATTAACCATTCATTCACAACTTACAAATACCTCTGGAAGTAAGTACTTATTTACAACGTTACAAAGCATTTTGAAAAGCATCAGGTGACCACGCGACCAGACAGATTTCGTCGAATTATGTTTAATATTTAATTAGATAACAATGTTCACTCCAGACAAAATACAATTACTTGTATAAATAAAGAACATCATCAAAGTGCTTTGTAAATGAATTTTAATTTTTAATTTCTGACAGATAAACAAAAGAAAACTAATAACAATTATATCTATTACATATTAATAAATAACTAACATATTTCGTGGGAGTCGACAAACAATTTTCACCAATTTAAATCTACCCCTGTGGCTTCTCCTCCACTAATATCTTTGGGGGCCGTGATTTGACTACTGGTAGCCGCACTTCACATGAAAAAATATATCACTTACAGAGATCTGTAAGGCAGAGTGCCATACCCAGTAATGGGTAAAAGGCGTGATTATATATTTATTTATTTATTTTATTTATATTTCGTATATATAGGATGTTTTACAACTTAGAGCAAAAAATTAAAGGGTATATTATGTACGACGTGCTAATCATGAAACAAAAAGAACTTTTTTTTTAAATCGCAAAACAATTTTCCATGTTTCCCAGTCCAAAATTTTTCGTTGCCACTGCCACTGGGTGGATGATTTATGTTAAAGTTATTAATTAAATAAAATTCAATTATACATAACTGCTAATAATTGAATTGTGTAATTATTCTTTCGTAGTTGATACCTACTTCATTGTTTGTGTTTAATAGGAAAGCGAATCCAGTGCAGTACTACAAAAAATGTTTTAGGTTAACACCCTTTAATTTTTCGAATTTAAAAAAATTCTTTTTGTTTCATGATCAGCACGTCGTACAGAATATACCCTTTATTTTTTTTCTCTGAGTTGTGAAACAGCCTGTATATATATATATATATATATATATATATATATATATATATATATATATATATATATATATATATATATATATAATTATAAAACAATTTAAATCATATTCTAGATAAGTACATGAAACAAGCATTTTGTCCACCTTTTTTCATCATTTATTCAAACCCAGTTAGCACACTCCACATTGTCCATGCATGGCGTTGTGGACACCGTCTAAAGCTCTACATCTCCGGGCTATGATCTGTAATAGCTGTGTTGTGTCGACGTTGTGTCGCTATTCAGCGACAAACAATGCTTCTTGTTCGCCTGTTGACGGTCGCAGGACACGGAGCTCGGCTCGAGGCAGCGCAGGAACCATGCAGGAGCCTAGTACATCGAGCAGGACTTGTACAAGACTTTGTAAGTACATGGAAACATGAAAAGTGAAGTAGACAGATAAACTGTGTGTCGTACATTTTGTACTTATTTATTTGTGTGGCGTACAGCAGGAATTTCAAATAAGCTTGTACTAAGTGTGGTACTCTACTATAGCAGATCTTGGTAAGTGATATATTTTGTGGTTATCAGACGTCAAATAACGGCCTCTAAAGATGTTACAGGAATGAATTTATTGTTGTAAAAATTGTTTGACACAATTTCGATATCTTTGAGCCACCTACCCCATAGCCAAAATTAATTTACAATTATTATTGGGTGGACAGTGTTGCGGAGAATGCGAGGGCGCTCGGAATCAGAAATTGGAAAAACGCGGCTCTGGATAGGGAAGAATGGAAGAGGAAGATGGTGTAGGCCAATGCCCGATTTGGGCTGTAGTGCCATCGGAAGAAGAAGAATTATTGTTTTGTAAGGATCTCACGAGCGGGAGTATTTATCGTTGCTATGATACAAAAATCGGAACAGAATTCAAACATTTTTTTATCATTAAATTATTTTAAGTACAGAATATGAATAGATACATGAAATATAAATAAATAACAGGCGAGCCAATTTTTGTACATTTTAAAAATCCTATGTTAAAGTCCCTTATTCGGCGTTTCTGTGCACATCCTATATCCAATAGTTAATTATTTTGAAATGGATTAATATAAACGTTTGGATTTTTTTTAAACTTGAAGTTAATTAAAACGATGATTTCATTTAGCTTAGGTAACATGTGATGTGTGAAATAATCTATCTCTGAGCCTTTGTCATAACCAAAAAATTCAAATTAAAATATTTGAGTTGTATTCAAATAATAAAGCAATTAAAATGTTTTGAAGATCAAACAAAAACTGAATGCGTAAGTGTACAAAATAAAACAATAATTTAAGTAAAGTGTCTTGAAAATTAAAATAACTAATATTGGTCGATAAGTCACCGGGAACCTTTTTAGAAATAGGTCAGTGCGTTCGTCGGGGCTGACAGAGACAAAATGCCGCGCAAGTATTTGAAATATGCAAATAACTCGTAATCTTAACGCGCAACTTAAAAATCGTTCCTTCTTCCAGAATTTATGTAGAAATTAAATAGGTGAAAATGCGAACAACAGGGATTTGCGCCTAATTTATTACGAAAAAATTGGCTGAAGGTCTCTTTTCGGCATTAGTGAATGAAATCAGAAAATACGAATTTAAATACGACAAATTTCTCAAATTTACTGTGCTTTCTAGATAAAATATACTTTATACTATTTTACATTATACCCTATATGGGGTAGATGGTACATTTAAAATTACGCCTGTTGGTCCCTCTCTACTAGGGTTGTGCATTTGACCAGTCAAATATTTTTCGGTCAATTGACCGACTATTTGACCGGTCAATTGACCAAGAAACATTTAATAAAAATCACAATTAAAATTGTAATTTATTTATATAGTACTGTTTACTACATCCAATATTACTGAAAATGAAAAAAAAACAACAACAAATAAACAAAACCACATCAAATTCAAAATAAAGTAAAAGACGTAATGAAATGAAATAATATGTATTTATTTTATTTGTAAAGTAAAGTAAGCAAATTCTCCAGAACCCAGAATACCAAACTAGGTATATTCATGTAATAATAGCAAGTAGCTATTTCTATTGAACAACAGATGTCGTGGCGGTTCCATTTAGATTATTTGACCGTTTTTTTGGCCGTCAAATATTTTTGGTCAATTGACGGTCAATTGACCACGGCACAACCCTACTCTCTACTAACATCTTTGTGGGCCAAGATTTGATGGCTGGTAATCGCACTTTACGCGATAATAGGGTATAAAATATAAAAATAAAATAAATATATTATCATGCTTTTTACCTATTACTGGGTGTGGCACTCTGTCGTAGCAGATCTCGGTAAGTGACAACCCTCAAAGATGTTAGTGGAAGAGGAGCCACAGGGGTAGTTTTAATATGGTGAAAATTGTTTGTCGGTTGTAGGAATCGAACTCGAGTTCTCAATGGAAATGATTTCAAGGTAAGAAGAGAATAAACTTCTTTAACCTTCTAGAAAATATATTAAGTTGATCAACTGACTGTTATGTGACGTAGGCTATAGAATAAACAATAAAATGGATATTATTTTTATTAATTGTGAGAACAAGTCTCTTTATTGAAAGCTTCAAATTGTGTCAAATGAATATTGGCATAATTCTGATGAAACAATAGATATTCCACTCTACATATTCGTATATACATTTCGCTAGTATATTAGCATGGCTTTGCTGATTTATTGATTTGATGTTCATTTGTCTCAACTGCTAGACACGTCATGCGATGGAATGACAAGAGAGATTCATAATTAATAGATGGCGCTGCAGTCACACCTGTGTCTATTCGTCTATGTATCAGACTAACAATATTCATAATACATATGCTTTGTGTGTGTCAGATTGCATGGTTGTAGTGTAATATTAATAGCATGTACTGGGTGTTAATGAAAAAGATTGTCGCAGGAATTCACTCAGTTAAATCAGGACATTTATTGTCAAAACATGTGCATAGAACATGTAGTTAAATATAATACCCGTACCATGTCAAATGATATTTCCCTTACTCAATTTAATTGTAATAGTTACCGTTTTCCTCACTAGCGAGGAAAGTTAATTACTTTCATCACGGAAATGGTTACTATCATAACCAAATTTATTGAGGGAAAGGTCATTTTCACCAGTAATATAAAATATAGTTATTTGTGTATTAAGAGTGTAAAGTGATTCTTTGTTACTCGAACACGGTAATTGCAGCGCGAGCCCAAGGCGAGAGCTGCAATAGTGTAAGAGGAACTAAGACACTTTACGCTCGTGATACACATATAATTTTTTCTACGATTGCATTTTAAAATGATTAAAAAATGTGTACGTACGAAAATAAATTCGTTCTGTCAACTGTTAATATGACAAGTTTCTGTTTTGTTTGTATCCCTGGTAACTATTGAAATAAGAGCGCATTTAACATCTTTTTCGCGCGTTGCCATTGGAGACGCGCAAAAAAGATATTTTTCGATTGTTCCACAGAAAACGTCAACTTTACGATGACAAATGAGAGCGTAATTGTCATCTTTTCATAGCAATCGCAGAAAAAATTATTTTTGTACATCTTACTATTGTGATCGGCTACTTTGTGTATGAGAATATTATGGAATTTATTTATTCAGTTTATTAAATATTAAAAGTGTTAATTATTTTTCACTGAAACGAAATTTTCGTAGCACAACAAATTTTAATTAAATAAAATATTACTTCTCTCAGATTAACCCCAAAAAATTTCTCATTTAATTTCCAAATTAACAGAGTACTTTTAACCCTCCGTCGTCCGCTAAATCTTCCCGAGACATCCAGAATCATCCCGGTCGCCGTCGCCATGGCCATATTTAAATTCCAGATACACAAACACAATAATTTAAATTCCCTACAACGCAACGGCAGTGCAGAAAAACTCCACCATTACTTCTTTGCAACTTAACAAATACAGCACTTAATGACAATTACCCATTAGAAGGGCCCACAGAATTGTCTGGCACACAGGGCCGGCTTCAGCCCAGCGGTAATTATCGTGAAAAACTCGCTGCGGGTGCGAACGGTTGAGCTAATGCGGACGGCTGTTAGTCAAGCTATAAAATGTTAAAATAAGCAATTTAGCTTAACAAGAAATACTTGAAAAGTTCAAATGGCTTCTGTAATTCGGTGAGTTTTGCTATTTTACATGTTAAGATGCTTTTTGTCTTATTTGGAGTTTACTACATTACATCTTATTTCTTTGTTTTTACATTGGCATTTCCGCGTGTTTCCTTCTTATAAAATACTCGCCGACAACCTGCGTAAAAACACTGATGAGATCACTTACAACTTTCTTCACTTTAAATAGCCACTAGCTTTCTTATTTTAAAATTATCTTGATTTACATGTTATGTAACAACTCCAAATAGAAATTCATACACAATAAACCAGGCAAGTAACATATTAATTTGTGATTGTTTGACTGTTTCCACGGCCGAGGTGCATACAATTTATCACGCAATTGTATTAAAAAATAACAATTTGTTTGCTTATTGGTAACATTTTGTAATCTTGTTTTAAATTAACAACCCTTGGCATGGCTAACTTCATAGAATTGCGCTACGCTTATTATGTCCGTTTCATAAGTCATTAAAATTAATAGTTTCAAATTTACAGAGAGGACACAACTAGCTGAACATAATCATACATACATAACATCACGCTATATCTTATTATATGGGGTAGCACGAACCCCTGAAACATTCACTAAACAAATTTATCAAATAATCAGACTTCGACAAACATTTTTAAACTTGTTCAATTTTAAATAAAGTACGAACAAAGCCCAATCTGCATTTGTTTAAAGTGTGGCAAAAGTAGGATGGCTCAGTTCTAATTAGTTGGGTAGATTTTGTCCTACAAGACCGCCATGTTTAATTCTGAATATAATAGTACGTTAATACTACCCCTATGGTAATTTTGGAGGCCGTGATTTGACGGTTGAGAATCACACTTCACTCGAAGAAATATATCACTTACTGAGATCTGCTCCAGTAGAATGATACACCCAATAATGGATAAATGGCATTTTATTTATAGTACGCATACTACTACTAAAATATATTTTTTTGTTATAGTTATAAAGTATGAAGAATATGAACTGCAGGTCGTAAAAAGATATTAGGTAATATCTTTTAAAATTGCAAAAGTTATATATTCAATCAAAGAAACTTTACAAGTAAGAGAATAACGACGTCTTGTCTTGCGAGTGTTATCGTTATCTAAATTCGTTTTCTAATGTTACGGACCTGGTGTAATTTGTGGGTCACACACCAGTGCAGGCCATTTCAGCATTTTTATTATTCGAGATAATAAAAATTAAACTTCAAGTTATCTAGCAAATGTGAATTTTTTCGTGATTTAGGAACTAAACCGAATGGATTATGAGCCCTCTGGGGAGTTTCGCGCGTTATTGTGGCAGCACTGGAGCCGCGCAGCCGGGGTTAAGTTGCGGAATTTATGATTTGAACATTGCACATTATCCGTGGTACAAATCATGTCTCACTAAATTAACACTGATACAAATCTAGGGTTTGAATTTGGAAAATGACTCAAAAAGATGATTTTATCTTGAATTACATTATTGCTGCAAACAACACAAGTGCAGATATAGGTAGATACGATATATTGTGCATGTTAAACAACAATGTGACTACCATTTTGAAAATAGGGGCTAATTTCAAACATGGTATAAACAACGACTATCCATTAATGGGTATAACATTCTGCAGATCTCGGTAAGCGATATATTTTTGCGCAGTTACTAGCCGTCAAATCATGGCCGCTAAAGATGTTAGTGAAGGGTGAGCCACATGTCTAATTTTAATGTGGTGAAAATTGTGATTGTGAATTTTTGGTTGAACCGGTTCAAAAATCGAATTTGTTTAACTATAGTTCTATATAGATTAGACTATGAGAAATCGAATGGCGTAAAGCGCAATTTCATATCTCTTTTAGTTTTTAAGTTACAGCGATTTTTCCCTTTTTTATATTTTCAACTTTGAGAGCCGATATCTCAAAAACTAAAAGAGATATTGAAATGCGGTTTGAACGAGTGTATTTCTCGTGCGCTACTTAACTTCTATGGAAATTTTTAAAATTTTTAAAATTTTACAATTTTCTTTGAAATTTTTCTTCATAAATATTTCAAAAAGTTGCAGAGATAATGAAAATCTGAAAACACCAGTGGATTCCTCTCGTGAAAATACATAGGTATGCAAATTTTCACAAGAAAATTCCTACGGATACATATTTTATTACAAAAAATCGAAAACTGGCCTAAATTCGTAAAAACGCCAAGGGGTACCCCTTAAGAAATTTCAAAAAAAGGGCTATTTTCGATTTTTTTTAATAAAAAATGTATCCGTGGGAATTATGTTGTGAAAATTTGCATACCTATGTACTTTCACGAGAGGAATCCACTGGTGTTTTCAGATTTTCATTATCTCTTCAACTTTTTGAAATATTTATGAAGAAAAATTTCAAAGAAAATTGTAAAATTTTCAATATTTTCAAAATTTCCATAGAAGTTAAGTAGCGCACGAGAAATACACTCGTTCAAACCGCATTTCAATATCTCTTTTAGTTTTCGAGATATCGGCTCTCAAAGTTGAAATTTTAAAAAACTTAAAAATCGCTGTAACTCAAAAACTAAAAGAGATATGAAATTGCGCTTTTCGCCATTCGATTTCTCGTGGTCCAATGTATATAGAACTATAGTTAAATAATTTTCGATTTCTGAACTGGTTCAACCAAAAATTCACCACTATTTCATAGTCAAGAAAAAATGTTCAAACTTCATTTACTTCCACCAATCTTTCATTAGATATCCGTTCTAAATACCAATGAGAACATTATTTTAATATCCAATTTAATTTACTCGTATTTCGGGTAAACTTGTGTCTCGCTTTTAAAATACCAGCACTATATCCTAATTCGCCATCAACTAGACACATACACTAGGCTGGCGCCAGTGGCGTCCGTGCAGAGGGCAGCCCTTGCCGGGGGTGTCAGTGAACCTGGCAGCCAGTCCGGCGCCGCATCGGTTGTTACCGCCGCCGCCGCTTGGCGTCGCCCCAGTCGTTACATAACAGCGACGATGCCGACGCTTGGAATATTGCGTATACTGAATAATAAGGACGGGGGAGGTTATGTAAGGATGTTTTGGTAATTAGGTAATGACGTAATGTGATTTCTAAGTATTATTGTCTATGAGGATGTGACTCTTGTTTAGGACAAGTATACTGTTTAGTGTTTATTTTATTTTATTGTATATACGTATGTTTGAGATTAATAAAAATGTAATTCTCTGCTGGCACAGTTCTTCGTCACCAGCTTCTTCACGTGAACTTTGTTCTAGGTGAAGGAGTGTGTTATACCATACTGATGAGCTCTAATAAGAGCGAAATGCGTCTATGGTTACTAACTGTGCTGGCCAGCCTCTGACGATGCCCTCATAAGGTGACTTGGGGTCTGAATTTTGTGAAACATAGCCAAGTGTTTATTTAATATTTTTTATTAAACCTTGTTTCACCAAGTGTTGGATGACAATTAATTTTGTCTTTGTTGTTAAAAATGTAATTGCTTTAGTAAGGTTTTTAAAATTCTGCAATTGTAAACGAAGTGAAAGTTTTATACTAGGATGGGCATATTTGACGAAGATTCATTGCAGGAATAATCTAATGAATATGTTAAGGGTTCTTGCCATTTGATGGGATATAGCATGATGTTATGTACATATAACAGGAACTATTCCAGGTCATAAACTTAGTTAAACTGTAAATAATTCACTCTTTCTTTTGTCTTTTTCCTGCTCTCCTCTAGAGCAATATTTTACAACCCCGAACAGTTTTCTCTATTATCGACCATCTTCTTAATTCCTTCTATCTCAATTAAATCCCCATACCCATGCATCAGTGACCTTGAATCCATTCCCCTCTAATCCAAACCTCAGACCTCCCTCCGGGTCCAGGATGACCAAGTCCTGGATTCAGTCTATCCCTACCCCTTCTGTAACCCCTACCATTTCTAGCTTACTAGTTCTGCAAATAAAAATGTTCTGGCGCGGTCCCTGCGGCCCTATAAATTATGACGTACACGCTTGTTACTGTTGCCCGAGCACTGCTGCTGCCATCTCTGAGCGCCGGCCGGACTTTCGATATCGCTTGCCAGGTTATATATGATCCTATATGCGAATATGTGAATGTTGAGTTTTGTTTTATTGGAATTACAACCACTAGCCTTATGGCTTTATGTGCGAACTGCCAGCTCATTTGTTCTTTTCTTTTTCAAACTTGAACTTGTCCAATATAGTGATTTTTTTTATATATATTTCAGCGTTTCATGTTAATAGTTAAGAGCATGACATACAATCAAATGTTTGTTGTTTATTTTTCAAATGATTTGACTAAGTGGAGAGATATGTAACTGGGGACGAAAATTAGAAACATAGGGAACGTTGGAAACTGCAAAATTCTGCCAAATTTGTTTCATTGTACTCTAATATAAATTGATAAAATATATCTTCCAATGGTTTTAAATCAGATCTAAACAAAACAGTGAGTATTACATTATTAGTTAACTGTTTATTAATGGGGTAGGTGGCTCAGTGGTATCGAGTCGGCCTGTGGATCTTGAGAACCCTGGTTCGATCCCCACAGCCGACAAACAATTTTCACCAATTTAAAAAATCTACCCCTGTGGCTCCTCCACCACTAATATCTTTGGAGGCCGTGATTTGACGTCTGGTAACCGCACTTCACGCGGAAAAATATATCACTTACCGAGATCTGCGTAGGCAGAGTGCCCCACCCAGTGATTGGTAAAAGGCGTGATGATATATTTATTTATTTATTTATTTTTCTTAATATTAGAAATCTTTTAAAGGTTGTTTAAGATTTATTAACTTTCAATCAAAGTCCTCAAAAATTTACTTCCTGTTAATTTTTGTGCAATATTCATTAGAATCTTCAAACTAGACCTTTAAAATTCACACCCAAAATTCTTGATGTAAAGAGATCGGCACATACATAAACCGCTCCACACAAATAACTGAATTTCACGTATTTCTTTCCCCTTGAGTGTCGGACGAATACTGGTAACCCTCACTCACACACACGTTGTGTGTAGTGTAATGTGTAATGGATGCGTCTGGTTCCCGTACCCACACCCGGAATCCGGAGTCGCTTCGCTCCGGTTAATTGCTAACACTCATTTATAATTGAAGGGATATGATTTATTTTTGACCAGCGCTAGTAACCAGTCCAGTGTTGGTGTTTGGTTTGAGGTGTTTGTAAGTTGGTACTACTGCCAGGTTATGAACGTCTGCAGTATGAGATGTGTTTATGTGATTTATGGTGTTGTGAAATCATCATGAATATATTAGTTTAGTTTGGGAATCAGGAGTAAAGGTTAGATTTTATTTTGTATATATATTTATTATTAACATTTCCTAGTATTTTTAATTTTTTCTGTGGCCACTTTCTTAGGTCATTACTTCCTGGTCCACGTTTTTTTAGGTCTTCAGTCAACAGCATCGCAGGTTTTTATTTAAAATTTGAATATTTAAAGGCTACTAATATTATTTTCTCAAGTAATAAACTATCATACACATATCTAATTCCTAGACTATTATTTTAGTTTTCTCAAATAGTATCGTATACTGTAAATTCATGAAATATTAACGGACTCATTTTCGGAAACATCGCAACGAAAGAAACAGTAGTTGAAAGTGCTAAATATTCCGAGAGAAGTCGAAACATAAACATTGCGCCATTTATTTATTTATTCACGTAACGCCATTGCTATGGCAACAAGCATGTGCTACGAGGTACAGATGTAATAAAACTACACACGAACAAAATAGTACGATATGTTGTAAGTGGAAGTGAAATGGATGTATGTACTATGTTGTCATAGGATAAGGCTGTTCTTTATTTGTTACTTACTTACTTGTATGTAATAAGGGATAGTTGTAACTCTGTTTGGAGTAGTTGTATAGGATTATTTGATCTTGATTTTGATTGGTTGACCAAAATATCAAAATGAAGATATATTTACATACAAAATTTGTGACTCTATGACTGTATATTTCCATACCTATAATAATAAAGTTGTAATCAATGGTCTCTACAATCGTTCAATAAGAAATTTAATAAATTTTGACAGTTTAAAAAATGAAAATATCAAACTAATATTGAGAAAACCTTATACGTTAAATAACAATTTAATATTCAATTATTCTCCTTTACTTTAATAATAAATCTCTTCACAACATTTTCTATAGCTCCGTCCAAATTCGACATAATCTTTTTTTCTTTAAAACATATAATATGTATTTTGTAGGTGGCTTAGGGGTATTGAGCCAGCCTGTGAATTTGAGAACCCTGGTAGATTCTCACAACCGACAAACAATTTTCACCAAATTAAAACTAGACCTTTGGCTCCCCCTCCACGAACATCATAATAATAATAATAAATAAACTAGAGTTATAAATTTAAATATTGGTAGTCGGCATGTGGATTAGAGACCCCGGGTTCGATTCTTACAGCCGACAAACAATTTACACCACGTTAAAAATTACCTCTTTGGCTCCACTATAACTAACATCTTTGGGAGCCGTGATTTGACGGCTGGTAACCACATTTCACGCGAAAAAAATATATCACTTACCGAGATCTGCTTAGGCAGAGTACCACACCCAGTAATGGATAAAAGACGTGATGATATATTTATTTATTTATAAAAACTACCTCTTTGGCTCCGCTATAACTAACATCTTTGGGAGCCGTGATTTGACGGCTGGTAACCACATTTCACGCGAAAAAAATATATCACTTACCGAGATCTGCTTAGGCAGAGTACCACACCCAGTAATGGATAAAAGACGTGATGATATATTTATTTATTTATAAAAACTACCTCTTTGGCTCCGCTATAACTAACATCTTTGCGGGGCGTGATTTGACGGCTGGTAACCACATTTCATGTGAAAAAAATATATCACTTACCGAGATCTGCTTAGGCAGAGTACCACACCCAGTAATGGGTAAAAGACGTGATGATATATTTATTTATTTATTTATAAAAACTACCTCTTTGGCTCCGCTATAACTAACATCTTTGCAGGGCGTGATTTGACAGCTGGTAACCGCACTTTACGCGAAGAAATATATCACTTACCAAGATCTGATACGGTAGAGTGCATAACCCAGTAATGGGTAAAAGGCGTGATGATATATTTATATTTGTACATATAACTTCACAGCAACGCAAACTATCATTTAGTTTGTCCTTTTGTATTTGTATCCTTGTCCTCATTCACGTATCCTCATGTAAGTGTTTTGAATGATCATCAAGCTTGGCAGTGATTCCCTCTCACTCCGAGGTCGAGTTGTCCGCTTGTATCTTCTCCCCGTCAATCCCCTCGCCAACGAATTGCGCTGACAAATGATTTCACGGATAATTTGTTTTCCTTATGGACTGAAACATGGTGCGGGGACGATTGATTACATGACAACAGTACATTGCATTGTGGCCCAAGGACTGGAGAAGTGGAGACTGGAGACTAGAGAATGGATACACTATGCTGGATAGTCAGTAGATACTTCTGTATTTTGTTATTTAGGGTGTTGATGTCAGAATGGCAGGAGGCAGGGTGACACTTGGTTCTGGCAATTTAAAAACGGGATAGACGAATAGGGAAATGGCACGAGCGTGAGTACTAGACGTACAGATTTATTAATTCGTTTTAATTACTAACTTTTGATATTTTGTTGTTTGACAGGTGACAGATTAGACAAATTTTGTTTGAATTTAAATCATTCTTATTAGTACAATTCAGGGACTTGAACCAAAAAATGTTGGGTTTCCCTTAAGGTTACTAGTTTTGTATATTAGTAAAATTTAGGTTTTATTTATCGGTTTTTATTTTGGTTTCAGTTATTACAAATTTCGGTTTCGGTACAGTTTCATTATTTTGCGGTTACTTTTTATGATTTCGGTTTAAAATAAATATTTTATTTCAAATACATTTTGTATAATAACTGTCAATATGACAAGTTTCTGTTTTGTTTGTATCCCTGGTAACTATTGAAATAAGCGCGCATTTAATATCTTTTTCGCGCGTTGTCATTGGAAACGCGCGCATTAAACGTTTTTTTCGCACGTTGTCATTGGAGACGCGCAAAAAAGATATTTTCCGATTGCTCCACAAAAAACGTTAACTTTACGATGACAAATGAGAGCGTAATTGTCAACTTTTCATAGCAATCGTAGAAAAAAATAGTTATATTATCACTTATTTTACCCATTATTAGGTGTCGAACTCTGCCGTAGTAGATTTCAGTATGTGATATATTTATTTATTTATTTATGTTAAGCTGTACAACAGGAATTTCATCCCAATTACAGTACAGGGTCCGCACTCACTGCAGTGTGGTAGTTTATACGTGTGAAGTGTAATTACCAGCCGTTAAATCACGGCACCCAAAGATGTTAATAGAGGGGATAATTTTAATGTGGTGAAAATTGTTTGTCAGCTGTGGGAATCGAATTAAATTTATGTTAGTTTATTTTTTCTTTTTTTCTTTGGTATGGAGGCCATAATTACTATTGGTCTTTCATTTCACGCATATTGCATATGTCGATACCATCTCAACTGACTTATATATAAATTCTTTTAACTACATTCTAAATAATATGCTGTATGATAGGTCATATGAAATCAGAAGATAATTGTTTAACTTTAAACTCTGATATAAAAGACAGCAGAGAAAATATGATTGTACATTTTATTCTTTTGGTAATATGTAAAATAATTTTTCTGTTATTACGTAAAGCAATCGTTTAATATCGAGTAACGTGTGTCGTGTACAATAAATAAAATGAAACGAGTCGTAACTTTTGTAAAATTGAGTCAGAAGAATTTGATGAAAACAAGCGGAAGTATGTAATCTTGCTCCATTGAAAGTTGGTCCCCTCGCGAGCAACATGTAGAATCTTTGAAACATCACCTTGCACCTTTATTCAAATAAAGAAACTCGTCGCAAGTCTGCATAAAACTTCATCCGATCATTTCCATACATTAGCGTCGCGTCGCATCGGTAGAAGCAAAGTCAGACTCACCCTAATGCCGCCGCATCGCAGTGCCTTCCAATATTCCGACATATAAATCCATCAAAAATAACGCAAAAAGCCGCGTTCATTCATATTCCACGAACGTGCGACTACATGCGCCGTCGCCACACGCCACCAGCATTCTTATGCCACTGCTGTTTTAAGGAAGGTATTAGCGATAGCTGCGAAGAATAATGATTCTTAATTTTCATTTCAGTCCGGGTATACTCCGGGTATAGTCCGTGTCCGTGAACGTGACACGAAACCTAAGCGGCCGCGTTCTTTTTTCGCAGTTTTCTAACTTGCGCCATTTGTTAAGTTCGAAATTCAATAAGCTGTACTAAGTTGTCACGGTGACATGATCGCAGGGGTGAGTTATGGCGACGGTAGCGCGCTAGCGCCGCACGGCAACACCGGGGAAATAACGAACTACACTACACAGAGATGTTTCACTTTCGCACTTTACAAAGACTTGGACTTTTGACTTTAGAACCTACAATGAAATTATTACATAGCAAAGGTTGCTTTGCTCGAACACAAACTTGTTATTAAGTAAGTGTAGCGTAGAATAGAAAACATGACAACTGAAAATAAAATAAAAATAAATATATCATCACGCCTTTTACCCAACACTGGATGTGGTACTCTGCTGTAAGCAGATCTCGATAAGTGATATATTTCTTCGCATGAAGTGCGGTTACCAGTCGTCAAATCACGGCCCCCAAAGATGTTAGTGGAGGGGGAGCCACAGGGGTAGATTTAAATTTGTGAAAATTGTTTGTCCACAGGCCGACTCGATACCACTGAGTCACCTACTCCATACAACTGAAAATATATAATTTTAAACATAAAATTGACTACCAAGCCATCCATCCAAACTTCTTACAAATTTATATTGACTTAATAACCATTTCTAAGAGATACTATAATATCTTTAAGATATAAGTACCCACTAATGACACTATTCCAGCAAATCTAACTTTTTGCGGCATTACGGGATAAAATTTAAAATAACTTAGATTCCCGAGGCAAGATATAAAACTCGATTAACATGGGATTAAATACAGATTAGCTATCAACACGTCCCTGACTACAAATTGTGGATACAAGGTACGGGGTGCAGGATGAAGGGTAGTTCAAGGCCTCACTGCGTGAAAGGAAAATCCTGGAAAATAAACAAGAAAATACGGTTCTAGTCCTTGTTCTCCGCTTTGGCCTAGAAACCCTGGAGAAATATAAAAGTTAGTAGAGAATTACGTCATTGAATTTGTTTGTGGTATAAGACATACGTTGATATAAAAACAATCAAACATCAAACATACAATAAAGATATATTAGATTTATCGTCAATAAACTTTCCTATTCAAGAATACCTTTTTCGCTTTATACACCCTCTATAATTCCTTT
The DNA here is from genome assembly GCA_947425015.1 of Pterostichus niger. Taxonomy (NCBI): domain Eukaryota; kingdom Metazoa; phylum Arthropoda; class Insecta; order Coleoptera; family Carabidae; genus Pterostichus; species Pterostichus niger. The sequence continues at coordinate 37,081,877 of OX380339.1, forward strand.
CGCAACAAACCTTCAATCATATTCATTCATTTATTCCTACAAGTTTCACCGGAAGACTTATCAGAGAAGCTATTGAAATTTGTAAGGAGGAAAATAATATAAATAATTTTGATGGTTTAGAATTAAACAAAGCCTGGCTTCCATTGATTCACAATTTATAATTTTTTAAATTACATATTTTGTCTTTTTACTTGTCATTTTTATTTATATGTCATCTGTTTATTTTTATGTCATTTATGTTATTTATTTGTATTTCTGTCCTAATGAAGGTATTTGTTTAAAATACCGAAACGTCGAGTTTTTTGAATTTTAAATATATACAGAATTTAAACCAGAAGCCCCCTTTTATTTATATATATATATGAATTCTGAAAGATTTTTCCCTATGTTATTCCTAAGATGTTCACAAATCTCTAACTATCTATTTCACCAACATACAATTGTTTTACATTTATTTATGCTATTCTGTACAACAGAAACTTAATCCCAATTACAATTGAAGATACAGAAACATCGAGCCGCAATGTGGTAGTTCATATATTTTTAGCTTGACTGAGATTTGAACTTGAGATCATCTTAACTTACTCATTGCCTCTGTACTAACAACATTCTTGTCAATCTTATATTTATTATACACCAATGAATTGTTTAAAGATTGTCCATATTCAAGTATTTCCATCATTTGATTGATTTTTAAAAATGTACTAAGTGTGTTAGAAAAACAAGTCTAAATGAATTATAGTTGGTGTATGTAATACATCATAGTGGTAGAATTTCTGTGAGTGCAAAATAGAATAACCAATATTTCCGTATTTTATGACCCAGAAATAGAATGACTACATTGTTTTAAAAGTTTTTATTGTTTCCAGTGAAACGCTTTAATTTGATTGTTGCATGCTGTGCTACATTTTACCAGTTATCACATTTATTATCAAAACATTAAGTTAAGTAACGATTATTTTACACTGCCATAAAAGTAAACATAACTTACAAAATTATTATGAAAACTGATAAAAATACATTTTATGTGAAATATTTTAATTCTGTAACAATATATATTGTATTCCAATTGCTACTTGGTGCACTTAAATCAGTTCAGATAAACTGAACTGAACTCAGCAAACTGATGCACTTAAAGAGAGTTCTATAGCTTAAATAAATAAAAGCTAAATGAAATTACATGTTTTATGGCATAATTGACATTGTTGTCAAACATTCGATTTATTTTTTTTTTAATTTATTTTCTAGTGATGAAACTCTCCATTATTGGAATAGATTTCTTTTAGCTGAATTCGAATCAGTGTCAGACAAGTAAACCAATCAAATAAATATTTGGTAGAGTGTCAATCGTCTGATATAATTTTGATTAGAAGGACGATATGTGGATCTAGGAAATAATGTGACACAAAGATTTGTTTTAGACGGTTGGTAGTAGCGAATGACATACTGAACCTATGAAGCTGAGAATATCAAAATTTCAATTAGACTCCAAAATCTGAACAATTGCATGAATGTCAATAACAGTTACCAAACACACAACATTTCAAATACAAATTGCCCTACATTGACTCGGTTTAAAATATTGCAAAAATGGTATAAATAATTAAGACTTTTATCGCACTTGTCCTTTTGGAAAACACGTCTTGTAAAACTATTAATAACACAGTATGACATATAATGTAACTAACTATTATATATTGACTTAGAATCCTGTCACGTTTTTCCTTTCTTTATTAACAATATTTTGAAGTAGTTCGTCGTTTTGAAAGTAGCAAGTATTCTGAAAGAAAACTAGAGCGAGCACCTCCGCCATATTTCGTCAGCCAACCTGAAAACTTCGCAACTGGGTGAACTGGCACTGGCACTGGCACTGGCACTGGCACTGGCACTGACACGGCTACTCGCTACTCGTGTCTGTGGAGCTGAAGAAACAGAACCCGAGGAGGTAAACTGTTCCCTCGGGAGCGGACGTCTTGTCTCATTAACGCTGACGCATCGCGAATAAATATCTGACTTTATCGTTCGAAGCTGGAGCTGTAGCTGGATCCCGGGAAGTCCCAGTACACTGACCAGCGATTCTAAGAACGCTCGATAAGTGCTGGACTAATAATTGATATTGGGGGAATTTTATGAAGGTATTGACTGTGTTTGTTTATTTAATGGTGCTGTTATGGATGTGAAACTGCAGATCTTGATAGACGAACAAGTATTATTATTTACTGTGTTTTAATTATTTATTTACATAATAGTAAATTTATTACAATTATAGTTGTTCTACATCTTGTAGGCGCGGTGGCCGAGCGTGTTAAGGCACATCTCTTAACATACTGTGACGTCACCCGAACCAAGGTTCGTCAGTTCGAATCCGCCTGTCGACAATCTGTGATTTGTCGTTAAATATAAAATACAGTTACATGTATTCCTCACACTCGGGCGCTATAAGCTAGTCACTTATATGCCTTAAATAATGTAGCATTCGACTACGAAGACCGGCAGTACGGCAGTGTAAAAACTGCGGCTCGGTGTGTCCGGTAGGCCCAGGCCCGATTTGGGCTGTAGTGCCATCAGAAGAAGAAGACATCTTCTAGTATTCGTATTACTAAAATTAAGTCGTATTTTTTATTATAAGTTGAAGACTATACAGGGTGTTTCATAAAAACTGTGAGATGTAAGTTGCTGCTCAGAAATGTTTTAAACCGTGGAACTAATATAAAATTCTTCATGTGAATAGTTAATCATTTTTAATAATGACAATAACTTTTATTATTATTCATTCAAAATAAAAAATTATATATTTGTCTGTTATTGTATTTTGATAAATGTATAAATAGTAACAGTTCAGCGAAAATGTCTTTTCCTTTCTACTTATCTAGACATCTTTCATATGTTTTCAATCCTGATGTTCAGTTAATGTAAACACATACAAGATCCTTTATCTCTCCAGAACAAAGAAGAAGAATCTTGCCGGTCATCAGGGTTCACGAAACTAGGAAGTTTCCTTCCGATAATAAAACCCAACAGCATGACGTCACTGGCAACCCCAATTATTCTCAAAAACGCAATTCATAAATATTTTATCCGGGACAAACGAGGCGGCCGCGGCCGCGGCAGTGGCACCCATGCAATGGCACGGGAGTTTTACGACGACACAAAGACATCTTTATCGCTCGCAATATCTCTCTTTAATTCCGTCGTAAAATGTAAATATAGAGGGATGATATAGTAGGCCTTGCCAAGGGTATCACTGTACTTCCGACATGCTAATAGAATTACACTGAACGGAGGAGCCACTCGCCATGCACATATTTATGCTAAATACCACTACTTTTATATAACAATTCCTTATATTCTTCATACCAACGCTATTGTAAAGTACTATCGATTCACAAGCTTGTGATCAAAAACGACTTCTATTTATTACCATAAATACAATTGTGCCAGCGTGACAATTAAATAAATTTATAATTAAAGAATAATTACCTTTAATAATCACACAACTTAATAATATTAGCCCTAAAGAATAATTATTGAAACATTACTATTTATTTATGACCATTATTATTATTATTATTATTATTTACAAAAGCAGACAGCGGAGCTGATAAAGCTTTGCTAAAGATACTTGTTTTACGCACTAATTTTCGTGCAGAATGTGAGTCATATATCGTCAGAATAACATTATTATTTCGTCAGTGGTAAATTTAAAAAAATGATTGTGAATTTGCAAAACCTTTGATCCCAATTACAGTACAGGGTCCGCACTCACCGAGCCGCAGTGTGTTACTTTATATAATTTTTAGCTTGAGTGAGATTCGAACTCGGGATCTCCGGATTCGAATTCCGTAACGCTATCGACACCACCGTACTTTATTAGTAAATTTCTTGTACTTAGTATAAAATACTAAATTGTCGTAGGAAAAATAATATGAAATGCACGTGTTGAAATTCTATTGGAAATCCCTTTCGACACTTGTGTTACAATATACTATTGTACCATTAGTAATGAAAGCAATTTGTTATTATAAATTTAACACATATTAATAAAAATTTTAATTAATCTCCAAGAAGAAAAATAATTAATAATAGTCGAAAGAAGTGAAATTAAACCAATGCAAATGTAATATTTACCCACGATTTTTTAAATAGATACAGACTAGTATAAGATTCCTTGCCCAATAAAACCAGAAAAAACTTTCCCCTCAAGAAATAATATCCATTTTCCACCACTGCAAATAAACCTACACTACAAAAAATCCTCGTATATTTACGATGTAGCACCAACATCTAAATAGAAACCAAGTAATAATATACTCGTAAAATGAAAACTCAGTTTCAATTATTGCGTGTAACCGTGTAAGCATATCCGCGGCGTGTAGTGTTACCCGGTACCGGTACCGGTACCAACCCAGCGTCATTTGTCACCGCGATGGAAAAATCATGGCCGCCGTGATTTACCGCCAGGCGCAGACGTAAAATTTTAATAGTTTTGCAGAGGAATCAGTATTTGGAGATAATTGGGTCAAGGTAACGTTTTGCAGCACTGCGGTAGCCACGTTGGCAAGGGTTGTTATGTGTTTATGGTTTAACTGATTAACACATGCTTGTAACGTTCGCGATAATAATTATTTATTTAATGTTATGTTTTACGTGCAACTAGCAGTGAAGCTGATGCCCCATAATTATAGGTAATTTTATCTACATTTTTGTACAAGTCTAGCATAGAAAACTTCTATAAATTATGTAAGTAGATACATTACCAAATGACCAAAGAGATTTTCATTGACATGATTTTAGTTCTAGAACTTACCTGAAACAAAAGAAAAAACAAATTAGTCTTATAATCAGACAAAACAATTAAAAATAAAATAAACAAATATATCTTTATGTCACACTAAATTCTTGCATATTATTACACTTAAATTAAAAAAATCTACTATTCGGCTTATTAAAAAAGAATTAAAATCTTTTGATTTTATAAAATTCTCTTAAATTAATGTACTTATTTCTTAAAAATCGTAATCGAGTATTCCGTAATTTACATACCAAAAATTAGACTCTTTTGTTATTTATTTCCTGTCTTCTCTATAATTTTGAAAAAAAAACTCAAATGCCATACATTACATGCATCACTCTAGAAAATTTTCAATTGACATCCTGCATTCATCCAGCGCTCCTCCCACTCTGCACAGCCCCAGCGCACCGGAGTTCCTGCGTCCGGAGCTCCGGCCAGGCTCTGTGCTCCCCTGGGGTCGCTAACGGAGATAACTCGCGTTAACTCGCACACTACGCCACGCACAACTTTTTATTTTATTTCTGCACCGGCTCCGCCATGCCGCCTCCACCACCGCCTCCGACTGAAGTTCTGCTACGTGTGTGATTGTCGGCAGTGGCGTGCTACACTACGTTGCATGCTGATTGACACAATGAAAATTATTATTTATTTATTTTGTTGTTACTCCTTATAATAATTGGAAGGACATCTCCAATTTTAGTAGCTAATAGAGGAATCTAAACCATTCAATAAAATATAAACTAAACACTTGGCTTAAGTCTCACAAAATTCAGCCTCCAAGTCACCTTATGAGGGCATCGTCAGAGGCTGGCCAGCACAGTTAGTTTTATTACATCTAGTTTCACCAAGTGTATGGATGACAATTAATTTTGTCTTTGTTGTTATCTAAACCATTCAGACACAATCGTCATTTATTAAGTATGTATTCTGATGTTAGCGAGATGTGAACTTGTTATTTCTTGATATTTTTATTATATATTTGTACGCTAAATTAATTTTTAGGGACACATTTCAAAAAAAGAGGTAGCATATTTTTTCCCTCTTCCCTCAATTATGAAAAAAGTTAGTCTTTACTTCCTTTTCCGAAAAGTTTATTTCTGATAGTGTGGTAAAAAATATATTTTCACGTCATTGTCAAACAAAGTAGCATTGATTTCTAAAATAATTTAAGAATATTTGATCTATTTATCGTACGATAGTTGTCTATGCATCTATTTATTTTATAATTACGTGTATAATATGTCCGGTTTTAAATAAATGTTCTATTTCAGTGGGAAGAGAGTGTATAGTTGTGCGACCCTTGCGTTCTGCTCTGGTGGCTACAATATGCGTCCGGGGGTGGCAGAGGTGGCAGCGGGGATTGTTGAATTTGTTTGCACCTTGTTTGTTCCTGCTCCACACCACCATCGCCGCGCTTAACTCTTTAACTGAATTTATGTGAAGCCCCAACACAAACTTATACCGAACGGCTACACGGTCACTTTACATCTACAAAGAACTACGGAAAACTGAATACCCATCATTTTATAAAAATATGATACGATATTCTTGATTACAAGAAGAACTATATCATCATATTTTACACAAATTTCTAAAAGTAGTTATTAAGAATACATTGAAGAAATTATAAAAAATTGAGATATTAAATTCGAGACCTTCCCTGAAAACAACATTTATATTAATATTTAATATTTAACAAAATAACACTGTTAATTTTTGTAATGTAATTATTAAGGACCTGGGTACCAATGCTTGCACTGTTTACAGGATCCCAAAATGAGTGAATAAATAAATAAATATTGACAACAACATAATTAAATGTTAGCACGTAGAGGACTTTTTGTCATAAGTGCACCGAAATGACATCGTTTTATGTGTGTCTTGTTTTGTAACATAATTATAATTACCTTCCAGTTTTAGGGCTATAAAATTTTAACCAGCCAGAAACGGGGTGACAATGAAACCAACTATTTTCGTTTCAGAAACACGTATTAAAAAAGGAACATTTCAGTGCACGTGTGACAAAATAGTATATTAAAGAACGAGTTTTATAAGACATGTTTTTTTTTGCATCTGTTCAAGTCTAGAAAACGAGTCGCAGGCAATGAAAATCTTATAAAATGAGGTATTAATACTATTTTTTCTATTTTGTGTCTTATATAAATTAAAATTTTAAAAAAGCGATATTTTGAGCCGAGTCAATATAGCGCAATTTATATATGAAATGTTATTGACATTTAAGAAATTGTTCAGATTTTGAGATTATATTAAAATTTGGATGTTCTCAGCTTGATAGGTACAGTATGTCATCTGCTACTACCAACCGTCTAAAACCAAATGTTACGTATTGTAATGAACGCTCTTTCGATTCGCAACTAGGTTTCGTAATGACGTCCTTATGAACGCAAAATAGAAAAATTACATTTAGTTAAATAATTAAATAAGTATATTTCTTAATAAAAAAGAAATTAAAGGACATTCTAATTGCATTCTACTTCAATTTATCTATTATCCTTGAACTTGCACCATATTCCAAATCAATCCTCCATTTTGTCTAATAATCTATCTAACTCTTTCTACGAGTACCTTACATGGTCGATGTATCTTATGTTACGTCTCATATCTCGTGGTGGTTGTATTTATTGTTTCAGTATTGCTGGTGCTCTTGCCAGTGCGGCCGAGTGCATCAGGAATGCCAACCTAGCACAGCGTGCACTCGTATTTTATTGCTGGTGATTTATGTAAGTTTTGGCTGGCGGTAGTAACCAGTGCGGCAACGGATGGGATTTGGTTTTGGTTACTCTAACGCGTATCCACAATTCTGGTTTAGTTTTAAAGGGTTGGTACTTTTGCAATTCACTGAGTGGAATAATGTTGGTCATATTACTTTAAGGATAAAGGAAATCAAAGAAGTTACGACGAAAAGTTCCTGATAGATAATATTAATACCGTTGTCTAGAACTTTTTTTTGAAAACTAGTAAAATCAAAAGTTTTTAATTATTTTAATTTACAATTTATGTTTTTATTTAACGATGATTTATGATTTGAAATTATTCAAAAAGTATATATTTAGATATACGTATACGGATCAAGTATAAGAATAATGTCTTCTGTTAGGATTCAAGACATATTCTGAGGACAATTTTATTTTGTCAGTAAAGTACATAAGTTATAAAAGAAATAAGAAAAAATATAAGCAAATTTTCCTTGCACCTTATTTCAAATTTAAAAACTTCATACTTCCCGTCTTCTACGTGACTTGCAAGAGAACTCAAACATAGACACACAGAGATATCGTTACCCTTGTCATATACGTTGTTATGTACATCATATTGTCTTTGTCTAACAGCAGGGCGAGGTTGAAGGTAACTTCATACAGCGATAAGAAATTTGAACCCTCTGAAATATGTTTGTCTCTTTTCTTTTTAGTATGTTGAAAAGTATATCTAGAGGCAAGGGAACTCGAGTATATTCTATGTCAACTGGCTTGGCAATTACGTCACCTTTGTAACCATGACAACGTTACAACAAACTTGGTCGGCAGTAGGGTGGTGTGGTTAACGTTAAGGTATTCGTATGTGAAGATTCCAGGTTCCAATCCCACTCAAACTAAAAATATATTAACACTGCGGTTCGATGAGTCCGAACCCTATACTGTATTTGTGATTAAGTTACTGTTGTACAGAGAAGCATAAATAAATAAATTCTCAATAAAAACTAAATTACAACAAAGACAAAATTAATTGTCATTCAACACTAGGTGAAACAAGGTTTAATAAAATATAAAATAAACACATAAAGTGAAACATAGCCAAGTGTTTACTTTATATTTTTATTAAAAACTAAATTGTTGAAATTATTTGGAACTATTATAGTAGTCGGCCTGTGGATTTAAAACTACCCCTGTGGCTTCCGCTCTACTATCATCTTTGAGGGCTGGTAACCGCAATTACGCGAAGAAATATATAACTTACCGAGATATGCTACGGCGGACTGCCACACCTAGTAATGGGTAAAAGTCGTGATGATATATTTATTAATTTTTTTTTAGATATGTTGTTAAAAAAATATTCCAAAAGCAGGATAATATATATTAATCAACATTTTTTCCAAGACGAAAAAATATGAAAAGATTTTTTGTGGCCTGATTTTCCACGCTATTTTCTTTTTACATACGCCGTGTAAAAGTTTTCCATATTCTTACATGAAAATGTTCTTTAACTCGGGAAAATTTCACGGCTTTCTAAAACCAAAGTTAGTTATTTGTGTGCAAGGCTTTTTGCTGAGGTTTTATTTTCACCGTTTTGTTTATCTTTTTTTCAAACTTTTATTCGCGTTTATCAAATGAAATATTTCAATAATATTTCTATAACAATATTTTATACAACGTCGACATGTCACATTAATGAAATGCATTGCACTGTAACTGTATCAGGAGTAATAAATTATTTTATTTTTCATATTATATAAATAATAAATCATTAGTAAATACATTTTCATAAACTGTTATTCGAAACTTATTCAAATTATGCTCTCTCTCCCTTCCTCCCTCTCTTTATATATATATATATATATATATATATTAAAATTCAATGTCTATAGAATAGACTAATGGTGCCTATTCTGTAATTTTCTATAACGCTACAGTTTTATAAATTTGAACAAAAGCGCATAGATTTTTATTGACAAATACATTTAATGCCATTTGACAGTCAAATATGATGCGCTTTTGTTCAGATTTACAGATCTGTAACATTATAGAAAATTACAGAATAGCACCATAAATTACAATAAAAAAACTGAATTATCTAAGTATTTATAAATTTATTTAAATCGTTTTCATGAGGGAATTAAATTATTAAACTAAATTAAAAATAAAGAAACATTTTAAATACACTTTTGGTTTAAGCTGTGTTTTATTGTACGTATGTTAAGGCAACAATTGTTTCAATTTTAATTTATTAAAGTAAACTAATTTCTTAGTTTTATATTAAGTTCAAATTTTTCTACTTGATAATGTGTGAATAAAATAGAAATGTTTGTATTACGTGCGTGAAATGTCACTTTTAGTCGATTAAAAAAGTAATTCGAACGCGTCAAAATACAAAAAAAATCGGCCACGAAATACAAAATGTCAAAAATGAATAATACAATTATTGATTGACTCAAGTAAATTGAAGAAAAAATTAAAAATAATATGAATTTGGTACTATTGATCTGGTTGCTCAGTGATATCGATTTGGCCCATGAATTTGAGAACCCAGGTTCGATTCCCACAACCGACAAACAATTTTCACCACATTAAAACCTCATCTGTGGCGTATTGACGTATTTCGAGTATTGATATTAGTGAAAAAAAGTCATCCAAATTAAATTAGTTAACCGCCAAGATTTGAAGCTATAACATTTAGAGCATACTGTATATGTTTAGTACCTACATTAAATGTAAATAAATTAATTGTTTTTATATATCAAATTTATATTTAAATATGTGAGAATTGCGACAAGAGAAATTATAATATCCTTTGAAACTATTATTAACAAAATTTCCATAAAACTTCTAACACTATCCTACTTTTCTATATGCTCCACTCTTCGCCATCGTGCTAATTACAGCCCCACAGTTACACAAAGGCTTGGCAGCAGTCAACAACTTAAAAACCCATCTCTCCGCACCCCGCATGCAAATATTAGCCAATACCCTGTCCTCATATCACCCTCGCTCTATCCCTCTCGCACTCATTAGCACCGTAATCCAATATGCGACATCATTATTCCACGACGGTAATTGGTCCGATAATTGCTGTAGAGAAGGATAGGGGATGTAATGGATGAAGGGAGGAATAGAGAAGGATGAAGCAAGGAGTGTTTGTTGTAAGAATGTGATGTGTTCTTCTTTACTAATGTTTGTATAAGTGCCGCAGTGTGTTTGTTTGTTTAAAGCGGTAAGGAAATTACTGAATCAACATAAAGAGTTTTTAGCATTTAGGAAGATTGTAATGGCCGTGATAAAGATATTAAAATGTATTAGGTTATGTTTTAATTATACCGGGTGTTTGTTTTTTATTATTTTACATATTTAGTCATGTTTTGATTAAAGTTAATGTGTGTAGCATTTAAAAATACTTTTTTTAAGTGGATGTTGTTTATGAATATAACATGCAATTTGATACTTACTAAAAATAGCTGAATATCAGATGTTTATTTCAGGGTGTGCTTGAGTACACCCGGTACATCCTCTACATATGCTTATTAATTGAGTGGCCTTGAAAGGCAAAAGATGATTTTCACATCAACAGAAATAATAAATTAGTAATTAATGAGCTTTATTATTTACCGAGCGAAATGAAAATAAAAAGTACTTCCTCCCTAGGGAAATAAAGTGACTCATCAACTAGCACCTCTGATGAGTTTCGTCGTAACTAATGTAACCTAATCTAACCTAATGATAATAAATGTATGGGTAAATAAATTAAATTTATTTCATTTTATCACAAAAACTTCAACTTCAATATTTTAAAGTTGTTTTACTTTAATTTTAAAATATTTTAAAGTTAGTTTTATAGCTCTTGTGGTCATTTTCATTTAATTGAAATAAAAATCATTGGATGGCATTACTTCAAGTGCCAAATATGTAAGATATTCGGGACGAATTTTAGTCTGGCAAAACTATAGAGTCAAATGGTCATAATAAGCATTAGTGCAATTCAATGAAGTTGACCATGCTAATGTCAAAACATATCGGTGCTTTGCAATTACTTTACAGACTTTCTCTAGTGAAGAATATTTTATTTTCCGACAGGGTCATAAAAAAACAAATTTAAATCGTTTATTTATGTATTTAAAATGTTTATATTATTTCTAAGATTAATTATTCGTGTTAAAGTTGAGTAAAAAATATATATAGGTACCTCATGAGAGAAATGTTTTGATTGTCTCGTAATTCAATTTTACAATTCAGAAAAAAACATGCACTTCTCTTCCACTACGAATGATCGTTTACAACCAATATCTATTAAACGTTTTAGCTATAATCTCTGAAAATTATTAACCTATTCATGCATCCACAATTCCTCGATTACAAGATGCGATAAACCAAATTAAAATGTGAAAATCTGACAAAATCGTAACGGCTGTACGCTCGCGTTACGTTACACGTGAGTGACGTAAGCGAGCGTGTTACGGATACGTTACGAGCAGGGTTTTAGCGCGATCGCCCGGAAAATTGCGGGAAATTATGATCGGATTTGAGTGGAAAGCGGTAGAGGAAGTTTTCATGTGTGCGCGTGCTGACGTGGCCGATGTGGATTGATACGTGTACATATGACGTCATAGATGGCGATGATGGATAATGTAGGAAATGGGATCGGATGGTTTGCCTATCAAATCATTTAAACAGCAACAGTACAAATGATAAATGAGCAATTTTCATAGTTGGATTTATAACTAATACTGGAATACTGAGAATAATATAATTTAAGCCATTTCGGCTAAATCCTTAGAAACTGACTCATCTTCCATCACTCAAAAAATTATTTTTGAAACAATTACATTCATATTACAGCTTTACAAACGACGTCGTAGATGGCTCAGTGGTATCGAGTCGGCCTGTGAATCTTGAGAACCCTGGATCAATCCCCACAGCCGACAAACATTTTTCACCAATTTAAATCTATCCCTGTGGCTCCCCCTCCACTAATATCTTTGGAGGCCGTGATTTGACGACTGGTAACCGCACTTCACATGAAAAAAGATATCACTTACCGAGATCTGCTTAGGCAAAGTGCCATACCCAATGATGAGTACAAGACGTGATGATATATTTATTTATCAAAAACTACCTCAAACTATATTATTATTATTATTATTATTATTATTATTATTATTATTATTATTATTATTATTATTATTATTATTATTTACAAAAGCAGACAGCGGAGCTGATAAAGCTTTGCTAAAGATACATGAGTAGTATTTTACATAATAAACCATAATAATAAAAAGTGAAATAATAGTATATTACATAATGAGAATTGTAACAAGTACATTACGTGCGAGTGAAAAAGTTGCGCACGAGCAATGTAATTGCGTTAAAATTCGAGTTGTGTATTATACTTTATCTACGACCATAAATAATAATAATAACAATTACAGAATATTTGTTAGGTTATATCAACTGTAAAACAGCAACAAATGAAATATTTCTTGAGAACAGTATATATTACGTAAGTAAAAAACAACAAAGACAAAATTAATTGTCTTTAAATGCTCACTTGGTGAAACTAGGTTTTGCTTTTTTCGGTAGATGGCATTACTGGTTCGATAGAACTTCTCATGTCATCTTACCGTTCTTTAGAGATCTTATTCTCTGCTGGCACAGTCCTTCGTCACCAGCTTCTTCACGTGAACTTTGTTCTAGGTGAAGAAGTAGGTTATACCATACTGATGAGCTCTAATAAGAGCGAAACGCGTCTATGGTTACCAACTGTGCTGGCCAGCCTCTGACGATGCCCTCATAAGGTGACTTGGAGGCTGAATTTTGTGAGATTTAGACAAGTGTTCATTTTGATATTTTATTTTTACTTAAGTATTGCAGTAAACCCTTAGCAACCGTAAACAAGCATTTACTGTTCTTGCAAATTGTTTTTAATGTCCTACTTACATATATGATCGTAGATAAATAAATTTAAGCTTTAATTCTTATATTTTGAGGCCAAAATGTGCATCACTTACTGTACGTGACTATGTCCTCATTTAGCCTTTTTTCAAAACCCGATTATAATTTTCCATTCGTTTGTACTTTTCCCATCATAAACAAAACGTAATTAATTACATAATTCAGCAGAGTCTATATTAATAATGAATTATTAATTACTTTGTCCCTGGCTTACAGACACATCCCCAATAAGAGGGCAGTATCCTGTACCCCGGCATCTTGGCGACAGTTCTTACCGCGGACTTTAACGACGGCTCGTAAAGCGCCTTGTTTTTCACGTCTTTACGACGTTTTTACGAGATGTCGCGAAATTAGTAAACTTCACGTGGCTTATGAAGTCGAAGCCACGGGCACGCTGCCCTGGGCTGCAATATTCATACAAGTTAAATTAGTTTTTTGCGACTCATTTTTGCGGAAGTCGAGTGCCGCATATTATATAGCGACAAGTGGTTTAATTTTAATTGGGATTTAATTTCGTAATTAAGAGTAATTTTATTATAATTTAAATTTTATGCGATGAAGAAGTGGAAAATGTATAATTTACAGTTTGATGTTGAAAAGAAATTCAGAAATATTGATCCTTAGTATGAATGGCGATTAAAAATGACTAACTAGAATTTAATTAACTTTATTTTTAAGCTGGGAAATGAAGTAATTTTCATCAAAATGTTTCAAATAAAAGTGAGAGAATACTTATTAATTATATTGTCAAATGACGTCAATATTTGAAGGTGTTAAACAGCCCTTATCCGGTTTAAAACAAAAGTGTAAATATAAAAGATGTTCAGAAATAAAAACTGCATTTACCGAGCTTTTATTTATTTGTATAAGAAGTAAATATAACTCTAAGCTGTTTACAGAGTGTGTTTGTTCCAAAATTAATAACAATGGCTGGTAGCACAAGCTCTGTTTTGGGGTGTTTTAAGAGCACGGTTTTAACATGTTAGAGATAGCTAAAACACCCAAAAACACTGCTCTTAAAACAGGCAAAAACAGAGCTTGTGCTACCAGCCATTGTATTTCCTATAGTTATAAAAAAATAGACGTCCGGTATATTGATCATTTTGTTTTAGCATTTTTTATTTTTACTATACTTATCGCCATGGATAGTTTTGTATATATATACATGCATACATATCCCATCAAATTGGGTAGCACAAACCCTAAAAACATACACAGAACATGTTCTCATTAGATTCATCAAAGAGTCAGTCTTCGTTAAGCATTCTCATCCTAACATCCCATCTTCGCTTCAACCATTTATTCCTCACATTCTGAATCTTTCATCACGCAACAAACCTTCAATCACATCCATCCATTCGCTTCTATAAACTTGATTCTTTAATCTCTCACTTACATCCATTTCTCTAACAATGAATCTAAAAATAGTAAATGAAGGAAGTGTTAATCAACACTTGTTTTTGAAAGAGAATCTCATACAATTCTAATAACTAAACAACGAATTTAATTCGAATTTCGCAATTAATTTTCGTTTCTCTTCTTACACACCATTTTCACTTCATCCACATTCAAAATTAAACATGGAAACAAGAATACCTTATTCCATTTGACACTTGGTTCACTTAAATCAGTTCAGAGAAATTATACCACATAAATAATTGAAGTGAACTATACTAATTAATTTATTAAAATTGACGATGAATTTGAATAAACTAAACTAGTACTATGGAGAAATACAGTCAATAAATAAGTGATCTGATGATGTTGGTCAAGGAAACAATAAATACAATTAATATGATTTAAAAGTTCAGTGCCTTTTCGTGACATTTAGTTTGTTTGATTCTTCAAGGTATTTTTGATAAATAATTTCATACTAAATGTAGAATCAAAATTTTAATTTGTCCGGGATTGAAAAAATTCTGTTCATTTGCGTTAGAGGTGCGCATCTCCGGATCGGGCAGAGCCGTATCTCTCGGGTGGTGTGCGCCTGTCAGCCGACGCTGTCAATCAAGCGTCGGGCCGGCGTGCAGGCGCTGGAGGCGGCCCGCGACTCGGAGCGCCGCCCCTGGCCCGCCACCACGCCCCAGACGCGCCGCCCCAACGACGAGTGCTCTACATACAACACGATCAGATGATGATTGACTGATTTCCGAAATTAATCATCCTTTTAGTTTTATCGCTAATTTTTGTTATGGAGATAAAAATTAGATTAATTACTTCAATAAATACTAATTAAATTTGATTTGATAAATGCGTCAACTGAAGCTCTGTCAACCCTGTTTAACTTGGAAAAATAATAAGCATACTCCATTTGCCATTTGGATCAAATTTAACTTTCACTTCCTGAACGAGATCAATTTCTTTCTAGTACTAAATTTACTGATTCGAATATACAAATAGCTAAAAGTACATATATACATAACATCACGCTATATCCCATTAAATGGGGTAGTACGAACCCGTCAACATTCTCATCCTGACACACGATACTCGTTAATACTTCCTCCATACGAACTCTTTCTTTTCTCACAACCAAAATCCATCATCACGCAACATACATCCATCCATTCGCTCCTGTACACCTGTTTCGTATATCTTCACTTACGCCCACTTCTCTAACAACGAATCTATAAGAAATGAAGGCATCATCTCCTGCGTTTGTTTAAAAATACATTTAATACAATTGCAGTTACACACTGTATAGTAAAAACTGAAAATGAAGAAAAAAAGATGAGGAAGGAAGGGAGTATCCCTCTGCGCTTGTTTTTGAAACTGAATTCCATACAATTGCAGTTGGACACTCTATAGTAAAAACTGAAAATGAATCAAAAAGATAAGAAAGGAAGGGAGCATCCTAATAAATGGATCAGTTTGGTTAGTCCATCTAGCCCACCTGAAAGATTCTGTATCTTTATTTAATGAAACAAAATATCCCTGTTGTATTTTTAACAACTGACGACATATGACCAACATAACAAACAAGTAATAACAACAAAAGTAAATGGGTTTGCGTGTGGTCGCTGGAAAAGACAGTATAACCAAGTTCACGTACAGGTATGTATGTATAACGAGCTCGCTAATTGGTAACATAAGATGTATAATGGCCGACACACTATCCACCGCAGTTAATACAAGTTATGAACGTGGCTCGGTGAATGATACCTGACCATTATCATTCTTGTTGCCACGTAAACCTGAAATTTCTACCAGCATTTTTCATGGAAATAGGACACTTATACTACTTACGAACATCGAGTTTTGTGCTATCAAGTAGGGTTGTTCGAATTCTTGACCCATTCATTGTACATTTATTTTGTAATTAATCTTCGCCAAACATTTCTAACCTGACACCAGTGGCGTAAATTATAATATACAAAGGATGCCATAGCATGGAGGTCCTTAGACGTTTTACCGAACTAGAGTTACATATGTAAATTTTGAATTAAAAAAGACAACTAATTGTGTATCTAGAGAGTTTATAAAACGAGTCATATTTTATACCCTTTTTACATTGCAAATTAAAACAACAAAATGTAAAATTGTATTAATTACTTGAAAAATAAAGTTAAGTTACAATGACAGATTTAGGAAATTAACTTGACATCGTGCTTAATAAGTCAGTTGTTAACTTTATGCCGTGACTAAAACTATAGTTTATCCACATTTGATTAAGATATTATTTAGCTCCAGTGCTTTAAATGACAATAAAAATTACCGTAGCAGATTTAGGTAAGTGATATATTTATGCGCGTGAAGTGGGGTTACTAGCCGTCAACTCCCGGCTCTTAAAGAGTTTAGTGGAGAGGAAGCCACAGGGATAGTTTTAATGAAAAATAACATTCACATTGTATACAATGTCATGTGTGTGTGTGTGTGGTGGGGGCGGGCGGGGGGTGGGTAGATATGGTGCGATAATACCTTGTAAAACTATAAAGAGAAAACAAGACGATAATTTTTAATCTAAAGAGAGCGCCATTTTCATTTAGACTGCAGTGTAGTGGAAATGGATTTGAATGGTTATAGCTTTGCAGTTTGTTTCTACTGTAATTGCCTGCTAAAAGTATTTTCCTGTGTTTTTCGGATATAAAATTAAAGTGCTGCAGCAGCTACGTAAATACGGTTCATTCATTGGTTTATTACTAACTTACACGTATTTGTAGTTAGTTACTTCTCGAACTAATTAACAATGGGTTGGTAATTATATGTTACCTCCCTAAAACTATTAGTAGCTCAAAAAAGCTATTTAATAATAGTTAGTGCCATGAAATAAGGGTGTTTCGTATCGAAGAATAAATTCGTAAGCCGAGGAAGACAACATTCTAAGTATGTTGAATACTCAAAAATTTAATTGCGGCCCACGTGTTCAACGTGGAAATAATTATAATTAGATTAAGTCCTGCTTTCATTTACACCTACCTTTAAAAACCTATCGTTATTGACAAGCGCAGTAGAGGGTCTCATACAGCAGGATGCAGTATACTCTTTAGTAGCTCCTGGAGCACGTAGAAGAAGACGGCAACCGAACTCGATTCACAGAAACGCGGGGCACGGACTCGGACACTTGTCGCGGTCGCGCATCACCAGCCACTGAATGGTGGCGCCGCGCTGCGACTAAACCGAAAACTGCGCATGTCGAACCAACTAACTACTCGGAGAGTTTGTCGAATTTGTCTTTTGCAGGAGAACGCTATTTGAATATTGAGTATTAAATTTCAAAATTATAAGTTGCATTTTTTAGTTTTATTATTTCTTATATATCTTAATTATAGTACGGAAAATTCACAGCTTATAACAGAAATAAAACTATTGTATTTTTCATAAAATATAAATAAATATTTCACGCTTTTGATCCATTACTAGATGTGGTACTTTACCGTAGCAAGTCTCGCCAAGTAATATATTTATGCGCATAAAGTGCGACTATCAGCCGTCAAAGTTAATGTCGAGTTTTTAAATCCTCAGATCGACTCGATATTACAACTGAAGATTAAGTGATTTATACAGAAAATGAAAAACTTTTTTTCTAAGTTTCTATTGCTTACATGAATACTATAAAGGAAAAATATTCAATAGAATGTTTAGAGAATCAAATTTTGTTTCTAAATCAGTCTAGATTAACATTTTACTTATTTAGTTATTGTTAAAATTAACTTTAAAATTGAGCGTTATAATTCGTTTTGGTATTTGAAACATTTTCTTGTATACAATGTAATCAAGAAAGTAAAGCTAGTAAAATTATTTTCTGTTAATCGTCTATTGACACTGTTTTATTGAGACATCCTGTATATTATACACAATTTAAATTTAGAAGTTATAGCATATGAAAAACAAAGGTTGTAAGTATGTATGTAAATTTCTAAGAATCTTGTTGATAAAGTTTAATTTAATAGCTGGTCAGACTGGTCAATGTACTCTATTAATAAATCGATTAATATTTCCAAGAATTTGACTTCAACGTTCGATATTCATTATTAATAAAATCAATTCTAAACAGTTATTGTCACAAATAAGTAGTTACCTACAATTTGTATTTTAAAAGTAAATCAATTGTTCTATGAAATCTAAAAAGTAAACTAGTAGTAGACAGAGAACAAATAAAACAAATAAATCAAAAGAAATGTATGAGAATTCTCATGTATTCTCCAATACCATCTTAGGAGTCGTGGTTTGAAGGTTGACAACCTCATTTCACGCGCATAAATATATCAGTTACCAAGATCTGTTTCAGCAGAGTGCGACACCTACTAATGGATTAAAAACGTGATAAAATATTTATTTAAAAAAAAAAACAACAAAGACAAAATTAATTGTCTTTAAATGCTCACTTGGTGAAACTAGGTTTAATAATAAAATATCAAAATAAACACTTGTCACGTGAACTTTGTTCTAGGTGAAGAAGTAGGTTATACCATACTGATGAGCTCTAATAAGAGCGAAACGCGTCTATGGTTACCAACTGTGCTGGCCAGCCTCTGACGATGCCCTCATAAGGTGACTTGGAGGCTGAATTTTGTGAGACTTAGACAAGTGTTTATTTTGATATTTTAAATATTTATTTTTTTATTTCATTTCTAATATTTTTCAAAATTTTAAAAGTTAATTGTAGATATCTGTACAAATCCTTTTAATATCGCTAGAATTTTGACTTTCAAAATTCTAGAAAGTAGAAGCTTCTTTTTCAATTATCTAGAAACTTTATGTTGTTGTAAGTTAAATCTAGAATTATCAACATTTGAATAGCACTCAACAGAAGTTAGCAAAAAATTGCCTTCATCGGGATTTGAATCCGAAATTTGAGTTATATTTTGCAAAGGATACAAACGCTATTATTATTTAATAATTAATTGTGTGAAATTTTCGCAATTCCAATTAATACTGCACACTTAGAAACCTCAGTAGGAGCTTGTCGAATTTGTGAGCGAGAGTTCGATTCCCGCAGGCAACAAACTTTTCTCCACATTAAAATTACCTCCATTAATATCTTTGATGCCGTGATTTTACGGCAGGTAATCACACTTCACGTGCAAAATATATCACTTACAGAGTTCTGCTACGACAGAGTGCCACATCCAGTAACGGGTAAAAGACGGAATGATATATTTATTTATTGTTTAACTTGGAATTTACACTTCTTCTGAGATGTATGTTGAAATGAATACAGCTGGTAACAATTATTTAAATGAAAGAAATTCATAGATGGTTTTTTAGATTAAAGGATAACACGAGTATTTATCAAATGTTGTCATATCTTGGAACCTCAAGACGAAAATGATATTGTTGGCAATCCTAAAGTCTCATCAAGTAAGTGCACATTAATTTTGTTGAGTAAGATATGTATTTATTGAGAGAAATGTTAATATCTTATAAGTATGTAATTCATTGTAATATTTGTAAAACTATGAGTCTTAAAATTCCATCAGTTCGTCGGTGAAGATACAAAGCTGCGTGAAAATACCCGAAGATATTTAGTATCCCGTGTTCCCGTTCTCAGTGGAAGTTATTCCCAAACCAATTACCGATAATACCGGGCGCCCCATAAAATATGTAGGGCGGTTAATACCGGAGATTTAGTTAATTGTCGCAGACGACGGTGCCGGGGCGTCGGGACGGCGACGAAGGCGACACGAGTGCGACTCGAGTACTTTATAGTTTAGTGTTAATAACTTCTCATACGAGGGTGCTTCTACATCACCACTTCTACCACCGACACTTCGTCACAACTCGGACAACTTCCTGACAACTTGCTGATGACATGACAACTTTCAACTCAAATTTTAATTAATATAATCGACATAATTAAACGTTTTGTTAATCAGAATAATTATTTGACTGGCACTTGTCTAATACAACATTTTAAAACATTATATCTCCCTTAATTTATCGAGTTGGCCTGTGGATCTAAAGAACCCTGGTTCGATCCTCACAGCCAATAAACAATTTTCACCAATTTAAATCTATCCCTGTGGTTCCTCCTCCACTAATATCTTTGAGTGCTACACCCAGTAATTGGTAAAAAGCGTGATGATATATTTATTTATTTATTTAATTTACGAAATTTTAATGTCACATTTTCACTGATTCACATCTTCGGAGTGTATATCTTAAAAACTTAAAAAGATATGAAAATTCGCTTAAAGGCATTTAATTCTTCGTGCCCGAATTGATTTATATATATACATTTTTAGCTAATTTTACATACATACATACATAACATCACGCTATATCCCATTAAATGGGGTAGCACGAACCCGTCAACATTCTCATCCTGACACACGATACTCGATTCGACCACATTAACACTTCCTCCATACGAACTCTTTCTTTTCTCACAACCAAAATCCATCAACACACAACAAACATTCATCCATTCGCTCCTGTACACTGCGCTTGTTTCTGAAGATGGTCTCCACACAATTGCAGGTAAATACACGAAACATCTAACCAATGAATCTAAAATCAAGAATCATACGCTTGTCTTCATTCATCATGTTTATCCCGCAATTAATTTTAAACTATTTTATTCAAAATTTGTTAAAAGGTTTTTTTTAGTTTTAGATCAATTATCTCTAAACATTTTAATCGTACGAATATTGTAACAAAAACTTACATACATCGCTGAATCTAAAGTTAAAATCCCCAAGTGTATATGGCTTCTAGTTTTCGGGATAAAGTTAAAAAACTGTGTTTTGAGAAAATTTTGGCGGAAATTGAAAAACTGTCTTTACAAGTTGATTGAAGTACGAGAAACTCAACGCTGTTGACCGCATCTTCATATTTTAACATCCTGTATATAAAAATAATATTTATTTTACGTATAACCTAAAATCGTAGGGGTAAATATAAGGTAACATTCACGTTACAATTTGCAAGTAGCAAGTAGAACCCCTACCCTTATTTCGCGTATGCGGCAAACCGCTAGGCCGCCACTAAATTACGATCAAGGCTGCGGTGATTTATTAGCGCTATCGGCCGCGGCTGGGCGAGATGTACCTTTACCCTTGCCTTTCCTCGTTTTACCCTAGGCTGACTTGGAGATTCACCGCTAATAAAAACGTCAGAACGCAAATCGCACCGGGTAACTTTGTACTGGAAATGTTCCTGGAGAACTGGAGGAATCCTGACCAGGTTTCCATTTCCAGGCCAAGTGCGAATGGTTAGAGTGAGATGATTTAATGGATGGTTTTTTTATTTATTTGCATGATTCGAATGTTGGTTTTTTATTTTATGGTTCTTGTATTTGGAATATGGAAACTGTTGGGGCTGATTTATTTTTTGGATTGTGAAAATGGAGGGTTTCCAAATTTCAATTCAGATAAGTATTTCTATCTTACTGCACAACACAAAATCTAAGTGAATCGCGAAACTTAACGTGATTGGCTCTGAAGTTTTCACTTAAATTTTAAACATTTTCAAACAGGATATTATTGTTATTTTTAATAAAGCTTGTTATGTAATAAACATATTTTTAAAGTTAAAGGTTGAAACGTATTGTCGAAGGTATGTAAAGCAGCTGAGGGAAAAATTACACGTTCTTCACGAAATATACCTATAACTTTTTCACTATTCTATTACAAATGTAAATTTTCAGAAATAAATTAGAAATTTACTTCTCTTGTCAAATGACACCTGGATGTCACTAATGTTAAATCACAACGTTATTTTCCAGATGTCATGGACATGACATTACTTTTCTATTCTAGGCAAGAAAATAGTAATTTGCTATTGGCTTCTTGGAAAATACGATATAGTATGATATAAATAAATTTAATAAAAAATATGAAATAAACAATTGGCTATGTTTCACAAAATTCAGCCTCCAAGTCACCTTATGAGGGCATCGTCAGAGGCTGGCCAGCACAGTTGGTAACCATAGACGCGTTTCGCTCTTATTAGAGCTCATCAGTATGGTATAACTCACTTCTTCACCTAGAACAAAGTTCACGTGAAGAAGCTGGTGACGGAGAACTGTGCCAGCAGAGAATAAGATCTCTAACAAACAGGTAAGATGACATGAGAAGTTCTGTCGAACCAGCTTCTTCACATGAACTTTGTTCTAGGTGAAGAAGTGAGTTATACCATGCTGATGAGCTCTAACAAGAGCGAAACGCGTCCATGGTTACTAACTGTGCTGGCCGGCCTCCGACGATGCCCTCATAAGGTGACTCGGAGGCTGAATTTTGTGAGACTTTGCCTAGGGTTTTATTTAATATTTTTATTATATACATACGGCAAAATAATATCCTAATGTGCCGGAAGAGGGCAATAATTTACAAATTATGTATATGGGCATCGAAGACAAATTCTTTTTGTTAAGAATTTCTTGATTATCTTATCTTTGAGACAAGTGTCCAGATTCAGACTGGAATTTTAATACACGTTCAGTTTATTTTCCTGTTTAAGTTTAAGTTCCTGCCTTCTAGAATCTCCTATCTGGAATCAGTGAAAAATCTCCCAATATTACGGAGTCTGTGCCTTCACTTGGCACTTGTACGCAGCTATCACAACACTTAATTTCTCACGTCTAGCGTTTGGAGGCTCGTAATGACGGCAGCTTGCGCATAAATCAAGTGCAGCACGGTTGAAACGTTCTAATTTCACTTAATTAATACCGGGTGTCTCGGCGGTCACGGCAACGCTCGTAAATATCTCAACGTCGCCTCTACTGTCCCCCCTACACCCCCGTACACAGATCTAGAACGATTCGAAATTAAATTACGAGTTATGTAAGATTGTGAGAAAAATCTCGCAAGCCATCGCCGCGCAGCGAGAGATTACACACTTTGTTTCAATTTCAATTTACTGTAATTATAATTACTGTTCTCATATCGTTGTAATTTATTCTGACTTAATTAGTTTCTATAAGTATTCGTATTTGAAATATTGCAATATGACGTGAAAATGACATTTTTACGTTTACCATACAAGAAATTTATTAATTATATTATATAAAGCAATGGAGTTGTATTTGAAAACACACATCACGTTTCCTTGGTCACCATTTCAAACGACATTTCTTTCATTCAATTTAGTTGTGAAAATAACCGTTTCCCACACTAGTGAGGAAAGTTATTTATTTCGTTGCTAGTTAGGGAAACGGCTACTATCACAACTAAATTGAGTGATGGAAATGTTATTTTCACAAGTAGTGTTGAGAAAAATAATTTGCACTAATTGGTACGTTTCTATGGAAATAATAAACATTCAATAACAAAATTCATTGCAATGTAAGAATTTATAAAGTATTTTACACGGTTTTTCTATTTACAAATTCGTTGGACACGATTATCAATTCAATCTGAAAAGCTCACTTTTTATATATGCGCGGAAAGTATTACTTTCCATTTGAATAGGTGGCAAATGTCTACTTTTCATACATGAAATAAATGCAGAAAAGTCTACTTTCCTTTATAGTTGTACAAATAGTGCTGTAAGCAGTCATATTTAGTATTAAAAACTAACAAGAAAAATTAACTTTCAAAGCAGGAGTGGCAAAATATTTCGCGTACTGTATTTCTGTTTGTTTAGGAACAACTATAGTGGACAGGAATAATGTATTTGGCAAATTGAAAATATACCGAAAAAAAGATGAAAATACATATATTATATATTCATAGCGTGATGATATGTGCAATCTATTTCATACAAACATGATAACGTATAAATGCAGACATGTCATTTGCATTCTTGCTGACTAAATATACACGTATTATTTGCTGTAAGTGACATACACATGGCAACACCGCATAAATAAAAGCATTGTCTGTGCGTGCTGCGTGCGTCTGTTGTTCAACAAGGGAAGAATGCAGAAAGAAAAATTAATGTTCGTATTAAGTACATGTACCTTCGATGGTTTGCATGTGATACGAGCCACTGTACTTACATTATAAAGTGCTTTCAGTTATAAACTACTTATTGTATCGTTTTAATTCTACTAACAATATGAATTTATATTTTTTTTACACTTTGTTACATAAGTAGAGAAATATTAAAAACATTCTGCAAGATTTCAAATAGAATGTGACAAACGAAGTCATTTCAAAGATTAATCCTGATAAGTTTAAAATTTTGATCAAGGTTGTTCAGTAAATTAAAACGAACTGAAATGAACGTAGAAGAATCCTGTTGGTTCGTTAATATTTTAAACGTACAAATGTAATAATGACAGTATTAATTAGATTAAATTTCTATTTGCAGAGATCTGACATCTATTTGAGTTTTCAACGAGCAGCTCATGCTAATGTTCTGTTGACATTTCAAAAGATAACGTCACACCAGAGGGGTGGCACGAGGGCTAACTCAATATTGTGTTCGGGTATAGTACGCCAATATTTAAACGAACATTTATGTTTCTATAGCTCTGCACGAAACTTTAATGACATTTAATTTGATATACTGATTATAGAACAAAAATATTTTTTTGAAATTCTTAAAAATTAGGGTATTTAATTCCTAGCGTACATTTTTAATGTCACTGGTCTAATAGTATATTTAATTAAAAAAAATTAACTAAGGCATTAAACCAGGTACCTACATAATAACTAAATAATAAATGATTATTTGTAGGCAGTGTTTAAACTTTTATTTCAATAGTAACATAATTAAATGTAGAATTTAAATTGTAAATATTAAATTAAATGAATGACGCAAAATAAAAAATATAAATGAATAAATCTTTCAATGGTTAGTGCTACCCCATTTGATAAAACTAGAGATGGGCGAATATCAAATTTCTCGAATTCGAATATCGAATACGAATATTAATCAGATCTCGAATATTCGAGATACTCGAATATTCGAATACTCCTAAAAGTTAATATATTTATTATTAATAATTATTTAATTATGTCCTTTTCATTATTTGAATGAAATTGTTAAGATAAAATAAAATTAAAACAAAAAATACAAACAAAAAAGAAAAAGACGAAAACTTCAAATTTAAGGCGAAACGTACGGGCTGATGTTGGCGAAAAACAAATTAGAAATATGGTACCATGGTACGTCTTCATGGTTTTGAAACAAAATATCTTTGTTATTAATAACATCAAAGTATTGTAATAGCTTTAAGTTTATATACAAATGACATAGTCAAAAATGGAGGTCAACATATAGCGCGATATTCGAGGTATTCGAATGTTCGCTATACTGACGTTAATATACGAAAATCTCGAATATCGAATAATGTCAATATTCGCGGCATTCGACTATTCGCGGATGATATTCGCCCATCTCTAGATAAAACATAACGTACGTACAATGACTGTTATCGTACGGCAAAGAATATTCTGACTATATCAAAATTCCTGGAGTTAATTTGCTAATTGTTTTGATAAAGTTAAACTGCTGAAACGAATTATAACTACATTAATTTGTACAAGTTTTTGGGAATGAATTGTCAACGCTACCCCTGTTTTTTGGTGCACTGAGCAATTACATTAATGTAACTTAGTTACGATGCCATGTAACTGAATTATTTTTAAATCTGAATAAGTGAAATTGTGAGTGCAGTTTTTTAGATAAGTTAGGAGAATTGCCTCGTTCTAATTGCATTACAATGTTCAGTGCAGTTTAGATAATTGTATTGTTACATCAGTGTGATGCACAGTTTTTTATTTATTTATTTACTTTGCTACATTGTAAACAAAGGGAAGTGAAGTCTGGAAAACTTGTGAATTAAAGAGTAATTTTCTCTAAGTCTCTACAAAATATGTCAAATCTGACTAATGATAATGAGGTATCTTTGTAGTGTGTTAGCAATTTCAATTATGACCACATGTTTTCTATTGTTTTTAAAGCAATTGTAAACAGAAAAGAAGGTATTAAAAATAGTACATTATGGCCCAGTTGCAAAGAATGTTGTTAACTACTCGAAAAAGTTGAATTAAAATAATAAAAAAACAATTTTCACCAATTTAAATCTACCCCTGTGGCTCTTCCTCCACTAATATCTTTGGGGGCCGTGATTTGACTGCTGCTTGGGCAGAGTGCCACACCCAGTAATGGATAAAAGGCGTGATGATATATTTATTTATTTTATAAAAAGCATCTTCGAATTGTTAAATTTCTACGCCCATATTTCGAAGTCAGATGATAATTATGTTTGTTGGATAACGCACAATTACCACCTATTTCGGATTAAAATTCCCGGTGATTTCACCAACCCTTACGTAACAAAATACATGCAACAGGAGCTTCTTGTGTTTCGGAACACGTCATCAGATGACACGCATCAGGGGGTTTCCCAGGGCGTCCAGCATCCCACAGACGCTCTGCCGTCATTTGTCTGACCTAGCCACAGAACACACTGCGTCATCGCGTCCTGTGATTTCATCCTGTGTCTTGCACGGGGACACTGGGACATTGGGACTCTGATAGCTTTGAAATTAAGCGCAGGGAAAGAAGAAAAGTGGATATAACAATGTATTATTATTAATGGGGTGCTCCACTATTATTTAAATTATTTTTTATAAAACTTGACCTAAATTGAAAACAATGTCTTAATTGGTATTAATTAAATTACCTGTCTGTTAAATGAAAACAGAAGATACATCCTGAATAAAGGAGATAAATTTACTAAGCTTCTTCACATGAACTTTGTTCTAGGTGAAGAAGTGAGTTATACCATACTGATGAGCTCTAATAAGAGCGAAACGTGTCTATGGTTACTAACTGAACTGTGCTGGCCAGCCTCTGACGATGCCCTCATAAGGTGACTTGGAGGCTAAATTTTGTGAAACATAGCCAAGTGATTACTTTATATTTTTATTAAACCTTGTTTCACCATTGTTGGATGACAATTAATTTTGTCTTTGTTGTTAGATAAATTTACTGTAACAAAAGTTGAAAAATACTATAGTATGTAATTGGGATTAATTTCCTGTTGGTTTGAGTATGAAATAAATAAATATAATTTCCTCCTTGTCAACATTACGCATTTAGCAATTCCGCAAAAAATTCCAAAACGAAGAAGAAAGAAAATTCGAAAACACAAAATAAAATAACTCGAATCGAACATACATATCAATAAAAATAAAAATTTATTTCCAACACTTAACAGACACACGAGCACACGGACACAGGAGGCAAGTCAATAAAGTGATCCGGTCGTGACGAGTCCGGAGCACGCTCCGGGGCGCTCTGGGTCGCTCTGGAGCCGCTCCGGAACGGTTACGCGACAGAGACAGTCAGACGCAGGGAGAGAGAAGGTGCTTCAAGTTCCGTGCGTCTCAATTTTACGATGGGCTCTTTTGCACGCACGCAGTTTACACGAGACGTGTTTGTACCATGCCAGGAGCACCCAAAATGTTTCATGAAGCTACTGAGATTACTATTTACACAAGTATTATTATTATTTTACTAGGGTTGCCAACAGATTTTTTATGTCCAGATGTTCAGACTTTAAAATACTCAGTAACCGGAGTTTTTAAATTTTAATTCCAGGTTTAAGGAATTCGACCTCAACTTACAGAAATAAATATTTGACGTTGTATTTGACTGACTTACTTTAATTACTTCAGATTGATTGAATGTCGTATTTTTTTTGCTATTTATACTTAATGAACCAGATCACTTATTTATTTTACTGGTTTAATTTTTTCCTAATAATAGTTCTACTTTAGGAAATGATAAAAAGAGGTAAATAACTGATAAAACTTTGAATTAAAACCAATTTATTTTGAACTTCCATTATCTTTAATAGTGACAAAATATTTTTAACAATATTTTCACTAATAAAGATAATGGAAGTTCAAAATAAATTGGTTTTAATTCAAAGTGAATCATTATCTTATAAATTTAAAAATAAGTTGATAAAACTTAATTAATAATTCTATATTATTTATAATTATCTAATTAAAAACAAACAGTTTTTACCATATTAAAACTACCTCTGTGGCTCCCCCTCCACTAACATCTTTGGGGGCCGTGATTTGACAACTGATAACCGTACTTCATTCACATAAATATATCACTTACCTAGATCTGCTTTGGAAGAGTGCTACACCCAGCAATGGGTAAAAAACGTGAAGACATATTTATTATTTATATTTTGCTACATTTTTTTCACTAATATCAATATGCGAAGTACGTGATTTTTTCGTCATTTATATTATCATGACAACGCGTATTTTGCGCATTATTTTGCACCCAAGAGCGCAAAATGAGCATTTTATTTAGTGTCTTCTTTATATGAGTTTATATGAATGGATGTGATGGAAGGTTTGTTGAGAAGCACTGGTCTCCCAGCGGACACAGACGGCCAGAGAGGCGCGACACAGCTCCCCAGCTTCAACGCTTCACGTCCGTGTGGAGCGAGGACCAAGGACTCCAAGATACTTCCTTACGATTCTCTTTCCTTGGCGCCGCTCACACGAGAATACGTACTATATGAGTTTTGCGTATTAAGAATTCGAAAGAATTTATTTGTTATTCTGTACAACAGGAATTTAATCCCAATTACACTAGCATATATAGTAGAACCTATTTAACCTCGAAAATAGATTCAGCGACCCCAAAAACCCTCGAGTAACTAGTTTTGAACCTAAAATAAAATAAATAAATATATCATCACGCCTTTTACCCATCACTGGATGTGGCACTATGCCTAAGCTGATCTCGGTAAGTGATATATTTTATCGCGTGAAGTGCGGTTACCAGCCGTCAAATCACGGCCTCCAAAGATATTAGTGGAGGAGGAGCCACAGGGGTAGATTTTTTAAATTGGTGAATATTGTTTGTCGGCTGTGGGGATCGAACCAGGGTTCTCAAGATCCACAGGCCGACTCGATACCACTGAGCCACCCCATACTAAAACTCTATTTCAGTTGAATATCGTAATTTCATCCCCCATCCCCTTTTTAACCCTTTAAAAAAGCGCATATGATCAAAATGACCCCGAAATTAAATTTTGGCGACTTCAAAAACCCCTGGGTAACTAATGTTGAACGCGTAATATTTTGGTATTATTTAATTTCATTTATGACGATTCTTTCTTTTATCACCTTCAGGAGTAGTTTGTACCCCTAAAAAGCAACTTCCGAAAGAAAAAAATAAGGGTTCAATATTTTTTAGAGTTGTATAAGTGTGCCAAGTTTCATTTAAATCGGTGAGTGACAGTTTCATAATTAAACTATTTCTATTTCGCGTACTATTTCCGTCCAAATTATATTGAATACTCGTACAATTCCTATCATAATGAATTTATCTATCAATTCTATTTTCTTTTCTCTTGAGATATTTCTGTGTAAGGCATATGTGATTACCAATATAACACAACATAATATCATACGTGCAATACTAGGTCCCAGCTCAGCTATTCCTTGCGCCAATCTCCAGCAGGTTGACTAGGGCTTGGGCTAGGCAAACACTCCTAACAATTAACCTATTTCCAGGCGACTATAGCAGTGGATGTGATGACGTGTCCGCGGCGCGACGCGCATCGACCAGGCGGCGCTAGGCGCCACACTGGCGCCAAGAGAAACCAGGATGTTTTCATGCGAACTTTACCTGCTTTCAGCAGGACAATCACGTTTCCGGATCTACTGAAATATTCCTATCAATTTATTCACTGATTTTGTGACCATAGATGAATTTGAGGAAACAAATTATAAAATAAGTTGTCTCACTACATATAATCTTGTAATTATATTGTATGTACAATTTGGAATGTATTGCACGTAACCAATTGTCACTAATACGTCACAGTGACGTCACAAGTTTTAAATATTTTTTTCGTAACACATGCACAAGAAACACGTTCTTATTCTCTAATTTTAGAGAGAGAAACAATGCTTTTCTCCCCTAGGTAGCATGTTTCTCTCCCTAGAGACATGTTTCTCTCCCTAGAGAGATGTTTCTCTCCCTAGAGACTACGATTATTAGCTGTTTGCGGCGTTTCCTAGGTAACTAGTTACGCAACCCATATTTGATATTTGTCCCGATAAGACAGTAATTTTTGTGCACTGGTTACGAAAACTATAATATGCTTCACAGGAAGGGCGCGATTATCCCTTGTTTCCCTCCCTTGATGCATAACATACTATTCTACTCCCGTTATTAAAATGTCATTTAACGTACTGGTTTCCATGGCTCTAAATAACATCATAATCACATGTTGACAAGCCGTGGCTTCGAACGTTTTAGTCACGGCTTGAGATATTAAGCACGGGGTGAAGTTAGATACAGTCTTCTATCATTGTAACTTAAACTTACTTTTTAAATAATTCATAAAAGTTTATATTTTGTTGTCTTAATTTGCGATCATCATCATCTTCTAGGCGCGGTGGCCGAGCGTGTTAAGGCACATCTCTTAACATACTGTGACGTCACCCGAGCCAAGGTTCGTCAGTTCGAATCCGCCTGTCGACAATGTGTGATTTGTCGTAAAATATAAAAATACAGTTACCTACATGTATTTATCACACTCGGGCGCTATAAGCTAGTCACTTATACGTCTTAAATAATGTAGCATTTGACTACGAAAACCGGCAGTACGGCAGTGTAAAAACTGCGGCTCGGTGTGTCCGGTAGGCCCAGGCCCGATTTGGGCTGTAGCGCCACAGATGATGAATTTGCGATCGTAGAAAAAGTATAGTATGTGACTCGATTTATAAACTCTTTAGATATTCGTTTTTTATACACTCGTAACTAAAGAGATGTTTATAAAACTTGTAATAATGAATCGATTTGAATACAATACGGATATTTTAATTTCTAGTCTTGGTTTGTTGCATGAGAGATTAAGAGTGTGAGTAATAAATAACCTTATATGGAAGGAACTGTGAATGTATTTAAAACGAAAATGAATGTAATACTTTAAACGAAACCAAAAGTCTCTACAAATCTATTTTCAGAAAATAAATAAATATATATCACGCCTTTTACCCATTACTGGCTGTGGCATTCCACTATAGCAGATCTTTATATTATTGCCTCCAAAGAGGAGCCACAAGGGTAGTTTTAACGTAGTGAAAATTGTTCGCGGCTGTGGGAATCGAACCTGAGCCGGCTTGATACCACTGAGCTATCTACCCCGTTTTGTGAGTTTTAATTATAATTCTATCATAGGAATTACTAACGAATATGGCTGGTAGCACAAGCTCTGTTTTTGCTTGTTTTAAGAGCAGTGTATTTGGGTGTTTTAGCTATCTCTAACATGTTAAAATCGTGTTCTTAGAACACCCAAATACAGAGCTTGTGACTAAAGTTAATTTATATTATGACAGAAAAATTCTGATGACGCCTGGATTCGAACCAGGGACCTTCCGCATACCGGGCAGAGATGCTAACCGCTACACCACGTCACCTGTGTTCGAAATATGGCATCAACTGAATTTTTCTGTCACAGTGTCTAAGCGTAGCTTCGTTCCGAGAGACTCCTATATAGGCATTGACAACCGGGTTCGTCTACAGTGACACAGTTTTTGATTATGAGGGAATCATACCCAAGCTTAGAGCTAATATTATTAAGTTGTGTGATTATTAAAGGTAATCACAGGTATGATTACCTTTAATAATCACACAACTTAATAATATTAGCTCACAGAGCTTGTCTTTTTGCATTCTTACATGGATCAAGAAATAAATATGAAAATTTCCTTTCCACATTTACACCTTTCACGCGTTTCATCACATCACCACAACATCCAACTTTACCATTGGAACAAATCCCTTGATCACCGAACTTTAATCCTCCATTACCCGAAAAAAATCAAAAATTCCGTGTGGCGGCCATCAATAAATCACCGATATTACTTCAGCGCTCAGCAGAGAGGCGTGAGCGTGGCCCCGCGCGCCCGAGCTAATCCGCCGCCGCTGTCGAGCCGCAATTTCGCGCGTCCAATCTGTCGGGGACATTTGAAGCGCGACCGCCGCTGAATAACGCATCGCGGGGCGGCGGCGGCAGGCGCGGAATGGAGGATGAGTTGATGGCACACACTTGTGTTCTATGTTTGGGGATGGGGTAAGCTAGAAATAAGGTTAAGGGTGAATTAAGGTTTCAGAATTGATGGGAATCAATTATTTTGTTGGATTACTAGTTGTTTTTTTTATTGTTGTTGTTTTATTTATTAAGTGACTTTTCGTTCATGGATTGAGCCATTATTACAATAAGAAGTTAAATTTTAGAACAATGTGGTGTTAATCAAAGAATGGGACAAAACAAAAATGAAAACAAAAGAACGATATATTTTTGCGAAACAGAAACAGAAACGAAACGAAAATCTTAATATTCATATAATGAAATATTAAATTTATTTTCATAGAATTTGAATTTGAAAAGCTTTCCTGCTTCTAGGAATTCACTATACTCCGAAGTAATATATGTCTACAGGGTATTTCATAACTCCAGGATGAAAATTAATGAAGTAATTAATTTAATTTTGATAAAGTTAATTTATATTATGACAGAAAAATTCGGATGACGCATGGATTCGAACCAGGGACCTTCCGCATACCGGGCAGAGATGCTAACCGCTACACCACGTCACCTGTGTTTGAAATATGGCATCAACTGAATTTTTCTGTCACAGTGTCTAAGCGTAGCTTCGTTCCGAGAGACTCCTATATAGGCATTGACAACCGGGTTCGTCTACAGTGACACAGTTTTTGATTATGAGGGAATCATACCCAAGCTTAGAGCTAATATTAATAAGTTGTGTGATTATTAAAGGTAATCATACCTGTAGTTTTTGACTAAAGTTAATTTTTCTGTCATAATATAAATTAACTTTAGTCAAAAACTACAGGTATGATTACCTTTAATAATCACACAACTTATTAATATTAGCTTTAATTTTGATACGTGATCAGTACACGGTTATGTCTGCACAGATATAAGTGACGTAAGGGGCAAGAGAATAACAAATGTTTAAGCAAAGTATGGTCTGTCTGCGTACGTGACAAAATCAAAGTAAAACATTTATAAAAACAAAAGCAGTCCCAAAATATTTCATTCAAAATATCCTTGGGTCCACAAAACACACACACCTTTATGTGCAATCTGTCGAGCCCACAACACGAGGCAAAGACATTCCGACGCCCTGCTTCTTATAAAACCCATCCCGTCGCTGGTACCGCCGCCCCCACCGCCGCCAAATTGCCCTGTTTGTGCCGAGACCCAGCCCGGAATAATATCTTGTCTTTCGGCAATCAGACGGGCGACATGTTGCTTTTATGGACACTGGAACGCTGGAGCGCTGCGATCGCTACGAAGATGCGCCCCCTCGCCATATTGCAGATGTCTGTTCTTTCTCTTCTGTCTTTGTTTCTTTCTTTTCTGCTCCTTCACCTCGTTGCTATGTTTCTGTTTTATTTTATTTTGCTTGCGTTTCTCTGCTTTTTGTTTGCAGTACGGCTGCTGTTTGTTTTAAGTTATGTATTTGTGATACTTTTGTATTCTATTTTTTATTTTTTCCGTGTTTTATATTTTAGTGGGTAGCATGAATTTGTTGTGAATGTTAGGGATGTATGTATGTTGGATTTGTTTGCTTTATTTGGGTATTTCTGTATGAATACGAATGCTTCCAGAAAATGCCTCTTTCAGATTTCAAATATACGTTTCTGAATTATAGGTATCAATCCGTGATATATCGAACAAAGATTCTAAATTATTCCACTCTGTGCCATATTTGTATCCTAAATCGAATTTAGATATTTGTTCTTTTTAAAAAAAATAATTGCTGCATTTTATAATTATTTTATTTTTTTTTGGGACCATTTCAAAATGGCTTCTGAGATGCTATAACTTTAGTTATTTTGTATATACTCAAGAAAAGATGCAACAAATAATAAAATCACAAAAAGACAAAATTAATTGTCATCCAACACTTGGTGAAACTAGGTTTAATAAAAAGTATAAAATAAACACTTGGCTATGTTTCACAAAATTCAGCCTCCAAGTCACCTTATGAGGGCATCGTCGGAGGCTGGCCAGCACAGTTAGTAACCATAGACGCGTTTCGCTCTTATTAGTGCTCATCAGTATGGTATAACTCACGTCTTCACCTAGAACAAAGTTCACGTGAAGAAGCTAGTGACGAAGAACTGTGCCAGCAGAGAATAAGATCTCTAATAAACAGGTAAGATGACATGAGAATAATAAAATCTGTACTTTCATTTCATGTCATATGAGAAAACCTTCAAGTCCAAACAATCTGAGTTTACCTTTACGCAAACACTCATATCTTCATGAATACATGGATTCGATTTTCGATTACAGCTTTCAAGATTTTTTACCTATCTATATCGCAACAAAAAGCACACACGATTCAATTTGATCTCAAAAGATTCTGCAAAGATTTCTCCACGATTCCTCGGAGACAATAATGCCGCTTGTTTAAAATCATAAGCCGGTTGGCATCGCAAAAAGACAGTAATACGCAGTCGAACTCGAGATATTATATCTACCTTGTATGCACACACAAACAGAATTTACATGTAAATGTCTGTGCACCTGTGCCATCGATGGTTCCTATGACATTCGGCCATTTATGAGTTGGGGTGTATTTTATTGACCCAGGGTTGGTATTAGGCCCGCAGGGTTATTGTTTTCGTCTGACGTTCACATACGTGGCCATGTTGTAAACATGCGTGGTTGCGGTTATATGAAGTCGTTACGTTTATGTTGCGACTGAAGAAAACAAAATGCAAGAATACTTCAGCGTAAACAAAATTTATTTCGATGTTTATGTAAAGTCTACGAAAATCTCAACTAATTATAAAGTAAATACAATTTAGAGCTTACATGCTATTAATTACTTTATTAATTAAATGTATCAAAGTTTCATAAGATATTTTATGTAAATTAAGTTACACAAAATCAGTCTTCAAAAAAGTAAATAGTATATTATATACCAAGGTATAAAAATGCATGGTTTAACCCTTTTAGATTTTGTAGTTTCTCGAGGCTATATCTCAAAAACTAAACGAGATATGAAGATGCGCTGAATGGCATTGAATTTCTCGTGTTTAAATTAACTTATAAACACATTTTTAGTAATTTTTAATTTTTCCAAATTTTCGTCAAAATTTTCTCTTAAAAGAGTTTTTGAGCAATATCTCAAAAACTGGAAGACATATGCTCTTGAAAACTTGACCATTGAATCCAGCAGGTCGAAATATATATGTATGTAAATTTTCGTTACAATATTTCTACGAGAAAGAATTTTAGAGAAAATTATCTAAAATTGGCCTAAAATTGAAAAAAATCAAAGGGGTACCCCTTAAGAAATAATTAAAAAAATAAATTTCATCAAATTAGCTAAAAATATGTTTATAAGTCAATTCGAACACGAAGAATTCAATGCCGTTTGGGGAATTTTCATAACTTGTTTAGTTTTTAAGATATACCCTTCGGAAATGTAAAATTTTTCCTATTCTTCAGATATTCTATTTTCCCGAGGCAATATCTCAAAAACAAAACGAGATATAAAAACATATTAAACGCCATTGAATTTCTCGTGATTTAGTTAACTTGTAACCATATTTTCAGCAATATTTATTTTTTCAAAATTTTTCACCAAAATTTTCTCAATAAACAGTTTTTGACCAATATCTCAAAAACAGGAAGACAGGTGCATTTGGTAACTTGACTAATGGATTCAGCGGGTCAAAATACATATGTATGTAAATTTTTGTTACAATATTCGTACGAATAAGAATTTTGGTAAAAATTGGCCTAAAATCGAAAAAATCCAAGGGGTACCCCTTAGGAAATAATTAAAAAATTAAATTGTTTAAAATTAGCTAAAAATGTGTTTATAAGTCAATTCGAACACGAGAAATTCAATGCCGTTGAGCGCATCTTCATAATTTGTTTAGTTTTTAAGATATTGCCTCAGGAAAAGTTCATTTTTAAAAAAATAAATAAATAAATATATCATCACACCTTTTACCGATTACTGGGTGTGGCACTTTCCCGTAGCAGATTTCGGTAAGCGATATATTTATTCGCGTATAGTGCGGTTACCAACCGTCAAATTTCGGCCCTCGAAGATGTTAGTGGAAGGGAAGCCACAGGGGTAGATTTAATTTAGTGAAAATTGTTTGTCGACTGTGGCGATCAAACAAGGATTCACAAGATCCACAGGCCGACTCGATACCACTCAGCCACCTACCCTTTTAAATAAATAAATAAATATATCATCACGCCTATTACCCATTACTGGGTGTGGCACTCTGCCTAAGCAGATCTCGGTAAGTGATATATTTCTTCGCCTGCAGTAAGGTTACCAGCCGACAAATCACGGCCGCTAAATTTTAATTCATTTTTTATTATGCAATCAGAAATGAATTTCCTGTTCGTAATTTTTGTAATAACATTTATTTATGAAGTACAGGTAAACAGCTTCCATGAAGCCCGCCGTAATATACCGCTAATATTTCAAAGAATCCACGCAATTATCTACTAGTCCCGTACAAATAAAATAAATAAAAACACATATATCATCCTTTACACATCTACGGCGCAATCCAAGTCACAGGTTTTACTTTACTCCGTCTTTGTAGTTTTGCGGAGTCATTCGAGGCTGCGTCCTGGCCGAACCCAGACAAACGAAACGAAAACTTATTACTTCGCGCACAATTTAATAACACACGACGCGCGGTGGCGAAAGCCGAGGTTGAAGGTTGGGACTACGGCAGGACGAGTAACGAGGCTATATGTATGTCGTATGTGTGGTACAAAGCGGAGAGCAGGAATTACTGGAATCAAATCAACTCCAGTCCTGATGGAGGATGCCTGGATGCAAGACAAAAGAATGAAGTGGTGTGTGTGCACGGAATATCTACTTGGAGGAACCCTATCTAACTATACTTTATTTAAAATAAAAATGTTGTAAATATATGTATTATTGACTCAGGTGGCTCAGTAGTATCGGGTTACACTGTTGATTAAATGCCTACCTTGACTCCCCTCCACTAACATTTGACAGCTAAACAGTGCGCAAAATACGCGTTGTTATGGTAATGTAAATGATGAAGAAATCTTGTACTTCGCGTATTGATATTAATGAAAAGAAGTGAACATTTTTTGACAGTTGTAGTAAAGTGCATCTTTGTTACTCGAACACGGTAATTGCAGCGCGAGTCGAAGGCGAGAGCTGCAATAGTGTAAGAGGAATGTAACAATATGAGCTATCTCATTGTTGTTATGTTGCGTTTAGACAAGATTGGTTTCGTGTAATTTGACACTCGTGACCACATGTGCCATTAAGGCTGAATGTGACATCTTTTGGTTTTCGAATATAGGGCATTAAATTATAAAAAGAGACAGTTATAGTTAATATTCTTAGAATTCCAACAAGATTTCATGTTCGCGTTATCTGCAGGGCAAGAGTGTCAGACTACATAACCAAAACACTTGAGACATCTGTATCCACCCCGATGCGAGATGGATGGATTCCAGATGTGGGTATCGTACCCAGGACAGCAAGTGTTTTGGTGGGAACCAGCAGTCTCGTCCATCGACTCAACGCGTGAAGATGTAGATCTTCACATCACGCGGTGTTCGCGTTTTATTTAATTTTAAACTAGATTAGGGAATTAAGTATTGTAATTAATAAAAATATAATTTAAATCATTATTCTGTTTCCATCCTCATATTAAATTATAACATTTCGCGTTCAATTAAGTTTAAACTTTAATAGCGGTATGTTTAATAAAATTTTAAGACTGCGTTTTTTCTGCTCGTTTTACAATTGACGCAATTCAGAAAGATCAACTTATTCACCCATCCCGCTCGTGTTACAGGAACAAAGACACTTTACGCTCGTGATACGCACATTATTTTTTCTACGATTGCATCTTAAAATTATTAAAAAACGTATACGTACTGAAAATAAATTTGTTCTGTTAACTGTCAATATGACAAGTTTCTGTTTTGTTTGTATCCCTGGTAACTATTGAAATAATCGCGCATTTAATATATTTTTCGCGCGTTGCCATTGGAAACACGCACATTTAATGTCTTTTTCGCGCGTTGCTATTGGAGACGCGCAAAAAAGATATTTTTCGATTGTTCCTCAGAAAACGTCAACTTTACAATGACAAATGAGAACTTAATTGACAACTTTTCATAGCAATCGTAGAAAAAAATATTTTTTTGATCATATACTCAGTTGGTTTTGCTATAAGGTCTATTCAGTTCTTATGAATCCAGTAATTGCTGTATCAATTTCCCCACAAATATTGCGGAATTGACCTAAAGGAAATGGAAAACACAATAACCTAAAATGAACCCATCTAAACCGTACATATTCGTTAGAGTTCTGATAACGTCCACACAATACATATGTTGTACCAGGGTGAAAGAGACGCAGGGGTTGTAGGTAAAACAAAGCGAGATGGAGATAAGTCGGGTGTGAATTAAAGGTGGCATTACACTATAAATACACTGGCCAAGATCAGATAACATTGCGGTATAACAAGCCTCGCGAAATGTGAAATACTATGCAATGCTATAACCAGCCACCAATTTTGCATTCAAAGGTATTTTTGTTCATGTTCTATAGATGCTGTGTAATTATTTTCAAAGTTTACTAGTCTTAGTTAGCACTGATTTAAAAGGATCCAAAAAAGGGATTGTCTTCTATACTTGTTAGACCCTCCCAAGGAAAATATTGAAGACAGATCTTATAAATTATTGTCTCAATTTCAATATGTAAATGTTGATTGAAAGCAGTAATTAGAAATTGATTAATTTAATGTTGCAGTTGTTGTCAAACGTTCTTTTATATTTTTTTAGAGAAATACTTCGAACAAAATTGGTCAAGTTTTGTAAGCACTTTAGTGCGCTCAGAAAATAGCCTGCCTCGGCTGTCTAAATCATCATACACAATCATTTCTTGGTCTACATATACAAATAACTATTATTTCATACTGTATCGTATATCCATGTTTACAGTATTTACAGAAAAAATAAATAAAAAAATTGTCCAAAATAAATATAACAATGTAAAGTAAACACTTGGCTATGTTTCACAAAATTCAGCCTCCAAGTCACCTTATGAGGGCATCGTCAGAGGCTGGCCAGCACAGTTCAGTTAGTAACCATAGACGCGCTTCGCTCTTATTAGAGCTCATCAGTATGGTATAACTCACTTCTTCACCTAGAACAAAGTTCATGTGAAGAAGCTAGTGACGAAGAACTGTGCCAGCAGAGAATAAGATCTCTAACAAACTTGTAAGATGACATGAAAAGTTTTGTGGAACTGGTCATGCCATCTACCGAAAAAAAAAATCTACGCAATAGCAATTTAAATAACAACAAAGACAAAATTAATTGTCATCCAACACTTGGTGAAACAAGGTTTAATAAAAATGTAAAGTTAAAAAAAAAGTTTACTTTACATTTTTATTAAACCTTGTGTCACCAAGTGTTGGATGACAATTTATTTTGTCTTTGTTGTTATCAAAATAAATATATTAATCACTATGGAAATATTTATTTTCGGATCGGTAAAGCTATACCGGTCTGTATTGTCATACTTTACAATCTAGATCAGTAAAGACAATTTTTCCGACTTAAAAGTGACTAGAAAGGATTAATTTGTAAGTGATCGTTCCCGGATCTTATGTTAGGAGAACTCGTCTAATGCTTCGTCCCACATTTGCCACTATAACTCGAGAATATTTAACTTCTCTTTGTAGTTAGACAATAAACTATTATTTTCCATTTGTAGAATGAATTGAGTGGGACAGAGGACAGTCGACAGAGGCCCAACATACGCAGTAACCTACATCCTATTCTGATACAGACACCGAGGCCGACGGCGGCGGGTATTAATCAGGGGCGGGCGCCTGTGTGCCGCCGCCGGCAACCGGCTCCGCGGCGTCTCGGCGGCCAGACAGCGCGACGTCGCCGCCGCAGATGTTTATGTGTTCGTGTACTGTGTTGTGGATAATACTATGTTGGTTATGGCTACTTAACATGACCGACTAGTTTGCATGAATTCCAATTTCAACAAAAACTTATAGATTGAAGATTCATCATTTCATATAAAATTATAAGGATTTTGTAAATATATATTTATTTACTCACGAAACTAAATGAGAAATAAATATATCATCACGCTTTTTACCCATTACTGGGTGTGGCACTCTGCCGTAAGCAGATCTCGGTAAGTGATATATTTCTTCGCGTGAAGTGCGGTTACCAGCCGTCAAATCACGGCCCCCAAAGATATTAAATTAAATTAAATTAAATGAGGTTACACAAAAATAATCGGAAGACCTCAGACAATTTGAGTTCCGGTCAAACGATCCACCGACAAATTCAGAATTTTGCTATCTAATGCTGGAATGGAATGGCCAACAAAATCGCAACTAAACTTATGACTTTATGTAATATATGATTTTGTTCATTATTCACAATTTTAAATTAATTTATGATAGAATTATGTGATAAAACTTTAAGTTTATAGATCCGTAAACCTAAAAATAATGAACAAAATTATATCAATATACATAGAAAATATTTCATAAAGTTATAAGTTTATGACTAAAGTTAATTTATATTATGACAGAAAAATTCTGATGACGCCTGGATTCGAACCAGGGACCTTCCGCATACCGGGCAGAGATGCTAACCGCTACGGAAGGTCCCTGGTTCGAATCCAGGCGTCATCAGAATTTTTCTGTCATAATATAAATTAACTTTAGTCAAAAACTACAGGTATGATTACCTTTAATAATCACACAACTTAATAATATTAGTTATAAGTTTAGTTCATTTATGGATAAATTTATGGACAGAATTTATTTTTGTCACACGTGCACTGAAATGACATCTTTTTAATGCGTATTTCTGTAATGAAAGTAGCCTTTTTCAGGTGGTTTCATTGTGCCCTGTTTCTGACCGGTAAAAATGTACCATATCCATTGCAACTGGAAAACAACCAGCCGTCAAATCACAAACTTAAAAGATGGTAGTGGAGAGGAAGCCACAGGGGTAGTTCTTTAACGTGGTAAAAATTGTTTGTCGCCTTTAAGAATTGAACCCGAGTTCTCAAATCAACAGGCCGACTCGATACTACTGAACCACCTACCCCGTTATAAATTAAAATTATAGTTAATTCTTGAATAACTTCCATCTTTCATTCTTTTAGGTTTTCCTTTCTTGTTGTTTTTCTTTACAAGTCAATCATATAATAAGAAGAAAACAAATCCTTTTCACCCTCCTACAAACTTTCCTGCAGCATCTGTTCCTCCTCCAGCGCTCAAGAGCACGCAGCACACATCAGAGCATCAGACAGACACATGATAGTGATGGCCAATCACACCACGCATCGTGCGTCTCCCTTTAAGTCTCTCTAAGAGCAAGAGGTCATTTCATTTTGCGTGATTCCCACAACCAAAGTCGTCAGTGCAGTCTGCAGTCTGTCGTAGTGTCGTAGTGTCTCACGCGTGTGACCGCAACTCGCGTGGCATCATCACGTGAATGTAGGGGTGAAATGTGATGGTGTCACATGAGGGCGAATTCTCAATAGGTACTATACTGCGCTGCAGGAACAGTACAAAAGAGCTAGAGCTTAGATTGGAACTAGTACTACTTATGTATATAAGTTATAAATTAAACTCAACGAGGTTTGAACTTGCATCTACTTTGAAGATGAAATACTTTAGCAGAAAAAGTACCGTGTAGACTCGATTCCTTCCTCACCTCGTACGAAAACATCTTATTTACCTATTACCTATTTTCTGCGACTATCAATAACTAATTATTTATAATTAGACAAATAAATAAATTTTCACCAATTTAAATCTACCCCTGTAGCTCCCCTCCACTAATATCTTTGGGGGCCGTAATTTGAAGGCTGGTAACCGCACTTCACGCGAAGAAATATATCATTTACCGAGATCTGCTTAGGCAGAGTGCCACATCCAGTAATGGGTAAAAGGCGAGATGATATATATTTATTTAATAAAAAAGATTTTCGTAAAATAAATAAATTGATCATCATGGAAACTCTTTTTGCAATTTAGGAATCAGTAAAAGAAACACGGATTTCCAGTCTAAAAAGTAATAAAAAGGACTAAATTTTTGAGCTGTTCGAAAAATAGTTTTTAGATAGCTATCTTTAAATAAAAAATCTACTCTTTCTTAAGCTCTCATTCTTTCAAAAAACAAATTGAAATACATTTCAGACAGTTATTTTAAGAAGAAAATTCCAATAATTCACGTACACTCCACAATGTCACAACTCGGAACCATCTCTCATGACACTCTTCCAGCATATTGTGTTCATAACGGACGACAGCATTACACCGCACGGCAGGCGGACCGCTCCAGAGTCGGTCTGGAGCAGCCGGAACACCCGGAACAACCGGATAATTATCCGGGCGGGTGGCGTTACAGCGTTACAGCCGCCCGGATCACGTAAGTGCCAAAGTTCAGGACATTGCGGCGTGCAGCGCTGCTGGTAGTGTTGGCGACATCGGTGGAAGTGCGGACACAGCGCGAACTATGAGTGTCGAATGTTGATGATGAGGGAAGAGATCATATAAAGGAGGGTTTGAGTTGTATTAGGTGGAAAAATTAGAAAAAAATTGTGGTAAAATTTGTACGACACTAATTAACAA
The DNA here is from genome assembly GCA_947425015.1 of Pterostichus niger. Classification (NCBI taxonomy): domain Eukaryota; kingdom Metazoa; phylum Arthropoda; class Insecta; order Coleoptera; family Carabidae; genus Pterostichus; species Pterostichus niger. The sequence goes on from OX380339.1 coordinate 37,125,419, forward strand.
CCAATAGAAATATTGTATTAAGCATGACTATCATGGAAATTTGTACATAATTTTTACATTTAAAAATAGTTTTTAGCAATTTTCTTTACTTGATACAAGTTGTCAATGATATATTATTTTATCATAACTTAATTATTTTAAGCAAAATATAAAACCTAAATTACGATTTTCTTACCGAATCTACCTTCAAGCGTTAATTCATACCTAGGATATTTTTATTGTGCATTCTAACGTAATCTGCACTCGTGTTCCATTCGTGCAGATTCTTACATTGTTGGAATGCACTCAAAAAATATTTCCGGAAAGAATCTTTTCTTTTATGTAGTATAAATAATAAAATTTTAAATCCCATTAGGGAAGGGAAACTTACTTTCTTCCCTAGGGATGAAAGGTATGATTTTCTTCTATCAATTAATGGAAGAAAATTTTATTTTCTGAATATATGTATATTTCTTTCATCTGTGGCGTCAAACCATTATTTTCTTGAAACAAAATTCATTTCAACTTGCGAAACGATTCACGTATTAAAATTAAAATTTGTTGACATTGAGGGTGAGATATTATGTAGACGATATAGAAAGAAATAGATGAATATAATTGAAGGTTGACGTTGTTACCGACAGCAAATTTTTATGACTTAAGCGCAATAATATATTGAAGAAATGTACAAGTACTCTCATCCTTAACTAGCAATAAATCGCAGGAACGAGTGCAATTCTACTACTTATATCGCCTGTAGGATCGTTGAGATTGCACCGAGTCTGTCTCCATTTATTTATTTATTTTGTGGCATGTACGATATCGGTAGTACCACTAGACTTATATAACAGCAATACAATATGATGGCCTGCGCCGTAGTGTGAGACGGTCTGATATAGCTGCTGCAGGCCACGGAGTCAAACGATTTACGGCCAGTAAAATGACAGTAAAAACGCGCCGAATGGCGGATATGTATTTTCAATGCTCGAACAATGGATTATTGGCGCCGTGATGTACTGGCGTCGATATTTTTACTTGTAGAATAAAATCTCAACAGACGTCTATCAAAAATCTATGTGGGTGTGGTATATATTGATATCTATTAAAATTATTTAATGAGGAATTCTTAAATTAATTTTTTTTCTCTTGGTATTAAATAGTTATTTATGGTACAAGTGTGTTATATTACAAATAAGTCACGCAAGAAAAGTATTAGTCCACGAGGCCGCAGGCCGAGGGGAATAATTTTCTGAAGTGACTTATTTGTAATAACACACGAGTGGCATACGAAATTTTATCCAACAACTACAATTAAAACATTAAAATATAAATTTTGACACAATTGTCTACATTTCAAATAATATTCTAGTTAGCCATACTTTCTTGTTTTGTTGTCTAGGTTACTCAAATATTTTAAATAAACAAAGTTGAAAAAAGGTTGCAGGTGTAGTATTCGAATGGAAGACGAGAATTTTATTCCAGAAATAATCAGTAAGGAAGCGGAAGAAGCGGAAGAAGCGGTTGTTGATATTTTACCAACAAAGTCTAGAAGTTCCTATGAAAAAGAATTTCATATGTTTGAAGACTGGATGACAACTAGAAATGTCAAAGGTATAAATGCAAGTGTTTTATTTTCTTATAAAGCTGAAGAGTTGTTCTAATCATTGAATACTTCGTCCATAAGGAAGAAGGAGCCAGTTTCGTTTGTAAGTATGAAAAATTAACAAGTAAAACACTTTCATTTATACCTTTGACGTTTCTACTTGTCATCCAGTCTTCAAAACATATGAAATTCTTTTTGATAGGAACAAATTCTGCTAAAATGGCTGAGTTGACTTCTTCAAAAGGCCAGGCCGAGAATTGCACTGTATCAACATCATCAAATTTCTTTTTCATTTAATGTAAATGTTAATGTGAATAAAATTTAACTTTCATACATTTTGAAATGTTTAAAAAATTGTATATTTTATTTAAACTCAACAGTGTGTTACAAGTCATAATTTATGCGTGACTTATGACTTATAACTCACGTGTGACTTATAAACCACTTTACTAATCTAAAATGACAACAATAATGGCTTTATAAGTAGTGGGTGTTGGATAAATATTATTTAACCTACTGGTTCTATAACATAAAATGTTGTCAGATAATTACGTTGTTAACTAGGCGAAAAAGTTAAAATAAAATAGCCCCTCTAAGAAATGTCAAAACTTTTGACAGTATATTATAAACTAACAATTATTTGTAACAAATATTTTGCAGAGAAGCTCGGTTATTGACCCACGTAGTGTTCGCCAGCCATTCCCCAGGTGCAACACCACCACGTCACCACGGCGGGTGTCACGGTTCACTGCCCGTGATTCATACGTGCGAATCTACCACCGTCCTATACACGTGTCAGCGGTGGATACTACAATACCGCCCCCGTGCAAATTGCAGGGTGCGTTGCACTAGCGAGGGAGATTGCGAGATAATGTGAACTAGTCTGCTTGCTGTGAAGTAGATTATTTCAATAGGTTGATGTTACGCTTAATATAGTATATTATGTAAAAAGTTTTATAAATGTCTCTTTAGTTAAGAGTGTATAAAAATGGGTACCTAACAAAAATTATAAAACGAGCCACATACTATATATTTTCTATGATTGCAAATTAAGACAACAACAAATTATAAAGTTTTATTTAAATTATTGAATTATTTAAAAAAGTAAGGTTAATTACAATGACAAATACCAGAAGCTACCTTTAATCTGTCCGTTTTTATATTCAAGCCGTGACTAAAACGTTCGAATCCACAGCTTATCAATATGTGATTAAGATGTTATTTAGCGCCATGCAAACCATTACGTTAAATGACATTTTAATAACAGGAGTAGAAAATAGTAGGTATATTATGTAACAAATTTAGCCACCAAAGTAAAGTTTTATGATTGATTTAAAAAGTAAGGTTATATTGCAATGACAGATGCCTGAAGATAACTTCACCCCGTGCTTAATATCTCAAGCCAGGACTAAAACGTTCAAAGCCACAGCTTGTCAACATCTGATTAAAAAGCGCCATGGAAACCAGTCCGTTAAATGATATTTTAATAATGCGAGTAGAAAAAATACATAATTGATATTAATTGGAATTGCAGTGTGAAAGTTTAAAGTGTCGAAAAACTAACTTTCTATATTATATTTCATTTTTCTAAGAACGAGAGAAATGAACAGAAAAAGTCTGGAGCGGAAGATGAAAAAGTAGTATCTAATATCTGTATGTTAAATAATTGTGGAAAATTCAACTTTTTAACTGATGGTAGGAAAATAAATATACATTTATTTCAGAATTGTTTAATTCCGCAATTAATTCTGTTTCTCTTACTATAGTACTAGTAATACCTATCTAATTCTAATCTAATGATACACAATTTTTCTTGATTATATTTATCTTTATTGTCGGGCGACTGGTGTATAACAAAACAATGATTCATTTCCTGCACCCTTAAATAATTCTATAATTATCTTGAAACCGCACAGACGGTAGGTTTATTCCAAGAAATTTTATCTACTAGTGTCACGCACTATTTTTTTTGCAACTTGCTACATGCACTTCCTAATCCTAATCTAGTACATTTTGTACATAGGCGTACACAAAGTTATTTCTAATGGGTTAGACTTTAGTATAAGTCATAAAATAATTAATTCATTTTGCAGCCAAATATGCTTCATAATTTTTTTAATTTTCTTCTTGGGTTATTTAAATCAGTTGTTTATCGATATGTTTATGCATACAATTTTTGTTACAAATTACAATTATTTTTATGATTGAAAAGAAATAATACATAAGATTTTTTATTTATTTTAATAAAAATGTTATTTCTTTTTAACCCAATACCCGCCGCAATTCAATGATCAATAAAAGAATACCTTTTCAGTAAAAATATCTTTATTTGAGTTCTAAAAACCAAGTTTTTGATAATAAAAGTTATACATACTTAAGTGTTAAAATATATCTGACCTTGAAATATAATTGTTAAAAACACCGAAATTAAATAACTTTAAATATTTTTAAAATTATTGGTTTTGCAAATATTTGAAAATTGGCTGTGACTGTCATAACATAACTAATTAATATATTCATTAAAAAAAATATACATTTTAAATGTAAAAAAAAATATTACAGCCAAATATTTAAGCGTCCCAAAAGTGGGACGTTGGCGGTTAATGGGTTAAAAGAGTTACGAATTATCAAACTCAATTGTTTGATTTAAACTGACTGTAAATTTTAGTAGAATATGAGTGAAATAAATAGGTTAGAAGATGAATATTCCTCCGCCTATGCGTCCGCCATGAGCTCGTCGTATATGCCTGCATGTACAGAGGGTAGCTCGTAATTGTAGCTCAGGAGAACCCCCTTTCGATGGCGGGGGGTGAAACACAGACTGAAATATTGACAGGTGAGGTTGCGAATTGTGTTTTCAATTATGCGCCCTTGTAGCATACCCGACAGTGTGACGTCATGCAGTCATGCGACTGTTTTTTATTTCGGCCAGGTACGTGTTCTCATAAAATGAAACGTGTATGTCCGAAAAAATTTTAAATAAATATTTGAACATGAAGTTTTTTTTCTAATTTGTCACTGGAGTCAGAGAGGTTCGATCAATTTGCCGATGAAGTATTGGGAAAATTTTGCGGAGAGGAAGTTTGCGGGAACTTTTACAATAAAAAATTATTACTTACCGCCTACATGGACAAATTGGTAGTTATAAAAAATTGATTGAAAAGTAATATAACATTGAAACTAAACGTAAAATTTTAATAAATTTGGATTAGTCATAATAATTTTACACGTTGCTAAAATGAGCATTTTAAAACATTAATTATTTTTGTATTTGAACTAAATAAATATAATATTACGTCTATTATCCATTACTGAGTGTGGCACTGTGCCGTACCAGATCTCTGTAAGTTATATATTTAACATATGCGCGTGAAATGCGGTTTCCTGCTGTCAAATTACGGCCTCCAAAGAAGTTAGGGGTGGAGGAGCCACAAAAGTAAATCATCACGCTTTTTATCCATTAACTGAGTGTGATACTATTTCAAGTGTATTGGCAATACGACATTATTTTATCATACGAGCGTTTATTAATAAATGAATGATATAGTTACAGGTTTTATTTTTGGATTCAGAAGCACAAAATTAACGCGAAAAAATCATGTACCAAAACAATAGACTAACTGTCACTCGCAGCAGACAATAATGACCGTCTTCCTTTTTTTTATGCACCGCGCTACCCATCAGCCACTTGTTAAACCATCTTTAATATTATTCTTTTAATTTTCCCCCTTGTAATTTACTATAATTAGAACAATAAATTCAAAACTAGTGCTTCATTTAACTACAAGAGGCTCTAGTTGTCAGTCTCAGCCGCAGATGATGGTTTTTTATTATTCATGACAAAAGAACATCAATGCTTGTCACCCCCACATGTAAGATAATCAAAGAGGGCTGGAAGGATCCTCAACTTTTATATGGCGTAGTTGGGGTTGTTTATATAAGGGTGCAATGCTGCGTTTGCTCGTAGAAAGAAATTAGAATTTTTCGAACTTTTACTTTTTTACTTTCAACTTTTAAAGAATTAAATAAGTTTACTTTATTTAAATGTAATTATTGTAAACTAAAATAAATGTATATTTTTAACTAAATAATTAACTGAGAAGTTGAAAAGCAAATCATAATGAAACGAAACTAAACATATATACTGAAAAATAACACATAACGCTATATTCCTTCAAATAGGGTAGCACGAACCCCTGAAACATTTACAGAACATCCACTAAAACATTTATTTAAAAACAAATCAGTTTACGTCAATATTCTCATCCTGACACAAGATACTCGTTTCAAGCACAATAACCACATTCATTCCTCACGCAACAAACCTTCAATCACATCCATCCATTCGCTCCTGTACACCTGTTTCATAAATAAAAAAGACAATTTTCCAATTTGCCTTGTAATATGATTTGAATTTTATTAACTATCAATTAAAAAACAAATAGATGATGAACGTTTCGTACCTATAATTGGCCCCACCCTTAAGTCAAAAATATACATATAAATGAATAAAATTCATAGTCAAAATTTATAAATTATTTGAAATAAGTTAAACAATAATATTTGGTTTCAAAATGATGAGGCTAACTTCAAGTTCATTTAAGAACAAGTTTCATGTTAAGAATAATGTTTATTGAGAAAGACCGGTAATATTTATTTTTATTTAAAAATATGAATAAGTTATAAGGCCATCTCATGAAACGTAATGCGATGCATCCCTCCAGCATTTATAACGACGATTATTACATGTGAGATAGCTGTAACTATACGTTGCTAACTGAACGTTTATGTTTATACTTCCTTACTTTTATGATTATTTGTGCATTGTACAATGATCTTTGCAACTGAGAACGACAACGATTTCAGTTGTTTAGAAAGGTCGAGAACCTTTACATTAAGAACATGGATATGCAAAGATAAGGATAACGCGTGGTACGGTTTAGATAAAGTTATGTTTCATTGCTTTATATACTTGAGAATATTCAATCGTATTTATTTCTTACAACACACGCAATAATTAGCGAAACAAATGTTTTGTGAGGAACATTTAAAATGTATTCGAATAGTAGTGAGCAAGAAATAAAATAAAATAATTATGTTTTCTACTTCCGTTAAGAAATAGATTTTATTTCACTTATTTAAGTTAGGTAATGAACTGCATTATTTAACTAGTGAAATAATGAGGTAACATAGCAACAGATATCTTGGTAGACGAATTCTGATTTGTTATTCTTTTATTTTTTTAATTTATAACTGTCATTAATATGTCAAAATTTCAGACTTTCAAAAACGCTCTTTCGTATTTATTAGAACGGAAGTAGAAAATATCAATATATGTATGAAACTAGTAAGGAAATAGGTTATTACCTTACTTATGTGTTTACATAACTCGGCTACGCCTCGTACTGCAAATTTCACATGCGTAAGGTAATAACCTTCATTTCCTTACTAGTTTCATAAATAGCTATTGCCTTAAAATAATGTAAAGTAAATTATAATAATTTAATTAATGTGTAAATATATGGAGTGTTTTTATAAAAACAAAATAGGCTCAAGTTTTGAAACATTCACTGAACATCCGCTCATCACATTTATCAATGAATCAGTCTTCATCAAACATTCTCATCTTGACACACCATCCTCGTTTAATTAATATATTAGAAATAATTATCAAACTATATTTTTATTCTTTGATTAGTACCTCATATATCATCACCATCACGCCTTTTACCCATTGTTGGGTGTGTCACTCTGCCTAAGCAGATCTCGGTAAGTGATATATTTTTTCGTGTGAAGTGTGGTTACCAGTCGTCAAATCACCCCAAAGATATTAGTGGAAAGGGAGCCACAGGGATAAAATTCGTGAAAATTGTTTGTCGGCTTTGGGGATCGAACCAGGGTTCTCAAGATCCACAGGCTGACTCGATACCACTACCCCATATAACATGCATTTTTAATTATTTTTCTAAGTATATAAACAACCTGTATATGCATTTTTATATCACATTGACATAGAGTAATCTCTTACCTCATCGCTGCTCGTAATTCTCTGCATACTGAAACAAAAGAAATAGTAATTAAAATACAACAATCTATAAAATGATTAATATTGTTGCATTTTTAATTAAAAAATTTACAAAAAAAAATATACATATATTGGTCAAGTTTATTTACCTGTTCAAGGTCCCACAGAAACCGGAATCAGCTCCAAAAGTATATATATAGTTTTTGTCACACATCACACACAATTATTATAATAAATAAAACATTTTTAATTATTTTTAATATACCTTTAATGCACTAAACACTCCACTATTCACACTATCACAACATTATTATGCATCAAATAAAGTTTATTATTATATGAATAAGTATCACACACTTTTTTAATGCACAACATTATTAAAACCCTAAATATTAATTTTTAAAAGTGACTATTTTACACTAACATGTGTTCTCGATGCACTGTACAATACAACTGTCTTAAATTAGAATTTGAGCCTGATTTGGTTTGCAGTAAAATCTTGTTGAAATTTGTCGAAGTGGTCACTCGATCGATATTAAAATTTGTTGGAATGAACCTGTTTCGTTGAATTTATTTCAATCGATATAAGAACTATGCAAAATGTAAATACCTATATACATATTATAAACTTACTTTATATATTATATGGAGTGTTAGAACTAGGTCATGTTTTTATTTAATGTAAGATAAAATGAATATACTTAATTATTGTATTTTTTTTTTAATAAATACTTAATATCCCATCACAGATATTATCAATATATTTATTACTTATTTCATTATTATTGTTATTTTTTAAAATTTATTTATATTTGAATTATTGTAATTTATACGTAGAAAATAAAAATTTAAACTTTTGTTGTTCGTCTGAATAAAATATACTTTTATATATTTTTTTTGGATTTTGTTCACTATATAATTCTGTCAACCCTGTTTAATATATACCGGGTATTTTTATAAATCTAGATAAAAATTTAATTAATAGAAAAAAATGTTTTTTCAAAATTTGCAAAATTAAAAACATGGTTCGTGAAGTGTATATTTTAGTATTACTGGCTGACACTATAAATAATTATTTATCTGATGTCGTATAATAAATAAATTAACTTTTGTATTGTTTACATTTATAAATTAATTTTTCATACATTTATTTATTTATGTTACTCTGCAAAACTGAAACTGAATGTCAATTACAATACAGGGCCCGGGCTCACCGAGCCGCAGTGTGGTACTTCATATATATTTTTTAGCTTGAGTGGGATTCGAACTCGAGATGACCTGATCCAAATACTGTAACGCTAACCATACTTCCATACTGTCGGTAATTTGAAATAACTATGAAAACAGTAATGATAAGACGTTTATTTAAGGTAAAGTAGTTTTAATTTTGCTATTTTTGAAATATTATTTTTATTTTATGACCAGTATTCAGCATTATACTATACATAGCCTTAATTCTGCTTTTAAATTCTCGTATTTATTTCGTTATAAAATATATGCCTAGTTTTTTTCCTGATTTAATAAATAAAACTTGATTTGTGCATAGTTATTTTTGTTTGTGTATATTATTTACAAATAATATTTCTCATTAATTCACTTAAGGTGTTATTAATTGTAATATTAATCATAAATTTTAAGACGTTTACACTAAAAATATCTGTGTATCATCACTCTTTTTTACCCATTAATGGGTGTGACATATTTATACGTAAGAAATGCGATTACCAATCGTCAAATCACAGTCCCTAAAGATGCAGTAATTTGAATGTGATTAAAATTGTTTGTCAGCTGTGAAAATCGAACCCGGGTTCTCAAATCCACATTCCGATTTGATATCCCTGAGCCACCTACCCCATATAATCTGTAATTGAGATAACAATAAAATTTGAACAAAAACTATATGTATTTCTTTCCGTAATATCTTATGGTACAAAATATCCTTGTTCCATCTTCCATCATCCTTAAGGAAAAGTTAAAAAACAAATGCGAAATCAATGCGAAGCCATCATTACCCCTCGTACCCGCCATGCCTCCCACTGCGGCACGCTGATCCTGCTCGACGTTCAACGCTCCACTTTCAAAGCCGACTAGATGATAGTTTTGCGCGTGTTCGGTTTTGGACAGAGTTCAGAAGTCGAATGGCTATACCTGAAGCCTTGAGATATGAGATGAATATTCGGCAGGGAGGCAGGATACCACATCGATAAAGGCATTTGCTTATTTCGACCGGTCCTGTTTTGACAGAACATTGACACTTTTTGGTGGCAGTTATGTGGTTGAAGATTTTACATACATACATACATAACATCACGCTATATCCCATTAAATGGGGTAGCACGAACCCGTCAACATTCTCATCCTGACACACGATACTCGATTCGACCACATTAACACTTCCTCCATACAAACTCGTTCTTTTCTCACAACCAAAATCCATCAATACGCAACAAACATTCATCCATTCGCTCCTGTAAGATTTTTATCAATAAAAATAAATATATCATCACGCCTTTTACCCATTATTAGGTATTGAAGGATTATAACCACAAATCACGCGCATAAATATATCATTTACCAAGATCTGCTATTGTATTGTGCCACATCCAGTAATGGGTAAAAAAACTGATAATATATTTATTATTATGCCATGGCTTCTAACGTTTTAGTCACGGTGTGCAGCTAACAACTGACGTATTATGCACGGTATAAAGTAAGATTCATGCATCTGTTATTTGTAATTAACCTTATTTTTCAAATTATTAGGCAGTACGATGGTAACGCTACGAAATTCGATTCCGAAGATCTCGAATCCAACTCAGACTAAAAAATATATATTTGAAGTACCATACTGCGGCTTAGAGAGTCCGAACTCTGTACTATAATAGGGATTAAGTTCTTGTTGTATAACGTAATAAATAAATAAATATGAAAGTAAATAAATATGAAAATATATTTTGTTTGTTTTAATTTGCAGTCGTAGAAAAAGTATAGTATATAACTTATTTTTTATACAGTCATAATTTAAGACATGTTTGTACGAGTTCATTAAATACCTATTTCCTGTTCAATTGTTTTTTCAACAACAACAAATTAGTAAAACAGATAAAAATCATGTTATTATCTACATGAGTCCTTCAAGTAATTACACACACTGATAACAATCCCTTAAATAATTATTGACAATCAATCAAATTTTAATCCTATGATAAATTATTATTAGGCATTAGTGAACTTATAAATAGTACCTATATTTAATTACATTTAAACATATATCAATTTATATATTTTGTCTTCTTATCTTCTACTCATAACAAGTTTTAGATATACTTGATGTTTGTTTAGGAAATTAATATTATTTAAGTAACCGATAAGAATGTAAATCTATACTATAAACATATTATCATAAATAAATAAAATATAAGGTGATTTACTTCAAGTGCAATTGATGTATTGGTTTCCATGACGCTAAATAACATCTTAATCACATGTTGACTAGCTGTGGCTTTGAAGAGTTTTGGTCACGGTTTGAGATATTAAGCACGGGGTGAAGTTAGCTTCATGTATCTGCCATTGTAACTTTACCTTACGTTTTTAATCATTCATACAATTTTACAATTTTTGACCTAATTTGCGATCGTAGAAAAAGTACAATATGTGACTGGTTTTATAAAGTCTATAGATGCTAATTTTCTATGCACTCGTAACTAAAGAGACGTTTATAAACTTGTCACATAATGTACTATTTTACTTAATTTTAGCTTATTTAGATTATTTCAGATCTTCCTAGATGATATTTATTTTAACTCTTAAAATTCCAGTTGTCAAGTTAGAACAGACGTTCAAGAAATGTTTAATGGTGGTGGTATTGTATTGTATTGTAATTAAGTTTAAACTTTAATCTTAGATTACAATACAGAATTAATTATTTTTTAAATGGCAATTTGATAACGTTTAACGCTATTAAAAATATTTTATTGATCGTAATAAATTTTGATTAGGAAATAACAATCAATATATTTTCAAAGTACAAGTTAAATATCAAATAGACAATAATAATTATGTTGATATTTCAAATATACAATCACAATTAAGCAATTTTTATCTTCTTATAATATTTGGCAATCAGATTTGAAAAAAATCATATATTTAAGCACCTGTAATTAAGATTAGTAAAATTATCTTAAATTTAAACATTTTTATCTGTGGTCCTAAATTCTATTTAAACTTGGATCCAAGATCAAATATTTCATAGTTTGTTACAATGAGAATAAGCATCTTATTGGCTGTGATTTTCTTGGGTGCGGCCCTGGCTGTAGATCCGTATGTTCTACAGGAATGTAATTCGCAAAAATGTAAGCTTCCGGACTGCCAATGCTCTCGTATAGATTCACCAGCTGGGCAGAAATCACCACAAGTAAACATACTTATATTATTTGTCTTTTTCAATTTAAGTAACAATTTAGAATGTATTCTATTTATACTTCTTCTTCTCTACCTGTAGCTGGTGCTGTTGTCCTTCACTGACGCAACTGCGCAGATGATCTACGATGAACTATGGCAAAAGATCCTCTTCGAAGGTACAAACCCCGATGGTTGTCCCATCAGCGGAACTTTCTTCGTCCCTCACGAGTTCTCTAATTACGAAGTTGTTAACAAGCTTTACAATAAGGGTTTTGAAATCGCCAGTCACTCTATCACGTAAGTTCAATAAGAATATTAGATAAGATTGTTCATTATTAAACTATATAAATAAATTAAAATATAGGAAGTCGTAAGTATGAACTGACAAAGTTAAGAACTTCCTTTATTATTTCATCTTAATGATATTAAAGAAATCTAATATCTATTTGTATAATATATTATTTCCTCCAGAAGTATAAATATTATTTTATTCTACGATCATTTAAATACAAATTAAAAATTATTTAAAATAAATGAATGAACTCTATGCTAAAGGTTGTTATGAAACCAACCATAAATAAAGGAGGAAAACAGTTACTTTCTTGACTAGGAAGAAAAGAAGACAACTATGTTTGAGTGGTTCTGATTCAACTATAAAATAAAATAAATATATCATCACGCCTTTTACCCATTACTGGGTGTGGCACTCTGCCTAAACAGATCTCGGTAAGTGATATATTTTTGCGTAACCAGCAGTCAAATCGCCCTCAAAGATATTAGTGGAGGAAAAGCCACAGGAGTAGATTTAAATTGGTGAAAATTGTTTGTCTCCTGTGGGAATCAAACCAGGATTCTTAAGATCCACAGGATGACTCGATACCACTGAGCCACCTACCCCATAATAATAATATAAGCTACTATAATAAGGATTAAGTTATACAGAGTAACAATTGCTTTTTAGGAAAACAGCGTTGGTGGACTATTGGCGCAACGCCAACAGCTCTCTCATCATCTTAGAGATGGGAGGACAACGCGAAATCATTGCCAACTTTGCCAACGTGCCTCGTAACTCGGTGATCGGCGCCAGGATCCCGATGCTTCAGGTCAACCACGACACGTTCCAGGCATTGAAAGATGCTGGTTTTCATTACGACGCGTCATGGCCTACCCAGCAAAATTTACCCTTCTATCCCTACACCCTGGACTATGCTTCCACCCAGACCTGCGCTGTGCAGTGGCAGTGCTTCCTTGAGCCGGTGCCCGGTTTCTGGGAGATACCGATTGTTGATTTAGTTAACCAGGAGGGCATTGCTTGTAACAGTTTGATGGGATGTTCAACAAAGTAAGTTTTACAATTAATATTAAATAAATAAATCAAAAAACAACAAAGACAAAATTAATTGTCTTTAAATGCAAACACCAAGTGAGCATTTAAAGACAATTAATTTTGTCTTTGTTGTTTTTTATTTAAATTGCTATTTCGTAGCTTTTGCTTTTCTCGGTAGATGGTATTACTGGTTCGATAGAACTTCTCATGTCATCTTACCGTTCTTTAGAGATCTTATTCTCTGCTGGCACAGTCCTTCGTCACCAGCTTCTTCACGTGAACTTTGTTCTAGGTGAAGAAGTAGGTTATACCATACTGATGAGCTCTAATAAGAGCGAAACGCGTCTATGGTTACCAACTGTGCTGGCCAGCCTCTGACGATGCCCTCATAAGGTGACTTGGAGGCTGAATTTTGTGAGACTTAGACAAGTGTTTATTTTGATATTTTATTAATAAATAAATAAATAATCTTCTTGTTCTTGTAGTGGTACCACCGAGGAGCTCTTCACCTGGCTAGTAGGAAACTTCGAGGTAATCTCTAACGGCTCCCGTGCTCCCTTCAGTCTCATCATCGACTATTCGTGGTTCGCCACCGCCGAAGAACACCAGGAGGCCTTGAAGAAATTCTTAATCTACCTGAAGGAGCAGCCGGACACGTGGTTAGTATCACATGCGCAAGCGCTCCAGTGGGCAAAAAACCCGAGTCCTGAGTTCAAGTCCTGTCAAGAGAGGGAGCAGGCTCCTTGTAAAGCAGAAACTTGTCATTGGCCAATTGGGGAATCGGAGAGATACATGGTGACCTGTGGACCATGCCCGAAAAATTATCCGTGGTTGGGAAACCCATTAGGACAATAAGTGATTGTAATAAAAAAAATATATATTTTTAACAAACAAAAGTATACGCTTTTATATAATAATGTATTAGTTTCATAAAAATAAATATTAAATATGTATACACATTATTAAACAAATTATTGAGTGTGACGTGGTATATTAAATAAATTGTGTGTAAAAATATCAAATCGCGCATAAAAAATCAATGTAAATTAAATGGTAGTTTCATTAATAAACGATTTCTATTAACAAATATCCTAGCAACTACAAATAATAAACAAAACACCTTGCAACAAAATACAACAAACAAACGTCAAACAGAGTGGTTTTGTCCATTTTGTTGTTATACGCCGTTTTATTGTAATTTTTAATTCTTATCGGTTAAAAATAATTAATTTTTTCAAGATTGTAAGTTTTTTCTGATCAATAATGAAATTGAATCAATTTTTATGGTAATTACTATTGCTAATGGTAACGGGTTGTAATAGTTATTTGTATATTAAGGGAAGAAAGTGAGACTTTTCCGCTAGATAGTACATATAATCTCTCTACAACATATCAGAAAGTAACGTTTTCGTAAATTAGAAATTTAAATAATGTTTATTATTATTTTTATTTTTTTATATATCGGACCAACTACTAAGGTCATATGCCGATATGTCCTTTGTATGGTCGCCACGGGCGGAACCCGAACCCACGACCTTATCGACCATCACGCGGGACAATGTTTATTATTATTTTGGCAGATGTCATTGTAGTTTTCGAATTGTCAGGAGCATAAAATTTACTATCTCTAGCGATGAAAAGTATTAGTTTCTTCTATCAAAAGAGAAGAAGAAGAAGTAGAAGAAATGTTTCTTGTTGTAAACAAATATTTATTTGTGCAATATTCCGCAAATATCTAAATACTTCATGTTGATAAAATAAAATAAAAAATATTTTTCTAGAACAATTATGCGTGTACAACTTATAGCTATCTTATCGATTTATTTCTGAAAATTTTTGTTATATCCTTCCTATTTCAACAACCACTTTTACGTTTATCAAAATGATTACTTCACATTTAAAAAATGTATAATTAAACAAGCAATGACATAAACAACATATTACATACAATTCTGAGTAACACCAATAATCTTTAAATCAATATCAACGGAAATCTATAATTAACAATAGATAATTTTTCTTAATCCCATGAAAAGATAAACAATTCTTGTTAATAATTGGAACAGTTGAGTTTTATCTTGGCAAATCTGAAGTATATAAACCAAAAAGAAATCGTTAAGTACTGCATCAACAACTGAATGTGACAATGAGGTCTCTGACAATTCTTGCAGTTTTGGGATGTCTTGTAGTAGTTTTAGCACTACCGGATACAAAGTGGGTACACGTGTGTGAGAAGAATTCTTGTAAATTGCCGGAATGTCAGTGCTCCGAAATTGATTGGAAGCAAACTATCAACAAACCACAGGTGAGATATTAACTACAATATTTCTTCATTCTCAGGAGTATTAATAATAATAATAATATATTCATTACGGTGGTGTGTATAGCGATACGGAATTCGAATCCGGAGATCGTGAGTTCGAATCGTACTCAAGCTGAAAAATTATATAAACTACTACACTGCGGCTCGATTAGTGTGGATCCTGTACTGTAATTGGGATTAAGTTCCTGTTGTACAGCGTAACATAAATAAATAAATAAATAAATATGTATTGTTTATTGAAATTAAAGTGAAATGCGAGTCAAGGCTGCTTCTTCACGTAACCCATACATAAATACAAATTATAATAATAGATAAACTGTCAACAAAATTAATTTAAAAAGGAAAATATAATTTTAAAGACACTATGGTATATAATGCAAAAATATACAGACTGAAAACGCTGCACAAGCTTATTTTATTACTTCCTTGTACGAAGTAAAGGAAGTATTGTAATCGCGAAAATTTTCGGTTCTCAGATTTCAACGGAAATAGGTGTTTTGGCCCTCCCTGAATCCATTTTGACTAATTTCGTCATGCCGTCTGTACGTACGTACGTACGTACGTATCTCGCATAACTCAAAAACGGCAAGCCGTAGAAAATTGAAACTTTATATTTAGGACTGTTATAACATCTAGTTGTGCACCTCCCTTTTTGGTCATTATACAACTACCGGAAGTGGTACTTTACTTGAAGCCTATAATAGATTTTCATGAAAAACTATATTCAAATATAATTTAAAACTTTCCAAATTTGGTATATAAGACTACTATATCAATGGAAATAACATAATAGATTTTGGTTAAAATAGACTAACCGGAAGTGGCACATTACATGAAGCTGCTAACAGTTTTCCTTGAAAAAAAATGGTATTATTTTAATTTTAGAAAGGAATGCTGCAAATAAAAGTTTTAGAGAATTAAATTCTGCGTCTAGCACATTAAGAATTTTTAAATTAGCTTTTTGCATAAACGAGATATCTAAATTTAAATATTATATATTTTTTGATTTTTTTTTTAAATTAAGTTTGCTATGGATTAGAACAAAAAATAAAAGATTTAATGTCAAATATGTGCAATTAAAAAAATATCTATAGTTTAATACGTGTACAAGGAAGTCATGTGGTGTCCACATCAGATATTTTTTTATTTCAAAATTATCGAATCTAAACAAAAATGTACTGAAGTGTAGATCAATACATTTATTTTCAAAACTTGATTAGAAAGTAAAATTCTCTTTCCTCAATTAAAAGAAGAAAGAGATAATTTTTGTCCGAATTAAATAATAGTTATTTATGCAACTAGTGTTGAATGTGCAAGAAAGATACTTTTATTATTATTATTATTTATACTAAATTTAGTTATAACATTTCAAACGTCAAAAACATTTATATTATCTACGATCACTATGAAAAGTTAAAAATTACGACCTTTTTTGTGATTCTAAAATTGTCGTTTTCTGTAGAACAATCGAAAAATAACTTGCTATTGCAAAATAATTAGTTTTGTATTAATTGCATAAAATGAATGTCACTTTTAGTCGAGACCGCAGGTCGAGACTTAAGTCATTTGAACGCACCAGAAAACAAAAATTTCGTCCACGAAATATAAACAATATTTTTTCTACAACTGTCAAAAAGAATTAATACAATAATGTTTTATTTATTCAAGTAAATTGAAGTAAAACAATTAAAAATAATATGAATTTAGCTCTGCAATTAGAACTAATAAATTAAAAAATGTAATTATTTTGTTGTTTTAGTTTGTCGTACTGTCATTCGACGACGCCGTGTCCGAGGCTTCTTACAACGATTTCATCAAACCCACTTTTGTGGGGAGAAAGAACCCAGATGGCTGTGCTATTAGTGGAACATTCTTCGTACCCCACGAGTACACTAATTACTCCGTTGTCAATCAACTCTACGGCCTTGGCTTCGAAATTGGATCGCATAGTATTACGTAAGTGGCTGATTATTAATTGCTATTATCTTATCAATTATAAAATTAGTTCCACGTTTGCTTGAAGCATTAAAATTTTTAATTTTGGTTTGTTTTATAGCTATTGCCAAAATTGTTAGGTAGGTAATTATAAAAGCTAATCAAAAACTGTTTGAACTATTTTTTTAACTAGTATAAAAGATTTAAAAATACGTAGCTATTGCTGATGCCTAATGTTTTTAAATTATTTTAGAAAAAAAGAAAATACAATATTTTAATAGATGCTTCGTTTTTTAGTTTTACGATAATTAATTAACAATTGCAAAATTAGTTCTATATATGAGTAAACTATTAAAATTTTTAATTGCCTTTAAAACTATTAGATAATTAAGAAAGTCAATTTATTTTTCGGGTTATTTTTCTTTAAGGAATTTTACAATTAACGTTATCAAATGTTTGGAAATTATCCTTCTTATTCTATAATTGAATCGTTATCTCTATATAATAGAATTATTAAAAAATTTTAATTGTTTTATAGTCATTACCAAAGTTCGGTATTTAAGAAAACGAATTTATTTTCGGCGCTTTTTTGCAAAAGAAAACGATAATGAGATCATAAATGCTTATCTTGGAAACCATGATTTGACGGCTGGTAACTACACTTCATTCGCAAAATATATCGTTTACCGAGATTTGCTGAGATATATTTATATTTATTTCACTTGATCGTTGTTAAAAATCCCTAATACATTAATAGAGAAAATACAATGTCTCCCAAACCCTAATAACTGGAATCAAGTTCCTGTTATGCAAAGTAGCATATAAAAAAATGTTCTCTTCCAGGAAGAACTTCAGTCAGGAATACTGGCGCAACGTAACCTCCGACACCCTCCTCGCCGAGTTCGACGGCCAACGCACCATCCTCTCCACCTTCGCCAACATCTCTTCCTCAGCCATCATTGGCGCCCGAGTGCCGCAGTTGCAGATCAACAACAACACCTTCCGCGCTTTACAGAAAGCTGGGTTCCAATACGATGCTTCCTGGCCAACGCAGCAACCCTGGACATTCTATCCCTATACGCTGGACTACACCACCAGGCAGGATTGTCACACACTGCAGTGCCAGGTGGAGTCCACCCCCGGATTGTGGGAGATGCCGATCATTGATTGGAGGGATGAGAATGGGATTAGTTGTAATAGTGTGCAGGCTTGTGCTTTCAAGTAAGTAGAAAGTTTAATTACTTTATTTATTTATTTAAATTTTAAGTGTAGTAAGTGATTTTTACCGGTTGAAGATGATTTTACAAGATCTATACGAAGTTGAGGTGCTTTAGAAATACTTCACAATTATTTTGTTTCTGGATTAGTGCTAATACAATTTATTATTTAATTTTTATTTCTCATTGTATTTCACGAAACATATTTATTTTAACCTGGTTTAAAAATATTGGTAGTAAGGTTCAAATTTAATTCATCTTTTTCAAATTGAAACAGAATTATAGACAATCTTAAAAATGGTATTAGTATTAATAAATAGTTACAATGTTACCACGGAGAGATGTTTGATTTCAATTTATAATAATGAAAACTTACATGTATATACCAATTGATTTTTTTGTTTAGTTCAGTATTATTGTCTACCGTTAGTTTAAGGTGAATTAAAAATTAACAGAGTCTTTCACAGACTATATCCAAAATAGTTTTATTTGATAAATATTGTTACTTCTAATGTTATTACAGAGAAAATATTTTTGAATGGATGAAAGAGAACTTCAATCAGATTAAGAAGTCTGGTGCTCCAATTGCCTTGAGAATCAGTTATTCCTGGTTCCTTGCTGAAACAAAAAATAGAGAAGCTCTCGATAAGTAAGTACCAACTACATACATACATACACGAATTATTCAAATATTCATTGAAAATGTATTCATTATATCATTTTCGTAACACATGCACAAGAAACACGTTCTTATTCCCTAATTTTAGAGAGAGAAACACTGCTTTTCTCCCATAGGTAGGATGTTACTCTCTCTAGGTAGCATGTTTCTTTCCCTAGAGAGATGTTTCTCTTCCTAGGGACTACGATTATTAGATGTTTGCGGCGTTTCCTAAGTAACTAGTTACGCAACCCATATTTTACAATTGTCCCGATAAGACAGTAATTTTTGTGCACTTGTTACGAAAAGTATAATATATGCTTCACGGGAGGGCGTGATTATCCCTTGTGTGAAGTTAGCAAACCTCGACTTCAGCTCGAGCCTTCGGCCCTCTCTTACTTCTCGGTTTGCCAATTTCACACGCGGGAATAATCGCTTGTTTAACATACTATAACGTACTGCATTTAATATCTGATGTTATGTTTGTTTATAAGTTAATTCGGACATGAGGAATTCAATGCTGTTGAGTGCACCTTCATATCTTGTTTCGGAAAAAATAATTCCCTCCTATTCTTCCGATTTTGTACATTCTGAAGGCAATGTCTCAAAAACTGAACGAGATTTGAAGATGTACTCAACGGCATTTAATTATTCGTGCTTCAATTAACTTATAAACACATTTTCCAGCAATATTTATCTTTTTCAAAAGTATCAATAAAATTTTCTCATATTTTGACCAATATCTCAAAAACAGGAAATTGGATTCAGCGGGTCAAAATACATATGTATTTAAATTTTCCACTAATATCTTTGAGGGCCGTGGTTTGACGGCTGGTAACCGCACTTCACGCGAAGAAATATATCACTTACCGAGATCTGCTTAGGCAGAGTGCCACACGCAGTAATGGGTAAATGGCGTGATGATATATTTATATGATATATTAAATTTTCGTTCCCGGCTTGGAAGAATAAAATAGAATAGAATAGAAGAACCCACTAATACAAGTCATGTCACTCAAATCTTCATTCATATCAATTCAATCATTTGTTAATTACTGCACAATCTCTCAAATAGCAATATTTTTTTAATTACTTTGTTAATGAAAGACTAAATTAGAGTTTTGGAATGCTTTAAATAGTGACATTGAATGTACCAAAATAAGAAAAGTAGTATAGGAGTATTCAAATTTAAGAAATGCATTAATTAAAAATAAACCAATTAAATTAATTAATTTCTTAAATGAATGCAGCAGTTATGCAATTATAAATATCAGTAGATAACATATCATTTTATCGGAACAGCACTCGCGTTTGCAAATATTAAAATTGGAATATTTTTTTCTAGATTTCTCAACTTTCTTCGCAGCGAAGACAACACTTTCATCGTATCTTATAAGCAGTTACTTGAGTGGTCTAGAAACCCGACGGAGAAGTTCTCCTCCTGTCAAAAAGTCTCTGCACCAGCGTGCCGTATTCAAGATTGCCGTTACAGTCCAGATTGGGGACACAACGTTAGCGTTGAACACAATATTGGCGTTTGCGGACCATGTCCAAATACGTACCCTTGGTTGAATAATCCTTTGGGAAAATTATAACTATTATTTAATGTGTTATACAAATTGTTGTAATATTGTTATATAGTATTTATTTGAAAAGAGAATAATAAAAATATTGGTTACAATTTCTTGGTCTTACTATATCGGATCAAATCGTTGATTTGTGTATGAAATTGAGAAGATTAATTATAATATAATTTATTTTCCAAAAAAGAACATGTATACATGTGTTGGAAAAACAGTGGTAATAATAAATTAGTACCAACAATATGTTGGGTATGTGAAAGATACTCGTATGTCGAATGAAAGATTAATGAAACACAAATTTTTGGTTGAACCGGTTCAAAAATAGAAAAATTTTAAATGATGTTTCTATATAAATGAGGGCACGGGAAGTTCACTCGTTCAAACCGCATTTCAATATCTCTTTTAGTTTTTGAGTTATAGCGATTTTTAACTTTTTTTAAATCTCAACTTTGAGAGCTTATATCTCGAAAACTAAAAGAGATATTGAAATGCGGTTTAAACGAGTGTATTTCTCGTGCGTTACTTAACTTCTATGGAAATTTTGAAAATTTTGAAAATTTGGCAATTTTTTTTGAAATTTTTCTTCATCAATATTTAAAAAAGTTGAAGAGATAATGAAAATCTGAAAACACCAGTGGATTCCTCGCGTGAAAATACATAGGTATGTAAATTTTCAGAATAAAATTCGGACGGATACATTTTTTATTACAAAAAATCGAAAATAGCCCATTTTTTTAAATTTCCTAAGGGGTACCCCTTGGCGTTTTTACGGATTTAGGCCATTTTTCGATTTTTTGTAATAAAAAATGTATCCATGAGAATTTTGTTGTAAAAATTGGCATACCTATGTATTTTCACGAGAGGAATCCGCTGGTGTTTTCAGATTTTCATTATCTCTTCAACTTCTTGAAATATTGATGTAGAAAAATTTCAAAGAAAATTGTAAAATTTCAAAATTTTCAAAATTTCCATAGAAGTTAAGTAGTGCACGAGAAATACACTCGTTCAAACCGCATTTCAATATCTCTTTTAGTTTTCGAGATATAGGCTCTCAAAGTTGAGATTTAAAAAAAAGTTAAAAATCGCTATAACTCAAAAACTAAAAGAGATATTAACATGCGGTTTGAACGAATGAACTTCCCGTGCTCTGATTTATATAGAAACATAATTTAAAAATTTTCGATTTATGAACCGATTCAACCAAAAATTTGCATAAAATATATCATCATGCCTTTTAACCATTACTGAATGTGGCACTTTGGCTTAGTAGATCTCAGTAAGTAATATAGTTATACTTGTAAACTGCAGTTACCAGCCGTCAAACCACGACTCAATATCTCATTTCAACCAGTGGTGTTTCTAGGGTATGTGTCGCCCCTCCCTCATTGCGAGAATAATTTTGATAAAAGTGTGTAAATAGGTATCTGTGAAGTACATTATAGAATCACAAATATTTAATTAATTAAAATAATAAAAGTCATGTTCTTATATCTTCGACATAAATTTGATAGTAGATTTATATCTGCTGATTAGTAGAATTAATTTTAGTACACCTTTATTTGTATTTATATTCAAATATCATTCTTAATACTGCAATTGATAATTATTTACAGACACTGAAATATCATTATTGGTGGATGCTGCTCCCAAAGTTTTTTCCCCGATTGAAAGTTCATAAAATCCCGGGCTGGCCAGATATTTATTTATTTTTGTTAGCATGTTTCTCTCCCTAGAGAGATATTTCTGTCCCAAGAGACCAAGATTATTAGCTGTTTGCGGCGTTTCCTAGGTAGCTAGTTGCGCAACCCATATTTTACATTTGTCCCGATAAGACGGTAATTTTTGTGCACTTGTTACGAAAAATATAATATGCTTCACGGGAGGGCGCGATTATCCCTTGTGTGAAGTTGGCAAAACGAAACGTATGCGAGGGCCGAATCGCTTGTTTCCCTCCCTTGATGCATAACATACTATTTTTTCAAACAAAGAAAATAAATATTTAATTATTGATCTAATAATATACACCTAATTATTTTACAATTCGCATTTATTAATATGACATTTATTACTGTTAGCGTAATTTTTAAACTTAAGGTCTTTATTTCTTAATTGATTATGTTTTCTACTTCATTCTAGCGTTTAGGTGGATTACGAGTGCTGTTGGATAAGAACTTCATTTAAATAGCTAATTAACTATGCATTTCATTCCAGTTTATGGTGAGATTTGACAGTGAGTGGTTGTATATCGTGTTGTGTTAGGAGGGAGATTGCTTGAGAACGAATTGGTGAGTTGAGTCAAGTGGTGTTACCACACGTGGTGTATGAGTATGTGATCCTATTCCTTGTATATGCTGCGGTCACTCCAGGGAAGTCCCCTGCGGGGTTGACGGGGAGTGACAGCCAGGTATACAGCCAACGAAGCACGACCCGCTAGCCCTCGTGCCAACGGTGCCCTGCCTGCCATCTATAGTGTTATCTCAGGAGGTGCCCAACGTTTCGCTAACACCCCGCGATTGCGGGTGGAGTGTGGGTTTCTACTTGGCTTTCAATCCACACTCCCTGTGCCCAGGTGGGTGGGTGTTGAGCACTGGTTCTGGTCACTCTGGTTGGCGCTGTCCTTGAGACGACTCTCAGAGTGACGTGTTGTTGTATGTGTTATTTTGAGCGATCACCTGTTGAGTGATTGTGGGTGTGTGTGTGGTGGCAGTTGATTCCTCACTGAGTAACTTCTTATGTTATTTCTCTTTTCAGCTGGCTAACCGCGCACCAGAGTACCGCTGAGGCAGCATCCGCTCCGTCGTCATCCTTACGTTGACTTGTAGTATTTAGTTTAGTAATTAGACGGGTTAGATTTATATCTGGTTTTAATATTTTATTTCAGCCCTAACCAAATTCATTCTTTTTAATATTACGTTCTTTCGGATAATTTTAGACATCTCGCAATTTTCTATTTCTCATTCATTTAAATTGAAACATTTACTTCCGTCTCAAGCTACTAATAAGAATAAAGAACGTAGACACTTGATGTAGTTTCACAAAATTAATTTTGTCTACGTTCTTTATTCTTATTCATAATGTTTCACCAAGTGCCAACGGCTCATACTTTTGATATTATCAAGCTACTAACTTTCATACTCGTACAAAATGAGTATTATTCCATGCTTGTTATACTAGTTATATGTATGCGGCTTGTGAAATAATTTACAATATTATATAATTAAATATAATATCACTAGTTAGATGATAATTAAATATTATATCAAAGCAACATATTGATAAACTCATTAGATTCTAATATAAATAACAATTTCTATCATAATTCTGTAAAAATGCAGCTTAATTGCTTTATCAGATAACGTTGCACTTCTTGTAAGCGTGTTATCGTGCAGTATATAAAGGTATCTGTACTGTTATAATTTTATGACATTCAAGTAAACTCTTTAACAAAATGTGGTCTGTAAAAGTGTTTCTGTTTTCTGTGTTGGTCGTTTTAGTTGCAGCTGACAATTGTGCTGTAGATAATTGTCAATTGCCTCAATGTCGGTGTTCAGGAACAGCACCAAGTGTAAACGGAAAAATACCACAGGTACATAATAATTTATAAATATATAATCACGACTTTTAAACTATAGGGTGTGTCGTAGTCAGAGATGTGCATCTACGTGTAATCTTTAATTGTCGACATCTACACGTAGACAATACGTCGACAATTCTAGCGACGTAGACAATGTACACAATGTAGATAATTCATCTGACAGTTGTAAAATTCAACATAACCTAAATTTATTCCTTTGTAACTATTACATGTATTCGTATTCGTGAGCTCGGGTCATTATCGGTCTTTATATAATAAAACTAATAAAGCAAGTGCTCGTACATTACTAGACGAATGTCAGTCTTGGGTCTTGGGCGAATTGTCATATTTTTAAAATCGATCAACGCGCCATCTCACCAGACGGAGTTTTCTTTGGCGCTATTTTTAACAGTAACCAGTTGACAAATTTTGAACGTTTTGCCCTAACCAACTAATTTTTTTCATGTAATCCCTAGAATAAAAATAAAAATCTCTACCAACATTTACAATTCCCTAGTTCTAGGGATACAATTTTAATATGACTTAAGTGAACACAGGTGTTTTCATTGTCTACATAGTCTACATTATTTACCTGAAAAATGAAGACGTAGACTACATGATTGTTTACACGTAGAGAATTGCGTAGATTACTTGCAGTAGACTACACGCACATCCCTGGTCGTAGTATATATTTGTAAGTTTCTTTCAAACCAGTGGCAATGTTTACTTTATGTAAAGTGCTATTAATTTTGAGAATTTTGAAAAACTACTATCAGCTTCATAATCAGTACATTGAGTACTATAATAATTTTTCAAAGAGTCTTAAATGCAGCAGTACATAACATAACTATTGAATTGCAGCTGGTGGCTTTGTCGTTCGACGACTCGGCATCGAAACTGATCTCGGATAACTTCTACGAGAAGGTGTTGTTCAACAGGAAGAACCCGGACAATTGTCCCATCAGCGGCACTTTCTTCGTACCCCACGAATATTCTGATTATAGTGTTGTTAACAATTTGTACAATAGAGGATTTGAAATTGGATCGCACTCCATCACGTAAGTTATCAACCTTCGCCAAACATTCCTATCTTCACATACCACTTTTATCTCATATGTATATATATATATATATATATATATATATTTTTAATCCTACGCTAAATAGGTAACTTTTGATTGCAAAGTTCATTATTAGTTTTTTTGTTGTTATATTCATAATAATTTAAAATTATAATTAGTTTTTTTTTGAACGAACGTCCGAGGTTTAGTTAGTCGATTCTTAAAACAGTAAAGCTGATTTAAATATCTAAAGCTATAAAACTAAATAAGTTGAACAAATTGATTAGAATTAAATTGTATATTTATAAAATGGGGTAGGTGGCTCAGTGGTATCGAGTCGGCCTGTGGATCTTGAGAACCCTGGTTCGATCCCCACAGCCGACAAACAATTTTCACCAATTTAAATCTACCCCTGTGGCTCCTCCACCACTTAATATACTTACCGAGATCTGCTTAGGCGGAGTCTCACACCTAGTAATGGGTGAAAAGCGTGATGATATATTTATTTATTTATTTTATATTTTTATAATAATGTAGAAACAAAATTTAATTTTACTACTTTAAATTTGCCTCTGTAAAATTTGTTTTTTATGGCGTCATGACTGAAATAATTTACATTAATTCGCTGTTATTAAGATCGACGGGACTAAAATTAACTTTTTCTCCCGTTAATAATAACATTGGAAATAAGTCTCCCATTGTTAAGAATGTAAATATAATTAATTTCAATCTTTCATTTATTCATTTTGAAGTTTTATATTATTTAAAAGAATAAGTGTTTGTTTAAAATATTGGGGTACTGGAAAAAAGTAAATATACCTTGTGTGAGAAGTACATACATACATACATAACATCACGCTATATCTCATTAAATGGGGTAGCACGAACCCGTCAACATTCTCATCCTGACACACGATACTCGAATCGACCACATTAACACTTCCTCCATACAAACTCTTTCTTTTCTCACAACCAAAATCCATCAACACACAACAAACATTAATCCATTCGCTAGTGTACACTGCGCTTGTTTCTGAAGATGGTCTTCACGCAATTGCAGGTAAACACTCGAAACATCTAACCAATTAATCTAAAATCAAGAATCATACGCTTGTCTTCATTCATCATATATCTTTGTTATTAATAACTTCAAAGTGTGAGAAGTGGGTTTATATTATACGATAATCTCTTATAAGGTTGTAGTAGTTAATGTATTTTATCATATTAGAAAGTTTTCTTGTATCAAAGATTATCGCGATTTTCACCAATGTTTTCTCGTAGTAAAAACTACTCCATCGCATATTGGAAAAATGCAAATGCCACCCTCATCCAGAAGGAAATGCAAGGCCAAAAGCAAATCATCGCCAAGTTCGCCAACATCTCGGAGAATGCTATTATCGGCGCCCGTATTCCCCATTTCCAACTGAACGGTGATGAGACTTACAATGGTCTCCAAGCTGCCGGCTTCGTCTACGACAACTCATGGCCCACATTATCAAAAAATCTGCTGTTCCCATACACTCTGGACTATCCTAGTAGTCAGCAGTGTCTCGTGGGCACCTGTCCCAAGAACCCGCATCCTGGATTCTGGATCGCGCCGATTAACAACTGGATGGGAATGGATGGTCAACAGTGTAACAAGCTATTGGCGTGTGTTGTTGAGTAAGTAGAAATTTAAATCCTCAAATGGAGATTGCTTTTTGTTCGTGTTATATTTGCAAAATAAATAAAATGTATCTAATATTAAGAAACAGTATACCACATAGAGTGATTTTTAAAATGGCATCAAATTGTGCCATGAAAAACAAAGATAGAGATTATAGGCATCACTGAGTTTACCACAATTGGCGACATTTTTCGTTATATTCGTTATAATTAGAGATGGGCGAATATCAAATTTCTCGAATTCGAATATCGAATACGAATATTAATCAGATCTCGAATATTCGAGGTACTCGAATATTCGAATACTCCTAAAAGTTAATTAATTTATTATTAATAGTTATTTAATTATGTCCTTTTCATTATTTCAATGAAATTATTAAGATAAAATAAAATTAAAGCAAAAAGTACAAACAAAGAAGAAAAAGACGAAAACTTCAAATGTTGACGAAAAACAAATTTGAAATATGGTACGTCTTCATGGTTTTGAAACAAAATATCTTTGTTATTAATAACTTCAAAGTATTGTAATAGCTTTAAGTTTATGTACAAATGATAAAGAAAAACATAGTCAAAAATTGAGGTCAACATATGGCGCGATATTCGAGGTATTCGAATGTTCGCTATACTGACGTTAATATTCGAAAATCTCGTATATCGAATAATGTCAATATTCGCGGCATTCGACTATTCGCGGATGATATTCGCCCATCTCTAGTTATAATAGATAATTTGTCAATTGTAATAGGTAATTAGTTTCAAATTTATTATTTTGAATCTTATTGATAATTGCAACATTTAAATGGTATAACCACAAAAGTTATTATATTTCATTCAATTACTTTTATTTCATTAAAAATATAACAAAAGGAGACATTGTTCGTTGTCAATTATAGTAGTTAATTACCTAATTAATTACAGACATATTTTTTTCTCATGACACGATTTGATGCCATTTATTCATATAATTTACAATTTACTTTTCTGTTTATATTTAAAAGCAACGGAAGATATGGAGTAGGTGGCTTAGTAGTAACATTTGATTGCCATAGCCGACAAACAATGTTCACCCTAATAAATGACCCATGTGGCGTAATCTGCTACTACAGAGTGCCACATCCTGTAGGGTCAAAGTAGTGATGATATATTCCTTTTTAATTTGTTTTAGAAGACATGTTTTAATAATTCAAATAACTCGTAATTATTAGCCAAATATGACATTTTTTGTAAAGATGTACATTAATTCACTTTAGTTTATATATTTTCCAATCTTTATTTCCTTTTGATTTGAAACAAATTTTCAGTGAAACTGATCCTAAATCTGTATGATGTGTTTACGATGTTCCATTGTTGTTGTAGGGGAAATTCAGATGAACTATTCGATTGGATGATGAGCAACTTTGAAAGGAACTACAATCTTTCGAGGGCCCCCGTGAGTCTGCTCATTAACTATGCTTGGTTTACTTTCACTGATAATAGTCTGGACGCTCTTCAGAAGTAAGATTTTTTTATTTCCTAACACGAAATGAGATACACGAAGCAACATTCACTCAAAATTTACTCATTAAAACTTTTCTATTTCCTTCTTACACATAAGTTCATCTATTTATTCCCACAATCTCAATTTCATTAACACATACTTTTCACATATCAAAACCATCGTGTCATCCATGTTTTCTATTTAGGTTCTTGGACCACATTAAGACATTGAATGACGTGTTCGTGGTATCCAACGAGAAAGTCCTTGAATGGATCAAGAATCCTGTGCCCCTGGAAAATTTCAGTTCGTGCCCAGCGAAGCGCGATCCTAAAGATTGCGATTATATCAACTGTAAGCTACAGAATGAAGAGGGCTCTGATCGGTACATGGGATCGTGTGTTCCTTGCCCCAAATACTATCCTAGCATCGGAAATCCAATGGGAAATTAGGAAATATTGCGTAAATTATATATGTATAACTTGGATGTGTTAATAAAATATTTTAAATATTTAGTGGGTTTTTAATTTTTATAAATGAAATAAATATAGCTTCACAACTTTTATCTATTACTATGTATAAGTGATATATTTCTTCACGTGAAGTGTGGGTACCAGCCGTCAAATCACCGCCTACAAAGATGTATTGTTTTTTGTTGCCTGTAGAAATCGAACCCGGGTTGTTAATCGATACCACTGAGCCACCTACCCCATATTAATGTTCGACAGCGTGATATTTTCGTATGTATGTACTCGTAAGGTGAATTATTATGACAAATGCACAATTCATACATGGCAAGCTGGCAACTTTGCTACAAGCGACAGTTTTCTGTTGTTTCGCAAGGGGTTGCTTCTACTTGGTAGCCAGGTCACGCACGACAGCAGCACCGCCCGCGTCTTTATTGGGAAGTTCGCTGCAGGTCGTTTTTGCGCGCGAACATCACATTTTTCACGTTCTGTGAAACGTCGCGTAACAGCGGTGATGGGAAAAGTTGTCGTTCACTGGATGACATCTCGGTACAATAGATGGAGCGTTACTACATTGAAATATACGTGGAATATTTGATTAAGAACTTTTAAAAAACACAATTTAGGTTACAAGTAACCGACTAAACGAAAAACCGATTTTCGAGTTACAGTTTTCGAATAGGATAATCAAAACACAATAACAGTAAAATATCTTAAAACCAATCTATTTCATATTTATGAAACTATAAAAATATAACAAAATAAATGAAGTAGTAAATAAGCCGAGAGAATTAATTTGCAAGTAATAAATGGGTTACTGGGCTTTTTTTCTATAAATAATTTAATTGACGACGCTTCGGGAGCTGTAGGCTCATCTTCAAGTCAAGTAAGTAGTAATATTTTTAAATTACATAGTCGGCAAGGCTTTCTAATTGTTAAAAATAACATTTATAATTCTAGAGCTAATATTATTAAGTTGTGTGATTATTAAAGGTAATCATACTTGTAGTTTTTGACTAAAGTTAATTTATATTATGACAGAAAAATTCTGATGACGCCTGGATTCGAACCAGGGACCTTCCGCATACCGGGCAGAGATGCTAACCGCTAGTTCGAATCCAGGCGTCATCAGAATTTTTCTGTCATAATATAAATTAACTTTAGTCATTTATAATTCTGTTTAAAATCATGGTTTGAGTCTGTAGAAATAATGTTAGCGGTAATCGAACGAGTTTCCAAATCTATATTTCAACACATTTATACGTTATCTATTTCTGAATCGGGTAATAAAATATCTGATGTGGACACCACATGACTTCCTTGTACACGTATTAAACTATAGATATTTTTTTAATTGCACATATTTGACATTAAATCTTTTATTTTTTGTTCTAATCCATAGCAAACTTAATTTAAAAAAAAATCTAAAAATATATAATATTTAAATTTAGATATCTCGTTTATGCAAAAAGCTAATTTAAAAATTCTTGATGTGCTAGACGCAGAATTTAATTCTCTAAAACTTTTATTTGCAGCATTCCTTTCTAAAATTAAAATAATACCATTTTTTTCAAGGAAAACTGTTAGCAGCTTCATGTAATGTGCCACTTCCGGTTAGTCTATTTTAACCAAAATCTATTATGTTATTTCCATTGATATATGCCAAATTTGGAAAGTTTTAAATTATATTTGAATATAGTTTTTCATGAAAATCTATTATAGGTTTCAAGTAAAGTACCACTTCCGGTAGTTGTATAATGACCAAAAAGGGAGGTGCACAACTAGATGTTATAACAGTCCTAAATATAAAGTTTCAATTTTCTACGGCTTACCGTTTTTGAGTTATGCGAGATACGTACGTACGTACAGACGGCATGACGAAATTAGTCAAAATGGATTCAGGAAGGGCCAAAACACCTATTTCCGTTGAAATCTGAGAACCGAAATTTTTTGCGATTACAATACTTCCTTTACTTCGTACAAGGAAGTAAAAAATCGTGCCATGAACAAAATTATATCTGAAATTAATTAGGTAATTATCTATCATAATTGGCAACGATGAATATCATTGATTACTCAATTTAGAAGGACTTTTGTGTCTTGTTTCGTTGATAATAAATAAAACTCATCTATATAAATTACCGAACAATTTAATTAATTTTTTAATATGTTCACAAAGTATAGAAATTACATTTTATATTTTACAAGCTTCAATCTAATCAAATAGAAATATTAAAAAAATTATCAATATTTAATATTCGATATGAACAAATTAGATA
The DNA here is from genome assembly GCA_947425015.1 of Pterostichus niger. NCBI lineage: Eukaryota > Metazoa > Arthropoda > Insecta > Coleoptera > Carabidae > Pterostichus > Pterostichus niger. The sequence goes on from OX380339.1 coordinate 37,156,990, forward strand.
AACTAAATAAAAGACCGGTGATCCATTTTATAAATATATATCTTGTAGCATCTTCCGTCCACTGACTCAAATAAGACTGATGTAACTATGGTCTCGAAGAGCAGCAAGGAGGACAAAAATGTAAAGTGGGACGACAAGGTATGCAAGGATCCCGACACACAGTAGTACAACAAACGGGACAAGTGGGACATACTGCGCAAGGGGGTGGTTGACAATCAGGCCAACATATCCCAGGAGTACAAAATTTGGGTGATCTTGGAGCACGCGGATGTCGTGGTGGGCGTGGGTGAGCGGGTGGTCTGGGCGGGTGCGGGTACGCTGCAGGTCTAGGACTGCGAGGAGAATGAGGGGAACGAGGAGAACGAGGAGCACGTGGCGGGCGAGGCGCGCTTCCGTCGCAACAAGGAAGACAATATACACCAACAGGACATATTGTACAAGGAGATAGTTGACAATCTATCCCTGGTCGTAGCGCATCGGGTGCTGTAACAAAATTACATACAAGCAGCGTAGACTTCCACGGTCTGAGTCATTAAAATTAAACGAGTTCCGGGTTTGGACCGTGTCAAAATTCGAGTGAGGGCTCGACGTTTCGCTCGCCATCGTAGGGAGCTTCTTCAGGAGGAAGAGAAGAAAGATCAAGGTTACCCGACGTGTAAACCACGCTAGACGCCAAGCTGTCTGGAAACCCTTATTGCGCAGTGAACCATCTTTACCTGACTCTAACCAATGAACCTTCCTAACCAATCATCCGACACGTCTTTCTCTATATACACTCTTTCTTCCTTCTACTCTTCGAAGATCGCTCTTGGCCTCTAGCGTGGTTTACACGTCGGGTAACCTTGATCTTTCTTCCCTTCCTCCTGAAGAAGCTCCCTACGATGGCGAGCGAAACGTCGAGCCCTCACTCGAATTTTGACACGGTCCAAACTCGGAACTCGTTTAATTTTAAATTACATACACTTGTTACAAACTACAATTATTATTATTACTTATTATTTGTAGAAATGACATTCCCTTCATTTAGTTTAGTTGTGACAGTAACCGTTTCCCATAGGTTAATGAATATATCTTATACATCAATTCAAAATAATTAATTGGTAAATGTCTTCGAAATTATTACGAACATTTGAATTTAATTATAATTCATATAAAAATATTCAAATTGTATATTTATGTCAGAATGAAATATTATTTTCTTCCATTATTATTTATTTTTAATAAGTATTTGTAAAGAAAAACGTTGAGTATATTTAATTAAAAATAGTGAATTTAAATAAAAATTATTATATTGTTTATAATGGTGATAAAATAATTAATAAATTCTATACTTACTATGCAATGATACAATGACCATAAGAATTGTAAAAATTTGTAGATACATTTCGAATTAATTTAATTCTTCATCAAGACAAAATGAAACTATTACAAAATTTTAAAATACTTTCTTATATATAAATAACAATAAAAATTATAATTACATTTTTCAATTGAAACTCTATTAATAAAAATTAATAATATACTAAAATTTAAATATTCATAATTACTTATTGTTTTAACGCCAAATTAAACAAATAATTAATAATAAAATAATTCGATTAAAATTTTACAAAATTCAAAATAGAATAATCTATTGTTTTAATGCTAAATTAAACAAATTATAATTATTAGTAAATTAATTGAAGTTCTGTGGTTCATTAAATTTTAATAATTTGTACATTTTATTTTAAAAATATATGTTCTACTCGTACTTATAGACAAGTTCAAAGGTGAATTTAAAAATAAAGATTCAATATAGGTATATCAATATTTTCTTTTCGTTATAAAGTATCCGAATATTTGATACATTTACTTACTTTTATGAGATTATAATTCAAGTTTATAAAATAAAAGTTACCAACCAAAATTTTTTATATACAAATTGCCCTATATTGATTCGGTTTAAAATACCGCAGATTTTTTTAAATTTTATTTTATAAAAGTATAAATAACTCATTTTAACGCACGGGTCCAGGTTTAAAAAACTTCTTCTTGAATATAGTATTTTGTACTAGTGTTATTAAAATAGCATTGAAAGTACTGATTTCCATTGCGCTTAATCACTTGTTGATAAGCCGTCGCTTTGTACGTTTTAGTCACGGCTTAAGGGATTAAGCACGGGATGAAGTTAGCTTCAGTCATATGTCCTTGTAACTTAACATTAACTAAAAGAGATATTGAAATGCGGTTTGAATGAGTGTACTTCTCGTGCTCTGAACTATATAGAACCATATAATAAAAATTTTGACTTTTTGAACTGGTTCAACCAAAAATTCACATCTGCATGTTTATATGTTAAAATTCTGGTCATTCTTGGCCATGGTAGTTCTGCAATAGCATATCCTAATAAACTACACATTTTAAGCCGTTAAGTACAGTAACCAGTTGTCAAATCACAACTACCAAAAAAGAAAATTTTATTTAGTTTAAATAGGAATTTTAATTCAATAACTGTTCAAAATTACCCCCATTTACCTGTGAACAATAGCCTAAACGATTATAAAATGAATTTATAGCATTATTTATTTGCTCTGGAGGAATCTCATACGATGCAACACTAATTCTACGTTTTAATTGTTCTACACTCATTCTACCACCATTATAAAATTTATTTTTTAAGTGGCCCCAAAGAAAAAAATCGTTTGGCGCAAGATCTGATGACCTTGCAGGCCACTCCACTTTTGCACCTCGTCCTAGCCATCGTTGGGAGAATATCCGGTGCAGATAATTTCGTACATTTTGTTGGAACCACACTTCCTCAATATGTACTCAATATTACTCTCTCTTGTAACAGCTCTAAATAATTTTACCCATTTAAATTTCCATCTATATAAAAACGCCCCACTATTTGATCCCCTATTAACCCGGTCTGATTTTGAAAGAGGACAGTTTTATTACTTTGACAACTATAGATGACAGCAATGTTATTTTCCCTATGTTTACTTTTAAAATAAACGCTCTAATGCATTGTTGTCAAACTTTGTAACTGTAACTATGGTAATGGCATATCCCTATGTTTACTGATAAAAAAACTCCCTGTATATTCTTACTCTCCAATGACAAATTGACAAATGTAGCCAAAAAAAACAATTAAAATTATTCGAAACATATTAGATTTGTTGATTGTTTCATAAAAAGAACGAAATTAATACTTTTATTTCAGGACTACGTATATATACAACAATTAAAAAAGTAATTTGTTTTTACTTTAATCAAAAGTTTGCACGTGCTAATTTTAAATCAATTATTTCCAAATTTTAATTTGTGTTGTTAATTAAATTTTAGTTGTAGGTACTTTTAATTAATATTGTTTAATTATACCTTCTTAATTTATATTACAAATGAAAAGTGTCTAACTTATTTTTAAATTTATAAGATAATGATTCACTTTGAATTAAAACCAATTTATTTTGAACTTCCATTATCTTTATTAGTGAAAAAAAAAATACTTTTTATAAATTGTTAAAAGTAATTTTTTTTCACTAATAAAGATAATGGAAGTTCAAAATAAATTGGTTTTAATTCGAAAAGTGTCTAGTTTGTTATTTAAGATGTTCTTTTTTTCTTAAATCAGTTCATCACACGACGTGTTGTTATATATAAAGAAATAACCAATATATTGTAAATATTTTTACCACTCAGTAATATATAAGGAAAGCAGGAACGATATATTTATTTTATTCAAAATATTGGTACAAATATATAAAAAGTTTCAAAGAGTAATATAATACATATTTAAATATTTGAAAATCTGTATTACAACACTAGAAACAATTTTATACAGGTGGTGGCTGCGACACCGGAATATAGTATTTTATCATTTCCTGCTTTCCTAATTATATTACAGAAAAATGCTTCAAATAAATGTTGTAGACCATAAAATTTAACATTTAAACCGATAAACAGAATTAATTTTTCATGCTTCACAACGACAGAATTTAAATTGAAAATATTTTTTCTCTAAAATAATAAGAAAAGCGAGAAATTATAAAAATATAGTTTAACACGTTAAAGTCCTATTTTCCGGTATCGCGGTCACCACCGTGTATGCGTAATACAAATATCCCGATTTATTAAAATGATTTTTTTGTAAATTATTAATAGTGTTAATAAATTGCGGTTATTAATAATAAATAACCCAGTTTTTTACTTCCTTGTACAAAGTAAAGGAAGTATTGTAATCGCGAAAATTTTCGGTTCTCAGATTTCAACGGAAATAGGTGTTTTGGCCCTCCCTGAATCCATTTTGACTAATTTCGTCATGCCGTCTGTACGTACGTACGTACGTACGTACGTATCTCGCATAACTCAAAAACGGTAAGTCGTAGAAAATTGAAACTTTATATTTAGGACTGTTATAACATCTAGTTGTGCACCTCCCTTTTTGGTCATTATACAACTACCGGAAGTGGTACTTTACTTGAAGCCTATAATAGATTTTCATGAAAAACTATATTCAAATATAATTTAAAACTTTCCAAATTTGGTATATAAGACTACTATATCAATGGAAATAACATAATAGATTTTGGTTAAAATAGACTAACCGGAAGTGGCACATTACATGAAGCTGCTAACAGTTTTCCTTGAAAAAAATGGTATTATTTTAATTTTAGAAAGGAATGCTGCAAATAAAAGTTTTAGAGAATTAAATTCTGCGTCTAGCACATTAAGAATTTTTAAATTAGCTTTTTGCATAAACGAGATATCTAAATGTAAATATTATATATTTTTTGATTTTTTTTTAAATTAAGTTTGCTATGGATTAGAACAGAAAATAAAAGATTTAATGTCAAATATGTGCAATTAAAAAAATATCTATAGTTTAATACGTGTACAAGGAAGTCATGTGGTGTCCACATCAGATATTTTATTTATATAACACACTTAATTACATATCAATATATTTATAAAAAATAAAAGTAAATGTTATTTTGTCAAGATCGAAATAAATACCTTCCAACACTAGCCGGCTCCAGCTAAACAACAAGGAGGGCACTTTTTAACAGTGGGAGGACACGGAGGACAAGGTGGTCCTCGACAAGTGCCCTTGTAACAGGGTGGCAAAACTGGATGAGGAGGAGGACAACGCAACGGATTCATGCTGGGTGCACATGGATCACAAGGGTCATATGTTCGACAAGGAATACATCTTCTTCTGGCTTCTGGAGCTATAACAAAATACCCAAAACTCGTACACTGGCTAATTCATTCATTTAAAAAATTAATCACAAAACACTATCAATTCAAATCTTATAGAGAAAATACAGGTTGTTTTCATGTTTTGGATCATAGAATAAGCACATTTTTTTAAGTAAAAATTGTTTAAATGTGAGGAGATGAAAAAAAATTCCTTGATGAAAATAATAATTGACAACGTATCGATCCTATTTTTGCATTATTTTCAAGTCTAAAATATATAAAAATGTCGTCACAATCTTTAATTGCAAAAGTTTAAAAAATAATTTATCAAAATAAATTAAGCTTACATACAAAATTGAAAAAAAAAATAATCCAAATAATATTATAACAAAACAAAATTACAACAGGTCGCAAACTAGAATCAAAAATGTTATTATTAATTTAAAATATGATTTTTTTGCAAAGTGGCAATATTATGATTGGTTCAATATTTAAAGACTGTTTTATTCTGAATAATAATAAAATAATAATATTTTCTTACTCTTTAATGACAAATTAACGAATAAAATTAAAAACAAGATTGAAATTATTCGAGACATTTTAGGTTTATTGAAAATGTTTCAAAAATAGAATGAAAATAAACCTTTTAGGTTTACGCATATATACAACAATTAACAAAAAGTAATTTATTTTTCAATTTAAATTAATATTCGAGCATGGTCACTTATTTTCTGCTTAATTACATAAATAATTAAAAACTAATAATTTGTATTGTTCATATAATTTTAATTAGTGCTACTTTTTAAATGTAATTAATACTTATTATTAACAAAATGGTATAGTATTAAATTAATTAAATCCTTAGATATGAGGTGGGGGACACATGAGGAATTCTTAATGTGAAATGAAGTTTGTTTGCAGTAGCCATGGAGTTAGGACAACAGTGTTAAATAACTGTGTGGCAGTAGCAAACAAATAAATAAATATTACGTTACTGTTAAAACAGCACAATGATACAATTACAAAACTAATTGTATAAAAAGTATATTAAACTAATTTCTGATTGCTTGCCCTAAGAAAGTTAAACTTTTGGTACTACTGGACTGGTAGGTAACAATTTCATATATACTTTTTAATAATGTAACATATGGATTATTTTACATGATTGTAAAGCAAATTTGATGCACTTTTCAAATTGGTAAAAAAATATAGTATGTTCCATTTGAAATTTCAAAGTTGATATTAATTACTAACAAACCGGAAATGATATCATGAATGTACATCCGTCATCAACTAGCTTACATGTTGCTGTATAAATCATGTTATATGAAAGAAATTGCTAAGTTGATAAATAAGCGAGATATTTGCTGAGTCTATTAAAACATAACACCCTGTATACAAATAATTAAACATTAAAATTGATTGAATGAAAATTAAAATTGTGTAACAGTTCTTTCAATGATTAACATTTTTATTAAGTAAGGAATATACTGACTGTGTCAAAAATTAGGCCACTTTCCGAAAAATATTATTAAATCAATTACTGACATATTACAGATTTAAAAAGTGTGTCAAATTAAAATATTATTTTTCCATTGTAATCGGAAATGACTCTAAATTTCTAATGTTAAATGGAGCACCAGTACATTTTTCAAAATTTAAGTCCTGTATACCATTCTGAAATTAAAATTTTATAATAAATTCATATATCATTATAAATCAGAGTAATTTAATTTATTAGACCTATTCAAATATGTAAGTTGCCTCAGAAAACAATGCATAAATACTACACTGGTGTGTATGACAGTTAATTAATTTAGTTTTTGTATCAAGATTCCACCAACAACAATTAAAAATTTAATGAACACAGTAAATCAAACCTTTCATAGTATTACACTGCAAATAGTATAGATGTTATGGAACAATTAGAAGAGTTAGTCTTTTTATTCAATAATGTTTGTGTTTCACTGAATTTGTTTATTTTATTTTATGTTTTATTTCATAGGTAACTTGTTAACTTACATACATACCTTTTCAGATGCGCGACCCGCAATCAAATTTTGAGACCCCTTATATATATACAGGGTGAGTCTGGGAAGACGCCCCCCCCCCCTTTAACTTTTTTATTATGAGTAATAGAAAAAAATGGTTCAGATGAAAGTTTTATTATTTTAAATATACTATTTGATGGCAGATGTAGATATTTTTTATAAAGTCAGGTTTACAAGATACGACTATCAACTTTTATTTTTTAAATAGCAACCTATAATTATTTTACTAAAATAAAAACCGCCATTTTTTTCTCTTTTCAACGGTGTATTAGTTTTTATTAATGTATCTGAAAAAATTCGAGAAAAATAAGAAAATTGAGAAATACTAGAAATAATTTTTATACAAATATTATAGGTGGCTATGTGAAAATAATTTGTTTTAAGTTGTTTTTGTTACTGAATTTGTTGCTTTAGTTTGTTAAGTTGTATAACACTGTTACATTTTGTTTATTTTCACATAGCCACCTATAATATTTGTATAAAAATTATTTCTAGTATTTCTCAATTTTCTTATTTTTCTCGAATTTTTTCAGATACATTAATAAAAACTAATACACCGTTGAAAAGAGAAAAAAATGGCGGTTTTTATTTTAGTAAAATAATTATAGGTTGCTATTTAAAAAATAAAAGTTGATAGTCGTATCTTGTAAACCTGACTTTATAAAAAATATCTACATCTGCCATCAAATAGTATATTTAAAATAATTAAATTTTCATATGAACCATTTTTTTCTATTACTCATAATAAAAAAGTTAAAGGGGGGGGGGGCGTCTTCCCAGACTCACCCTGTATATATATATATAAAATGAAATGAAATAGTTATTTTTGATAAGTGCTTTTTGTTGTGGGCTTTTATCGCAGATCGAGACAAAAAAGTCATTCTAACGCGCCAAAAGACAAGAATTTCGCCCTCAAAGTATAAACAATATTTTATCTACAACTATCAAAAAAGAATAACGACATAATTATTAATTTATTTGAGTAAATTGATGGAAAACAATCAAAAATAATATGAATATGGTACTATTGATGTGTTGTATAAATAAATAAATAAATATATCATCACGCCTTTTACCCATTACTGGATGTGGCACTCTGCCTAAGCAGATTTCGGTAAGTGTTATATTTTTTCGCGTAAAGTGCGGTTACCAGCCGTCAAATCACGGCCCCCAAAGATATTAGTGGAGGAGGAGCCACAGAGGTAGATTTAAATTGGTGAAAATTGTTTGTCAGCTGTGGGGATCGAACCAGGGTTCTCAATATCCACAGGCCGACTCGATACCATTGAGCTATCTACCCCATCGAAGGAATATGACAAAAAATCATTTGGGAGCGTCTACGAAATACTTATTTATCTAGGATGCAAAATAGTTTGCAAAATACGAGTTGTAAATATTGCAGTATTAAATTATAATTAATGTACCAAATATTCATGTTTGGTATTATTATACCAAATGATCAAATACTTAGGTTGTGTGATTTATATGTCCAATAATTTTTTTTAAACATGAATTAATGTTGAATTAAACTATTTCTTAAAATGAAAAGTATTTTTCTATAAGATAATCATATTTTTATTTGAAAATTAGTTACAAAGTTTTGCTGAAATTCCTCATTTCTCAAATATTCTTTCATTTCTTGGTTTTAGCAAATAATTATTTCTCTTTTTTATTACATATTCACAAAATTGTCCAATTTTCCTGAAATCCCCTCCACCTAACCTACAACACGAGCTTGTCCAAAGCCATTACTTCTACTACTACTACTACCGCTACTATCAGCTCCCGATCCTTGTCCACTTGCACCCCACCCTTGTATTAATCCCCCAGGTCTTCTTTCTTCTCTACCACATCCTCCTCCAAAACCACCACCACCACCACCTCCACCACCCCTATTAAATTCTAAGTCTTTACAACAAGGGGGGCAAATTCTGACAGTGGGTGGACACGGATAACAAGGTAGTGGTCGACAATGGTTCCGGGGATAGCAGGGTGGCTTACATCGATGAATAGGAGGACATTTGATCGGAGGCCAAATGGGGCCGCATGGATCACACGGGTCCCCAGGACGACAAGGAACACATCTCCTTGCTTCTACAGCTATAACAACAAAATACCACATATTCCTAAACGCTCTAGCTAATTACTTACACATTTATAATTAACATTATCAATTTTATAGAGAAAATATAGCTTCGGAACAAATTATATGACGTACTGATTATAGAATAAACAGGACATTTTTCAAAAATGTTGAATTTTATTAAGCAGTGCGAGCTGATTAAGGGTGACGAAATTAAAAAACAATTATGTACTTGATGTTTCGAAACAAAAAATATTAATAATTGACGTAGTATTGATTCTATTTTGACATCATTTTCAAGTCTAAAATACATAAAAATGACGTTACAATTTTTAATTGCAAAAGTTTAAAAATTTATTTAACAAAATAAATTAAGCATAATACAAAAATTAAAAAAAAAACACATCAAATTACATTATAACAAAGTTGACTTGAAAATAGGCCCAAACTAGGGTCAACACATTATTATTAATTATTAAAAAAAATGAAATATTACAATATTGTAGATTGTTTAAGTAAACATTTTTAGTACTTAGTTATAGTTATATATAATATATTAATAATTAAATTATAATTATACACACTGCAATATTTCATTTATTCAATATTCAGATAAATGACAGTAGTGTCGGCCAGTAGCACTAAAAATATATACTTCTATAACTGTATCCTTAACTTTGCGAATTTAAAAAAAATATATATATTTTTTTATTATTAATAAGTCATATGCCCTTAAAATTTATTATCTTTAAGATAATAATGTATTGAATTGTTGATCAATAAAAAAATAATAATAAGTTAAATAAAAGTATAAATATAATATATTGTATATATAATCCAAAACTTACATTTAAAAGAATAGTACAATTTTAGAATAAAGATATTTATTTTGTCTTGACGAGTTTACTTCAAAATTTAAATTATTTTATTCTTAATAACAATGAAATAAAAATAATATTTTCTTACTCTTTAATGACAAATTGACGAACAAAACTAAAAAAACAATTGAAATTATTCGAGACATTATAGGTTTATTTAATATGATTTAAAAACAGAGTGAAAATAAAACTTTTAAGATTACATATATATTCAACAATTAAAAAAAGTCATTTATTTTTCAATTTAAATCAATATTTGAGCAACGTCATATTTTCTGGCTAAATTACAAATATAATTGAAAAGTAATAATTTCTATTGTTGATTATATATATATATATATACAAAGTGTAACAGCGAAACCAACGACCGCCTATATTTTCTTTATTATTATAGTTACAAAAAATATTTTAAAGAAAAGTTATAGAAGACCAAGGGGGATAAGCCTATTCGATAGAGTATTTTTATCTGAATTCAACCATGTAATCATTTTATATCCTTACATAACAAAAATATTGAGAAAATTCAATTTAAAGTTTCGATAAATTTTATTTAACATGACACAAAACAGTAGGCCATGATATATATATAATGTATTGACCCACTTTCTGATAAAGTTTCTAAATTTGTAATATGAATTTAATAGCTTTAATAATTGTGCGCTACCTGTAGATTTGAGAATCCGGGTTCGATTCCCACAGCCGACAAATAATATTTACTATGTTAAAACTACCTCTGTGGCTTCCCTCCACTAACATCTTTCAGGCTGATTTGACGGTTGGTAACCATACTTCATTCGAAGAAATATATCACCGAGATCTGCTACATATATATATATATATATATATATATATATATATATATATATATATATATATATATATATAATTTAATTAAATGCAATAAAAACAATAATAAGTAGTTGATTTAGTTTCAAAGTAAATAAAAAATATCATTCAAATTACAGTCGAATTTTTAACAGTATTGTTATATGTGTCATAAAATAAATACAATTAATTTTAATTGTATTACTGTGGAAGTAAGTTTATTCTGCACTTTATAAAACCAAGCATAAGTGTAATATTGTACTCGATAAATAGATTTTAAAACATTCATATTATTTATTTATATTTACAATGCTGGCTATATTTCAACTATTTTTTTAATATTTTAAATATTGCAATTAATCAGAAAATGAAAATAAATAATTTAAATGCAGCGTTTGAGAGGCGCGAGATACAATAGAATTTTGAGGCCGCTTATGTAGACACTCTCTGATAAAGTAAATGGCATTTATTTTGAAGATTAATATTTAATTCTTTTCAAATCAGAAAACAGACGATCTCCGGATGCATTGGTAACTTGTATGGTTAAAAATGTTTTAAAAATTGTTTCCACATTTGACAAGATAGATTGCGATACAGTTATACATTTCGAGTGAACTAGTAACATTTTTTTGGAATTAAATTTTAAAAAATTTAGAAATCTCGTCTTGAAATTTATATATATTTTTTATTAAATATAACCAGTACTCCATTATAAACTTCAATTGTTTTTAGTTCCGATGTATGAGTATCGCCAATGATATTTTCAGTGTTTGCAATTAATAATTTTCTACCATGGTAAACAGTGTCAATCCATTTTGTTTATCAAACATTACTTTTCGCATTTCTATTCGGTAATTTTACTAGTTACATTGTTGCATTATAAAGAGTAGGAAATAGATATATGTATCGAAAATATAGGATTGGGATTATGTATCATAAATAATATAACGAACAATTTTCTTTAAGGTAATTATATTTGCAAATTAGGTACAACCATATAACCCTCTTCAGCGCCAACCAATACTTTTTAATCCTGTTCTTTTCAAATATCCCCCTCCTCCTCCTCCTCCTCCTACTCCTCCAGAGCCTCTATCTCTTTGGTTTGAGCCAGGTGGACACGCTGGCCAACTTCCACTACCACCGCCAGCACAAAGGTGTACTGTTCTTTTGAAATATCCTCCTCCTCCTCCTCCTCCTCCACCACCGCCACCCCAACCTCCTCCTCCTCCTCCTCCTCCTCCGCCACCCCAACCTCCTCCTCCACCACCTCCACCGCCTCCACCATTTACTCCTCCTCCTCCTCCTCCTCCTCCTCCTCCTCCACCTACATGTCTTCTTCCTCCTCCACCACCACCACCGCCACTATAAGGCTGTATTGAATAATATCTTGCTTCTGGAGCTAAAACAGAATACCATGTACATGTACATGCACTAGCTAATTACATAAACATTCATTATAAACAATCAATTCAGATTTTATAGAAAATATTTTTTCTTTTAAAAATACATCGAATTTAATTAAATCGTAGTTGTTTGAAGCGAGGACTTAGAAATTAATTATAATAATTCCCTTGGTGCTTGGAAACTTAGATTTAATTGTAGTTCAAAGAATATATCCCGCACAAAATAACCATAATTATAATTGACGATGTTTCAATCCTAATTTGGCATCATTTCCAAGTCTAAAATTATAACAAAATGACTTGGAAATGGTCCAAAAGTAGGGTCAAAACCTTATTATTAATCATTTAAAAAAGATTTTTTGAAATGTGGCAATATTATGGATGAATTACATTCAGTAAATATTTTAGTACCACTACTTGAATAGTTGTTCCTAATATCTTAATAATGAAATTATAGTTATAAACATTGCAATTCACTATTCAGAAAAATAACTGTGGCGGCAATAAAAATGTACAACTAACTTTGTGATTTGAAACAATTTGATTTTAGTCTATTACCTTTTAACCTTTTAATTGTATGTGTAATATATATATATATATATATATATATATATATATATATATATATATATATATATGTAAAATCTCGAAGATATTAATTTATTTAATTAGTTGAACAATTAAAAACCATACAATATTTGAAATATAATAAATACGATATGAAACATGTAAAAAATATTGTTTTATAGAAACAGAATTTGATAAATCATGCCTGCTTTAAAAATAATATTAAAAAAAATCATTTAATATGAAAAAAATTAATATTTTGCATAAATTTTCAACTAGATTGCTCCTAGAAAGTATACAAAATAGAAACGAAAAGTTAAATAAATGTAATTTAGGCACTTATCAAAATGCAGTATAAAAACTATATACTTACAATTATAAGAATAGAACAATTTTTTTATAAAAAATATGTTTGTCTTAAAGAATTTATAGAAACTTAATAATACAAAAAGTAATAATAATATTTACTTACTCTCTATAAACAAATTGACAAGGAAAACCAAGAAAATGATTGGAATTATTCGAACCATTTTCGGTGTATAAGTTTCAAAAACAGAATGAAAATAAAACTTCTAGCGCCGCATATTTATAAAACAAAAAGTAATTTATTTTTTAATGTAAACTATTAATTTATGTTTCAATTTAAATCAATATTAGAGCAACTTCATATTTTCTGGCGAAATGACATACATAATTGAAAAGTAATAATTTCTATTGTTGATTATAGGTGCAATAAAAACGGTCCATTATTTTTTTCTTTAATTTTTGTTAACAACATTGTTCTAGTAGTACTTTTAACTAAACTTTTGATGTTTTATGATGAAATAGTCTGTTAGGGGATAAAAGAAAACAACATATGATATCTATCAATTTATTTAATAAATAAGAATAACAAAAAATAAAATTAAGGATAATCATGGTTTTTTGCAAATTGCCCTTCTGATCTTATGCTTCGAGAATCAAGGTGTCTACTTGTTTCAACTGTTTGTTTATTTTTTACTTCCTTGTACGAAGTAAAGGAAGTATTGTAATCGCGAAAATTTTCGGTTCTCAGATTTCAACGGAAATAGGTGTTTTGGCCCTCCCTGAATCCATTTTGACTAATTTCGTCATGCCGTCTGTAAGTACTTATCTCGCATAACTCAAAAACGGTAAGCCGTAGAAAATTGAAACTATTTAGGACTGTTATAACATCTAGTTGTGCACCTCCCTTTTTGGTCATTATACAACTACCAGAAGTGGTACTTTACTTGAAGCCTATAATAGATTTTCATCAAAAACTATATTCAAATATAATTTAAAACTTTCCAAATTTGGTATATAAGACTACTATATCAATGGAAATAACATAATAGATTTTGGTTAAAATAGACTAACCGGAAGTGGCACTTTACATGAAGCTGCTAACAGTTTTTCTTGAAAAAAATGGTATTATTTTAATTTTAAATTCTGCGTCTAACACATTAAGAATTTTTACATTAGCTTTTTGCATAAACGAGATATCTAAATTTAAATATTATATATTTTTTTATTTAAAAAAAAGTAAGTTTGCTATGGATTAGAACAAAAAATAAAAGATTTAATGGCAAATATGTGCAATTAAAAAAATATGTATAGTTTAATACGCGTACAAGGAAGTCATGTGGTGCCCACATCAGATTTTTAAAGTTAGATTTGCAGAAAAGCATAATTATCCTTAATTTCATTTTTTGTTATTCTTATTCATTAAATAAATTGATAAATATCATATGTTGTTTTATTTTACCCCCTAACAGACTATTTCATCGTAAAACATCAAAAGTTTTGTTAAAAGTACTACTAGAACAATGTTGTTAACAAAAATTAAAGAAAAAAATAATGGACCGTTTTTATTGTACCTGAGTGTATATACAGGGTGTTTCTCAACTTAGAACAAAAAATTAAAGGATATATTCTGTACGGCGACGTGCTGATCATGAAACAAAAATATTTTTTTTTATATTCGAAAAATTAAGGGTTGTTAACCTAAAACATTTTTTGTAGTACTGCACTGGGTTCGCTTTCCTATTAAACACAAACAATGAAGTAGGTATCAACTACGAAAGAATAATTACACAATTCAATTATTAGCAGTTATTTATAATAGAATTTTATTTAATTAATAACTTTAACATAATCATCCACCCAGTGGCAGTGGCAACGAAAAATTTTGGACTGGGAAACATGGAAAATAGTTTTGCGATTTAAACAAATCTTTTTGTTTCATGATCAGCACGTCGTACAGAATATACCCTTTAATTTTTTACTCTAAGTTGTGAAACACCCTGTCTATATCATGTATTGACCCACTTTCTGATAAAGTTTCTAAATTTGTAATATGAATTTAATTGCTTTAATAATTGTGCGCTACCTGTGGATTTGAGAACCCGGGTTCGATTCCCACAGCCGACAAATAATATTTACTATGTTAAAACTACCTCTGTGGCATCCCTCCACTAACATCTTTCAGGCTGATTTGACGGTTGGTAACCATACTTCACTCGAAGAAATATATCACTGAGATCTGCTACATTTATTAAATGCAATAAAAACAATAATAAGTAGTTGATTTAGTTTCAAAGTAAATAAAAAATATCATTCAAATTACAGTGAAGTTATATGTGTCATAAAATAAATAAAATTAATTTTAATTGTATTACTGTGGAGGTAAGTTTATTCTGCTCTTTATAAAACCAAGCATACCTAAGTGTAATATTGTACTCGATAAATAGATTTTAAAACATTCATATTATTTATTTATATTTACAATGCTGGCTATATTTCAACTATTTTTTAATATTTCAAATATTGCAATTAATCAGAAAATGAAAATAAATAATTTAAATTCAGTACTTAGCGTTTGAGAGGCGCGAGATTCAATAGAATTTTGAGACCCCTTATGTATATATAAAGACACTCTTTGATAAAGTGAATGGCATTTATTTTGAAGATTAATGTTTTATTCTTTTCAAATCAGAACGATCTCCGGATGCATTGGTAACTTGTATGGTTAAAAATGTTTTAAAAATTGTTTCCACATTTGACAAGATAGATTGCGATACAGTTATACATTTCGAGTGAACTAGTAACATTTTTTTGGAGTTAAATTTTAAAAAATTAAGAAATCTCGTCTTGAAATTTAAATATATTTTTTATTAAATATAACCAGTAATTTATTATACACTTCAATTGTTTTTAGTTTCGATGTATGAGTATCGCCAATGATATTTTCAGTGTTTGCAATTAATAATTTTCTACCATGGTAAACAGTGTCAATCCATTTTGTTTATCAAACATTACTTTTCGCATTTCTATTCGGTAATTTTACTAGTTACATTGTTGCATTATAAAGAGTAGGAAATAGATATATGTATCGAAAATATAGGATTGGGATTATGTATCATAAATAATATAACGAACAATTTTCTTTAAGGTAATTATATTTGCAAATTAGGTACAACCATATAACCCTCTTCAGCGCCAACCACCTCCTCCACCATTCCCTCCACCACCACCTGGTCATTAACCTCTTAATATTGTTCTTTTCAAATGTCCTCCTCCTCCTCCTCCTCCTCCTCCTCCACCACCGCCTCCACCTCCTCCTCCTCCTCCTCCACCACCATATCTTCCTCCTCCACCACCACCACCGCCGCCATTATAAGGCTGTATTGAATAATATCTTGCTTCTGGAGCTAAAACAGAATACCATGTACATGTACACGCACTAGCTAATTACATAAACATTCATTATAAACAATCAATTCAGATTTTATAGAAAGTTGTTTTCTCTTAAAAATACATCGAATTATATTAAATCGTATTTGTTTGAAGTGAAGAAATAGAAATTAATTATAATGATATATAAGTTCAAAGAATATATCCTGCAAAAAATAACCATAATAATAATTGACGATGTTTCAATCCTAATTTGGCATCATTTCCAAGTCTAAAATACATAAAAAAGTCGTTACAATTTAAAAAAATATATCAGTCTTAATTACATTATAACAAAATGACTTGGAAATGGTCCAAAAGTAGGGTCAAAACCTGATTATTCATCATTTAAAAAAGATTTTTTGAAATGTTGCAGTATTATGGATGAATTACATTCAGTAAATATTTGAGTACCACTACTTTAATAGTTGTTTCTAATATCTTAATAATGAAATTATAGTTATAAACATTGCAATTCATTATTCAGAAAAATAACTGTGGCGGCAATAAAAATGTACAACTAACTTTGTGATTTGAAACAATTTGATTTTAGTCTATTACCCCTTAAATACGATATGAAAAATATACAAAAAATATTGTTTTATACAAACGGAATTTGATAAATCATACCAGCTTTAAAAATGATATTTAAAAAAAATCATTTAATATGAAAAAAATTCATATTTTGCATAATTTTTCAACAAGATTGCTTCTAGAAAGTATACAAAATACAAACGAATGTTAAAGTTAAATAAATGTAATCAAAATCCAGTATAAAAACTATATACTTACAGTTATAATAATAGAACAATTTTTGTATAAAAATATGTTTGTCTTAAAGAATTTATAGAAACTTAATAATACAAAAAGTAATAATAATATTTACTTACTCTCTATGAACAAATTGACAAGGAAAACCAAGAAAATGATTGGAATTATTCGAACCATTTTCGGTGTATAAGTTTCAAAAACAGAATGAAAATAAAACTTCCAGCGGCGCGTATTTATACAACAATTTCAACAAAAAGTAATTTATTTTTTAATTTAAACTATTAATTGAGCGTGGTAATAAGTTTTAAAATAATTTAAAAAAAAAATTATTTCTTTGATTCATTAGTGCTACTTATTAGATGCAATTATTATTTATAAGAGCTTGATCATACTTCATTATATAAAAATAATTTAAAATATTTAGATGTAGTGGAGGGGCAACAGGGGTATTCTTAATGTTCTATAATATATTAATATATTGTATATTTTTATTTGATTATGATACATAGCAGTGGTTATAGTAAGTCATTTTATTACATTACATGGAATAACAAAAAAGGTTACAATATAATGAATTGCACCAAAATTAATAAAAAACAACATACATAAGTAGATATATGTCAAATCAAAATTCAGCAAAATTGTACTTGAAATATTCGTCAGCCGGATAAATACAAGTTTATTTCAAGAAATAATTTGATTTGAGTTTTAAATTTGATACGTTTGGAACGTCAATATTTAATGAATTGTTAACTGATTTTTGAAGTCACTTAATGGAAAATAAAGTTGTCTACTACAGAAATCGAATTAGTTTAGCTGTGTTAATAAATTGTGGTAAAACTAATAAATAAATGATGTTACCTTATTTAATTACAAACTAATTCGACAAATTATAATCTGGAAGCATACGCGGATAAAAAATACATCCAATCCTAATTGCTTGCACAAAGTACATTTTTTGGTGCGGCTGGACTAGTAGGTTACAATCAGTGGCCGCGGTAGTGGGGTTGCAGGGGTTGCAGTTGCAACCCCTTCATTTTTAGGGGTTGCACTGCAACCCCTGTTCAGGACACAAAAAATAAAATAAAATACCTAACTAAATTACGAGTACGAATTCAAAATCCAAACCGAGACTATAGCAATAAATGAACAATCCATTACAAGTTATATTAAGTCAGCATGTATACATATTAACAATAGTTTTTTTTACAAACAAAAATAATAAATTTATTCATTATGTCATTGCCACAGTGATATCTCCTCAGCCCGAAGAAGTTCGAAGACTGTTCAAGGAAATAGAAACTCTACTTATATGACTGTTGACAATTCCAGCTTCAGAATCGTCAGCCGAAAGGTCATTCAGCGGAGTTCGTCGAATTTTGAATTGGAACCGTACTTCAATGTTACAAAAACGACTGTTTCATTTAGTTTTTCTACATATACACAAAATTAAAACATTGGACATTGATTTAAATAAAGTGATGAAAATCTTCATCAAAAAAACCGCAGAGCGAATGACAGTTTTCGGAACAATAGTGTAAAATTGTCTTTTTCAATTTATACAGATGTAAAAACTTTATAAAACTGTTACATTAATTGACAAAAAAAAATTATATTATTAATATAATGTATCTCACCTAATTATTCATTTTAATTACCTACATTTATTTGTGTTCTATTTTTACTCCGGTCAAAAAATTTTCGCAACCCCTTTCGAAAAAAGGTTCCGCGGTCTCTGGTTACAATGATCATCATCGGCAGCTATAACTAGGGTTGTGCATTTGACCGGTCAAATATTTTTCGGTCAATTGACCGACTATTTGACCGGTCAATTGACCAGTCAATTGACCAAGAAACATTTAATAAAAATTACAATTAAAATTGTAATTTATTTATATAGCTCTGTTTACTACATCCAATATTACTGAAAATCAGGGTTCGTAAATATCATGATATATAGGATATATATCAGATAAATATCACTTTTTGGATATTTATTTTTTAATTTTAGTTTTTGTACACATTTAGAAAAACTGAAAAATTCGAAAAATATTACTTTTCCGGAGGCTATATCTCAAAAACTAAACAAGATATGGAAATGCGCTCAACGGCGTTGAATTCCCCGTGTCCGAATTGACTTATAAGAAAATTTTCATACAATTTTATGCAATTTAATATTTTTAATTATTTCCTAAGGGGTACCCCTTTGGTTTTATCAGATTTTAATTCAATTTTCCCAAAAATCCTGAATCGTAGGATTATTAAAACGAAAATTTACATACATATGTATTTTGACCCACTGAATCCAGTGGTGCAATCTTCAAATGCATATGACTTCTGATTTTCGAGAAAATGTTAAAAAACCGCTTTTTGCGATTTTTTTGGCGGAAAATAGAAAAAAAAATAAAATTCGCTGAAACTATGTTTATAAGTTAACTGAAGCACGAGAAAATTAATGCCGTTGAGCGCGTTTTCATATCACATTTAGTTTTCGAGATATAGCCTCGGAAAAGTAGAAAAACTGAAAAATACGAAAAATTTCACTTCTCCGGAGGCTATATCACAAAAACTATTTGATATTTTTATATAATGGATATATATCATTGCAAAAATATGACGATATATGTCAAAATAAATATCATGATATATATCGATCGATATATATCTTCGAACCCTGCTGAAAATGAAAAAAAAAACAACAACAAATAAACAAAACCACATCATATTCAAAATAAAGTAAAAGACGTAATGAAATGAAATAATATGTATTTATTTTATTTGTAAAGAAAAGTAAGCCAATTCTCCAGAACCCAGAATACCAAACTAGTATTTATTTAGTAATAATAGTAAGTAGCTATTTCTATTGGACAACAGATGTCGTGGCGGTTCCATTTAGATTATTTGACCGTTTTTTTTGGCCGTCAAATATTTTTGGTCATTTGACCAGTCAATTGTCCGGTCAATTGACCACGGCACAACCCTAGCTATAACTCATCATAGGACTTGGCTTCCTCAAGTATTTTCCTCCATTCCGATCTATCTTGCTCTACTATTCTCTATCTTTTGATTTTGACCTTTTTTAAGCCTTGCTCTACATCCTCGTTTCCCTAGCGGATTTTTTCTTCCAAAAATTATCTTTACATGTATGTCTTCTTCTAGTCTTTGAACGTGACAAATCCAAAGTAGTTATGAACCGGACAATATCGAACAAATACGACTGTAAACATTCATACAAATAAATGACAGTAGTGTCGGTCAGTAGCACTAAAAATATATACTTCAATAACTGTATCCTTAACTTTGCGAATTAAATATATATATATATATATATATATATATATATATATATATATATATATTTTTTTATTTTATTATTAATAAGTCATATGCCCTTACAATTTATTATCTTTAAGATAATAATGTATTGAATTATTGATCAATAAAAAAAATAATAATAAGTTAAATAAAAGTATAAATATAATATATTGTATATAATATATATATAATATTTATTGGCCACTATATTTTTTTATTAAATATAACCAGTACTTCATTATAAACTTCAATTGTTTTTAGTTCCGATGTATGAGTATCGCCAATGATATTTTCAGTGTTTGCAATTAATAATTTTCTACCATGGTAAACAGTGTCAATCCATTTTGTTTATCAAACATTACTTTTCGCATTTCTATTCGGTAATTTTACTAGTTACATTGTTGCATTATAAAGAGTAGGAAATAGATATATGTATCGAAAATATAGGATCGGGATTATGTATCATAAATAATATAACGAACAATTTTCTTTAAGGTAATTATATTTGCAAATTAGGTACAACCATATAACCCTCTTCAGCGCCAACCAACACCACTTCCGCCTCTTAATACTCTTTCTCCTCCAGAGCCTCAATCTCTTTGGTTTGAGCCAGGTGGACACTCTGGCCAACTTCCACTACCACCGCCAGCACAAGGGTGTTTTGTTCTTTTGAAATATCCTCCTCCTCCACCGTATACGCCATATTTAAGCGGAAGTCTTCCTCCTCCTGTCCCAAGGTATGATGGATCATATTTTGCTTCTGGAGCTAAAACAGAATACCATGTACATGTATATGCACTAGCTAATTACATAAACATTAATTATAAACAATCAATTCAGATTTTATAGAAAATTTTTTTCTTTTAAAAATACATCGAATTTAATTAAATCATATGTAAAATCTCGAAAATATTAATTTATTTAATTAGTTGAACAATAAAAAACATACAATATTTGAAATATAATAAATGCGATATGAAAAACATAATAGTTATTTGTGTATTATGAGCGTAAAGTGATTCTTTGTTACTCGAACACGGTAATAGTGTAAGAGGAACAAAGACACTTTACGCTCGTGATACACAAATTTTTTTTTCTACGATTGCATTTTAAAATTCTTAAAAAACGTATGCGTACTGAAAATAAATGTGTTCTGTTAACTATCAATATACGTTTCTGTTTTGTTTGTATCCCTGGTAACTATTGAAATAAGCGCGCATTTAATATTTTTTTACGCGTTGCCATGGGAAACGCGCACATTTAACGGCTTTTTTTGTCGCGTTGCCATTGGAGATGCGCAAAAAATATATTTTTCAATTGTTCCGCAGAAAACGTCAACTTTACGATGACAAATGAGAACGTAATTGTCAACTTTTCATAGCAATCGTAGAAAAAAAATATTGTTTTATACAAACAGAATTTGATAAATCATACCAGCTTTAAAATAATATTAAAAAAAAAATCAATTAATATGAAAAAAATTCATATTTGGCTTAAATTTTCAACAAGATTGCTTCTAGAAAGTATACAAAATACAAACGAATGTTAAAGTTAAATAAATGTAATTTAGGCACTTATCAAAATCCAGTATAAAAACTATATACCGGGTGGAACATCATACCTGTGTACATAGGCGATTAACATGAAAAAACAGTTTTTCTGTGAGCATTGCTCCCCAAATTATTTTACCCAAAAATGTTTTAAATAAATGTTGTAGAGCATAAAATTCTGCATCTGAATCTATAAACTGAATTACATTTACATGTGTTATAACGACAGAAATTAAAAAAAAATAATAGTAAAAATTACGTTGAAAATATCAAATAGCCATGGAAATGAAACAAAAATAGATAGATGCTTGACGTTTGACAGATCTCCTGATTTAACACCTTGCGAATTTTTTTATGGGGTCATCTTAAATGTAAAATTTATAAGCAACGCCACCCAAATATTAATTCTTTGAGAGAAGCTATCGTGGATAAGTGCGCCTTAATCACAAATAGGCAGCTCGCTAATGTACGACATTCCTTCTACAATAGACTTGGTTATTGCTTGGCTGAAAATTGAGGTTTATTTGAATATTTATTGTAATAATAAATTGTAGTGATTATTTTATTGAGAAAATTATTGTTTGATATTTGAATTATAATAGATAGGTTATAATTTTTACATGACCAACCCTATAAGAAATTTATTATTAAATTGTAATCATAAATACGGAGTTTTTTGTATGAATTTTATTGAATGATTAATTTTTTGGGGGTAAAATATCAAATAGACAGAAAAACGTCAAGCATTTATTTATTTTTGTTTCACTATTTGATATTTTGAACGTAATTTTTAATATTTTTTATTTTATTTTTGTCGTTACAACGCATGTAAATGTAATTCTGTTTATTGATTTATATGCAGAATTTTATGCTCTACAACATTTATTTGAAGCATTTTTGGCTAAAATAATTTGGGGAGCAATGCGCACGGAAAAACTGTTTTTTCATGTTAATCGCCTATGTACACAGGTATGATGTTCCACCCGGTATTTACAGTTATAAGAATAGAACAATTTTTTTATAAAAATATGTTTGTCTTAAAGAATTTATAGGAACTTAATAATACAAAAAGTAATAATAATATTTACTTACTCTCTATGAACAAATTGACAAGGAAAACCAAGAAAATGATTGGAATTATTCGAACCATTTTCGGTGTATAAGTTTCAAAAACAGAATGAAAATAAAAATTCCAGCGGCGCGTATTTATACAACAATTTCAACAAAAAGTAATTGATTTTTTAATGTAAACTATTAATTTATGTTTCAATTTAAATCAATATTTGAGCAACTTCATATTTTCTATCAAAATTACATACATAATTGAAAAGTAATAATTATTTATTGGTGATTATACAGGGTGTAACAGCGAAACCAACCACCGCCTATATTTTCTTTATTATTATAGTTACAAAAAAATATTATAAAGAAAAGTCATAGAAGCCCAAGGGAACATCAGCTTAAAGAATAAAATAATTTTTAAACCAGTGATTCTTAAGTTACAACACAAAGTTATGTTTTTTCAAATGGGATTATACATACTTTTTAAGCCTATTCGATAGAGTATTTTTTTCTGAATTCAACCATGTAATCATTTTATATCCTTACATAACAAAAATATTGAGAAAATTCAATTTAAAGTTTCGATAAATTTTATTTAACATGACACAAAACAGTAGATCATGATCAATGACAAATCAATAAACATAATGATTATAAACCATAAACATTTAATTACCTAATACAATACTCATAATTTATCTTCTCAATAAAAACAAAAATCGCAACTAATTATTATAAATAACAGTGAACTTATTTTGTTTCACTGGTTTAAAAAATTATTTTATTCTTTAAGCCCTTTAACTCCTTGGTTTTCTATAACTTTTCTTTGTAATATTTTTTTGTAACTATAATAATAAAGAAAATATAGGCGGTGGTTGGTTTCGCTGTTACACCCTGTATATATCATGTATTTTCAGATAAAGTTTCTAAATCTGTAATATAAATTTAATTGATTTCATAATTGCGCGCTATTTTATTTTTACATAACATGTACAAAATATCAGTAGTATCAACTCGACCTGTGGATTTGAAAACCCGGGTTCGATTCCCACAGCCGACAAATAATATTTTCTATGTTAAAACTACCTCTGTGGCTTCCCTACACTAACATCTTTGGGGCTGATTTGACGGTTGATAACTACACCTTACTCGAAGAAATATATCACCGAGATCTGCTACATATATATATTGGCCAGTATATTTTTTATTAAATATAACCAGTACTTCATTATAAACTTCAATTGTTTTTAGTTCCGATGTATGAGTATCGCCAATGATATTTTCAGTGTTTGCAATTAATAATTTTCTACCATGGTAAACAGTGTCAATCAATTTTGTTTATCAAACATTACTTTTCGCATTTCTATTCGGTAATTTTACTAGTTACATTGTTGCATTATAAAGAGTAGGAAATAGATATATGTATCGAAAATATAGGATTGAGATTATGTATCATAAATAATATAACGAACAATTTTCTTTAAGGTAATTATATTTGCAAATTAGGTACAACCATATAACCCTCTTCAGCGCCAACCAACACCACTTCCGCCTCTTAATACTCTTTCTCCTCCAGAGCCTCAATCTCTTTGGTTTGAGCCAGGTGGACACTCTGGCCAACTTCCACTACCACCGCCAGCACAAGGGTGTTTTGTTCTTTTAAAATATAATCCTCCTCGTCCACCGATTGCGCCATATATAGGCCAAATTCCTCCTCCTACCCCAGCGACACCCTCAATATAAGGGTATCCTGGATAATATTTTGCTTCTGGAGCTAAAACAGAATACCATGTACATGTACACGCACTAGCTAATTACATAAACATTCATTATAAACAATCAATTCAGATTTTATAGAAAATTTTTTTCTTTTAAAAAAACATCGAATTTAATTAAATCATATGTAAAATCTCGAAAATATTAATTTATTTAATTAGTTGAACAATAAAAAAACATACAATATTTGAAATATAATAAATACGATATGAAAAACATAATAGTTATTTGTGTATTATGACCGTAAAGTGATTCTTTGTTACTCGAACACGGTAATAGTGTAAGAGGAACAAAGACACTTTACGCTCGTGATACACAAATTTTTTTTTCTACGATTGCATTTTAAAATTGTTAAAAAACGTATGCGTACTGAAAATAAATATGTTCTGTTAACTGTCAATATAAGTTTCTGTTTTGTTTGTATCCCTGGTAACTATTGAAATAAGCGCGCATTTAATATTTTTTTACGCGTTGCCATGGGAAACGCGCACAATTAACATCTTTTTTGCGCGTTGCCATTGGAGACGCGCAAAAAAGATATTGTTCCACAAAAAACGTCAACTTTAAAATGACAAATGAGAGCGTAATTGTTAACTTTTCATAGCAATCGTAGAAAAAAAACAGAATTTGATAAATCATACTAGTTTTAAAAATAATATTTAAAAAAAATCAATTAATATGAAGACAATTCATATTTGGCTTAAATTTTCAACAAGATTGCTTCTAGAAAGTATACAAAATACAAACGAATGTTAAAGTTAAATAAATGTAATTTAGGCACTTATCAAAATCCAGTATAAAAACTATATACTTACAGTTATAAGAATAGAACAATTTTTTTATAAAAATATGTTTGTCTTGAAGAATTTATAAAAACTTAATAATACAAAAAGTAATAATAACATTTACTTACTCTCTATAAATAAATTGACAAGGAAAACCAAGAAAATGATTGGAATTATTCGAACCATTTTCGGTGTATAAGTTTCAAAAACAGAATGAAAATAAAACTTCCAGCGGCGGGTATTTATAAAATAATTTCAACAAAAAGTAATTGATTTTTTAATGTAAACTATTAATTTATGTTTCAATTTAAATCAATATTTGAGCAACTTCATATTTTCTATCAAAATTACATACATAATTGAAAAGTAATAATTATTTATTGGTGATTATACAGGGTGTAACAGCGAAACCAACCACCGCCTATATTTTCTTTATTATTATAGTTACAAAAAAATATTATAAAGAAAAGTCATAGAAGCCCAAGGGAACATCAGCTTAAAGAATAAAATAATTTTTAAACCAGTGATTCTTAAGTTACAACACAAAGTTATGTTTTTTCAAATGGGATTATACATACTTTTTAAGCCTATTCGATAGAGTATTTTTTTCTGAATTCAACCATGTAATCATTTTATATCCTTACATAACAAAAATATTGAGAAAATTCAATTTAAAGTTTCGATAAATTTTATTTAACATGACACAAAACAGTAGATCATGATCAATGACAAATCAATAAACATAATGATTATAAACCATAAACATTTAATTACCTAATACAATACTCATAATTTATCTTCTCAATAAAAACAACAATCGCAACTAATTATTATAAATAACAGTGAACTTATTTTGTTTCACTGGTTTAAAAAATTATTTTATTCTTTAAGCCCTTTAACTCCTTGGTTTTCTATAACTTTTCTTTATAATATTTTTTTGTAACTATAATAATAAAGAAAATATAGGCGGTGGTAGGTTTCGCTGTTACACCCTGTATATATCATGTATTTTCAGATAAAGTTTCTAAATCTGTAATATAAATTTAGTTGATTTCATAATTGCGCGTTATTTTATTTTTACATAACATGAAAAAAATGTCAGTAGTATCAACTCGACCTGTGGATTTGAGAACCCGGGTTCGATTCCCACAGCCGACAAATAATATTTACTATGTTAAAACTACCTCTGTGGCTTCCCTCCACTAACATCTTTGGGGCTGATTTGACGGTTGGTAACCACACCTTACTCGAAGAAATATATCACCGAGATGTGCTACATATATTAAATGCAATAAAAACAATAATAAGTAGTTGATTTAGTTTCAAAGTAAATAAAAAATAGTGTTTGCAATTAATAATTTTCTACCATGGTAAACAGTGTCAATCCATTTTGTTTTAGCAAACATTACTTTTCGCATTTCTATTCGGTAATTTTACTAGTTACATTGTTGCATTATAAAGAGTAGGAAATAGATATATGTATCGAAAATATAGGATTGGGATTATGTATCATAAATAATATAACGAACAATTTTCTTTAAGGTAATTATATTTGCAAATTAGGTACAACGATATAACCCCCTTCAGCGCCAACCACCTCCTCCTCCACCCCCTCCACCGCCACCTCTTCCTCTTAAATATCCTAATCCTCTTCCATATCCTCCTCCTCCTCCTCCTCCACCGCCTCCACCATATGCTCCTCCTCCTCCTCCTCCACCACCACCGCCACCACTACCATAACAAGGGTATCCTGGATAATATCTTGCTTCTGGAGCTAAAACAGAATACCATGTACATGTACACGCTCTAGCTAATTACATAAACATTCATTATAAACAATCAATTCAGATTTTATAGAGAAAAAAAAACAGTTTTGAAAAAATACGTCGGCTTTAATAAATAGAAAATAATAATAATTCCTGCAAAAAATAACCATAATAATAATTGACGATATTTCAATCCTAATTTGGCATCATTTCCAGGTCTAAAATTATAACAAATTGACTTGGAAATGGTCCAAAAGTAGAGTCAAAACCTTATTATTAATCATTTAAAAAAGATTTTTTGAAATGTGGCAATATTATGAATAAATTATGAATAAATTACTTTCAGTAAATATATTATTAAATATATTATGGGGTAGGTGGCTCAGTGGTATCGAGTCGGCCTGTGGATCTTGAGAACCCTGGTTTGATCCCCACAGCCGACAAACAATTTTCACCAATTTAAAAAAAAAAAAATCTACCCCTGTGGCTCCTCCACCACTAATATCTTTGGAGGCCGTGATTTGACGGCTGGTAACCGCACTTCACGCGAAAAAATATATCACTTACCGAGATCTGCTTAGGCAGAGTGCCACATCCAGTGATGGGTAAAAGGCGTGATGATATATTTATTTATTTTTTATTAGTAAATATATATTTTAGTAATATATATATATATATATTATATGTAAAATCTCGAAGATATTAATTTATATAATTAGTTGAACAATTAAAAAACATACAATATTTGAAATATAATAAATACGATATGAAAAATGTAAAAAATATTGTTTTATAGAAACAGAATTTGATAAATCATATAAGCTTTAAAAATAATATTTAAGAAAATCATTTAATATAAAAAAAAACAAATATTTTGCATAAATATTCAACAAGATTGCTCCAAGAAAATATGCAAAATACAAACGAATGTTAAAGTTAAATAAATTAGTTTAGGCACTTATCAAAATCCAGTATAAAAACTATATACTTACAGTTATAAGAATAGAACAATTTTTTTATAAAAATATGTTTGTCTTGAAGAATTTATAGAAACTTCTATATTTAAATTAAAAAATCGTTTTATTCTTAATAATAAAAAAAGTAATAATAATATTTACTTACTCTCTATGAACAAATTGACAAGGAAAACCAAGAAAATGATTGGAATTATTCGAACCATTTTCGGTGTATAAGTTTCAAAAACAGAATGAAAATAAAACTTCCAGCGGCGCGTATTTATACAACAATTTCAACAATAAGTAATTTATTTTTTAATTTAAACTAATAATTGAGCATGGTCACATGTTTTAAAATAATTTAAAAAAATAATAATTTCTTTGATTCATTAGTGCTATTTAGTAAATGTAATTATTATTTATAAGAGCTTGATCATACTTCATTATATAAAAATAATTAAAAATATTTAGATGTAGTGGAGGGGCAACAGGGGTATTCTTAATGTTCTATAATATATTAATATATTGTATATTTTTATTTGATTATGATACATAGCAGTGGTTATAGTAAGTCATTTTATTACATTACATGGAATAACAAAAAAGGTTACAATATAATAAATTGCACCAAAATTAATAAAAAAAACAACATACATAAGTAGATATATGTCAACTCAAAATTCAGCAAAATGTACTTGAAATATTCGTCAGCCGGATAAAAACAAGTTTATTTCAAGAAATAATTTGATTTGAGTTTTAAATTTGATACGTTTGGAACGTCAATATTTAATGAAATGTTAACTGATTTTTGAAGTCACTTAGTGTGAAATAAAGTTTGTCTACTACAGAAATCGAGTTAGTTTAACTGTGTTTATAAATTGTGGTAAAAGTAACTAATACATAAATGATGCAACCTTATTTCATCACAAATTAATTGGACCAATTATAATCTGAAGCATGGAGCCGCATGGATCACACAGGTCCCGAGGATGACAAAGTACACATCTCCTTGCTTCTAGAACTATAATAAAATATTACATACTCTTAAACGCTCTAGCTAATTAATTACACATTTATAATTAACATTATCAATTTTATAGAGAAAATATAGGTTCGGGAAAAAATATATTACGTACTGATTATAGAATAAACAGGAAATTTTCAAAAATGTTTTCTTTGTATTTTCGCCTATGAAGCTGTAATCAAGTATTACTATTCGTATACATACTATAAATAGGATTGCATTGTAACCAGTACATATACTAATATATATATTATAAGTTTTATTTGCATTAATTTTAAAACACTCTTTAAATATAAAAACTAAGCTAGAATAAAAAGCGATGAATAAATGTAATAATATGTGAGAGTATAAAACTGAAATTATTTAAATAATAATGGAACAGTTATTGTAAAAAGAACTTAAATGAATAATTATCTTATTCTTAAAAATAATAAACAGTAATAATATATTTTTGCTCTTTAATTGAAAACTGACAAATAAAATCAAAACAAAAATAAAAATAAATCGAGACATTGCAGATTTATGATAAATCTGTTACAAAAACAAAATGAAAGGAAATGTTGGAATTTGTGGAGTACGTATATATACCACAATTAAAAATCTAATTTACTTTTTTATTTTATCATGTTTGTACATGATAGGTTCATTTCATATTGAAATAAAATGTTAATTGTTACACAAATTCAAATAAAATTGTGAATTTTTGCAAAATAACATAATTAATTGCCAATCATTTTTGTACAAATTTTCATTCCAAAGCTTATTCAATTTTAGATATTAATACTTTTATACAACTATTATTTACTGTAACTTTTAGAAATATATTCGCATTAAAATTAATTAAAAATATCATTTCTGTGAAAAATTCGACTGTCATTTGACTGATTAAATTGTATTCGCTTTGGAAGTACATTTATTTATTGTTTATAATACTGAATATAACTGTCATATACACTAGAATAGTGGAGTTTATTTTATTACATGTTTTCAGAGAGAACATTACATTTTTCAATAAGGCTAACGAACTTGGTGTTTTTTTTAACGCTGATTTAAAATAAGAAAGCTGAGGTCACATCCGGTTATACCGTAAATAGAATACTTAATTTTTTTTAATTTAACGCACATTTTGATGTAGATGTTAAATATGCTTGTTTTAAAATGTTGTTGTTCTTCTGTTTAAGTTGAGTCCGCTTTAGAGAGTTGTTTATCCACTGACCTTCGGTCTCAAGGAGCAACAAGAGGGACAGAAGGTGGCATTTTGAAGACAAGGACTGCATGGCCAGCGACACATCCCCGGGTAGCAACAAACTGTCCCCTCGGGACTTGATGTGCAAGGGGGCGGTTGACATTTGGGCCAACATACACCTGGGGTACAATATTTTGGTGGTTTAGGTGCTTTTGGTATTTTTGAGATTTCTTCTTCAACTTCACAACAAGGAGGACACTTGGTGACAATGATGGGACATGGGTAACAAGGAGATGGCCGACAATGGTTCGGAGGGTAGCAAGGTAGCCTCTTCTTGTTAGCGGGAGGACATTTGAACAATGGCCAAATGGGGCCACATGGGTCACAGGGATCTCCGAAACGACAAGGTATACATTTTAATCTTCGTTTTTTCCCTTCTGGATCTGCAAAGAAATATTTCATATTTACAAATACAAGTGAAATTGTAATGAAAAATTGTCTTTTTTCTTGCTGAATTAATTTGCGATCGTAGAAAAAGTATAGTACCTATGTGAACCGTTTTATAAATTTTTTTGATACTTGTTTTTTATACAGGGTTCGAAGATATATATCGATCGATATATATCATGATATTTATTTTGATATATATCGTCATATTTTTGCAATGATATATATCCATTATATAAAAATATCAAATAGTTTTTGAGATATAGCCTCCGGAGAAGTGAAATTTTTCGTATTTTTCAGTTTTTCTACTTTTCCGAGGCTATATCTCGAAAACTAAATGTGATATGAAAACGCGCTCAACGGCATTAATTTTCTCGTGCTTCAGTTAACTTATAAACATAGTTTCAGCGATTTTTATTTTTTTTAAATTTTTCGCCAAAAAATCGCAAAAAGCGGTTTTTTAACATTTTCTCGAAAACCAGAAGTCATATGCATTTGAACATTTTTCCTTTGGATTCAGTGGGTCAAAATACATATGTATGTAAATTTTCGTTTTAATAATCCTACGATTAAGGATTTTTCGGAAAATTGAATTAAAATGTGAAAAACCAAAGGGGTACCCCTTAGGAAATAATTAAAAATATTAAATTGCATAAAATTGTATGAAAATTTGCTTATAAGTCAATTCGGACACGGGGAATTCAACGCCGTTGAGCGCATTTGCATATCTTGTTTAGTTTTTGAGATATAGCCTCCGGAAAAGTGGAATTTTTCGTATTTTTCAGTTTTTCTACTTTTCCGAGGCTATATCTCAAAAACTAAATGTGATATGAAAACGCGCTCAACGGCATTAATTTTCTCGTGCTTCAGTTAACTTATAGACAGGGTTCGAAGATATATATCCATTATATAAAAATATCAAATAGTCTATAATAAATACAGTATACCTTTCATAAATTCTGTTAAAATTATATTCTAAAGATAATTCTTACTTTACTAGCTTTTGACTAACTTCACATCAACTACATAAATCCAAATTGTGTGCCATTTGTGATGTCATTAACGGCAAAGTCTGAACCATTTCCAAAATTTTTATTTGGTACTCATTTTAGAAATACAAATACAAAACTATCAATGAGTCAGAGTGGCCAAATAAAAGTATATTTATTGAACTATGTGAACAGTTACACACTTGCCGTAACAGCCACAGCAGGGCTGGAACGATATTTCTCCACTTTAGGCATTGTCCAATCTCAATTACGTAATCGTCTCGGTAACGACAATGCCGGTAAATTAGTTTTTATGTTTAAATATTTAAACCAAAAAGAAACTACAAAAAAAAACTAATTTAGATTGGATTTGGCCAAGTGAGTCTATCTGCAACGCTATGTTCAGGAAGTTCATCAGAAGATGATGATTTGCCCCTATTTAGGATATAGGATTATTTAAATATTCTTACTATTCTTAGTACTATATAATATTTGTGTATCTATTCAATGTATATTTACTTTTTTTCATTACCTATGTAAATTTTTTATTTAGGAGTAATAATTTATTTTGTATTTCCTAAAATTAAAAAATAAATATCCAAAAAGTGATATTTATCTGATATATATCCTATATATCAGATATTTTGATATTTATTATAAATATCATGATATTTACGAACCCTGTTTTTATACACTTGTTTTTAAAAAAATCGTAACTACAGAGACGTTTATAAGACTTGTTACATAATATATTACTAAGAACGTACAAATTTTCAAATAATTCTTAAACATAATAAAACTAACAATACATACTTACTCTTCAATAACAAAGTGACAAATAAACTCAAAATTAAGATTAAAATTAATCTAGACATTTCAGATATTTAATAAATTATATATAAACAAAATGAAAAAACGTTTTTGATTTTGGAGTTTGTATATAGAACAATAAAAAAATCAATTTTTTCTTACAATTTAAACAAAGGATTGTGCGTGGTGCAATTAATAATAAATTAAAATTTCAATTTATACAAATTTTAATTGGAAGTAGTAATTTTCTGCTAAATTATATAAATAATTTATGTCCAATTTATTATGTACAAATTTTCCTTTAAATTTTTCATCAAATATTACTTTCCGCTTTTCTATTCGGATGATTTCGTTAATTGCAATATTCCGTTATAACTTATCTAGCGAAAACATATCATCATTAATCCAATTAAAATTACTGTTTATATCAAATATTCATATTTGGTATTTATATACCAAAAAATTTATGTGATCTATGATTTCAATAAATTGAAGCATGAATTTTATAGTTTATTTAATTATTTCTTGAAAGGTATTATAAAAATAATAACAGGGATATTTTTCTATAAGCTACTCATATTTATATTTAAAAATTAGTTACATTGTTTAAACTGTTCATTTCATTTCTCAAATCTTTCATATTCACAAAATTAATATAAAACATTTTCTTATTTTGATTGCATTAAACTAACTAAAAAACATCATCTACACTTCATTAATTAAAACAATTATTATATATATATATATATATATATATATATATATATATATATATATATATATATATATATATATATATATATTTCTTCTGTGTACCTTCTGTCTTCTTAAGTAAGTTAAATTATAAAATGTTAAATGAGACAAATAAGAAAGTAATATTTATTTATTTTACAATTTTTACTTTTTTGCACACTTTTTTAAGTATTTGTAATATGTGTAATATGATTTTTTGTTAGAAAAGAATGGCTTTCTTGATCAATTCGAATGTTTCACACTTTCGTTACTTGAAACGAAGAAATATTCTTACGAATAATATAAAATAAATAAATGACATACAAATAATTTTATTTTTTCTCCCTTATTGTCTGATTTAAATAAAATGAACTTAGATAAAAACTTATCTTATTCTTAATAATAATAAAAAAATAATGTATTCTTACTCGTGAATTGCAAACTGATAAACAAAATAAAAACAAAAATTAAAATAAATCGAGACATTACCGTTTTTTAATTAATTGTTTCAAAAACAAAATGAAAGTAGAAGTTTGATTATGAAGTTATGTAGGTATAATTACCACAATTAAAAAACTAATTTAATTTTTAATTCAAACACAATTAATATTCAAATAAAATTTTCATTGTTACAAACTTTCAAATAAATTTGCATAATTACATAAGTAATTGCAAATCAGTTTTGTACAAATATATTTTTCAATTCTAGATATTAATTCTTTTATACAACTATTATGTATAAAATTATATACATTTAAAATAGTTTTTTTCACATCAAACATTTCTTATCGTTTTTCTATTCGACGGATTTCATTAGTTACATTGGGGAAAGACATGCAGCGAAAATATGAGACTAAAATGATTCATAAATAATAAATAATAACACGAATATGTTTCTGTAGATTAATTATATTTTTCTTTGAAAATTGGGAACAACTAACAAATTCTCAACCACCTCCACCCCCTCCCCCTCCTCCACCACCATTACCGCCATCTTGTCCTCTTCCTCCTCCCCAGCCTCCTCCACTACCACCCCATCCTCCTCCTCTTCCTCCTCTTCCTCCTCCCCAGCCTCCTCCTCTTCCTCCTCTTCCTCCTCCCCAGCCTCCTCCATTACCACCATTGCCACCACGAAGACACCACAGTGGGTCATATGGACAAACAGCTGCTTCTGAAACTAAAACAGAATACCACTTACTCGAACACGCTCTTGCTAATTACATACAAATTCATCATATACACTAACAATTCAGATTTTATAGGGGAAAAAATATCTTTTTCAAAATAAGTTGAATTTTATTAAACCGTAAAAGTTGCTTAAAGGGGGAAAAATAATATTTTAAATTATATTGAGTACGAGTAGATTGTTTATCTTCATATTTAAGATTTAATAATTTTGTTTTTTATTTGATAAATCATACTAGCTTAAAATTAATTAGTTGATTAAAAGAACATATTTTGCAGGTATGGTGAACTAGATTGTACACTATAAAAATTATAAAATAGTCTTAATAATAAAATAATATTTTCTTACTGTTAACAAACAAGTTGACCATCAAAACCAAAAAAATGATTGAAATTATTCGAGCCATTTTTATTGAATATGTTTCGAAAACGGAGTGAAAATAAATCGCTTAAGATTGCATATATGTATATATTTATATAGGCAACTAAAAAAGTAATTATTTTTTTAATTAAAAGTGAAATTTGGACATGGTGATATTTTAAAAAATAATTTAAAAAAAAATCATTTCTTTATTTTATTACATTCTAATCAGTGCTACTTGTTGAATGTAATTATTATTTATAAGAATTTAATTAAACGTTATAGAATTCAAATAATTTAAAAAAATAGATATAAAGGGATTATAAATAATTATTGTACAATATTTTTTTAGGATAATTTAATAATAAATAGATTTTCTTTATAATAGTTTAATTCGTCGAAAATTTAAACTTTCCTTTTTTATTTTTCACTAAGCCTGAAATCCAAGTAACAATTATTTATTTATTTATTTATGTTACGCTGTACAACAGAAACTTAATCCCAATTACAGTACAGGGTCCACACTCACCGAGCCGCACTGTAGTAGTTTATATCATTTTTAGCTTGAGTGCGATTCGAACTCGAGATCTCCGAAATCCAATTCCGTATCGCTATCCATACCATCGTAATGAAGGAAATAATGAACTTTAAACTCGCCTAGTAATACTATTAGTTTATAGTTCATTTCAGCGTTTTGTTTGTTTTTTTTTTTGTTGCATGAAAGCACTATGTGACATCCACTGTATCGATGTACTTTAAGAAATCCGGTGTCACGATGGCCGGAACTGCGTTATTTTAAATTTAGCACGCACGGGCACGAGAGCGGGCCGGAACCCGGAAAATCCCTTAAAATACGATCGCGGCGCGCCGGCCCGAATAATTCAGCATGTCGAAAAAATTTATGTGCGCCGCACGTTATAAAATAAGAAAATACACAACTACCAGGCAATTTCATTTCTCTACTGCGGAATATTTAGATTTGCAACGGTGCTACTTGGATTCGGGCCGTGTTATTTTGCCGATGAGAAGATCGCAGGTGTGTTCCTCTCACCAATGCCAACTTTGCTCGCAGGCTGCAAAACTAAAGGATAACTGATGGATTATTGAATTTTTGGGCTATTTTCCGAAATATGCAAAGTTGTATTGTGGGATAGATGGCTCAGTGGTATCCGCAATTCACGCGAAGAAATATATCACTTACCCAGTGATGGGTAAAAGGCGTGATCATATATGTATATTTATTTATTTAATTTGTACAATTTATTTTAACCATTAAATGAATTAACTTTTAATTATGTTGTACCAACAAAACTTAAATTTTAAACTTGGTTTAATAAATAAAAGCATATCTAATGTTAATTATTCCATATGACAGAGATATTAAACTTTAAAATTAATGTAATTTATTAAAAGTCTTTATCAGCTATTTCAATGTTCAATGAATCGAAATTTGGTATTATTTTTGCGAAGTTAGGAAAAATTATTTTTGCATTATTACCGCTAAATATTCTTAAAATTTTACAATAATTTGTAAACTCCCTGTATACGTAATATATTATTTTTAAAGTAAAGTGTTTATTCTGAGACAGTTAAAAATAATTGACTGTTGTAGTACGGCTCTTATAACTTATATGGATCACATATCATCCGTATTCACGTCTTGTGTTACTTTTTGAAACTTATTCCGATATATTTTTTCTGTGACATATAAAGTTGTGTCGCAATATTAAATGTAAATTTCTTAGTCTAAATCTAAAGCAAACATGACTGAACAACGACCCTCGATCTAATTCTTTTATACGGTTGGCGAACCATATTTAATAACAATATAAATAGTTACTTATTCGAGTAGGTACGCCATAAGGGCAAAAATAAAATATTTCTAATCAACTAGATTTGTTTCAAATTAAATTAATTAATTTTAAAACTGGAGATACTAGCCAAATAAAATGTAATGAACAACAGAAAATCAAATAGTTTATTAATAATTATTTGTTTAATTTAGTGTTAAACAAAACATTTGTAAATTTAAAAATTAATATTATATTAATTCAATTTATATATTTTGATTAAAATATACTAAACATCTTCATTAATGCTAATTACAAATAAATAATAATATAAAAATTGTTTCATTCTTAATTTTTTTTATGTATTAACATAAAATTTAAACAAATGTTTTTGTATATTCAATTACTGTTGCTCAATATATATTTTTTTTAATTTTTATTATAGGTATGTAATTTTTAATTGGCAATTATTTCAGTATCAGAAATCAATTTGACTTATAATTAAAACTATGAACGGATCCCACGAAAATAGTTGTTCAAATTAAAAAGTAAATTACTTTTTTATTTGTTGTATACAGACTTCGATTAATTAAGAATTTTTTAGATAGGTTTCCAAAATTCCAATTTTGAAGAAAAAACGGGTGAAAATGTATTTATATTTCATATATTTTATTTAATTTTAATAGTATTTCAATAAATAAATCAATTAACAATTAGAATTTAATTATCCATCGAAATTGAAAATTTGGGTAATGACAATTTTCAAAATTAATTATATCACGTGTAACATTTTTTCAAATTGAAAATATACATATTTTTTAAATTGTCCTTTTATGTTCGTTTTGTAAACAGTAAACAGTAATAGCTTCAACCACATTCACGCTCCCTCCATACAAGCTCATTTATTCCTCACACTAGGAAACTTCCATTACTCAACGAACCTTTAGTCACATCTATCAATTCATTATTAATTTTAATATTGTTACGAATAAAATAACTCTTATATTTTGTTCTTACAGATTTTTTACACTTTTTTCGTTGCTAATTAGATCTACAATTTTTTCTAAACACTGTTTCGTCTACATTAAGTTACCTATTTTTTTTCTTTCGTCCCAACTAATAAATCGCAAACTCAAAAATTCTCAAACAATTCGAAACAAGATTATAACACAAACTCCTTGAAAATCTCAAACACAGTACGAGTAAGAAACCGCGAACATTATGAAACAAAGTTAGCATTATACGGGGTCAAGTGAAATAAACAAAGATAGAATATGTGTCAACATTCTGTACACGTAGTATATAGGATTTGCTTTATACAACAACTAACAACCTTGTATTGCATAGTGTGACTTCTTCAAAGTGGACACTATTCAAATACTGCTAAATTTCTTTCTTGCTAAGTTACTAATACGTAGGGTTGTGCATTTGACCAGTCAAATATTTTTTGGTCAATTGACCAAGGAACATTTAATAAAAATCACAATTAAAATTGTAATTTATTTATATAGTACTGTTTACTACATCCAATATTACTTAAAATGAAAAACCAACAACAACTAATAAACAAAACCACATCAAATTCAAAATAAAGGGGAAAATAAAGTAAGAGACGTAATGAAATGAAATAATATGTATTTATTTTATTTGTAAAGTAAAGTAAGCAAATTCTCCAGAACCGAGAATACCAAACTAGATATATTCATATAATAATAGTATGTAGCTATTTCTATTGAACCATAGATGTCGTGGCGGTTCCATTTAGATTATTTGACCGTATTATTTGGCCGTCAAATATTTTTGGTTAATTGACCCTACTAATACGTATATCTTGTTCCATCTAAGAATACAGTTGACAAGTGCTTCTTCATCAATAATTGTAACAGAGACCATATTTAAATTTATTTAAAAAAAAATCACGACCCTATCAGGAATTAATTGAAAAAGTTATATTTGTCATCTCTAGGCTGAAACGAATTTTTTTTACCTTAATTTTAATTTTTGGTGCATGGTTGAAACGAAAATATTTCAGGCAAACCACTTCAATAAAAAAAAGTTCCACTTAAGAAAATATAACTTTAATTCCCCTCTCCACATCCACCTAATAATTTTATTTTAGCTACTGTACAATTATTCCCCCTCCTTGCTGTATAAGCAAGTTTTTTTTCTCTGGTTAATTGCA
Source organism: Pterostichus niger (assembly GCA_947425015.1). Taxonomy (NCBI): domain Eukaryota; kingdom Metazoa; phylum Arthropoda; class Insecta; order Coleoptera; family Carabidae; genus Pterostichus; species Pterostichus niger. Next base: position 37,196,397 of record OX380339.1, read on the forward strand.
TTAAAAAACTCATCCTGTATATAGACATTTATTTAAATAATATACATACAATATATAAACTTTAAGAGTATATGATGTACTGATAAAGAAACAAAAATCATTTTCTGAAAATTCGCAAAATTAAGAGTGATTCACTTCTCGGCGTTCCACCTATAACTCCTATCTTCCCGTTATAGCGTCGTCCGCGGCAGCGTCGCGGCCTCGACGTCCTTGGATAATAGCGGGCGCCGCGGCGGCACCGGATGAATACTGACGAATGAGGCGGCGGCCGCGGATTTCTTACTAATGGAAATATACATGAGGTAACGCTACAGAGCGCCAAGATGTGATTGGTGCGAATCCAGCACGCGAACTTGTGACAAAAGTGACTCAAAATGCGGATTGGTGCTCCGTAGAATTTTAACTTTGTTTTGTTGGATTGCTAACAGATCAAAGACAGGAACATATTCTGTTCTGTTAGAGATACATGGCGGGCCCTAGAGTCAATCCTGGTTTATTTACATTCTGCTAAGTATTGAATAATAATATGTGGTAGGTGGCTCAGTGGTATCGAGTCGGCCTGTGGATCTTGAGAACCATGGTTCGATAACCACAGCCAACAAACAATTTTCAGCAATTTAAAATCTATCCACTAACATATTTGGTGGGCGTATTTTTGTTTCCAAATGAAAATTTAGTTGTTCAAAATATTAATATGGGAGTACTTTAGGATTTTGAGATATGAGGGAAAATTTGAAAGAAAATTGAGAAGAAAAGTTGTTTCTTTTATCTATTTTTATTTTATTATTTTTCATTTCTTCCACTCTTCCGTTATTTTCAGAGCGAAGTTCAGTATCCAAATATTTAATTTGATTCGACTGTCGAATTCGAAATCTCGAATTAAATAACTGTTGTAAAAACAAAACAAATATTGTTTTATTTTGAAGTAATTTCCTTATAACGTTGAAGAAGTATAGTTGTAACATCTTATACCATTTATTGTACATAGTTTTAAGATTCCAATTCAATTAAATAAACGAGTTTACCAAATTAGACAAGTCGGTGCATCTATCCGCTCCAGTCTGCAGGTCTCAAGCAGGGAGCGACTCAGTGTTGTATCTGTGTTTCACTGCGATCAGTACATTCTGCTATTTGATAAATAATGGACGGGTATTCTGTGTGTGTATAATAACCGTGATTTTAATAATTATTTTACTTTAAAACCGTGTTATTCAGTAACCTAATACATATGTATAAATGTTTGAGTAATCTTATAGTGCCATACAAGTAATAAAATCGCGAGTGTAAGTGCTGTGTTGTGTGTGATTACGTGATGAACTAATTAGTGTAGTGTAAATGTGAGGAAAGTGTTGTTTAAGAAGATGGAGTCCAGCTGTCTCGGTGCTGGGTTCTAGGAGCTTTCTAATAGGTTTGTGAATTTATTACTTAGTATTTTTAATTTTAAATAATTAAAAGTAAAATTAAAACTATTAATTATATTCAAATATTTGTAAAAATACATAAGATATTATTTTTTTTACAAATATTTAAATATTTGAGAAACAAAATCAAAACAAAAATTAAAATAAATCGAGACATTACAGATTTTTAATTAATTGTTTCAAAAAGAAAATGAAAGTAGAAGTTTGAGTATGAAGTTATGTATATATTCCTCAATTAAAAAACTCATTTAATTTTTGATTCAAACAAATTTGTGTACATGATAGGTACAATTAATATTCAAATAAAATTTTCATTGTTACGAAGTTTCAAATAAATTTGCATAATTACATAAGTAATTGCAAATCAGTTATGTACAAATATATTTTTCAATTCTAGATATTAATTCTTTTATACAACTATTATGTATAAAATTATATACATTTAAAATAGTTTTTTTCACATCAAACATTTCTTATCGCTTTTCTATTCAACGGATTTCATTAGTTACATTGGGGAAAGACATGCAGCGAAAATATGAGACTAAAATGATTCATATAATAAATAATAACACGAATATGTTTCTGTAGATTAATTATATTTTTCTTTGAAAATTGGGAACAACTAACAAATTCTCAACCACCTCCGCCTCCACCCCCTCCCCCTCCTCCACCACCATTACCACCATCTTGTCCTCTTCCTCCTCCCCATCCTCCTCCACTACCTCCCCATCCTCCTCCTCTTCCTCCTCTTCCTCCTCCCCAGCCTCCTCCTCTTCCTCCTCTTCCTCCTCCCCAGCCTCCTCCATTACCACCATCGCCTCCACGAAGACACCACAGTGGGTCATATGGACCACATACATTTGCTTCTGAAGCTAAAACAGAATACCACTTACTCGAACACGCACTTGCTAATTACATACAAATTCATCATATACACTAACAATTCAGATTTTATAAGGGAAAAAATATCTTTTTTCAAAATATGTTGAATTTCATTAAACCGTAAAAGTTGCTTAAAGGGGGAAAAATAATATTTTAAATTATATTGAGTACGCGTAGATTGTTTATCTTCATATTTAAGATTTAATAATTTTATTTTATATTTGATAAATCATACTAGCTTTAAAATTAATTAGTTGATTTACAGAAAATATTTTGCAGGTATGGTCAACTAGATTGTACACTATAAAAATTATAAAATAGTCTTAATAATAAAATAATATTTTCTTACTGTTAACAAACAAGTTGACCATCAAAACCAAAAAAATGATTGAAATTATTCGAGCCATTTTTATTGAATATGTTTCGAAAACGGAGTGAAAATAAATCGCTTAAGATTGCATATATATATTTATATAGGCAACTAAAGAATGTAATTTAAGATATGGACAAAATGTAATTATTTTTTAATTAAAAGTGAAGTTTGGACATGGTGATATTTTAAAAAATAATTTAAAAAATAATTATTTCTTTATTTTATTACATTCTAATCTGTGCTACTTGTTGAATGTAATTATTAATTATAAGAATTTAATCAAACGTTATAGAATTCAAATAATTAAAAAAAATAGATATAAAGGGAATATAAATAATTAATGTACAATATTTTTTTGGGATAATATAATAATAAATAGATTTTCTTGATAATAGTTTTAATCGTCGAAAATTTAAACTTTCCGTTTTTATTTTTCACTAAGCCTGAAATCCAAGTAACAATTATTTATTTATTTATTTATGTTACGCTGTACAACAGAAACTTAATCCCAATTACAGTACAGGGTCCGCACTCGCCGAGCCGCACTGTAGTAGTTTATATAATTTTTTGCTTGAGTGCGATTCGAACTCGCGATCTCCGAAATCCAATTCCGTAACGCTATCCATACCATCGTAATGAAGGAAATAATGAACTTTAAACTCGCCTAGTAATACTATTAGTTTATAGTTCATTTCAGCGTTTTGTTTGTTTTTTTTTTTGTTGCATGAAAGCACTATGTGACATCCACTGTATCGATGTACTTTAAGAAATCCGGTGTCACGATGGCCGGAACTGCGTTATTTTAAATTTAGCACGCACGGGCACGAGAGCGGGCCGGAACCCGGAAAATCCCTTAAAATACGATCGCGGCGCGCCGGCCCGAATAATTCAGCATGTCGAAAAAATTTATGTGCGCCGCACGTTATAAAATAAGAAAATACACAACTACCAGGCAATTTCATTTCTCTACTGCGGAATATGTAAAATGTGCAACGGTGCTACTTGGATTCGGGCCGTGTTATTTTGCTGATGAGAGGATCGCAGGTGTGGTCCTCTCACCTATGCCAGGTTTGCTCGCAGGCTGCAAAACTAAAGGATAAGTGATGGATTATTGAATTTTTGGGCTATTTTGCGAAATATGCAAAGTTGTATTGTCGGGTAGATGGCTTAGTGGTATCGAGTCGGTCTGTGGATCTTGAGAACCCTGGTTCGATCCCCACAGCCGACAAACAATTTTCACCAATTTAAATCTACCCCTGTGGCTCCCCCTCCACTAACATCTTTGGGGACCGTGATTTGATGGCTGGTAACCGCACTTCACGCGAAAAAATATATCACTTACCGAGATCTGCTTAGGCAGGGTGCCACACCCAGTAATGGGTAAAAGGTGTGATCATATATTTATATTTATTTATTTAATTTGTACTATTTATTTTAACCATTAAATGAATTAACTTTTAATTATGTTGTACCAACAAAACTTAAATTTTAAACTTGGTTTAATAAATAAAAGCATATCTAATGTTAATTAGTCCAAATGACAGAGATATGAAACATTAAAATTAATTTAATTTATTAAAAGTCTTTATCAGAAATTTGATATTATTTTTGCGAAGTTAGAAAAAAATATTTTTGCATTATTACCGCTACATAAAAAATACACTCTTAAAATTCTACAATAATTTGTAAACATCTTGTATACATAATATATTATTTTTAAAGTAAAGTGTTTATTCTGAGACAGTTAAAAACAATTGACTGTTGTAGTACGGCTCTTATAACTTATATGGATCACATATCATCCGTATTCACGTCTTGTGTTACTTTTTGAAACTTATTCCGATATATTTTTTCTGTGACATATAAAGTTGTGTCGCAATATTAAATGTAAATTTCTTCGTCTAAATCTAAAGCAAACATGACTGAACAACGACCCTCGATCCAATCCTTTTATACGGTTGGCGAACCATATTTAATAACAATATAAATAGTTATTTATTCGAGTAGGTACTCCATAAGGGCAAAAATAAAATATTCCTAATCAACTAGATTTGTTTCAAATTAAATTAATTAATTTTAAAACTGGAGATACTAGCCAAATAAAATGTAATGAACAACAGAAAATCAAATAGTTTATTAATAATTATTTGTTTAATTTAGTGTTAAACAAAACATTTGTAAATTTAAAAATTAATATTATATTAATTCAAATTATATATTTTGATTAAAATATAGTAAACATCTTCATTAATGCTAATTACAAATAAATAATAATATAAAAATTGTTTCATTCTTAATTTTTTTTATGTATTAACATAAAATTTAAACAAATGTTTTTGTATATTCAATTACTGTTGCTCAATATATAATTTTTTTAATTTTTATTATAGGTATGTAATTTTTAATTGGCAATTATTTCAGTATCAGAAATCAATTTGACTTATAATTAAAACTATGAACGGATCCCACGAAAATAGTTGTTTAAATTAAAAAGTAAATTACTTTTTTATTTGTTGTATACAGACTTCGATTAATTAAGAATTTTTTAGATAGGTTTCCAAAATTCCAATTTTGAAGAAAAAACGGGTGAAAATGTATTTATATTTCATATATTTTATTTTATTTTAATAGTATTTCAATAAATAAATCAATTAACAATTTGAATTTAATTATCCATCGAAATTGAAAATTTGGGTAATGACAATTTTCAAAATTAATTGTATCACGTGCAACATTTTTTCAAATTGAAAATATACATATTTTTAAATTGTCCTTTTATTTTCGTTTTGTAAACAGTAAACAGTAATAGCTTCAACCACATTCACGCTCCCTCCATACAAGCTCATTTATTCCTCACACTAGGAAACTTCCATTACGCAACGAACCTTTACTCACATCTATCAATTCATAATTAATTTTATTATTGTTAAGAATAAAATAGCTTTTATATTTTGTTCTTACAGATTTTTTACACTTTTTTCGTTGCTAATTATATCTACAATTTTTTCTAAACACTGTTTCGTCTACATTAAGTTACCTATTTTTTTTCTTTCGTCCCAACTTTCATTCCTAATAAATCGCAAACTCAAAAGTTCTCAAACAATTCGAAACAAGATTATAACACAAACTCCTTTGAAAATCACAAACACAGTACGAGTAAGAAACCGCGAACATTATGAAACAAAGTTAGCATTATACGGGGTCAAGTGAAATAAACAAAGACCAAATACATATGTATAAATGTTTGAGTAATCTTATAGTGTCATACAAGTAATAAAATCGCGAGTGTAAGTGCTGTGTTGTGCGTGATTACGTGATGAACTAATTAGTGTAGTGTAAATGTGAGGAAAGTGTTGTTTAAGAAGATGGAGTCCAGCTGCCTCGGTGCCGGGTTCCAGGAGCTTTCTAATAGGTTTGTGAATTTATTACTTAGTATTTTTAATTTTAAATAATTAAAAGTAAAATTAAAACTATCAATTATATTCAAATATTTGTAAAAATACATAAGATATTATTTTTTTTTACAAATATTTAAATATTTGAGAAACAAAATCAAAACAAAAATTAAAATAAATCGAGACATTACAGATTTGTTTTTAATTGTTTCAAAAAGAAAATGAAAGTAGAAGTTTGAATATAAAGTTATGTATATATTCCACAGTTAAAAAACTCATTTCATTTTTGATTCAAACAAATTTGTGTACATGATAGGTACAATTAATATTCAAATAAAATTTTCAGTGTTACGAAGTTTCAAATAAATTTGCATAATTACATAAGTAATTACAAATCAGTTATTTACAAATATATTTTTCAATTCTAGATATTAATTCTTTTATACAACTATTATGTATAAAATTATATACATTTAAAATAGATTTTTTCATATCGAACATTTCTTACCGCTTTTCAATTCGACGGATTTGATTAGTTACATTGGGGAAAGACATGCAGCGAAAATATGAGACTAAAATGATTCATAAATAATAAATAATAACACGAATATGTTTCTGTAGATTAATTATATTTTTCTTTGAAAATTAGGAACAACTATAAACTTCTCAACCACCTCCACCAACTCCCCCACCCCCTCCTCCACCACCAGCACCATTACCACCATCTTGTCCTCTTCCCCCACCAGTGTTAAATTCCCTGGCTGGGGGTACTCTTACTCTTTCACTTCCTACTCCGGATCCTCCTCCTCTTCCTCCTCTTCCTCCTCTTCCTCCTCTTCCTCCTCTTCCTCCTCTTCCCCCTCTTCCTCCTTTTCCTCCTCTTCCACCTTCTCCATCACCACCATCACGAAGACACCTTAGTGGGTCACACGGTTCACATTTTACTCCTTTTGTGTCGTCAGAGAATACATTTCCGGGTCCCCCCTTTAAACCATTTTTACCACGAATACACCAAAATGGGTCACACGGATTACATATAGCTGCTTCTGAAGCTAAAACAGAATACCACTTACTCGAACACGCTCTTGCTAATTACATACAAATTCATCATATACACTAACAATTCAGATTTTATAGGGGTAAAAATATCTTTTTTCAAAATATGTTGAATTTCATTAAACCGTAAAAGTTGCTTAAAGGGGGAAAAATAATATTTTAAATTATATTGAGTACGCGTAGATTGTTTATCTTCATATTTAAGATTTAATAATTTTGTTTTATATTTGATAAATCATACTAGCTTTAAAATTAATTAGTTGATTTACAGAAAATATTTTGCATGTATGGTTAACTAGATTGTACACTATAAAAATTATAAAATAGTCTTAATAATAAAATAATATTTTCTTACTGTTAACAAACAAGTTGACCATCAAAACCAAAAAAATGATTGAAATTATTCGAGCCATTTTTATTGAATATGTTTCGAAAACGGAGTGAAAATAAATCGCTTAAGATTGCAAATATATATATATTTATATAGGCAACTAAAGAATGTAATTTAAGATATGGACAAAATGTAATTATTTTTTAATTAAAAGTGAAGTTTGGACGTGGTGATATTTTAAAAAATAATTCAAAAAATAATTATTTCTTTATTTTATTCCATTCTAATCAGTGCTACTTGTTGAATGTATTTATTATTTATAAGAATTTAATCAAACGTTATAGAATTCAAATAATTAAGGGATTATAAATAATTAATGTACAATATTTTTTTAGGATAATTTAATAATAAATAGATTTTCTTTATAATAGTTTAATTCGTCGAAAATTTAAACTTTCCTTTTTACTTCCTTGTACGAAGTAAAGGAAGTATTGTTATCGCGAAAATTTTCGGTTCTCAGATTTCAGTGGAAATACACATTTTGGCCCTCCCTGAGTCCATTTTGACTAATTTCGTCGTGACGTCTGTACGTACGTACGTATGTATCTCGCATAACTCAAAAACGGTAAGCCGTAGAAAATTGAAATTTTATATTTAGGACTGTTATAACATCTAGTTGTGCACCTCCCTTTTTGGTCATTATATAACTTCCGGAAGTGGTACTTTACTTGAAGCCTATAATAGATTTTAATAAAAAACCATATTAAAATATAATTTAAAACTTTCCAAATTTGGTATATACGACTACTATATCAATGGAAATAATATAATAGATTTTGGTTAAAATACACTAACCGGAAGTGACACATTACATGAAGCTGCTAACAGTTTTCCTTGAAAAAAATGGTATTATTTTAATTTTAGAAATAAATGCTTCAAATAATAGTTTTAGAGAATTAAATTCTGCGTCTAGCACATTAAGAATTTTCAAATTAGCCTTTTGCATAAGCGAGATATCTAAATTTAAATATTATATATTTTGTGTGTTTTTTTTAATTAAGTTTGCTATGGATTAGAACAAAAAATAAAAAATAAAAGATTTTATGTCCAATATGTGCAATTAAAAAAATATCTATAGTTTAATACGCGTACAAGGAAGTCATGTGGTGTCCACATCAGATTTTTTATTTTTCACTAAAGCCTGAAATCCAAGTAACAATTATTTATTTATTTATTTATGTTACGCTGTACAACAGAAACTTAATCCCAATTACAGTACAGGGTCCGCACTCACCGAGCCGCAGTGTAGTAGTTTATATCATTTTTAGCTTGAGTGCGATTCGAACTCGGGATCTCCGGAATCCAATTTTGTAACGCTATCCATACCATCGTAATGAAGGAAATAATGAACTTTAAACTCGCCTAGTAATACTATTAGTTTATAGTTCATTTCAGCGTTTTGTTTTTTTTGTTGCATGAAAGCACTGTGTGACATCCACTGTATCGATGTACTTTCAGAAATCCGGTGTCACGATGGCCGGAACTGCGTTATTTTAAATTTAGCACGCCCGGGCACGAGAGCGGGCCGGAACCCGGAAAATCCCTTAAAATACGATCGCGGCGCGCCGGCCCGAATAATTCAGCATGTCGAAAAATGTATGTGCGCCGCACGTTATAAAATAAGAAAATACACAACTACCAGGCAATTTCATTTCTCTACTGCGGAATATTTAGATTTGCAACGGTGCTACTTGGATTCGGGCCGTGTTATTTTGCTGATGAGAGGATCGCAGGTGTGTTCCTCTCACCAATGCCAAGTTTGCTCGCAGGCTGCAAAACTAAAGGATAAGTGATGGATTATTGCATTTTTGGGCTATTTTGCGAAATATGCAAAGTTGTATTGTGGGATAGATGGCTCAGTGGTATCGAGTCGGCCTGTGGATCTTGAGAACCCTGGTTCGATCCCCACAGCCGACAAACAATTTTCACCAATTTAGATCTACCTTTGTGGCTCCCCCTCCACTATTATCTTTGGGGGGGAGGCGTGATTTGACGGCTGTAACCGCACTTCACGCGAAGAAATATGTCACTTATCGAGAGCTGCTTAGGCAGGGTGCCACACCCAGTAATGGGTGAAAGTCGTGATCATATATTTATATTTATTTATTTTATTGAATAATAATGATTCAATATCCGAACAGAATCGCCAGGCCGGACCATGCACCCTAAACATTAAGACAATACACTACACTCCGCCCAGTTTCTGGCAAGAGCTGGACTGACCTGCTTATACATTAAATGAAAGACATAGTGCAATGCAAATCAGCCGACGCCACGATACACAAAACGTCCAGAGGACTCCCCAATTTCAAAGTAAAATTATTTATTTATTGTAGAGTAAATACGATGATCGACTGTTTAAATAATGAAGAAACTTTGATAATTGGAATATCAGTCTAACATTTTTTAAAATTGTTACAATTCCAACGTTTCGGTGATAACTATCGCCTTCTTCAGGGATCTACAAAGTAATTAACAAAAGAACTTATATATTTATTTATTATTTGTATTGATTATAACGCAAAAAGATTTTTTCGGAACACGTAAAAATAATTGCACATTACTTGAAGCAAACATTAGACATTCACTTCAGTTAAATAAAAAATTATTTTTTTGATGTGAAACATCTATAGGCTCACTTGTAAACCGAATTGTTGGCGTGGCGACGGGTCGCCACGCTATACTAAGGTATACATATATATATTTTATGTGTAGTAGAGTGTACGGTGTGGCTTCTCACTCAGTTCGACGTTGTTGTTTACTACGGTACACATAACCTGCGTTTTATTTAATTTTTTATTTTAATTTTTGACAATAAAATATGTGTGATAGTGATAACTCAGAAGATCAAAGTGATCAACCTTGTGCAAAGAAAGTGAAACTACACTATGGCATACTACCAAGTCATCAGTAAGTAGAATTTTCTGTAAGAAATTCGTAATACTTCATTTTTTCATTAGGCTATATTTAATTCCTGTAATAATATTATCTTTTATGCATATTACTTGTACACACACGATGTTTCACATCTGCCAGGCGTCCCATGACGGCTCACATTTTTTTTGTTTCCTAATGAAAATTTAGTTGTTCAAAATATTAATATGGGAGTACTTTAGGATTTTGAGATATGAGGGAAAATTTGAAAGAAAATTGAGAAGAAAAGTTGTTTCTTTTATCTATTTTTATTTTATTATTTTTCATTTCTTCCACTCTTCCGTTATTTTCAGAGCGAAGTTCAGTATCCAAATATTTTATTTGATTCGACTGTCGAATTCGAAATCTCGAATTAAATAACTGTTGTAAAAACAAAACAAATATTGTTTTATTTTGAAGTAATTTCCTTATAACGTTGAAGAAGTATAGTTGTAACATCTTATACCATTTATTGTACATAGTTTTAAGATTCCAATTCAATTAAATAAACGAGTTTACCAAATTAGACAAGTCGGTGCATCTATCCGCTCCAGTCTGCAGGTCTCAAGCAGGGAGCGACTCAGTGTTGTATCTGTGTTTCACTGCGATCAGTACATTCTGCTATTTGATAAATTATGGACGGGTATTCTGTGTGTGTATACTAACCGTGATTTTAATAATTATTTTACTTTTAAACCGTGTTATTCAGTAACCTAATACATATGTATAAATGTTTGAGTAATCTTATAGTGCCATACAAGTAATAAAATCGCGAGTGTAAGTGCTGTGTTGTGTGTGATTACGTGATGAACTAATTAGTGTAGTGTAAATGTGACGAAAGTGTTGTTTAAGAAGATGGAGTCCAGCTGCCTCGGTGCCGGGTTCCAGGAACTTTTAAATAGGTTTGTGAATTTATTACTTAGTATTTTTAATTTTAAATAATTAAATGTAAAATTATAGTTATTTACTATACAAGCGGTATAAATGTATGTTTAATGAGCGATAAGTTCCAATTTTCTTTTCTTGTAAACAATTCAACCCATGGCAACGTAACAACAAAACTCACAATCAGCGATTAGTGACATTTCAAGATTTTGACTTCATATAAAAAAATCAAATTGTAGAAGTTTATTAAGGCAAAATTGAATAAATAGTTGTATAAAGTCGTGAACAATGAATTAGTGCTACGAGAAGTGTAAACTTTCGTATGTATAATTATATAATACATTTTTTATTTATTTTAATTGACAAATATTTGACATTTTTAAACCGCTAGTGAAATAATAGTATATTATACAACGACGCTATAATGGATGCTCTTATTCCCAAGGATGAAGTTTGCAACCCGAGCGAGCGGAGCGAGCAAGGGTTGTAATCATCCGAGGTAATAATAGCCATTATAGCGAGTTGTATACTATACTTTATATACGACTAACATATACGACTAATTTAATAAAAATTACTCAATTTTTATATTATTTATTATCTATTAATTTTACATGTATTTACCTAATAAATTTACATCTAATTGAAATGAGTAAATGGAGTAAAAAGACCATAATGAAGATGATTTGTATTTTTCACCTAATTCAGTAAAATATGCCAACAATACATTTTCTGAATACGAAATTTGTCTTCATTTTAATACGCCAGTCCATAAAACTTTGGTATGCTTTGTCATAGAAATTTTTAGACTTTTGCGGTAATAAACCATATGTAGTAGCATCAGCGATTATCGTTATTTCTGGTGGTGTAGAAGATATACTGTCTTCTGTAATACTATCCATTTTTTCAATTACAGTTAAACACAATAATTTAACACAATTTGCAAGATTGTTTTTGACAACTTCTAAACGATGATTTCGTTTTGTTTGTTTCCGATTCGTTAATAACAGTGAACATAGCAACGAGCATGTTTAATTTAAATATGAGTCGCTATGGCAACACTGTTCCGATGGCACAATAAAACAATGATCCATGTTTTAAGCATTTTGATTGGTTCACGAGCGGGAATAATGACCATTATTCCCGACTCATTATTCCCGGCGGGATTAATATATAGCATTATATAGCAAAAAACGTATATACGAGTATAATGATAAAATTATTAGTTAGTCGTATATAAACATTTTTAAATGGCTGTTTATAAAACAACAACTTTAATGGTCTGTATCCAAGTAATTAAACATGTGTTTATAAGGCAAAATTGAATAAAAACTATTAATTATATTCAAATATTTGTAAAAATACATAAGATATTATTGTTTTTTACAAATAATTAAATATTTGTCCATCAGTACGGTGGTGTGTATAGCGTCATGAAATTCGATTCCGAAGCACTCAAGCTAAAAATTATTTGAACTACTACACTGCGGCTCGGTGAGTGCGGACCTTGTACGGTAATTGGGATTAAATTCCTGTTGTACAGCGTAAAATAAATAAATAAATATAATTTATATTAATTTTTATATTGGATCCTTCTTAAATATATATTTATAACATACTTTATAATTGTAATTTTGCACTAAATCTTTCAAAAATTTGTACAATTTTCAGCAGTATATTTCATTTCATTCCCTAACAAAATTCTAAATAAATTGTACAAGTTTTTGCTTGTGAGACGGATACATTCATTATGAAGTGTGTTAGAAGATTGTCATTTTGGCTATGAGTATAATTACTTCATGTTGTATTTGTCATGTACTAACGATTTATTTCTGTTGTTTCAGATGGTAGCCTGAAAGCCAAAGGTCAGTTAGTTTTATATATTTTACATAGACAGTTTTACAACTGATTTATGAGTATTAATATGCCTACAACTACATTTTTAAAAGAATAATTATTAATAAAATGATTAATTTCAATGTTTATTTGGTACATAACTAAGGAGAGCTATAATTTATCTAACTTTGATATGATTAATTTAAAACAGTGGTTTTCGTAGCCATGATCTCCCTGGAAGTAAAAATTTAAAATACATTATTTCGCGACTCTCTTTTTTTATCTGACTACAACTGAAGTTTGTAAAAGACTAATTAAAACTAAAACCCTTTGTCAACGACCGTGGTTCAGTTCGAAACTAATCTATGCGATAACGTGAGTTAAGGCAATATTGCACGTGCGGAGTTTTTGGATAGGTGACCGTGTAGAGAAAGCCTTGTTGCTGTTGACTCTAAGATCTAAAACGCAGGCTCAGGGTGTAATGGCGGCGTATGACATTAGTAGTTTGTTCGCTAGGCAGGGGCGTATCTGGGGTACTTGGCGCCTGGGTTCTGAAGCAGAATGTGACGCCTCGAGGCGTGCGCCGCAGGCGAAAATTTTGGAGCACAAAAATGCGATATGGTACTCAAAATACGTGGAATTTTATGCTCTACGATACAGAAAGAGTAAGGCAGTAAGCCGACACGCCGTACTATGCGAAACTTGCGTGTAGATTTAGAGCAATAAGCAAACTCATGACAAATAATATTCACCTTAGCGTAGAATAATAGAACATTGTTTGTCTAGAAAAATAACTATTTTTTAAATAAATATTTTATTATATAGTTTCTCATAAAATTAAATAAAAATACAAAAATAAATTAGTTCACTACATAGGTACATTCTAATATACCTAAACCTAATTAAAGCTATATAGTTTACATTTTACAATTGCACATAATAGCACAAACAATTATACAAATAACAAAATAACATATCAATACATGTAAATTAAATGTACAATAAAAATACTTAAATACTCATAACTATACCGCGCGTTCCACGGAAAGGTTGGCATAGGGAAATAACATGGGAAAAAAGGTTTTTTTGTAAATAAAAAGTGTCCGGTAAAAAATTGTGGTATAATATTGCACATGACCATACTAGACCTATCCACAAACATTATTTCATACAGATTACTTCATTTTAATGCCACAAATTAGAGAAATTAATGAAAATAGTTCGAGAAAATCGCCTACTAATTATGATTTTTGTGACAGCTTTGTCATAGAAACAGAAGCTGTCACTATAACCGTCAAGATTTGTTGTGAATATTAAGAAATCTTGACAGTTAACTTTATATTTCAAACATTAATCACATTACTTCGCGATCTTTTGTAATTAAAGGCCTTAGTACGATAGTAGGTACCTACATTTGGTATTCATTTAATTACTTTATTTCTTTTACAAATAATATTAAGACGCAGTATTTGTGTTATTTTAATATACCTACTCATATTTATTTTAACTTTTTGCCGTCTGCCGCCCTTTTATGCTGGCGCCCGGGTTCTGGGAACCCCAAGAACCCTGGGTTGGAACGCCCCTGTCGCTAGGAAGCCCAAATAGAAATGAAAGCGTTATTTCAGAATTTAACTTCTTATTAAGAATTTTGATAAATTTAATTAGTATTTTAAGAAAATACTTAACAATCATCGTAACTTAGTTGGTTAAAGCATATGACCGGAGTTCATAGCGCTCAGGTTCAAATCCTAGCGATACATATTTTTTTCTTTATATTGGTATAGCTTTATTTGTTTATTGTATTTTGTTTGCACCAGGGGCGGATCCAGACTTCGAATTAGGGAGGGGTCATGGAGTGAATTTTGTCTCTGGGAGGGGAGGAGGGTATTGCCCATCTTCTAAATATAAAAAAATTTGTATTTGCTCATGTTATATTCCTGCTTTAAATACTTAATGTGTAGCTTTAAGCAAAATTACTTTTCTATAAACAATTATAAACGTGGTGAAGAAAAGTGATTTTTTTTCACCTCAAAAATTTCCCTAAGACGTCCAACACTTTTTAAATCATAAAGTTTCAATATCTAAACGGTTCTTCGATAGAATACAAAAATTATTGAATTAGAAGTTGATTTTCTAAGTGCAAATGTCGGTAGTCACATACTTGACTAGGTCTTAAATAGAATACCTCTCCCATCTGCGGGTCGAAATAATATCCCCACAAAATATTGGTTTTTGGCTATTTATTAGAATAATAAATCAAACAATAGTTCTTAATTATCTTAGAATTCTAAGTTTTTAGATAATATTTTCCATTTAATTTGTTTAACAAATTGAGTTATCGTAAATAATGACATCATTATTATGTATTAGGGCCAACATTTTAAAAAAAGTCCATGTGGGGGGGGTCATGACCCCCATGACCCTCCCCCTGGATCCGCCTTTGGTTTGCACACTTATAATTCTTTAAATACAAGTTTTTTTTTAAATTTATAAGTAGTATCTGGGGCTTCTCCTGGGGGTTCATGGCTACTAATTTGAAACCTACTGATTTAAGAGAAAGTAATTAATAACAAAATGCTAGAA
This sequence comes from Pterostichus niger, assembly GCA_947425015.1. NCBI lineage: Eukaryota > Metazoa > Arthropoda > Insecta > Coleoptera > Carabidae > Pterostichus > Pterostichus niger. The sequence goes on from OX380339.1 coordinate 37,212,132, forward strand.
TTCTATTAGGTACTAGATATTATAATAAAACTAGTGCAGTTTCCGCGTACAGCGTTGCTTCAACTGAGGTTCTTTCTTGTCTTGTTTAAAATCACATGCGTGATTGGTCGCTGATTGAATGCTCATCGAAGCCAGAGCAACGTATGTCGTGTGTGGCGCCTGCTGCTGACAGCATAGCACTACACAACAGGGGTACACTTTTCCCATCTCTTCTTTCTGACTCTCTAAGTGAACAAAAACTGTATTTGCATTACTTTTACTTGCCTGCTGTTTGATATACGGACGATTCGACGATGTCGTACACTCGTACACTCGACCGATAGATGTGCTTGTATTGCTCATTCAGTGGATTGAATTTCAATAAAAATAAATGCTGAATAGTCGATTTCAGTATGGATTGAACACCACCGATAAATAGATATAAAAAAGATGGTCAACTTGGAATAATAATGAATATGTTCTCTTAGTATTAATACTCGGTTATAACGAATGCAACAGTAGTAGAGGAAGAGAAATCTTGGTTGTGCAAGACGAGAAATAGAAAATATCAATCTCGATGGGTTTTTTGATCGACAATATTGATGGTGCTCTCGTATAAAATTTATTAAAACTAAAAGACATAGATTTTCTCGTGCCCGATTTGATTTATAAGTATTTTTTTTGCAAATTTTCAACAATTTATTTATTTCTAAATTTCTCAAGAAATCAAACTATGTATCTGAAATGAGTCAAGTCAACTATTCGGGGACTATATCTTAAAATTTAAATGAGATATGAAGATGTTCTCAACGGCATTGAATTTTTTGACATAAAAACATATTTTTAGTTAATTGTGAGCGATTTAATTTTTTTTTTAATTTCAGATTCTTTGCTTTATAATTCGTTCTCGTAAGAATATTGTAACGAAAATTTACATACATATGTATTTTGACCCGCTGATTCTAATGGTCCAAGTGCATATGTCTTCTAGTTTTTAAGATATTGCTCTAAACTGGTTTTATGAGAAAATTGTCGAGGAAATTTTTAGAAAAAAATGCTATAAAATGTGCCTAAAAGTTAATTGAAATACAAGAAATTTAATGCCGTTAAGCGCATATTTAACTTTTTTTTTATATCTACCGATTTTTTTTCGATTATTTACTGTTTGCTTTAAAATTATTTCTCATACGAATATTGTAACGAAAATTTACATTTTTTCTCGTTGAATTCAATGTTAAAATCCCCAAGTGCATATTTATTTATTTATTTATTTATGTTACACTGTACAACAGGAACTTAATCCCAATTACAGTACAGGCTCCGCACTCACTGAGCCGCAATATAGTAGTTCATATAATTTTTAGCTTGAGTGCAGAGATGTGCATCTACGTGTAATCTTTAATTGTCTACATCTACACGTAGACAATACGTCGACAATTCTAGCGACGTAGACAATGTAAACAATGTAGATAATGTATCTGACAGCATAACCTAAATTTATTCCTTTGTAACTATTACATGTATTCGTGAGCTCGGGTCATTATCGGTCTTTATATAATAAAACTGAAAAAGCAAGTGCTCGTACATTACAAGACGAATGTCTGTCTTGGGTTTTGGGCGAACTGTCATATTTTTAAAATCGATCAACGCGCCATCTCACCAGACGGAGTTTTCTTTGACGCTATTTTTAACAGTAACAAGTTGACACATTTTGAACGTTTTGCCCTGCACAACTAGTTTTTTTTTCATGTAATCCCTAGATTAAAAATAAAATCTCTAACAACATTTAAAATTCTCTAGTTCTAGGGATAAAATTTCTAATCTGTCTTAAGCAAAGTTCGTAAATATCATGATATTTATAATAAATATCAAAATATCTGATATATAGGATATATATCAGATAAATATCACTTTTTGGATATTTATTTTTTAATTTTAGTTTTTGTATACATTTAGAAAAACTGAAAAATTCGAAAAATTTCACTTTTCCGGAGGCTATATCTCAAAAACTAAACAAGATATGGAAATGCGCTCAACGGCGTTGAATTCCCCGTGTCTGACTTGACTTATAAGCAAATTTTCGTACAATTTTATGCAATTTAATATTTTTAATTATTTCCTAAGGGGTACCCCTTTGGTTTTTTCAGATTTTAATTCAATTTTCCCAAAAATCCCTAATCGTAGGATTATTAAAACGAAAATTTACATACATATGTATTTTGACCCACTGAATCCAGTGGTGCAATCTTCAAATGCATATGACTTCTGGTTTTCGAGAAAATGTTAAAAAAACGCTTTTTGCGATTTTTTTGGCGTAAAATTGAAAAAAAAATAAAAATCGCTGAAACTATGTTTATAAGTTAACTGAAGCACGAGAAAATTAATGCCGTTGAGCGCGTTTTCATATCACATTTAGTTTTTGAGATATAGCCTCGGAAAAGTAGAAAAACTGAAAAATTCGAAAAATTTCACTTTTTCGGAGGTTATATCTCAAAAACTAAACAAGATATGGAAATGCGCTCAACGGCGTTGAATTCCCCGTGTCCGAATTGACTTATAGGCAAATTTTCATACAATTTTATGCAATTTAATATTTTTAATTATTTCCTAAGGGGTACCCCTTTGGTTTTTTCAGATTTTAATTTAATTTTACCAAAAATCCTTAATCGTAGGATTATTAAAACGAAAATTTACATACATATGTATTTTGACCCACTGAATCCAGTGGTGCAATCTTCAAATGCATATGACTTCTGGTTTTCGAGAAAATGTTAAAAAACCGCGTTTTGCGATTTTTTTGGCGGAAAATTGAAAAAAAATAGAAATCGCTGAAACTATGTTTATAAGTTAACTGAAGCACGAGAAAATTAATGCCGTTGAGCGCGTTTTCATATCACATTTAGTTTTCGAGATATAGCCTCGGAAATGTAGAAAAACTGAAAAATTCGAAAAATTTCACTTCTCCGGAGGCTATATCTCAAAAACTATTTCATATTTTTATATAATGGATATATATTATTGCAAAAATATGACGATATATATAAAAATAAATATCATGATATCCGGATTCGAATTCCGTATCGCTATCCACACCACCGTACCTTTTTGAGACTTTGTGTAAAAACTGTGCCATGAGAAAAGTTAAAATATTAAAATTGCTGAAAATTCCAAAATTTAATTGTCATAAATAAAAAGTTTCTTTTGTGAACGAACCATTTCGAATTGGAGGATTACAAGAAAGAAATTATGAATGTCAATGAAACAAAAGAGGTTTACTTGGATGGAAATATATAACGAAGATTGATTGCAGGGTAAATCTAAAGAATAATTGTTCAATAATAGAAATAATAAATATCAGTAAATAAATTAAATTCCTTTCATAGTTTTACGTTTTTTTTTCTTTTTCTTTAAAATTTATTTCCTCGACATGAAGCACAAACATTCCGCAAAATAATTAATTTCACATTTCTTGAGGTTCTTAAATCTCTAGGGCTAACGTGATGTCTGCGAAATTTACAATTATAATTATATGTATTTATTGGCTATTTACTCAGATTTATAGCCCGTGGAAAGAGTTCTTGACAACAGTAAAATCATGGTCTTTCTTTTATGAATAGCTTTTGAATGTAATAGACATAAATTTTATTAGTACCTGTACCTGCAAAACCCACGTTTGGATTTAACCTTTAACGTAGGTATCGATAAATGCAAATGTTTATTGCGAAAAAAAATAAATAGTTGTTTTATTGTAGAAATGCTTATGCGAGATGTGCTTTTACATTGAGTTTTATATACTTGCATTTTATATTAATCATCACTAGTGAGGAAAACGGTTACTATCACAACTGAATTGAATGAGGGAAATGTCATTTTCACAATTAATTATACCGGGTGGAACATCATACCTGTGTACATAGGCGATTAACATGAAAAAACAGTTTTTCTGTGCGCATTGCTCCCCAAATTATTTTAGCCAAAAATGCTTCAAATAAATGTTGTAACATGCGTTATAACTAAAGCCCGGATATTTAGGCTCTTAAAAACACCCAAATAAGCAGGCATATAGGCCGGTAATTACTCTAAAATAGGCGGGATTTTAGGCAGCCTAAATGTAAATAATTTGTTTAAAAAAAATAAACGAATCCATTTTCTAATATTGGAACTCGTATGTACTCTTCGTTAGAAACAAATAATAATTTTAAACAAAAATTAACGCAATCTGAAAAATAATAATGTGGGGTTCTCATTTTATTAACTATTATGTAAATTCAAATTATGTAGTATACTTTAATTCACAAAATATTACGAGCAATTGCTCTATGAAATTTTCGGAAAGGGACTGTCTTCGGTCTGTCAGAACTTGCTTGTAAGTTGAAAACTTCGTTCGACATCACAAAATGTGTCAGGGGCGTTTTTATATTTAGCCATATCGTCTAAAGTTACCTCAGCTCCATTGATTAATGGCAAAGACACAATTGAATTGCCACGTAAAATTTTGACTAAAAAAACGTTTTTTCTTTCGGCATTTTAAATTCATACACAAAAACTTGATTAAAGTACTTTAAATATTATAGGTTAGGTTAAAACACTTTGCCGAGTGTTGAATTAGTCAACAAAGTAGATGATAAACCTTGTCTGCTCAATAAAAGTTAGAATAGGCAACAAAAATAGGCAAAATAGGCTGTATAAGGTAAAATAGGCACAATAACAAAAATATTGAAAAAATAGGCTCTAAGGCACGAAAAAAAAACCTTCCATTACACGTAAACATATTACCTATGTATAGAAAAACGAAATTGCCTGAAGTATATTAAAATTTGAATCTAGGCAATTGCCTAAAAATCCGGGCTTTAGTTAAAACGACAGAAATTAAATAAAAAAATATTAAAAATTACGTTGAAAATATCAAATAGCCCTTCCATGGCTATTTGATAAAACAAAAATAGATAGATGCATGACGTTTGACAGATCTCCTGATTTAACATCTAGCGATTTTTTTTATGGGGTCATCTTAAATGTAAAATTTATAATCAACGCCACCCAAATATTAATTCTTTGAGAGAAGCTATCGTGGATAAGTGCGCCTTAATCACAAATAGGCAGCTCGCTAATGTAAGACATTCCTTCTACAATAGACTTGGTTATTGCTTGGCTGAAAATATAGGTTTATTTAAATATTTATTGTAATAATAAATTGTAGTGATCATTTTATTGAGAGAATTATTGTTTGATATTTGAATTATAATAGATAGGTTATAATTTTTACATGACGACCCTATAAGAAATTAACGTTTCATTGAAATGTACAATTGTTTATTAGATATTATATTGTAATCATAGGTATGGAGTTTTTTGTATGAATTTTATTGAATGATTATTTTGTCGGGGGTAAAATATCAAATAGACAGAAAAACGTCAAGCATTTATCTATTTTTGTTTCACTTCCATGGCTATTTGATATTTTCAACGTAATTTTTAATATTTTTTTATTTAATTTCTGTCGTTACAACGCATGTAAATGTAATTCTGTTTATTGATTTAGATGCAGAATTTTATGCTCTACAACATTTATTTGAAGCATTTTTGGCTAAAATAATTTGGAGAGCAATGCGCACGGAAAAACTGTTTTTTCATGTTAATCGCCTATGTACACAGGTATGATGTTCCACCTGGTATGTATACATTCGCATGATTCATGTCTCGCCTTCGCCTCGGGAAATGAAACGGAAATATTTGATTCTCTCTTGATATACAATCAACTATTAAAAATAATTGCTTAAAATATATGATATGAAAAGTTAAATATTTCATGCAAAATACATCGTTGCAGTTCTGTAGGTGAATTCTTTCTAAAAAATCGTTGAAATATAAAAATATAAAATCACTATCACTTCTTGTTTCCGAAGTCGTTTAATTTTACGGGTGGTAGTTATACCGCGGTCCGCTGCTCAGCGGCGACAGCCTGTTAACATTTTAACGATGCGATTCGGGCCGGTACGTGCCTGGACCGCTAAATGCAAACATTCACCGAGTGTTGGTCGTGTTTATAAAGTTGTAAAATGGTGCGCGTTGCCCGTGAAACAGTTTTGTCGTACGGTCGAGAAAAGTATCGTAAGAAATTAGGAAACAGCGCAATGAACATCTGCGGAAATTTGGGACACTGCTAGAATTTTGGGATGATAATTGTAGTGAAACTATATACTTTGATGGTTTGGTTTATCAATTTATTTATTTATTTTTCTGGTGTCTTTAACAAAATAGTTATTTGAAGTACGAGTATATTTTGATAGGACGAGCCGTAGCATTCTGAACGTGTAATATTATTCTAAATTCAGGGATTGTATTCAGGAGCGTATCTGGGGTACTTGGCGCCTGGGTCCTGAAACAGAATGTAGCGCCCCGAGGCGTGCGCCGCAGGCGAAAATTTTGGAGCACAAAAATGCGATATGGTACTCAAAATATGTAGAATTTGATGCTCTACGCTACAGAAAGAGTAAGGCAGTAAGCCGACACGCCGTACTATGCGAAACTTGCGTGTAGATTTAGAGCAATAAGCAAACTCATGACAAATAATATGTTATTCACCTTAGCGTAGAATAATAGAACATTGTTTGTCTAGAAAAATAACTATTTTTTAAATAAATATTTTACTATATAGTTTTTCATAAAATTAAATAAAAATACAAAAAAACAAAAAGAAATTAGTTCACTACATAGGAACATTCTAATATACCTAAACCAAATTAAAACTATATAGTTCACATTTTACAATTGCACATAATAGCACAAACAATTATACAAATAACAAAATAACATATCAATACATGTAAATTAAATTTACAATAAAAATACCTAAATACTCATAACTATAACGCGCGTTCCACGTAAAGGTTGGCATAGGGAAATAACATGGGAAAAAAGGTTTTTGTAAATAAAAAATGTCCGGTAAAAAATTATGGTATAATATTGCACATGACCATACTTGACCTATCCACACACATTATTTCATACAGATTACTTCATTTTAATGCCACAAATTAGAGAAATTAATGAAAATAGTTCGAGAAAATCGCCTACTAATTATGATTTTTTGTGGCAGCTTTGTCATAGAAACAGAATCTGTCACTATAACCGTCAAGATTTGTTGTGAATATTAAGAAATCTTGACAGTTAACTTTATATTTCAAGCATTAATCACATTACTTCGCGATCTTTTGTAATTAAAGGCCTTAGTACGATAGTAGGTACCTACATTTGGTATTCATTTAATTACTTTATTTATTTTACAAATAATATTAAGACGCAGTATTTGTGTTCTTTTAATATACTCATATTTATTTTAACTTTTTGCCATCTGCCGCCCTTTTATGCTGGCGCCCGGGTTCTGAGAACCCCAAGAACCCTGGGTTGGAACGCCCCTGATTGTATTTAATTGAAATAATACCCATTTGTGGAAAATAAAATGTATGGGTAAACAAGTATAGCTCTGAGTGATGTTTTAGTATTTGGCATGAATCCTATAAAGAATTTTGAAGAAATAAACCACGTAGTATACGCAGTAATATCACATGAGCGGCACGGCGTGAAGGCGCCGCGATGCCCGACGTATTATTGATGCTTCCAAGTTATCGAGATAATTTCGATATCCCGATAATATCGCCTCGTGCGTACAAGATATAAACTACGCCCATTTGTCTTCAATCCCTATTAATTTTTCATCATACAGGGCCGGTCAATATATATTTTTATTTTTCGAAATATGTAGTTATATTGTAAGAACCGATTTTACATTTGTTTATTTGATAGAGATATTATCAAATAAATAAAAGATATCACATTAAAGTTACTGTGGTAGTACGAATTATACCAAATGTTTATTTAATTATGAGTATATAAAGAGTTTATAAAATGAGTCATATACTATGTTGTGAACAAATTAAGAAAACACATAAATGAATAGAAAGATTCAGTATGCCAACTTCACCCCATGCTTAATATCTCAAGCAGTGAGTAAACCGTTCAGATATTATTTAGCGCCATGGAAACCAATACGACATTTTAAAAACGCGAGTAGAAAAAATCTGATGTGGACACCACATGACTTCCTTATACGCGTATTAAACTATAGATATTTTTTTAATTGCACATATTTGACATAAAATCTTTTATTTTTAATTTTTTGTTCTAATCCATAGCAAACTTAATTAAAAAATATATATATATAATATTTAAATTTAGATATCTCGCTTATGCAAAAGGCTAATTTAAAAATTCTTAATATGCTAGACGCAGAATTCTCTAAAACTTTTATTTGCAGCATTTATTTCTAAAATTAAAATAATACCATTTATGTAATGTGTCACTTCCTGTTAGTGTATTTTAACCAAAATCTACTATGTTATTTCCATTGATATTAGTCTTATATACCAAATTTGGAAAGTTTTAAATTATATTTGAATATAGTTTTTCATGAAAATCTATTATAGGCTTCAAGTAAAGTACCACTTCCGGAAGTTATATAATGACCAAAAAGGGAGGTGCACAACTAGATGTTATAACAGTCATAAATGTAAAATTTCAATTTTCTACGGCTTACCGTTTTTGAGTTATGCGAGATACATACGTACATACGTACGTACGTACAGACGTTATGACGAAATTAGTCTAAATGGACTCAGGGAGGGCCAAAATGCGTATTTCCACTGAAATCTGAGAACCGAAAATTTTCGCGATTACAATATTTTCTTTACTTCGTACAAGGAAGTAAAAATATAAAATTAGCCATATATTTTTGGCGGTTGTGAGTCCTGCTCTGGCCGCATCTTTCCGGCAGGGCAGGGGTACATACAAGGCCAACAGATCAGCGATGTTCAGTTTTCGATTCGGGTGAAAGTTCACGTCGCTCGTGATGAGACTACGAGGCAGCCTATAGCTCGCGAGCTTCGTGTTCTACCAGCAGCAGCAGCAGCAGCAACCCTGACCGCAAGATTACCCACAGTTTGAGGGACTTATCTTCCTGCCCTGAATGGAGTCAGTGTGAGCGGAAAACTTCCATGCAGGGATTTGTTTGTTGTTTGTCAAGTGTTCTGATGGAATTGTAACTTGTAGGTTGCAGGATGCTGCAGAGAATTCTAAATTTTTGTTCGAGTATTTAGGATATTTTTAAATGAGCCTATAGAATTAATTTTTTATTGTACATGACTTTTTTGCATCATAATTAGCTACGGGCATTTTTGAGAAATTCTTTGAAATGATCCCCAAAAGTTCTAAATTCCAAATAATTTATATTTAATTAAAGTAATAATTTCCTTTTAAATTCAAATTAATAATTCCGCGTGGTTGAGTTTATAACTGCGTATTAAAATTTCAATTTCAAATATAATTGGCTATTGTTTTCTGTTTAATTGCTCAAATAATTAAAAAAGTTATTTGAATTAGAAAATTAGCATCAACGTTTCAACAAATATATAAAAACATTAATTTTAATTATATTTTTAATTTGTTTAATTTCAAGATCTAATATATCTACACTACTAGGTGTAGAAGCTTTCTTGAAATTACCATTTCAAAAAGGTGAGAATCTAGTTACCGTTCCGTATGACCCAGTGCGGAAACTAGGTGATCCACCTTCTGGAGGTAGTGCAATAGAGAGGCCAGTTAAAACAATATGGGTGGACCATTTATTTATTTATTTATTATACCACCAGGTGGTAAAGCAGATTTTGGTTACAAAACTAGATCTGAAATCACCCAAAATTGCAGTTTCAACAAAAATATCAACAATTATGTCATGTACAATAGAAGATTAATAAAACATAAACAATATATTCTACATGTTTATTTAAAAAGTATCCTAATTACTCGAACAATAATTTTGAATTCTCTTCAGAATCCTACAACCTACAATTTACAATTCCATTCCTATACCGATGATTTGTGATAAGCCATTAGAACTTTTTACCAGCAGTAAACTATTTTTAACTGTCTGTCTCTAAACAATTTCGTCCCAGTTTACAAATTATTTATATATATATATATATATAACATTATGTAGCTTTATTTTTATAACATGCTGTTAAAAGTTCTGAAGAGAGTTAAAAAATGAAAAGTTAGCGAATATTTCAATGAATTTATTTATCCAAATTCCGGCTAACCTTCTATTCTTAACAATAATGTCATATTTTTCTGTACTGTCTATGTGAAGTAAGTAAACTTTTTTCATTTGAAGGACGAAAATTTAAATTTTTGACAAGGTTGTGAAAAAAAATGCATATATCACGTGCAGAAACATTTTTGCCAGTCTTGAATTCGTAGTTTTTCGCTCGAAAGACAAACATTCATTTTGCAGTGTATAAATAACTATTATACTTTTCTCTTTATACACAATTCTTTAGTACAATTAATAAATAAAGTAGTTGTTACATCATAGTTGTACCCTTGTTCCAAAGGCTGAGATCGCGAGTTCAAATTTCATCAATTATAACAAAATAATACAGTTTAATCCGAATAGTACAGATTCACATTCTAGCTGTAACTAAATTTATCTGGATTCCTGTTGTGCAACGTAGTAAATCAATTTGCAATCATTTTGGTAAACATACATTAATTACCTGAATATAGTAATTCATTCATTCTATCAAAATGAAAAACAATTTTTATTTCGTACTTAAAACGTCACATAATACATATGTCATTTTAAGTAAAAATGCAGTAATTTCAAATACATTATAAAACTATTTTGTAAATTTAAATATAGTTACTATTACAATAACTAAGAGTAGTAAAGGAAATCTTCATAAGTACTTCTTTACTGCATTCTTACGTTGGAGAAATTGCAACACATTTGAAACAGTAACAATAATACATATATAACAATATAGTTATTTACATTGCAAGACCGTTATACAGAAATTTACAGGCGAGCATAGAAAGGTAACGGGCGAGCACTAGCGAGCCTGTTATCTGTGTGAGCCTGTAAATTTCAGTTAACGGTCGAGCATATTGTACAATGTTTTATGTGCATTTGAATCGCAATATATGTATATTTAATCAAATTAATTGCAATAGTATAACGTAATAACTAAAATGTTCAATCAAGGTAAACTTCGAAAATCTGACAGAATTTGTTTAATCAAATGATATTTAAGTGTCAAACGTTTAAAATTAGATATGTTGTCATGATAACCAATGTCAACAGCCCGTTATAAATTTTACACGGGCTAGCACGTTATAAGTTCGTAACCCCTAGAGACAGAGTTAAGTAAACAGTTCATTACGATTCAAATGTACGTAAAATTATTTACAATGTTAAGATATATTAACACTTATTGCAGGCATCACAATTACTCTTTTTACTTTTCTTCGTCAATAGTAGAAACAATTTATCAACTGCATTATCTTCACAACATTCTTCGCAACAAAGCTCCTTCACCAAAGTACAATTAATGGTAGTTGGACAAATCTTTGTTGTAGTAGTTGGGCAAACAGTAGTAGAACTAGTAGTACTTGTAGTTGTGGTAGACGTGGTACTTCCTTTTGTATGTTTAGGATTAGGATCGTGACCACTTTTAGTAGTCTTAGAATATTCATCAATTGCCAAGAATGGAACGTGTTCTTTAGGTAAAGGAATAAAATACCCTTGCGACATAATCTTACTCCAAAAGGACTTTTCTAACGAAGCCAATTCTTTACTACAAGATGGACATTTTTCATCTTGTGGTTGTTGATCTTCAAATGGTTCGAATACTTCAGCAAAATGTGCTTCTTTTACTGGTGCATGATCTTGTTGTAATGGTGGTACTTCTACTGGTGGACCTACTGGTATGTTTGGTGGAAATTCATATGTATGTGGTGGTACAACTGGGCGAACATTAGGATTGCCAACTGGTGGTTGGAGTTGTTGTAGTAAGAATTTTGATAGTGGTAGTTCTGCTGGTGGTGGAAATTGAATTATTTGTGTTGGTACTTGACGGGGACGACAGCCAAGGGATTCCTATAGTTGGTCACATGATAAAAAATATGCTTTAATAAGCGTACCTCAATCAAATACAAAAAATATTTCAACAACGAAACAAATGTAGTAATTCAAAGATTTAATCGCTCCTAGTACTTTTTTTTCTAATGCAGGATAATGAATTCGGTACAGTTCGCGAGTGTTGAACTAAATATTTGAATTTTATTATTGTTCGTATATTTTTATCCTTGATAATTAGACTTTGAAAAACAAAACAATAATAAACTACTAATCAAATTTAACAAACGTACAACAATTACAAATATTTTATTTAACATGATGAATGATTTTGGCAACCAAATCTTTATCATTTAAAAACGAATAAACCATCTTTAAAATTCGATCTTCCAAATGATTTTTTCTACATTTATGCTTCCTGCGTTTTTTAGTACTACATGTCGTTGGTACTGGCGTTGTACTAGGACAAGTACATTTACAAGTACAAGTAGGCGTAGGATGAATTGTAACTGGAGTTGGAGTTGACGAAATTGGAGCAGTATTTGGAATAGTACTGTGAGTAGTGGGTGAACAAGTAGTTGTTGAAGTCGTACTAAGTATCGTAGTTGTACTAGGTGTTGTCCTAATTGTTGTAGTACTAAGAGTAGTATTAATTCTAGTTGTACTTTGTGTTGTACTAATTTTAGTAGTACTTGTTGTTGTACTACTAGGAGTAGAATGTTTCTTGGTGGTTGTACTGGGAGTGGTTCTTGTTGTGGTACGAGGTGTTATTTTAATGGTTGTAGTACTAGGGGTAGTACTAGTGATACTTGTAGGATGAGTAGGGATAATTTTTGAGGTAGTTTTCGGTGGGAAAAATGTAGGATGCTTGTCATCAATAGGATCTTCTTCAGGATCAACTACTGCGTCAAAAGGTGCAAATCTAGGTTCCTTTTCAATTTGTTTAACAGGAACAGCAAATAGTAGTAAACCATCCGGGGAATCTGTATCATTTTGACAGATTATTCTCATGTTGGAGAAGTTAGGAAGCAACCCGGAGTTTTCAGATAATATTTTGAGGAACTCTGGTGACAGGTGACATAGCCGCTGGATTAGAGCTGCTGATTCGACACAATTTTTGCCCTAGAAGAGAAAAATTGTGATTAAATACATATGATACATGTCACCAGAGTTACATTCTAACAAAATATTTATTTGCCCAACAGGAAATTAATCTTATTAGTAAAGTCCGGATTTTTAGGCAATTGCCTAGATTCAAATTTTAATATACTTCAGGCAATTTCGTTTTTCTATGCATAGGTAATATGTTTACGTGTAATGGAAGGTTTTTTTTTCGTGCCTTAGAGCCTATTTGTTCTATATTTTGGTTATTTTGCCTATTTTACCTTATACAGCCTATTTTACCTATTTTTGTTGCCTATTCTAACTTTTATTGAGCAGACTAGGTTTATCATCTACTTCGTTGACTAATTCAGCACTCGACAAAGTGTTTCAACCTAACCTATAATATTTAAAGTACTTACTTTAATCAAGTTTTTGTGTGTGAATTTAAAATGTCGAAAGAAAAAGGTTTTTTAGTCAAAATTTTACGTGGCAATTCAATTGTGTCTTTGCCATTAATCAATGGAGCTGAGGTAACTTTAGACGATATGGCTAAATATAAGAACACTCCTGTCACATTTTGTGATGTCAAACGAAGTTTTCAACTTACAAGCAAGTTCTGACAGACCGAAGACAGTCCCTTTCCGAAAATTTCATAGAGCAATTGCTCGTAATATTTTGTGAATGAAAGTATACTACATAATTTGAATTTGCATAATAGTTAATAAAATGAGAACCCTACATTATTATTTTTTAGATTGTGTTAATTTGTGTTTAAAATGATTATTTTTTTCTAACGAAAAGTAGATACGAGTACCAATATTAGAAAAAGGATTCGTTTATTTTTTTAAAACAAATTATTTACATTTAGGCTGCCTAAAATCCCGCCTATTTTAGAGTAATTACCGGCCTATATGCCTGCTTATTTGGGTGTTTTTAACTGTCTAAATATCCGGGCTTTACCTATTACAGTACAGGGAACCTACAGTTTATAATAGAATGTAAACCAGTCGAACTCAGATATATAATATAAAAAAAAAAATTAATATATTTTCAATATTTATTCCAATTCATGGATTTAATATATGACAACAATTATAAAGGCTGATATTTCAATATGATAATAAATTTATTTTTGTGATACAGGTCTCAGCGGTACGGAATTGACAACCCGGGTTCGATTCCCACAGGCAACAAATAATTTTCACTTTTTTAAAACTACCTCTGCGGCCCCCTCTCCACGAACATCTTTTGGAGGCCGTGATTTGACTGCTGGTAACCGCACTTCACGCGAAAAAATATATCACTTACCGAGATCTGCTTAGGCAGAGTGCCATACCTAATAATGGGTAAAAGGCGTGATGATATATTTATTTATAATAAATTTATTTGTCTTTCTAACTTATCACTAGGTGTGACACTTTGCTGTAACAGATCTTAGTAAGTGATATATTTATGCGCGTGAGGTACAGTTACCAGTCGTCAAATCACGCCCTCCAAAGATACATATACATTTTTTTGTTTGTTTAACGACAATTATTATATGTATATATATAGGATTTTCAAAAGATCTTGACAGTGTCATCACCATAAATTCAAACATATTTTTCTGTGTCAAATGTTTCGATATTATTTTCAAGTGCTTAATTATCACATACGAAATCTTTATCTTACGTACAAACAATTTCAGATAGGTCATTTGATTTCAAGAAAAATACGACAATTTTTATATGCTTAATATGTCAAGTACTTTAAAAAATACCTAATAAATGTATTAAATATAATGCACATACCTTAATCAAATACACAGTAAATGCAAAAAATGTAAGGAAATATTTAAAATTCATTGTAACTCAGAGGTTTGTTTTTGAACATTTGTTACAAATTAAGATGTTACTGGAACTAACAATGTTAAAAATCTAATGTATACTATATATACATAAAGTTTATCAAAATTCGTGTCTCTTAAAAATAAATACCATTACGTGATTTAAAGAAATACAAATATTTATTTAGACTTAAATTATTGACGACACGTTTCTAATATTTACAAGGCAAGCGCAAGTCAATGTGCTTTCTAATGTTACATACACATTAATGAACTCGAATTATAAACAAAGGTGATGAAATTGTCAAGACACTTAACATGCATGTTTATTATTTACTTTCTATTCTGCATAACAGGAACTTTAAATGACTCATACATCTAAGTATGTATTGTACATATTTTGTACAAATTAAAGAATGAGAATATTATTATAAATTTGAAAACATAACACTTATGTGTGAAAATAATAATGAATAATTATGATTTATAGTTAATAATGATGACGCTGAAGAACTCTAAAATATGTGTAAGGACGAGGAAAGGGGATACAAACGAATTTACAATAAACAAGGGAGTAAGGCAAGGAGATTCTTTATCAGCAACGCTGTTTAATGTGACTCTGGAATATGTAACGAGGAGAATAAATAGGAAAACAATAAGAAGGAATGGAGGGCAAATTATAGCATATGCTGATGATGTAGTAATAATTTCGAAGAGAAGGGCAATAATGGAAGAAATACTAAGGGAAATAATGATAGAAGGAGAAAACATGGGGCTACAACTAAATGAAAATAAAACAAAAATAATGAGATATGGAAAGATAAAACAAGACATAAAGGTAGAAATAGGAGGGAAAGAGTTCGAGGAGGTGGATAAATATAAATACTTAGGAGTTACGATAGCGAGTAACGGAGACAGAGCAACGGAAATAAAAGAAAATTTTTTTGCAACAAACAAAGCGTATTATATGCATAGAAAATTATTAAAAAGTAAAATACTAACAAAAACAACAAAAATGAAGATTTACAAATCGATGATAAGACCAATATTGATGTATGACGCTGAGACATTGACAATAACAAAAAAAGAAGAGGAGCAATTGAGAATAATGGAAAGGAAAATATTAAGAGACATACTAGGCACGATTAAAGTAAATATAAATGAATACAGAACAAGAATGAACAGCGAAATATTAAAAGAAATGGATGGGGAAGATATAGTTAAAAAAATAAAACAGCAGAGAGCAAAATGGCTAGGACATGTGTGGAGGGCAGGTGAAAATGAGATGATACACTCCATTTTGGAGTGGGACCCTGGAAATAAAAAAAGAGGTAGGCCAAGGTCGACATGGCTCAAAGAAGTTAAAGAGGACTTACATACGGCGGGAATTACAAATTGGAAAGAGAAATCAATCGATAGGAAGCTATGGAGAAACTTAATTATGAAGATATGAAGAAAGAAAGAGGGCTTCACTGAAGCGGCGCAACCCCAGAAGGGGTGTCAAGACATTATTTATTATTATTATGATTTATTTTACAATAATCATTCTGGAATTGTGTAAAGGTAAAAACTGCAATAATATGATTATTTATTCAAATAGGGGGTGGGAGGGATATGACTCTGACCTACATTAGTTAAATCGAAGAAATTTCTACATACATGCTACATGCTCATATATGTTCGTGTTTGATTATGTAATAATAATTAAATTTTGTCGACCCACGAGCGTGATTGCAAACCACTCATTATATTATGTGTATATTCCAGATATTCTAAAAATTCCATTATCGCAATAAATCAGCGCAATACAACAATTTCACTGATTAACAGCTCCCATAGGTACAACCATAATTTATGAGCAATAAATTTTAAACATAATTTCCCGCAACCTTCATAATAAATCATCATTTACACTTATTGTATAATGTTACTAAAATGATCTTATTTTTAATAATATTAAATTGCCGCAAGTAAAATTTTATACAGATAATAATTATGTATATACCTAGACTGGTAAGCGATGTTTTAAATTCGAAAGTATTGTTTTGTATCCCAAAAAAAAAGACATTTAAATTTACTACCCCTGTCGTTACCTCTCCACTGACATCTTTAGAGGCTGTGATTTGACGGCTGGTAACTGCACTTCACGTGAAGAAATATATCGAAATCTACTACAACAGAGTACCACACTCAGTAATGGATAAAAGGCATGATGATATATTTATTTAATTTTTTTAATGTATTTTTATCATAACAATAATTTCAAATTTGTCTTTATCGCTCTAGTGCGACAAAAACGATGAAACGAAATGGCCTTAATAAGCGTAGAAAAATTCCAGTTTCTATAAACATGGGAAAGAATAACTTATTTTCATCCCTAAGGACATAAAGTATTATTAGAGATATGAAAATGCAACGGCATTCAATGTTTTTCATAGGCTGAATTATATAGAACTGTATTTTTTTAATTTTATATTTATTAATCGAAATAATCAAAAATTCATTATCGGGCATATGTCATAATATTTGGCAAAAAGTTATTTAAATAAACGTAGAGTATTTAGTAAGGGCTAACATGGGAAAGAATAACTTATTTTCATCCCTAAGGGCATAAAGTATTACGTTCTTCTCTCAATTAAGGGACGAAATTTTTAATTTCTGATAGGGTCGTAAAAAATATTGATTCTCTATGCTGTTTATAAGATTGGGAAAAATCTTGTTAAAAAAGTGGATATATACAGGGTGTTTCAGGACTAGTGTAACAAACTTTAACAGCTTATTCCTGAGGTCATTTTGAGCCAAAAATGTCATATGAACATAGGTCCTATTCCTTCTAGTTACCAAAATACAAGAGGTTGAAATTCTATAAATAACACGACATTTTCAAATTTTTGTAATCAAGATACTTTCGGAAAACAAGAATTTTATTGAAAAGTCATACCTTATTTGTCTTAATTAAAAATTGTTGTACTTTTGATTGTATTATTGTTTCATAATGGATGGTTATAGTACTGCTGAATATGCAGATATGATTTTTATTTATGGATTATGTAATGGTAATGCCCGTTATGCGTCCAGAGAATACCAAGAAGATATCCAAATCCCTCATTTGCGCGCATTTTTGTTTTCCGAAAGTATCTTGATTACAAAAATTTTAAAATCTCGTGTTATTTATAGAACTTCAACCTCTTGTATTTTGGTAACTAGAAGGAATTGGACCTATGTTCATATGACATTTTTAGCTCAAAATGACCTCAGGAATAAGCTGTTAAAGTTTGTTACACTAGTCCTGAAACACCCTGTATATATATATATATATATATATCCGTTCAAATGGTTTGATCATATGGAACGTATGTCGAATGAAATATTGGTGAAACTGAGAGATTTATTAGATGACCTAGGAATTAAATGAATAAATATAATTGAAGAAGTGTTAAGTGAACGAAAACTCCAAAGTAGGATGAATAAACGAGCTTGTATTAAAGAGGTTATGATTGGGGATGAAGTAAAATTAGTATGTCAAGAGAAGGATATGATTAAATCTAGAAGTTTAATTGCAGGAAAAGCACAGGAATAAATATTTTCAAAATTTGTGCAGAAGATACAATTGTTGTGAATTCAAATTTAAAGCAAAGTATGAATATGTTCTAATGTTTCGGATGCTGTTATCAGCTGTAGACTTCTTCTACTGCATTTGCGACTAAGTTGCTGTAAAAAATACAAATAAAACCACTAACTTTTATAGCTTAAAATAAATATAAAAATGTACTTTTACAGTTAGTATACGAGTAAAGTATAAAGTAATTCAAATGTATAAACCGCTTGCTGCAAGTAAATAAACAAACCATGTACACCTATAAATACATAATGCATAAAATAAGTAAATTTTTGATGATGCAGCTCACCTCGTCCCCGGCTCCCCCGCTGCTTACGTTCATCTCCGTCTAACACGAAGTCCACCAAGTCCGCGTCTTCAGTCTCAATGCCATTCGAGGCTCATGTAAAATTCAGGCGATGTCAATAATTGAGGCGGTAATTCATTTGCGTGCAAAAAATAAGTAAATAAAAGACGACGCGGCGACTGGAGACTGGAACTGAACAGTGAAGACGACGAAGTGAACAGCAGGGCGGCGGTGGTGGCGGCGGTGGAGCTGGTGGTGAAGGCGGCTGTAGCAAGGGGTTGTGGCGTGGGCACACTGCGCATTTAAAAACGCGAGAAATGCGATGCGACAACGGCGAAGACACGCTGATACCAACCTGCGATTATTGTTATGTAGGGTTCAAATATACATTTAGAATTTCAAAATAAAATAAGTCAATGCAAATGCTTTATTTGAAACATATTGACATATAAACTTGTGAATTTTAAAATAAAAATAAATAAATATATCATCACACCTTTTACCCATTACTGGGTGTGGCACTCAGCCATGGCAAATCTCGATAAGTTATATATTTAAAACTAGTAAATTTTCAAAAATTTGAAGGCACGAAAAATGCACTGATTTAAATCCAATTTCAATATCTTTTTTAATTTTAGAAACTCTCAAAGTTGAAATTTTAATAAAGTCAAAAAATCGCTGAACTCTATACATAAAAGAGATATGAAAATGCAACGGCATTCAATTTTTTTAATAGGCTGAATTATATAGAACCGTATTTTTTTAATTTTATAAATATTTATTAACTGGTTTAATCAAAAATTCATTATCTGTTATGTCATAATATTAGGCAAAAAGTTATTTAAATAAAAGTAGAGTATTGAGTAAGGGCTATTACTACACGTTCATTAAATAATATACTATTATTTTAGTAGATTAATACGTGGAATTATCAAATTTGTTAACGCACGTACGAATATATCGTTAAATAAAAAAAATATTATAATACCTTTTACAAATTACTGGGTGTGTAATTCTGCCGTAGCAGATCTCGATAAATGATATATTTCTTCAAATGAACCAGACGACAAATCACGGCCCCTAAAATATTTGTGGACAGAAAGCCACAGGGGTACTTTTAACGTGGTAAAATTGTTCGTCGGCTGTGGAAACGAATTAATATGTTAAACAAACCTAAGAATATATTTACAATTTCTTTAACAAGTTTGTGTCACTACAATCACAGCTTACTAAACCCGTCTTCTCACCCTGAATCTCATTCCATGTTCACAACATTCCGCAAAATAAGACATGTCCTCGTGGCGTCGTAGCGGTGTAACGTGGCCATCCCCCTTGATGGGGGTGCTTCAGGGGTGACACCATCCTCTGCAGACAGCGGCGGCGACGCGCGGGACTTGTAGTGGCCCCAGAGTGTGATCGGTTTTGTACGTAAAATGAGTTTGTATAGTTGGGGTAAAGAGGAAGAAAAAATGTGGAAGAATTTAGGGGTAGTGGAGCTAATTGACGAGGAATTGAATTTAGTGGATGGTTAATAGTTGGTGAATTGTGTAGGGAGTTGGGTTCGTTGCAGGTCAATCAGTTGATAAAGGATAATAAAGATAGAATTAATTGTAAACGTTGTATATAATTTGGTGGTACGTACAGTGATTTTTGACTTTTTTAAATCTCAACTTTGAAAGCCCATAACTCAAAAACTAAAAGAGATATTGAAATGCGGTTTGAACGAGTGTATTTCTCGTGCGCTACTTAACTTGTACATGTATTTTGAAAATTTTTTAATTTTTCAATTTTTTTCGTAATTTTTTTTTGTCGATATTTCAAAAAGTTGAAAAGATAATGGAAATCTGAAAACACCAGTGAATTCCTCGCGTGAAAATACATAGGTATGCAAAATTTCAGTAGAAAATTCGAACGGATACATTTTTTATTACAAAAAATCGGAAATGGCTGTTTTTTGAAGATTTCTTAAGGGATACCCTTGGTGTTTTTTCGATTTTTTGCCATTTTTCGTTTTTTTGTAATAAAAAATGTATCCGTGCGAATTTTATTGTGAAAATTTGCATACTTATGTATTTTTACGCCAGCAATGCACTGGTGTTTTCAGATTTTCATTATCTTTTCAAGTTTTTGAAATATTGAAAAAGAAAAATTTTGAAAAAAATTTAAAATTTTTCAAAATTTTCAAAATACCTGTACAAGTTAAGTAGCGCACGAGAAATACACTCGTTCAAACCGCATTTCAATATCTCTTTTAGTTTTTGAGTTATGGGCTTTCAAAGTTGAGCTTTTAAAAAAGTCAAAAATCGCTGTTACTTGCAAAACTAAAAAAGATATGAAGATGCGCCTTGCGCCATTCGATTTCTCGTGGTCTGAATTATATAGAACCACATTTTAATAATTTTTGATTTTTGAACTGGTTCAACCCAAAATTCTCATTATTTGTATGTATAGCTCTTAAACGAATAATTTGCGAACAAACCTCTACACAAAAGAACTTTTGGATTGTTTTGAGGTTCTAAATTTATACCTAACGTTTAATTAATGTAATTTAAAGTAATTCAAATTCATTTAATTTGTTTAAACTTAAAATGTTTCTTTTAGACTATAGACTATTACACTTCAATGCATTGCTGAAAATATGATTTTCCCTATGTTTACTTTTAAAATAAACGCTCTAATGTATTGCTGTCAAACTTTTTAACTGTAACTATGGTAGTGATATATCCCTATGTTTACTGATAAGAAAAACTCCCGGTATACATATTTATTTCCATGTGTTCATTATTTGTGTATATATGTGTGCTTGTGTGTGAGTAAGGGAAATAAAAGGTTAGGGTTACATTGGTTAGGGAGTGTATTGTGTTAATATTCACCTGGTGACATATTTAGGAGTTAACGCACCATTTGTTTACCAGTTCGTGTCGTCCACCCGGGAAAAAGAATAGCAACAAACATTTTCATAATGCGAAGAAACAATGTATTAAATATGTCGTATAAAATACACTTTCCGCCCTTGGTGTGTTTATTCTAATCATTAGTTTTCTGTTCTTATGGAAATACATACAGGGTGTAAAATAAGTACGGAATATTGATATTATCTCTTGAAATGATCATTTAATTTATGGAGTAGGTGGCTCAGTAGTATCGAGTGGGCCTGTGGATCTTGAGAACCCTGGTTCGATCCCTACAACCGACAAACTATTTAAATCTACCTCTGTGGCTCCCATTAATATCTTTGGGGTAGCGGGGGGGGGGCTATGAATTAACGGCTTGTAACTGTACTTCACGCGAAAAAAAAACTTATCGAGATCTGCTTAGGCCGAGTGCCACATCCAGTAATGGGTAAAAGGCGTGATGATATATTTATTTATTTATGTAAATAATTTAAAAAACGTTTCGAGGGTTTATTATTGCGGATAACATTACAATATACACGATTTTTCAGTTTTTTTTCAAATAAAGTATTTTTTTTGTTTTTAATTATGGTTGCGAGTCCATCACGCGGGACAATAAAGTATTATTATTTTTTGATATGTTTATGTAAAGAAAAAATAAATTTTTCGAATTGGATCAAAACATTTTAAAAAAATGTCGTTTCTTTTATTATAAAAAAATAACTATCGATAAAAAATATCTGATTTTGCCACAATATTCTTAATCATAAATATCTTTTATATTTAGATTAAATAATATCAACAATCCTTATTTATTTTACGACTTGTATATTTATTTAACTTAACTTTAATATTTTTAAGTAAAATTTTAGATTACGCGGTTTATCGTAAGTAAGTACATATATTTCAGTAAGTGTATATTAGACCCCTGGTTCAAATAGCAAATAGAATACTTCTAATATCACCGTAATCTTGTCCAGATTTGTCAATACCCCCATAGAAACAAGTGCACCATTAATAACAGATTAATGATCCGTCAGAGGCGACCGGGATCAGAGTGGATGTATCCGCAAGATCCACATCGTGCTCCGCGGCCAGTAAACACTTGATTCATATTCCGGAGCCTGCTTTGATGCGGAATATCCTTGGCCCGCAAAGACAGAGCTGCCACAGAGATCATTCAATCTAATGTATAAAGTTAAAGCTGTTTTCTGTGCCGCGCAGATACGAATGGGAATTGTGATCTACATCTCTGTATACAGGCAGGACACTTTTTTATACTATCTTAGTTTTTATTTAGAAAATATGACATTGCGACGTAACTGTATCGAATTAGAAATATATCTTTTATTGCATTTCCTATTTGGATTACTTAAATCAAATCAGTTCAGATACATATACAATTGTTTGTTAGAGATCTTATTCTCTGCTGGCACAGTTCTTCGTCATACAGCTCCTTCATGTGAACTTTGTTCTAGGTGAAGGAGTGGGTTATACCATACTGATGAGCTCTAATAAGAGCGAAACGCGTCTATTGTTACTAACTGTGCTGGCCAGCCTCTGACGAGGACCTCATAAGTTGACTTGGAGGCTGAATTTTGTAAGACTTAGACAAGTGTTTAGTTTGATATTTTATTACATATACAATTAATTAGCTGAATCTCGCCATTGACTGGCTGTCAATAAAGTTATATTATTATTATTAATTTTACTTCAAATGAATGTTGTAGAAAATAAAATTACAGAGCTTTTAATATATTTTGTATATTTATTCAGACCGCAAAAATTAATTAAATATTTGTGATATTCGAAAAAATAAATACAAACAAAATATAAATAAATGAATATATCATCACGCCTTTTACCCATTACTGGGTGTGGCACTCTGCCTAAGCAGATCTCGGTAAGTGATACATTTCTTCGCGTAAAGTCATCAAATCACGGCCCCCAAAGATGTTAGTGGAGGGGGAGCCACAAGGGTAGATTTAATTTGGTGAAAATTATTTGTCGGCTGTGGGGATCGAACCAGGGTTCTCAAGATCCACAGGTCGACTCGATACCACTGAGCCATCTACCCCATACAAATAAAATTAAACGATTGAATGATTTTATTAAAACCGTACTGCCGGACTGGAGTTCAAAAGTTCAAAATTCAAATATTTGTTTTCGAATATTTTCTATATATTGTCTAGCAATACGGTGATGTAGGTAGCATTACTGCATTCGAATTCAAAGATTCCAAATTAAAATCACCCTCAAACTATCAATATATGAACATACAACGGCTCGGTAAGTCCGGATCCTGTACTGTAATTGGGATTAAGTTCCTGTTGTATAGAGTAAGCATAAATAACTAAATTTAAAATGTTAGAATAAAAAATGAAAAATACAGGTTGTCATTAATTATCGATCGATAACAGATAATGATCAAAATTTGTTTTCAATATAAGTAAATAAATCACAATCCGCCAAACGTCTTCAGAAATCATGAAACAGAGAGATTTCCAATCCACCCTGTATCAGTTCTACGTTCTGTCCTTGCCGGCAGTAGCGGGCGGCGGCTTCATAAATCGCGAACTGTCAAAAAGTATCAAGTTGCCTGCGCTTGTTATTCAAACTAGCGGTGATCACCCGGGCTGGGGGCGGCATCTCGAGTTGCAGCCGCCGCTACCGTGACGTCACGCTGCACACGGATGAATTATGGATCAGCAACCGGTGCATGCAGTGTGTGCTATGCATAGCATACCTGTTTAGAAATATGAAAACAGTTATTCGGTTTATATCGAATAAATCTATCATCGTGTAGCCTTAACTACAAGAGGAAGATTAGTTATACCTATATAGAAATAGTATATGTTCTATAATTTCGTCTTTTGTTCTCTGGCTTCCTGCTGGATCAGCTACTAAGGTTTTTAGGTCTTATAGTCAATAGTAACACGGATCCATCCAAATACTCCCTGCGTGCAACTAATTTTTTTTTTAAATTTAATTTACCGATCGAATGT
Source organism: Pterostichus niger (assembly GCA_947425015.1). Lineage (NCBI taxonomy): Eukaryota > Metazoa > Arthropoda > Insecta > Coleoptera > Carabidae > Pterostichus > Pterostichus niger. Next base: position 37,236,815 of record OX380339.1, read on the forward strand.
TAAATTATACTTTTTTGATGTGTATGTACAACGCTTGGGGAATGTCACGCTGATTTCCAAGTAAAAATGGAAAAATAGGAAATAAATATTGCAACATTTTGCCGCAAGAGACATTCTTTTCGACGATTTTCATGACTGGTATTTGTGATGCACGCGAGGCGAAACGACACGAAAAATAGATAAATTCAATGTCGTTAAGCGCATGTTTCTATATCTGAAGAATTGGAATAATTTTTCTGATAATTATATGAAAATGTTCTCAATGACATTGAATTTCTCGTGTTTGAATATAAACAAATTTAATGTGATTTATTTTATGAGAAAATTATAATTGCTTATTTATATCCAAAAAAATCTGATGTGGACACCACATGACTTCCTTGTACGCGTATTAAACTATAGATATTTTTTTAATTGCACATATCTGACATTAAATTTTTAAATTTTCTAATTTTTTATTCTAATCCATAGCAAACTGAATTTAAAAAAAAAACAAAAATATATAATTTTTAAATTTACATATCTCGCTTATACAAAAGGCTAATTAAATAATTCTTAATGTGCTAGACGCAGAATTTAATGCTCTAAAACTTCTTATAATTCTTATAATTAATCAAAAATAGATGGTAGTATTATATATTCAAGTTTAATGTAAACATCAGTAAAGACCATATCAATTCCTTCCTCCATTTATCCTGTTGATTATCCTCTTCTCTCCACTACTTCCTCTCTCATTCATCTCATTTCATTTAGTCCGCGATACAGAGCCACAGCACACGTATTACGATAGCTGCTAACAGCTCCAGCACTAGAGAGTAGTACGTGCATGCCGTTTCCGTCCGAGCCTAAACGCTTTTCCATGTCGGGGTGTCGTGTCGGAGGCGGTGGTGGAGGCGGCGAGAGGCCGTGGTCCGTTTAGACGTGGCTGTGTGTATGTGTGTTGTATGTCGAGCCAAGGATATTGTGTTGCTGTTTGCTGGATAAAGTGAACAAAATGATCTTGTGCGTGGAGCCGTGTCGCTAGTTTCGATACAGGACAGGGTTCAATAGTTTTTTTGTGTGCATCTTTATTTATTTATTTATGTTACGCTGTACAGCAGGAATTTAATCCCAATTAGAGTACAGGGTCCGCACTCACCGAGCCGCAGTGTAGTAGGTAAATGGGTAAGGCCACTCTAGACAAGGAAAAAAGGGTAATTTTCAAGATTTTTTTTTACGAAATCTAAACGTGCTGCTTAAAAACTGTTTTTGGATCTTTATTTAGTGCTCTTTAAACTTTATTTAAAAAATTTTTGGAAAGAAAATATTCAAAATTGTCATCTGAAATTAAAAAAAATGGCGACTCCTCTCGGCGCGTAGGGCAAATCGGGCGAAAACATTCCGGGAACAGCAATAGACCTGGATCAAAAAGGGATATGTTTTCCTAATCTCTGATGTATACTCTAAAAAACTACGGGCTGGATTTTGAAAATATTGATTTTTAACAAAATGGCGCACGGTAGAAAAAAAAGTTCATTATTCGGGACTAAATTTCTGTATAAAAACGACCATAAAAAACGAATGAAGCACTTAAAAAAAAGCCCCCGTAGTTTTTTAGTATTTTATATCTAGAATAAGAAATAAAAAGATTCAGCACGATCCATCAATTAGTATTTCAGATTTCTTTTCGCCCGATTTTGAAAATATGATTTCGAGAAAAACGCGTTTCAAGTTTCGAGTCATGTATATATATATATATATATATATATATATATAAATACTAGTACTAATAGATATATGCTTTTTTTCCTCTGAAATACTTCCGCGCTGCATTTAAATTAATTGTCCCTTATTCCTAAGGGTTTAAAGTATAATTTATGCAAATAAAAAAAAAATGAATTTTTAAAAAATTCTAGAGTGGCCTTACCCCTTAAATAATTTTTAGCTTGAGTGCGATTCGAACTCGGGATCTCCGAATTCGAATTCCGTATCGCTATCAAAATAAACAATATAAATACGTAACTAAGGAATATGTCATTAAGGTGCAACGAAATTTATTAATTAAAAGGAATAATACTTAGTTGAAAAAATTGTGGCAACTTTGTTTTCTACTAATAATAAGAATTGATTTAATGTCGCGTGACATTTGATAATACCAACTGTCATTCTTAAGGTACTTAAATTAAAAGTCTGTAATTAACTAACCTATTCTTCAATTTCTTAGAAATATAGTTTATAATTCTCGTTTAGAAACACAAACGTACATGAAATATTAATTTTAATCCTAGATGAAAAAAACAACTGAAAAGCGTACATTGCAAAGAAACAATATTCACGTAAAGTTACAATTAAGGTAAAAGTGAAATAACAACTAAAGCAAATTCAATTTAATTTAACTGAGCGCCAATAAACAAATTAGTCTGACAATTAAAACTCCTTCTACAATCACACACTCGCACAGGCATTCACAGATAGAACCGTTACAGCTGCAGGTAATCCAGTCGACAAGCGTCCGATAATTCAATATTTGATTGGTATCTAGTCGTGCAGGACGGGCGCCAGACGGGAGAGGGCGACTCGTACACGCGCTAATTTCTCCGGGGAGCACTCACCCCCTGCTGTGCCGCAGTCGCCCCCTGCACTGCACAGGTACACTGTATGGAGTAGTGTAATGTAGAATAGGGTCTGTTTGGTATGAATGTCAAATAGGTTTATTCAAAGTTGCATTCGACTATTGTGTATGTAGCGGTGTGAGGTATTTAGTGTATTTACATAAGATAGGATGGAAGACTGTGTTATTTATTAAAAAAAAATATATCATCACGGCTAAGCCTAAGCAGATCTCGGTAAGTGATATATTTTTTCACTTGAAGTGCGGTTACCAGCCGTCAAATCACTGCCCCCAAAGATATTAGTGTAACGAAATAAAAGGATTTATACAGATTGTTTCACAACTTAGAGCAAAAATTAAAGGGTATATTCTGTACGACATGCTGATCATGAAACAAAAAGAATTTTTTTAAATTCGAAAAATTAAGGGTTGTTAACCTAAAACATTTTTTGTAGTACTGCACTGGATTCGCTTTCCTATTAAACACAAACAATGAAGTAGGTATCAACTACGAAAGAATAATTACACAATTCAATTATTAGCAGTTATTTATAATAGAATTTTATTTAATTAATAACTTTAACATAATCATCCACCCAGTGGCAGTGGCAACGAAAAATTTTGGACTGGAAAACATGGAAAATAGTTTTGCGATTTAAACAAAAATTCTTTTTGTTTCATGATCAGCACGTCGTACAGAATATACCCTTTAATTTTTTGCTCTAAATTGTGAAACAGCCTGTATATTTGACAAAAAAGTTTCACTACGTTAAAACTACCCCTGTGGCTCTCCCTCAACTAAACTCGTTGAAAGTCGTGATTTGATGGTTGGTAACCGTACTTCACGTGAAGAAATATATCACTTACTGAGATCTGCTACCGCGGACTGCCACACTCAATAATAGGCAAAAGGCGTGATGATATATTTATTTATTATTATTAATGAGTAAATCTAAAAATCAATTGAAAAGTATAAATGAAGTAGGAATTTATTATTGAATGTTGATAAATATAATGTGTTAGTGTTTAAAAAGAGCGATTTGGTGACTGACTGCAATGTTTCGGTGAATAGTATAAGATTGGGTCAAGTACTCGTATATAAGTTTGTATATTTGGGTAGAATGTTTTCGAGCGATGGGCATATTGATCGAGAGATTGAAAGAAGAGCCTCTGCAGGATGTTTTGGGAACATTTACTCGTAACGTAAATGTATCCAGAGATGCTTGATTGTGTGTTTGTATCAGTACGGTGGTGTGGATAGCGATATGGAATTCGAATCCGGATATTCCGAGTTCGAATCTCGCTCAAGCTAAAAATTATATAAACTATCACACTGCGGCTCGGTGAGTGCTGACCCTGTACTGTAATTGGGATTAAGTTCCTGTTGTACAGCGTAACATAAATAAATAAATAAATAATAGTGAGTTGGTGCCTACGTAAATATATGGTAGTGAATGTTGGGTGTAGATGGGAAATCATGAACAGGGCCGTCTTAAGGATATTCTGCGCCGGGGTTCGAGGTGGTCAGCCTGCGCCCCGGCTCTGGTCAACCAAAAAAATGCAACATAATTTTTAATGTTTCATTTATTTATTTCGCAAAATTCTTAAATTATACACATAAAACAATAAATTATACAAATTAAAAATCAACACATTTTTTTTCAATTTAAAAGCTCAGAAAAAATACATCAGTAATGTTTTATTTTATATTTAGGTATAGGTACCAATTTATTCTGATTATTATTATTATTATTATTCTGATCCATTAGCAACTTGAATCTCTCATTTAATTTTGAAATAGCCGTGTGAAGTAAATAATATAAAATTTTATTTTAAATTTTTTCATTGGGTCTAAAATGGGCTCATCTGTAGCCTCGTAATTAAAATGTCTTTTTCGGAGACGTGGACGAGCAGTTTCGGTAATTGTTAGGTGTGTAGTAATAGGAGCTATTTTAACTTGCACATTGTGAGCGGTGTAACAAGTGCCGAAAGCGGTATGAGGTGCGTTTAATAAAATAATTTAATATTGGTGCCTATATTTTTATTTTGTGCATGCATTTGACCTAACAAAGTGTACGAAACGGTGCAATGACGTTGATATTGAATGAGTTAGGGTTTAATGAAATATCGAAATTTCTAGCGCTCGGCTTTTGTGTGCCCTCTAGGACTCTGCGCCCGGGTGCGCTCGCACCCCTTGAACCCCCGGGTAAAGACGGCCCTGATCATGAACGGTGTATAACTGCTGTGGAAATGAGGTATTTGTGAAGGTAGAAGACACCGTGTCTTGGTGAATGTCGACAAACAATTTGCACCACATTATAAATTACTCTTTGGGCCTCTCCTCCACTAATATTATTTAAGGCTGTGATTTGACGGCTGGTAACCGCATAAATATATCACTTACAAGGCAAGATGATACACCTTGTTTAACATTTGAGTAATTCCCTGAAGCAAACTGTCTATTTAGCAGAGCTGTATCTTGGATGCGCCTTCAGAAAATCATTTTTCTTTTTCATCCACTAGACACAGTATATAAGAAAATAAAAATATAATTACTTGCGTCTTATTACATTTTCTGATCACAGTCTGACGTATATCCGTGTAATGCTTCATAATCAAATGAAAAGATGAAGAAAATATTGAAGAGGGACGCGAAATAATTGAGCTGGGAGAAGACAAGAGATAATTCAGTTATTTATAATCAAATCCGTGATTTGTAAGTTGAAGAATATATATTCCAGATTTCTCAATAATAAGGTATTTATATGCAAGATTTATTCCTTTGCATAATGTTTTTCTATAGTATTTCACGTGAAAATGAACAGGGAAACCAGTCAATTTTCATTAGGTGTATTTTCTTGTTATATATCGGAAAATTCACCATTACAATACATTTTCATTAATAAGCAATGTTATTAAATAAATCATTTATAGCGAAATTCACAATATAGTTTTAGCTAATCCTGAATACTGGATTCAAAAAATTTTAAATAAACTCTAATATAATCATGTTATTATTAGATTTTTTGAAAGTAATTTGGATTAGTTCTTTAAAATTAGACTGAAATAAGATTTACTAATCCAAAATTCAGCTTTCAGACTTTTTTCAGAATCGGGCCATTAATTGTGCAAATAAAATTTTCCTCACTCAATTTAGTTATGATAGTAACTGTTTTCTTCTCTAGTGAAGGAAACAGTTATTATACCAATAAAATAAATATAATTTTCATAAACGTAAATTGAAGAAAATCTATCGAAGTGGCAAATTCTTGATGGGAAACTGCTTCTACAGAAGAAATTTTTACTTGTTAAATTCTCACGTAAAATATAACTTGCAATACGAGAACGATAATTGTCAGACAATATTTTGACATTATTTTAAATATGACATACAGTTCGTGCTGCGCACTTTATTTCCATAACAACTTAAATTCATGACAAAATATTATCATTATAATTTGTTATATTAATTATGATAAAATATCGTTATAATAGTAGATGTACTTCTACATTTCTTGAATCAATATTGTTCAATTTATGAGTAAAAGAATTGAATTTATACAACAGTCCTTGTAAAACCACAAAACTTTGTTAAACAAAAACACTAGCATTGAAGAAATTCTACAACAAACTAAGATAAAAACTATTCATGTCTTCTTTCATAAGTTTCATGAATCCACAGGTTTAGAAAAACACGACTTTTCCTTATATCATGAGCATCGGTCCCTCTCTTCTCCACCCTTGTACGACCCCTGGTGCCACGAGGGTAACTTGTAACATGTTGACAGACTGTAAAAGAATGTTGTCTTGTATGATGTTGTTGAAAATTAGTTAGTCAAGGTTATGACCTTAACATTGAGAGCCATCAAGCGAAAAATTAACCAAGGAAAAAATATACTTTTATATATAAATATAAAAGGCACAAAGATTTCTTAAATTTCCTTTAAAAAATACTTAAATATTGCACCACATACAATTCATTCCTCAAAATATTTAGAATTAATCGTATTTCATTTGTCATTTGGATTAGACCTAATTTACACATATTGAAGGAAACTTTATTTTTTGTTTTAACCTAAAATTATTTATTTTGGTTATATTTCTTCAATTATACATACATTATAAATAGTAGCAAACTATACAAATCAATTACTGCTGCTTATCTTTGGATTCATTTACTGCGCTTACATAGTTTTTAATTACAATTTTGTGGAATTTAGTTTCAAAAACAAGCGCAGAGCGATACTTCATTCCTTCCTTATTTTTCTGATTCTTTTTTCACTTCTAACTATGAAGTGTCCAACTGCAATTGTGTGAAATTTACTTCAACTTCAATAGTTACCATTGATGCAAACAAATCAAAAACTTGTCATATTAACAGAACGAATTTATTTTCAAAAGTTTTTTAATAATTTAAGATGCAATCGTAGAAAAAATTATGTGTGTATCACGAGCGTAAAGTGTCTTTGTTCTTCTTACACTATTACAGCTCTCGCCTTCGGCTCACGCTTCAATTACCATACTCAAGTAACAAAGAATCTCTTTATTTCAATCTCTTAATACACAAATAACTATTTATATAATTACGTATACAGGCATATGAACAAACAAAGCAAAAAACCATGTTTATGTCATCATCATCATCATCTGTGGCGCTACAGCCCAAATCGGGCCTGGGCCTACCGGACACACCGAGCCGCAGTTTTTACACTGCCGTACTGCCGGTTTTCGTAGTCGAATGCTACATTATTTAAGGCGTATAAGTGACTAGCTTATAGCGCCCGAGTGTGATAAATACATGTAACTGTATTTTATATTTTACGACAAATCACACAGGCGGATTCGAACTGACGAACCTTGGTTCGGGTGACGTCACAGTATATTAAGAGATGTGCCTTAACACGCTCGGCCACCGCGCCTGTTTATGTCAACAGCTGAAAATAGTCCAATTCCACTCGACAAAGATAAAAACAGTGACTTTGTTAAGAGCCGTGAATGTGGTTTAATAAATATATCTCTGCTAAGAAACAGTTTTGGTGTTATTAGAATTACTGTACCTAGGCAGTTGGATGGATTGATTACATTATTTCGTCTGTTTTATCATTCATTATTTGATTTTAAACAAATTGATTTAATTTTACTTTCATTTAACGATTTCACATGTAGTACATTGCAGTAAGTGACAAACTATTCCAATACATAATAACGTAACAACGCAAATCGAATTGCAAACAAATTCAAACAACAATCCGAGTCCCAGTGGAATCTAATTAGAGTCAGCGTCGCTTGTCGAACTACGTACATAGCGTCAGGAATAGGAACGACGTCGTTGGCGTCCTGACGCCCTGGCGGGACAACTTGTAACACATTTGTCACATTTCTTTATCGCTTTATTTGTAACTCACACATTTATCTTCATTGAATTTGATAATACAGGACAAGTATTACTTTATTACTTTAAATATACTGAAAAATTATTGAATTATTAATTAAGTACTTATACAGAACGGCTATGTCAGCTTATGTGTGAAAAAAAAGATACTGTCATTAATATTTTGTATATTAATATTAAATTGGGGTAGGTGGCTCAGTGGTATCGAGTCAGCTTGTGGATCTTGAAAACCCTAGTTCTATCCCCACAGCTGACAAACAATTATCACCAAATTAAATCTACCCTTGTGGCTCTCCCACCACTAACATCTTTAAGGGCAGTGATTTGACGGCTGGTAACCGCACTTCACGCGAAGAAATATATCACTTACCAAGATCTGCTTCAGCAGAGTGCCGCACCCAGTAATGGGTAAAAGGCGTGATGATATATTATTATTATTATTATAAATTACAGGCGCGGTGGCCGAGCGTGTTAAGGCACATCTCTTAGCATACTGTGACGTCACCCGAACCAAGGTTCGTCAGTTCGAATCCGCCTGTCGACAATGTGTGATTTGTCGTTAAATATAAAAATACAGTTACATGTATTTATCACACTCGGGAGCTATAAGTTAGTCACTTATACGCCTTAAATAATTTGACTTAAGAAACCGGCAGTACGGCAGTATAAAAACTGCGGCTCGGTGTGCCCGGCCCCTATGTTCCGAAACGGAATGATGGGACTCATTATCATTATTATTATAAATTGATTTTACTGAGATTTATGCCATAATCTAAATAAAATTAATTTGTATTTGGTAATTTAAATACTTTTTCTATACAAATAAATTTATTATCTCCTTTATAAAACCGGGCATAAAACTAGTATTTTTTTCCGAGCGCGTAAATCGCAAGGGCGTAGTGCGTCGCTCTCACATCGCATATTATGCCGCATGATTTATGCGTGAAAAGTAATATAACATTATTGAATACGTGTCCATAGCTCCAACGCGAGCAGAGATGAATACGTAATGACTAAACCTAACCTTCTTGTAATATCCTACTCCTACTTCTATGGAAATAAGTATATGCTTGATTTCCAAACATTTTTTTGACAAATTTAAAACTATGATAATGATAAAAATTATTTGATTATTTTATTAATCTAGGCTGTTTAAAAATTATTGCAAAAAAAATTTAGGAGATATATACCGGAAATTTTTCTTGTCAGTAAACATAGGGATATATCATTACCATAGTTACAGTTACAAAGTTTGACAGCAATACATTAGAGCGTTTAATTTAAAAGTAAACATAGGGAAAATCATATTTTCAGCAATGCATTGAAGTGTAATAGTCTATAGTCTAAAAGAAACATTAAATGAATTTGAATTACTTCAAATTACATTAACTAAACGTTAGGTATACATTTAGAACCTCAAAACAATCCAAAAGTTCTTTTGTGTAGAGGTTTGTTCGCAAATTCTTCGTTTAAGAGCTCGTACATACAAATGAGAATTTTGGGTTGAACCAGTTCAAAAATCAAAAATTATTAATATGTGGTTCTATATAATTCAGACCACGAGAAATCGAATGGCGCAAGGCGCATCTTCATATCTATTTTAGTTTTTGAGTTACAGCGATTTTTGACTTTTTTTTAAGCTCAACTTTGAAAGCTTATAACTCAAAAACTAAAAGAGATATTGAAATGCGGTTTGAACGAGTGTATTTCTCGTGCGCTACTTAACTTGTACAGGTATTTTGAAAATTTTGAAATTTTTTCAATTTTTTTCAAAATTTTTCTTTCTCAATATTTCAAAAACTTGAAAAGATTATGAAAATCTGAAAAACCCAGTGAATTTCTCTAGTAAAAATACATAGGTATGTAAATTTTTACAACAAAATTCGCACGGATAAATTTTTTATTACAAAAAAACGAAAAATGACCAAAAATCGTAAAAACACCAAGGGGTACCCCTTAAGAAATTTGCAAAAAACGGCCATTTTCGATATTTTGTAATAAAAAATGTATCCGTTCGAATTTTCTTCTGAAACCTATGTATATTCACGCGAGGAATTCATTGGTGTTTTCAGATTTCCATTATCTTTTCACCTTTTTGAAATATCGACAAAAGAAAATTTTGAAAAAATTTAAATATTTTCAAAATTTTCAAAATACCGGTACAAGTTAAGTAGCGCACGAGAAATACACTCGTTCAAACCGCATTTCAATATCTCTTTTAGTTTTTGAGTTATGGCGTCAAAGTTGAGCTTTAAAAAAAGTAAAAAATCGCTGTAACTCAAAAACTAAAAGAGATATTGAAATGCGGTTTGAACGAGTGTATTTCTCGTGCTCTGAGCTATATAGAAACATATAATAAAAATTTTGACTTTTTGAACTGGTTCAACCAGAAATTCACATCTGCATGTTTATATGTCAAAATTTTGGTCATTCATGAACTTGACAGCTCTGTGATAGCAGATCTTAATTAACTATAGATTTTAAGCCGTTAAATACAGTAACCAGTTGTCAAATCACAACTACTAAAAAAGAAAATTTTATTTAGTTTAAATAGGAATTTTAATTCAATAACTGTTCAAAATTACCCCATTTACCTGTAAACAATAGCCTAAACGATTATAAAATGAATTTATAGCACTATTTATTTGCTCTGGAGGAATCCCATGCGATGCAACACTAATTCTACGTTTTAATTGTTCTACACTCATTCTACCACCATTATAAAATTTACTTTTTAAGTGGCCCAAAAAAAAAATCGTTTGGCGCAAGATCTGATGACCTGGCAGGCCACTCCACTTCTGCACCTCGTCCTAGCCATCGTTGGGGGAATATCCGGTGTAGATAATTTCGCACATTTTGTTGGAACCACACTTCCTCAACATTACTCTCTCTTGTAACAACTCTAAATAATTTTCCCCATTTAAATTTCCATTTATATAAAAACGCCCCACTATTTGATCCCCTATTAACCCGGTCTGATTTTGAAAGAGGACAGTTTTATTACTTTGACAACTCTAGATAACAGCAATGTTATTTTCCCTATGTTTACTTTTAAAATAAACGCTCTAATGCATTGCTGGTCTAGTAGCCATCAATTTTAACTTATTTTGAGAGATACGACCTCAATTATTTTTAGTAATTTGTCGCGAATGTTGTGTGTTCATCGTGTTCGATGCACGACTCGATCATAGTAAAGCCGGTCCTGCTAGACAGTGATAGAGCAAGTCAAGCAAATAGTACGCAGCAGGAAAACAGCGACTGGGTGCAGTGTTGGACCCTGTACCGGCTGTTCCTGTGCAATGCGTCTCGCTAAGGAGGACGTGACGGGACTATCACATCACCCGCAACGCCGTCGCGACGACAGACGTCTACATACACGCTCTCCATCTTGAGGAGACCGGTGCTACTCGGTTTCATACCCTGCTGATAAAGCACACAAAATCATTTCTTATTACAATCATTTACATTATATCGGGTGTATCATAAAAACTTGGTTATTAGCGTTTAATGTGGGAAATCAATTGCGCTAAACTGGACAGTTCATTTTAAGCAAAACTGCTTCAAATATAAGTTAAAGTTAGTAACCATATTTTATTTTATAAGTCGTAGCAAAAACAATTTTATTTAATATTCTATAAGAATTACTTCTTTATAGCGATAGTCCTGGAATTGTAACAAAATACCAAATATACTTATAATGTTTTACCTGTTAGGAAGATTCGATTTTGATTAAATTTGTGATTTCAGGTATCTATCATTGTAATTTAACCTTACATGTTAAATGATTCATAAAATTCTAAATTTTGTTGTTGTCTTTATTTGCAATCGTAGAAAAAGTATAGTATGTGACTCATTTTATAAACTATTTTGATACTCGTTTATTATACACTCGTTTATAAAACTTGTTAAACAATATACTATTTTCTACTCTCGTTATTAAAATGTGTATTAACGTACTGGTTTCCATGGCTCTATATCACATCTTAATCACATGTTGACAAACTATGGCTTCAAATGTTTTAGTCACGATGTGAAGTTAACATCTAACGTATTAAGCACGGGTTGGAGTTAGCTTCCTGCATCTGTCATTGAAACTTACTTTTTAAATCATTCATAAAACTCTACATTTTTTTGTTGTTGTCACAATTTGCGATCGTAGAAAAAGTATAGTATATGACTCGTTTTATAAACTCTTTAGATACTAGTTTTTTACACATTACATTATATGGATTGCGATAACTAAAGACTTTATATAAATCTTGTTACATAATATACTATTAATTTTTTTATTGAATTATTAATGCGATTAAAATAAATAAAATATTACCTTTTTTTGTAGCTACTAGATTTTTTCGTAGGTACATATATACATACATAACATCACGCTATATCCCATTAAATGGGGTAGCACGAACCCGTCAACATTCTCATCCTGACACACGATACTCGATTCGACCATATAAACACTTCCTCCATACAAACTCTTTCTTTTCTCACAACCAAAATCCATCATCACGCAACAAACATTCATCCATTCGCTTCTGTACACCAGTTTCGTAAATCTTCACTTACGCCCACTTCTCTAACAACGAATCTATAAGATGTATTAAAAAATTGATTTAATCTTTTTGTAAACATATCATGAAGAAAAACGTGTCTTCACTTTTGTACGAATACCTTACTCGTTGACAAACTTCGAACTGAAATGGGAAACTTCGCTTTGCCTGTAGTTTGACAAATAACTATTCTTAAAATAAGTAACAAAATTCAAGTAAACACACATTGCCCTAAACCAGCATCAGCTAAATCTTCCTTCCTTACCTTTCTAGATCCCACTGTTCGTCTTTGGCGCCACGTAGTTACTTCCTCCTTCCTGCTGCCCTCTCGTCTTTATCCTCCTCTCGTCTCGTCTCGTCTTCAGCAGTAGCGTCTTCGTCTCCGTGTTCGGTATCCACGCCAGCAAATCTCATTTGCGACAATCATTTATATGTAAATATATCCGTAACATAACGGCGTTCCACCAGGCAAAAATACCACCGCGCCACGCCGCACCACGCTGAGCCACGCTCGCTGACGTCGTGCGAGATCGGAATAACGACAAGCTAATTATTATGTGTTAAGGGGCGGAAGCAAGATGGATGGATGTGTTAAAGGAGCTATATGTGTGAGGGAGTGAGATGAAACGTAGGGAGAAACTTGCGAAGAGTTGTAAGATGGGATGAGATAGTGTTGTGTAACTTATGATTAAGGAAAGTTTTGTTTGTGATTCTGTAATGTAATAAGATTTCTTTACAGTTGGTGCAAGGCAAACCGAATTAAAACATGCATTTATCAATTATATACAGGTGCGGTGGCCGAGCGTGTTAAGGCACATCTCTTAACATACTGTGACGTCACCCGAACCAAGGTTCGTCAGTTCGAATCCGCCTGTCAACAATGTGTGATTTGTCGTTAAATATAAAATACAGCTACATGTATTTATCACACTTGGGCGCTATAAGCTAGTCACTTATACGTCTTAAATAATGTAGCATTCGACTACGAAAACCGGCAGTACGGCAGTGTAAAAACTGCGGCTCGGTGTGTCCGGTAGGCCCAGGCCCGATTTGGGCTGTAGTGCCATCAGAAGAAGAAGAAGATTTATCAATTATGGGGTAGGTGGCTTAGTGGTATCGAGTCGGCCTGTGGATCTTGAGAACCCTGGTTCGATCTCCACAGTCGACAAACAATTTTCACCAATTTAAATCTACCCCTGTGGCTCCCTCGCCACTAATATCTTTGGGGGCCGTGATTTGACGACTGGTAACCGCACTTCACGCGAAAAAATATATCACTTACCGAAATGTGCTTAGACAGAGTGCCACACTCAATAATGGGTAAAAGGCGTGATAATATATTTATTTATTTTTATTTATTTATCAATTATTAATAAGATGACTTCAACTTATGCATAAGATTTGCCAATCTGAATTCCAAATATAAAATGTTAGATTTTTCGAGTGTTTACCTGCAATTGTGTCCTTCAAAAACAAGCGTATGGAGATACTCCCTTCCTTCCTCATGTTTTTTTTCTTCATTTTCAGTTTTTACTAGAGATGGGCGAATATCAAAATTCGAATATCGAATACGAATATTAATCAGATCTCGAATATTCGAGGTACTCGAATATTCAAATATTCCTAAAATTATTAATAATTATTTAATTGTCCTTTTCATTATTTGAATGAAATTGTTAAGATAAAATAAAAATAAAACAAAAAGTACAAACAAAAAAGAAAAAGACGAAAACTTCAAATTTAAGGTGAAACGTACGGGCTGATGTAGGCGAAAAACAAAATTGAAATATGGTACGTCTCCATGGTTTTGAAACAAAATATCTTTGTTATTAATAACTTCAAAGTATTGTAATAGCTTTAAGTTTATGTACAGATGATAAAGAAAAACATAGTCAAAAATTGAGGTCAACATATGGCACGATATTCGAGGTATTCGAATGTTCGCTATACTCACGTTACTATTCGAAAATTGCGAATATCGAATAATGTCAATATTCGCGGCATTCGACTATTCGCGGATGATATTCGCCCATCTCTAGTTTTTACTATACAGTGTGTAACTGCAATTGTGTTAAATGTATTTTTAAACAAGCGCAGGCGATGCTGCCTTCATTTCTTATAGATTCGTTGTTAGAGAAGTGGGCGTAAGTGAAGATTTACGAAACAGGTGTACAAGAGCGAATGGATGAATGTTTGTTGCGTGATGATGAATTTTGGTTGTGAGAAAAGAAACAGTTCGTATGGAAGAAGTGTTAACGTGGTCGAAACGAGTATCGTGTGTCAGGATAAGCATGTTGACGGGTTCGTGCTACCACATTTAATGGGATATAGCGTGATGTTATGTATGTATGTATATATATAAATGCATCTTACTCTTATAAGATGTATAAATGATGTAGAATTATTCTGGGCGTTATCCAGTTAAGTTGAACAAATATACGTAATCCTTATTTTATGCCTAAAAGTAATGTAACAAAATGTCCTCTGGCTCATATGTGCGCTGTAGCGCTCGTCACCTCTTGAGTAATAAAGTGACCAGCCTGTATATCACGGTAATCCGTGTATAACCACTCACAACGCGGTAAACACATTCAGGCGAGATGTAACAGCGTGGTCACTTAATCCACGCCGGTCTTACAACGGTAATAACCGCGGCCCACTGACAAATCCACTTAAATTTATGATCTAATCACAGATTTTTACGAGCACGCGATCTAGCGGAGGATTAGTCTAGGGTCGTGGAAGTGTTAATACACTGCAATGAGACGGGATTATTTTGTTTATAGTTGTTGTCCTGGAGACTGGACTGAAGGAAACAGCTTCGGACTTGACTTGTGATCAAGTTGGTTTATAGCCGAATGTTTGCTATATTTCTACAGTGTTTTGTTATCGATGTTTGAGTTACGTGGAGTTTATTACCACGTGACTCATGGCACTGTTCTTGGAATTATATGTTTACTATACAATGTATACTACGACTATTTGCAGTTATTGCATATGACGACGTCAAATATGGCAACTAACATTGATTTAACATTTACGTTCATTTAAAAAAAAATGAAGTACGTTATAGTTTTCCTGTCAAATATTGTAATCAATTAATATGTTAAATTCTTTACATTCGTCAGAATTTAACTCAAAAATTAAACGCGATATGAAGATTGAAGATGCGTTTTGTTTTTAAGATTTGTTGCTTCCTGGAGACGATATCTCACAAACTAAATAAGATATTCTTCAATGAACTCATAAACAAAAGTAAATAAAACTGGTGATAATATATTTATTTTTATTTATCAAAATTTCGGTATCCTGTGTCCAGAACAATTTACCCTGACATTTTTGTTGTTCTTATACATTTAATTTATATAGCTGTTATTCTACAATAAAGTACATCAACATTTACAACCCCATAAAATGAACATTTGCTTATTTTTGTTTGCATTTGGAAGAAGAAAAAAAAAATTTATTCTCGATTTGAAATCGGCACATTGAGCAAAATTTATCGCAGAAACCTTGGCTAAAATTTATTCTTTTCAATGTAACTAATGACTTAATAATGATTTTGGGAAAGTTGTAAAGTTTCCGATAATATATGTTCGACTTAATAAATCACTGAGTGCCTTTCGCTACTTTCCATCCACACTCCAGAACTTTACAGAACTTTACATTCCTATTTACTTTGTTTTCCAAGTGTTATTTGTTTCTTTTTTTAATAAATGCCAAAAAGATGTGTTTTACTTTCTGCAGGAAGTATAAGTCTGTGTTTCTGAACTTCACACTGCATCCGGCATTATTCAAAAGTTTTTAACCATTTAAATATGAACGAATATATTTCAAATTTTTTTCTTTGCGCCATGCTGAATGAGACGATTAACAATAAACGATATGTATTTCCGTGCCTGAAGTTATATTTTAAACTTGGTTTAAATAAATAAATAAATATGATTTAAAATAGTTTAACATCTAAAATGGTTTATATAAGTATTAAAGGCTGAGTGAGATTCAAAGTCGAGATCGCTAATACATTCAATAACGGTAGGACACTTACTGACCGCAATGCTTAGTATGTTTTTTGCTTTGACAATTAAAATTTAAAAATATTTAATAGTTATTTAGCGGCAAAGGATAAACCAATATCTTTTTCACGCCATTATGTTCACTAAAAAACTTTAAAGTTTATTACAAATTTAATTTCAAAATTATGATTATTATAAATATAAATGGGTAACCAAGGAGATGTTTTCATAAAATATAACAATTTGTTTGTTTATTGGCAGCATTTTTACTTCCTTGTACGAAGTAAAGGAAGTATTGTAATCGCAAAAATTTTCGGTTCTCAGATTTCAACGGAAATAGGTGTTTTGGCCCTCCCTGAATCCATTTTGACTAATTTCGTCATGCCGTCTGTACGTACGTATCTCGCATAACTCAAAAACGGTAAGCCGTAGAAAATTGAAACTTTATATTTAGGACTGTTATAACATCTAGTTGTGCACCTCCCTTTTTGGTCATTATACAACTACCGGAAGTGGTACTTTACTTGAAGCCTATAATAGATTTTCATGAAAAACTATATTCAAATATAATTTAAAACTTTCCAAATTTGGTATATAAGACTACTATATCAATGGAAATAACATAATAGATTTTGGTTAAAATAGACTAACCGGAAGTGGCACATTACATGAAGCTGCTAACAGTTTTCCTTGAAAAAAATGGTATTATTTTAATTTTAGAAAGGAATGCTGCAAATAAAAGTTTTAGAGAATTAAATTCTGCGTCTAGCACATTAAGAATTTTTAAATTAGCTTTTTGTATAAACGAGATATCTAAATTTAAATATTATATATTTTTTGATTTTTTTTAAAATGAAGTTTGCTATGGATTAGAACAAAAAATAAAAGATTTAATGTCAAATATGTGCAATTAAAAAAAATCTATAGTTTAATACGTGTACAAGGAAGTCATGTGGTGTCCACATCAGATATTTTAATCTTACTTTTGATTGGTTTAGAATAGCCTGTCAAAGTAGCTGACAGCCCACTAGTGAATTTGTATAGGGCAGTTTAAAAAAAAAGTAGAATTTCGAATGTGTATAGAATATTGTTTAAATTAATTTAGCATTCGCCGAGCGCCAAGCTCTAATTTCCGCTCCTATTTGACAGTTTAAAATGTTGACTTTCTGCTCAGTCGTAGAAAATAGCAACAATTTATTCTGTCACAAACAGCCCCTTTTAGTTCCGCTCATTACTCCCTTTAAACAAGCCGTAATATTTCTCGCACGAACGCCACTGGTTTAATACATTCACCCCTCAATTTGTCATGGAGTCTGCTCGACTCCGGCGGTCAGATATAAAACTCCAGGTCCGGCCTAAGTGGATTTTATGCGGAATAAAAGAAGTTGTTTAGCAGTTTATAGTTGTCCACGCGGCGACGGTGGCGGTGGTGGCGGCGACGAGGAGTCGTAACCAGGGTAATAAGGCATGTTTACGGCCGACAACTCTAGCGCCCGGCGCCGTAATGTCGAGGAGGTGGGTGTCGCCTTCGGGACCGGACAAGGAGGCTGAAGTACTCAGGTACAAATAAAATATGAGACGAGAGCTGGAATATTGCTTCAGACAGACTGTATAGCAGATGTAGAATTATATAAATATACGGGGTCGTAAACTTGTGCGGATCAAATGCAGCTGTTGGCGCAGAACAAAATTTTATCAATTTCTAAAACATATTTTAATGTAAATACAATCTCCACTAATTTGTTACTGATCGAAATATTTATAATATGATTCTTCTATAGATTATCATTAATATTTGATTTCGGAATTCTAAGATCAAAATCATTTCTGCTACCATTAATTTTACAACATTTATTCCTCAATTTTTATTTGGAAGTGTGACAAACAATTTTCACCAAATTAAATCTACCCTTGTGGCTCCTCCTCCACTAATATCTTTAGGGACCGTGATTTGACGATTGGTAACCGCACCTTCACGCGAAAAAATATATCATTTACCGAAATCTGATTAGGCAGAGTGCCACACCCAGTAATGAGTAAAAGGCGTGATGATATATTTATTTATTTTATTTTATATTCCAGACCAGGTCAATTTTACAGTTTTACTATATAATATGATTGGGGTGATATTTTCTTCAATATTATTAATTTCTTTATACTAAGTTTTTGCTGTGTAAATCGAAGCATTCTGTACTATGAAATTTCAATGAAACATAGTATAGATTCTTCACGCAATCCCTCACCTCAATTTTCTTAACATATACCTATTTCACCAATGTTTTATTCAACATACGTTCCATATGCATAAACTATCTTAATAAATAAGTAAAATATTGTAATTTGGTTTATTTTAATAATTTAAATATTCAAAATATATTATTTTTGTTCTGCTTTTCTATCTTATATGCTAGTCCGAAAAAAAGTAATTTAAATTTCTAAACTTTTGGAAATTCTTGACAAATTCCACAAACAATTTTCGTGTCCATCTTAAAATTCTCTTTTTAATCGAGCTTACTTCTATCTGCGGACACGGCATCGCTGACCGTATCCACGTCCTCCGTGCACCAGCTCTCATCATCTTGTCCCAACTCCTCTAGAAGTCGTTTCAAGGTTTCTACGCTATCGGAGTCAGTGCTGGCAATACTAGCGGGCCTAGGAGAGTCTTGCAGCTGCTGAGTTCCGGCCGAGGGAAGGATGTCGTCGTCAGGAGGTTGTGTGGAAGCCAGAGAGGTCAGGTCTAGGTCCAATGTGGAATCGAGAGATGGCAGAGACGGGCCAAGGAGGGATTGAAACATTGTTTGGAGTTTGAGGTCTGCGGCGGTGTAGTCAGTTAGTTGGGATTGTTGAGGATTTACTAACAGAAGAAAATAAAAGGGATTGTGATGTTATATTTATAGTTTTTACTACGTCTTTGTGTTTTATGGGCGAAAATGAATACCTGTTTTACTTACATTCTGCGGTAGATCGTTCTACAGGTGAATTAAACATAAGTGATTGTTTGGGCGTGTCGGTGGGGGATTCAAACGGTTTGGCCAGCATCTGAACTTCTTTCAGAGCATTCTGTAGATCCAAAATAATCGGCTCTCTTTCCTGAAACTCTTCATGTTCATTCACATAACTAATAAACTTCGTAATATACTGCTTCATATTCGTAAACTCCTTCAAGATCATCTGATTCTTCTGTTCAGTCAACAGTTCTTCCACTTGCTTCTGGAGTTCCTCACATTTCTTCTCCGCATTTTCCCTTTTCTGCGTCTCTTCTTTCAGCTTCTCGTAGAGTTGCATCAGCTGCTCCTTGGCCTTGACGAGCGAGGTGTTGTCGGGTTTCTGCAACGTGGTGTTTATTTTCTCTTTGGTCACCTTCTGGTTGTTGGGGAGGATGACTACTGGTGGTTGTTTGGATGCGGGGGTGCTAGCGGTTCCGGCAGTGTTTGGTTTAAATGAGGATTTTGGACGGAAGTTGCGCGATGGTTTGTTGATTAGTTTGGAGTTGACTAACGAGATGTAAGTTCCGTAGGAGGCGGTGTCAAGAGACGTAGATGTGTAACACCTAGGTAGAAAATAGCGATTTTATCAATTTGATTTAATGGCAAATGAAATACGGTTAAAAATGTAATTTTGTCTACCTACCATTGAAAGTCCTGATCCTCATCATCCTCATCCTGATGTTTCTCCTTTAGCACCTCGAGCACCTTCGCCACAGTGGCTGGCTGAAGCTGGTTCCTCCTAAAATCTACTACTCGGAGAGACCTACTATACGACAAAAGATCTAAGATGCGAGGTGCTAAACGCTGAGTCACTCCACATCGTTGCATATCCAGTGCTCGGACCCAGAGGTCGTCTACTAGCTCCTGGAGGATTAGTTCGGCGCCGGCGTCGCCTAGAGCAGGGTTATTGTTGAGGGTGAGGCGCTTGAGGCCTGCCATGTTGGTGACGACTGGGTCTTCGTATCTGCAGAGGAATTTTATTTATTTGTTTGCCAATCTTTACAACAAAAACTTAATTTTAATTACAGTAACTTATTGTCGAATTAAAACTACTTAGATTTAAATGCCCAAACTCCAAAACAATCGACGATCAGTATTAATCTCTTAAAAAAGTTCATAATAAGTTTGTTTGTCTTAAATGGAGCAGCACGAACCCCTGAAACATTCACAGAACATCCACTCATCAGATTCATCAAAATATAACTCTTCGGCCAACATTCTCATCCTGATACATGATACTCGCTTCAATCACACTAACATATTAATTCCTCACATTCGACATCAACCATCATGCAATAAATCCTCAATCACAACCATCTATTCGCTCCTGCACACTTGTTTCATAAATCTTTCACTTACACCCACTTCTTTAACAACCAATCTATGAAGAAATCGTCCAGCGCTTATAAACAGTAGGACATAAAAAAAATTATAGTTAATATAATACATAATAATTTGTTACTTACAAAAAAAAACCCAAAAGGATATAAAATTTTAAATAAACCGAATGATATTAATTAAGTACTTTTATTGATTGGATTTCACGCTTAAAATAAAAAAATACATGTTTGAGGTATACACGTATAACGGAATTTTACCGTAATAACGTGATTTGTGTGTGCTTATTGGTTAAATTTAAAAATGTTGTACATTAAGATAGGTTGAAAAATAGAAGAATTATATGCATAAATCTGAAGCACCTACCTGAGTGAGCTATGCCAACTTTCACAATATCGATTAATCTGTTGATACTTCACAACCTTCGCCAGATATTCCCCACTCTTGGCTCCCAGCCCACAACTTGCAAGATTCAAAATCTCGATATTGGGCATCTGATGCAAAGCATCGCAGACCTCTTGGCAGCCCTCGTCCAGAATTGGACAGCCTCTGAAGGATAAGTACTTGAGGCTCTTGTTGCCCAGGAGTGACTTGACGATCATGGTGAGATACTCTCCGGCTAACTGAAGACCATCGAATTCAAGACAAGTTAGTACTTGGCTAATCTTCAAACAGCTTGACACTGCCTTCAGGAGGTTCTTCAGAATGTATTTGGTGCAGATTGTTCCAAACCTAAAGATACAAATAATAACCAGCCTCTACTACTTTTGTAAAAACTATACAAACAAATGTTGTTAGAATAGTAAGTACCTATATGCTAGTTGAGATGGTTTGGTAATGTGGAACATATGTCGTTTGAAAAAGTGGCGAAACAGAATACCTTGGTGATATTAAAGTTAAAAGATTATTCATAGAAATAAATGTATAAGTAAGGTTTGTAATGGAAGGTACAGTAGAAAGAGAAGTGTAAAGAGGCAGAAGAAAAAAGGAAAATGGTAGACGACCTGAAAGAAGGAAGAAGTTATACATACATACATACATAACATCATGCTATATCCCATTAAATGGGGCAGTGCGAACCCTTGAAACATTCATAAAGTATCAGTGCACATCAACATTCTCATCCTGACACACGATACTCGTTTCGACCACATTAACACTTCTTCCATACGAACTCTTTCCTTCCTCACAACCAAAATCCATCATCACGCAACAAACATCCATCTATTCGCTCCTGTACACCGGTTTCGTAAATCTTCTCTAACAACGAATCTATAAGAAATGAAGGCAGCATCGCCTGCGCTTGTTTAAAAATACATTTAACACAATTGCAGTTACACACTGTATAGTAAAAACTTAAAATGAAGAGAGAGAAAAAAAGAAGTTATGTGGAAATGAAATGGCTGACTATAAGTAGAATAAGTTGTAGAAGGCATATAGGATCTGCAACATGCAGCACGAACCCCTGAAACATTAATAGAGCATCAGTGCACATCAACATTCTCATCCTGACACACGATACTCGTTTCGACCACAATAACACTTCTTCCATACGAACTCTTTCTTTCCTCACAACCAAAATCCATCATCACGCAACAAACATCCATCCATTCGCTCCTGTACACCTGTTTCGTAAATCTTCACTTACGCCAACTTCTCTAACAACGAATCTATAAGAAATGAAGGCAGCATCGCCTGCGCTTGTTTAAAATTACATTTAACACAATTGCAGTTACACACTGTATAGTAAAAACTTAAAATGAAGAGAGAGAAAAAAAGAAGTTATGTGGAAATGAAAAGGCTGTCTATGAGTAACTATTGATAATGAAAGTATGTTAGATGCTACTAGTATGAAAGAATCAATTGCAAAAAAGCGTGATGTTCCTTATACCATTTCTTAATCTTCTTCACTCTCTCCTCCGTGTCAGCATACTCCAGCACCTTCTGTCCAACCAGCCTCGAGTGAACACAGATAACATGGAGAGACATATCCAGCCGGAGCGCGTTGACGATGGGCTGCCAGTCCTCCAGTTTGACACGGTCCGCTGTGAAATCCAGGATCTGGTTGTTGTGCCATGTGGAGCCGTGAGTGATTGCCGGAAGAGGATGGGTATTCTGTCGACGACATAGTTCATAGTACCAGATGTAGAAGATGTTGAGAGGTTTGAGGTTTGGACCGTCGCCGGCGGCTGTGCCGGTGGTGGTGCTGGTGCTCGTCGTGGTGGTGATTGTTGCATCAGGGGATGATTCTCCTTTGCTGAAGAGAAATGAAACAGTAATAATAATCAAAATGTAAGAAAGGAATTAACACTCCAATTATCAAAAGTGTGTTAGCTAATCCTGAATTTTTTATTAGACTAAAAAAAATGAAATAAACTTTCATATAATTTTATTACTATTTGTTTTTCGGAACTTGATTTGAATTAACTTTTTTAAATCGAACTAAAATATTAGCTAAAACTCTTTTGGGATTTGAGATGCATTAAAATTAATTTGGCGAATATTGAAAAGAATCATAATCAGTACATTGAGTACAATATGGGTTTAAAATTATAATATGCGGTAGGTGGCTCAGTGGTATCGAGTCGGCCTGTGGATCTTGAGAACCCTGGTTCGATCCTCACAGCCGACAAACAATTTTCACCAATTTAAAAAATCTACCCCTGTAGCTCCTCCACCACTAATATCTTTGAAGGCCGTGATTTGACGGCTGGTAACTGCACTTCACGCGAAAAAATATATCACTTACCGAGATCTGCTTAGGCAGAGTGCCACACCCAGTGATGGGTAAAAGGCGTGATGATATATTTATTTTTATTTTTTTTAAATAAGCCTGTATTTCGCTTACCTAGATATGGTATGAGTATTACTTGGAGCCGTTGCAATTCGACTAAAATATAAAATAGTTCAATGTGTGAAAAATAAACATACATTTCTTGTTTCTACCTAAATGAAGGGGTTCTTCTTTCCATTGCTGCCATTATTTACTTATATTTCAAATAAAATAAATATATAAATATATAGTAAGAAATATAATATATTAAACATCGATCTTACAAATCGGTTATACTAATAAATGACAAATTATAATTTGACAATTATGAAGTTTAAAAAAAAAGTGAATAACACAGAAAATAAAACATGAGCACGAGTAATTAATATCAGCCAAGTATGATAGTTAATTAAAATAAAAAGTTACTATTCAAATTCATTATTTAATGCAAGATCGAAATATAAAAATAACCTTTCCTGAAATGGCAAAAAAATTGAGATGGTAGTTAATATTCAAAACTGATATTCCATTTACCCTTTTCGATTCTCGATTCCAAATAAATTTTAAAAAGGAAAGTAGACATGATAAGAATTTATAAGTTTCATGCATTTTTACGATTGCTTTTTATTAGAAAATAATTAACATCTTTTTAATTGACTTGAATAAATACATTTTAATTTTTGAACAAATAAAATAAACGAGCAACTAAATTTTCTATCACTTTTAATGGTAGGTGGACATTTTTACTAATGTACTGAAGTCTGTCCTCATTGTGTTTAGGTTAGGTTATAAAAAAGTATTATTAGGAAAAACGATTTGGAAAAATGTCCTACAATCCTTTTAATTAAAGAATATTTCTCATTCTGCAGTTTGCATTCAATTTTTATCATTTTTTGATCGGCCATCTTAATTATTATTCATATTGTTCTTATTTCAATAAATTTTCTTGAATTATTAAATGTTGGTCCTGAAAGATTTTTTCGTATGTTAGTTACATTCCATTCACTAAAGATGTCTCCATCTCTGTCAAAATAAATAATTCATGAATAGGGCTGTCCTCTTTCACTTTTTCGCCATTAAAATGTTTACGCCCCAACATCTCTCGATGTCTTAATAACGCGACAAATAAAACAGTTTATAGGCGACGTGTTTGCGGCACGACGCGGTGCGTCGTTTTTACAGCCGGCGACGCCGAATGGCCCTTTAAAATTTCACAAACACCGACACGGAAATATTATTGCCTTATTGGCGCCCTTGGGAGGCTGACGCCCTAACCTACCCTCTAGTGACTTCATGTGTGGAATTTGGAAAAATGTTTCACATAATTTTATTGTTGTAATATAAATTCTTATAAATAAATTAAATAATAAGAATTTAACTTTTTCAACTGGAAAGTGAATGCTCTTGTCGAAAAGATTGAAAGTTCGTAAAATTCCGGAACAGGAAATAAATGCTTCATTTACCCATTGTTTTTTTTTTAAATTGAATAGTATTAGCATTAGTGAACATATATTTGTAGCATTCCCATTATTAATATAAATTTCTATCGTATTCATCAGTCTCGTCCCGGATTTTAAACTGAACTCACGGAAGTCGGTAAAGACCTACAAGTCACTAAGTTAATAAAATAAATAAGTAAACTTTTAAACCAATTAGCGAAGAAATAATAAATGTCTGTACTTTACTAAATTCTTGATTGACGAATTAGAAGTCTGTAAACGTTTTATCTTGTTCCGATTCCGTAAATTGTAACGCAATAAAGGAAAGTTATAATGTCATTAAATAGGCTAACCTTAAAATTTAATCAAAAGTTTTAAAACCTTGTTTTCTGATTTTCTTTCGCAATGAGAACTTTAATTTGTAACTCTCTGTTGCTCTTTAATTGGAAAATTGTTATAATTTCACAACAAGGGTCTAAGGTTGAGACCTAAACACAATTGCTCTTAATTGCAGATCTCGGTAGAAGACATTTTTACAGTAATATTATGTCCCTCGCACATTTACCGATAGTCAAACTGTCAATAAAATGTTGAACTAACATCTATATTTTTTTCATTGCTTACGTTACCAAAGTAAACTTACTTAAATTAATTCAATAAATTATTTAAATTAATTTATAGAACAATTTTCGCTCGATAAAATAAAATAAATAAATATATCATCACGCCTTTTACCCATCACTGGGTGTGGCAGTCTGTCTAAGCAGATCTCGGTAAGTGATATATTTTTTCGCTTGAAGTGCGGTTATCAGCCGTCAAATCACGGCCTCCAAAGATATTCGTGGTGGAGGAGCCACAGGGGTAGATTTTTTAAATTGGTGAAAATTGTTTGTCGGCTGTGGGGATCGAACCAGGGTTCTCAAGATCCACAGGCCGACTCGATACCACTGAGTCACCTACCCCATAAAATAAAATTATAATTCTTTATAATTGCAATTAGTTTTGCGAATTTTGAAAAAAACATTCTGTTTTATCAGTAGGTTGTTTACTATATGGGGTTAAAATAAGTGCCTTAAGTTGTGAGACACCCTGTATAATAAAATTTGATATAATTAATTTTTAAGTATTTACTAATTGCATATTTTGTAGATTCAGATGAAATTACATTTTAGTTTACATGTTTTCCGGGCTTCAGTTGTCGTTGGACGGCGCTGTAGTAGCAAATTGTCTGAAACTAAAATGATACCGAACACTTTTACAAAATACTGAATGTCTATGTAAAACCAAACATGTACGTCTTTATTTAGTTGGGACACATGCTAAATATAAACAAAACAAAATCAGAACAAGTTTGAAAGTTTTACTGTAATGTATGTTTCGTGCAAGATAGTATTCTCCCCCATTCGTCATTTACGGTTTCTGCGAATCCCTGTCTCTTGCTAAATCGAATTCATGAATTTACAACAACATAACCTGGCTGGGTAATACACACTCCATTTTCTCGTACGCATTCCTTTTAAAATCGCGCAATTTTAAATCCGCGACGTCACAAGATCCGAAACGAAACGAACCCTATGCTATGAATATCAACCACTGCACGTCGCACTCAAATAAACTCAGTTGGCTTTGAACTCCACCGACAAACAGATATGTAAATTAATAAATCTCCGCGCGTTGCTTGACACTGTCACTGTGGGTTTCTTAAAGGAGTTGCTGAGGGCGGAGCGCCCGCGAATCTGCATATAGATAGTCTGATGGTCTTCCAGCTTGCATGACGTCGGAGTTTTGGTCATGCTTCACTGCTATCTTACGTGCTAAGGGTGTTAATTTTTACCTCGTATGAGTGACTGACTTTTTCCCTCGGTATTATGACGAACTTATGATTTTGCATGCAATGTGGAATTGCAAGCTAAATATTAAAAAAAATATAACCAAGGTAGACTTGGCGCATTCAAATCTAGCTGATTTCAACTTATACTTGTATATACAGGGTGTTTCAGGACTAGTGTAACAAACTTTAACAGCTTATTCCTGAGGTAATTTTGAGCCAAAAATGTCATATGAACATAGGTCCTATTCCTTCTAGTTACCAAAATACAAGAAGTTGAAGTTCTATAAATAACACGAAATTTTCAAATTTTTGTAATCAGGATACTTTCGGAAAACAAGAGTTTTATTGAAAAGTCATACCTTATTTGTCTTAATTTTATTTATTAATATTAACATGCATACGAGTTCAAGGCGCTCATTTTGAACACTTGCTGTAATTTTTTAAAAATTTGTTATCTTATTTCATATTGTGTTAACCTATTGTTTGGTTATGTGGTTCTGTGTCTATTTAATTGTGTCATTTTATGTTTTGTTCTCTAAATCGTATTCGTTAATATTAATAAATAAAATTAACTAAGATAAATAAGGTATGACTTTTCAATAAAACTCATGTTTTCCGAAAGTATCTTCATTAAAAAAATTTGAAAATTTCGTGTTATTTATAGAACTTCAACCTCTTGTAGTTTGGTAACTAGAAGGAATAGGACCTATGTTCATATGACATTTTTGGCTCAAAATGACCTCAGGAACAAGCTGTTAAAGTTTGTTACACTAGTCCTGAAACACCCTGTATAAGTATTAAATATAATTGTATCTGACTGGTTCAGATTCTACTATAAGCTGTTAGGTTCTCAGTATACTGTCATTGGGATTAAGTTCTTGTGTGCACAATAAAATAATAGTTTCACGTGTTAGGTATATACGATATTTTAAATACAAACAGAAAAATTCATTATTTAATAAAAGACCTGGCACTGACAATGGCCTAGAACCACTAAATTTCCCTAAGGAGTACTTGTCATTTATATTTGATTCCGTAAATAATTAATCTAATTAAGTAATAATTTTGATAAACATAAAGTTAACATTATTTATCGATTACATAAAATAGGATGTTGTAATACTAGTGAGGAAAGGATTTAATTGCAAAATGAGTACGAAAGATGGAGCATGAGCAACAGCGAGTTTTCCAATAGTACGAGTCCTTTTCCCACGTGTGTTACATATTATTTTTTCAACATGAAACTTGAAAATTACATTTTCACGTTTGCGATACAAAAAATTTAGTAATTATTTTATATAAATCAAAGTAGTTGTATTTGCCAATGCACATCATGTTTCTTTGTTCACCATATCAAATGACATTTCCCTCACTCAATTTAGTTGTTTCCCTCACTAGTGAGGAAAGTTATTTACTTTCATAAACAGTAAAATTAATTTAATTAATATTGTATAATAGTTCTTTGAATGTTTAATGTTTACTCATTTTTATTCATTACTGTAAACTATCAATCCAATGGCAAGAAAAATGTTTCTTTCAAGTAATGTGCAATTATTTTTGCGCTGTAATCTGTACATACAATAATATATATCCTTTTTTTGCAATAATTTTGAACTATCCTGTTTGATATGTAAGAGATTGAGAAGAATAATGAGTATATTTCTCAATTCAGATGGTTTTGTCATGAGAAATTAATATATGTCGAATGAAATATTAGTAAATTTGAGAACAAAAATTTATATGGCAGACCCAGGAATAAATAAATTGATATGATTGAAGGTTTGTTGCTTCAAAGAAAAATAAGTTTAGCTTGTATAAATTAGGATGAAACATAGTTGAAGAAACATTTAGATAAAATTAATTGCAGGATGAAACCAACAAAAAAATATTTAGGAAATGGCTCAAGGATTCATAGTTCATTTGATGAAATTATTTAAAGAAATTAATATTAAATGTGATAGGGTAGGTAGGGTTGTGCCGTGGTCAATTGACCAAAAATATTTGACGGCCAAAAAAACGGTCAAATAATCTAAATGGAACCGCCACGACATCTGTTGTTCAATAGAAATAGCTACTTACTATTATTACATGAATATACCTAGTTCGGTATTCTGGGTTCTGGAGAATTTGCTTACTTTACTTTACAAATAAAATAAATACATATTATTTCATTTCATTACGTCTTTTACTTTATTTTGAATTTGATGTGGTTTTGTTTATTTGTTGTTGTTTTTTTTTCATTTTCAGTAATATTGGATGTAGTAAACAGTACTATATAAATAAATTATAATTTTAATTGTGATTTTTATTAAATGTTTCTTGGTTAATTGACCGGTCAAATAGTCGGTCAATTGACCGAAAAATATTTGACTGGTCAAATGCACAACCCTAAGGGTAGGTGGCTAAGTGGTATCGAATCGGTCTGTGGATTTTGAGAAGAAGAAATATATCACTTACCGACATCTGCTTCTGCAGAGTGTCACACCCAGTAATGGGTAAAAGGCGTGATGATATATTTATTTATCCAACACCCACTACTTATAAAGTCATTATTGTTGTCATTTTAGATTAGTAAAGTGGCTTATAAGTCACACGTGAGTTATAAGTCACGCATAAATTATGACTTGTAACTCACTGTTGAGTTTAAATATAACAAAGTTGAAAAAAGGTTGCAGCTGTAGTATTCGAAATGGAAGATGAGAATTTTATTCCCGAAATAATCATTAAGGAAGCGGAAAAAGCGGTTGTTGATATTTTACCAAAAAAGTGTAGAACTTCCTATGAAAAACACTTTCATTCATGCCTTTGACGTTTCTAGTTGTCATCCAGTCTTCAAACATATGAAATTCTTTTTCATAGGAACTTCTAGACTTTTTTGGTAAAATATCAACAACCACTTCTTCCGCTTCCTTAATGATTATTTCGGGAATAAAATTCTCATCTTCCATTTCGAATACTACAGCTACAATCTTTTTTCAACTTTGTTTATTTAAAAAATTTGAGTAACCTAGACAACAAAACAAGAAAGTATGGCTAACTAGAATATTATTTGAAATGTAGACAATTGTGTCAAAATTTATATTTTAGTGTCTTAATTGTAGTTGTTGGATAAAATTTCGTATGCCACTCGTGTGTTATTACAAATAAGTCACTTCAGAAAATTATTCCCCTCGGCCTGCGGCCTCGTGGACTAATATTTTTCTTGCGTGACTTATTTGTAATATAACACACTTGTACCATAAATAACTATTATGTATTTAATATTAAAATGTAATTGCCAAGTGCCACCATCCAACAAGTCTTTCATTTGTCAAGAACTGAAACAATCTTTTATCCTAGCATCCACTCAACAAACTATTTAAGCATTTCGCAGTTGTTGGATTGCGAGCAGTCTGGAACCGCAGACAGGAATGAGGAACAGGAAGTCGATGTAGGTACATATACTTGTATAAGCGGTGGCAGGAGTATAGTTGGAGTTACACTGATTACATTAACAGCGCGAGCCGACCTCAATTCAATTACTTACACGGGCTGATTGCAAAGCGAGAGGAATTTTCTATTAACTCGACTGGACAGCGACAGTGGCGCCGTTGTGGGGGGTTGCCACACTAACGTCTATTGTATGTTCTGTTTTATTGCTACGATCATTTACTGATATTGAACACGTAAATAAAATAAATACTGTGGATTTTAGAAACTGGATTTGATACCCAAACAATTTTCACCACATTTAAATTACCCCAGAGGATCCCGCTACACTAACATCTTTAAGGGTTGTAGAACAAAATATATTTTTCGAAATTCTCAAAAATTAGTGCCCTTTATTTGGAATATACATTTTAGTACCACTGGTTTGATAGCAAATATATGTATTTATTAATTTTGTTTTTATATAAATATAAATAAATATATCATCACGTCTTTTACCCATTACTGGGTGTGGCACTCTGCCTAGGCAAATCTCGGTAAGTGATATATTTTTCGCGTGAGATGTTAGTAGAGGTGGAGCCACAGGGGTAGATTTAAATTGGTGAAAAATATAATAAATAAAAATTATTTATATTACGCTATATTAAATATCTAATTAATAAATGATTATTTGTAGGTAGTGTTTATAATTTTATTTCATAATTAATGAATAATTAAATTTGCTGAAACTAAAAATATACACTTCAAATGTCCGTCAGTACGGTGCAGGGTTCGAAGATATATATCGATCGATATATATCGTGATATTTATTTTGATATATATCGTCATATTTTTGCAATGATATATATCCATTATATAAAAATATCAAATAGTTTTTGAGATATAGCCTCCGGAAAAGTGAAATTTATCGAATTTTTCAGTTTTTCTACTTTTCCGAGGCTATATCTCGAAAACTAAATGTGATATTAAAACGCGCTCAACGGCATTAATTTTCTCGTGCTTCAGTTAACTTATAAACATAGTTTCAGCGATTTTTATTTTTTTTAAATTTTCCGCCATAAAAAATCGCAAAAAGCTGTTTTTTAACATTTTCTCGAAAACCAGAAGTCATATGCATTTGAAGATTGCACCACTGGATTCAGTGGGTCAAAATACATATGTATGTAAATTTTCGTTTTAATAATCCTACGATTAAGGATTTTTGGGAAAATTTAATTAAAATCTGAAAAAACCAAAGGGGTACCCCTTAGGAAATAATTAAAAATATTAAATTGCATAAAATTGTATGAAAATTTGCTTACAAGTCAATTCGGACACGGGGAATTCAACGCCGTTGAGCGCATTTCCATATCTTGTTTAGTTTTTGAGATATAGCCTCCGGAAAAGTGAAATTTTTCTAATTTTTCAGTTTTTCTAAATGTGTACAAAAACTAAAATTAAAAAATAAATATCCAAAAAATGATATTTATCTGATATATATCCTATATATCAGATATTTTGATATTTATTATAAATATCATGATATTTACGAACCCTGGTACGGTGGTGTGGATAGCGATATGGAATTCGAATCCGGAGATCCCGAGTTCGAATCTCACTCAAGCTAAAAATTATATGAACTACCACACTGCGGCTCAGTGAGTGCGGACCCTGTATTGTAATTGGGATTCAGTTCCTGTTATACAGTGTAACATAAATAAATAAATAAATAAAGAGTACTTATTTTTGCGAGTTTAAAAAAATCTTTTTTTTCTATTATCAGTATATTAAATTACGTATATAACCAAATTAAATTTCATGCATAAATATAGAAGCACCCTGTATTTTCAATTAGATTTATACTTATTTTAATAAGATACAAAACGCTTTTTTAATTAGCTCTATGTAAATTGCATTTATAACATTTGGAGATATCTTTGGGGGACGTGATATAACGGCTGGTAACCGCAAAATATATCACCTACTGAGGTTTGCATTAACCAAACAATAAACAATTTCAAATAAAATTGACATACAAATGAAAATTCTACGACAATCAATTTTAATATCTACATAAATATTTAGAATAAATTTGTCAATCTGTCAAATATGTTGAGCATTTTGACAAATGTGGCAGTTCAACAGTACACCACTGCCACTGCTACCGAAAACTGCAAGGCAAGCTCAGAGAATCCGCGCTCCGGAGTTTTACCGATGCCGGACTCGTCCAGAATAAATGGTTTTTAATACGTGTTCAGTACGAAAATTAACTTCGCTCACTCATCGAATTGTTCAAACCGTCGCCATCGGGCAGCGGTACAGGAGGGCCACAACAAAGAAAAATAAAACTCATATATTGGAAAATCGTTTTTATATTAGCGTGCAAACGTGCTCTGCATTAAGAACTAGAATTCATTAAGTATTATTGGATGCCAGGATTTATACAATTACTTTTGAATTCAATAAATCGGAAAATTATATCCGATACCAAACTTAAAAGTGACTTTTCTACTACTATATGAAGTGTTTGTACTTCAGTTGAATTATCGATTATATCTTATTTGAAAGTTTGTAAGTAATACTTCAAGAAATATTTAAGATTGAATTACTAGATATAGAGTTGCTTTGCTCATTAAAAATTAACTTTGGAGGTGTTAGCTTTCAACTTCCATCATGAAATCAGAAATGAAAGTAACTCAAAAGAAGTAATTTAAAAATTATAACACCACTCGACTACTTGAGAACTTAGATATTTGTGCAAATTCATCAGCATCTCCGCAGTCACAAATTTACAAGATGTCAGCAGCACCAGATAAGATAGGAATATCACTGTATGCTATGAATACTAACCAATTTCAAGCGACTTCAAATAAAATCGCCCAGCCGACTACGCTTTGAACTTTGCCAAGAATATGTCCGAGGTATGAAAATTAAAAAGAAACTTTAAATATAATCACGAAAAAAGTATGGGGTAGGTGGCTCAGTGGTATCGATCCCGACAGCCGATAAATAATTTTCACCAAATTAAAATCTACCCATGTGGCTCCCCCTCCACTAACATCTTTGGCGGCAGTGATTTGACGGCTGGTAACCGCACTTGACGCGAAGAAATATATCACTAACCGAGATCTGCTACAGCAGAGTGCCACACCCAGTAATGGTTAAAAGGCGTGATGATATATTTATTTATTTATTTACGAAAAAAGTAATAATAAATAAATTCCAGAATACTTTAAATTTGCTAAAATCTAATTTCCCATTTTAATGCAATTGATGCTTTCTTCTTTTTATTTTAGATTCGTTGTTAGGGAAGTGGGCGTCAGTGAAGGGTTAATGAAACAGGTGTATAGGAGCGAATGAAGGTGAAGCGAGGAAGGTGTTTGTTTGACAAAGATTGATTCTTTAATAAATCTGATAAGTGGATGTTCATTGAATGTTTTAGGGGTTCATGCTACTGCATATGATAGAATGTTATATTTGAAATTTACGATATAAATAAAAAACAACAAAGACAAAATTAATTGTCTTTGAATGCTCATTTGATGAAACTAGGTTTAATAATAAAATATCAAACTAAACACTTGTCTAAGTCTCACAAAATTCAGAATCCAAGTCAACTTATGAAGTCATCGTCAGAGGCTGGCCAGCACAGTTAGTAACCGCTCTTATTAGAGCTCATCAGTATGGTATAACCTACTCCTCCACCTAGAACAAAGTTCACATGAAGGAGCTGTGTGACGAAGAACTGTGCCAGCAGAGAATAAGATCTCTAACAATCAGTAAAATGACATGAGAATAAGAGCGAAAAGCGTCTATGGTTACTAACTGTGCTGGCCAGCCTCTGACGATGACCTCATAAGTTGACTTGGAGGCTGAATTTTGTGAGACTTAGACAAGTGTTTAGTTTAATATTTTATTATATACAATATATATTGCGTGATGGAAAAACTCACAGGAAAAACATACTTATTTGAAAATGATTCTGAATGTGAATGAATGAAAGGTGGTGCGCCAAAAAATGCGAAAATTAATTTCAGGATGTATTTTTCTGTGAAATAATTCTTTTCAATAAAGCGATACACAACAGGAACAATTCAAATGATAGTGTCGTCGTTTCGTGTCTCAATTGAATTTCTTTTCCAACACTAACTCAAATAAATCGTTTAGGTGTGCGCGTCCGGAGTACAAGTTTATATTGTTGGATTCAACAACTATTAGAACACAGGCTGTGCAATTCCGCGATTAGTGATCAGTCGTTATGTAGTGGAAATGCAATCGACACATCGTTAATATCAATGAAGAGGTTAAGTCGGGTCTTATTTTATCATTAATTTCCTCGCGAGCTGCGCCACTACTGCACATTGATGCAGATTGAAATAAATTGATTTGGATTCGATTGAGACTGCATTGAAATTACGATATCTACATTTATTTTCCTAGTTTTCATTTCAATCAATTTCTATTTAATTCCTGTCTTTCAATTACCTGCTGCTAAAACCTGTAGCTGATATTATTTGAAATGATTTAATAGGGATTTTATCCAAGAATCTTTTGATAACCAAATTAGTTTATCAACAAGAGAAATAAGTTTAAAATTTTTAGAAAAAAAATATATCTCAATTGATATGAATCAACAAAAGATAAATAAATTAGAATCATATTTTATACCCTAGATATATAGGATGTTTCACAACTTATTGCATTTATTTTAACACCATATAGCATTCAATTATAAAACAGAAATAATTTTATCAAAATTCGCAAAATTAATTGCACGTTACATGATGTAATAGCTATTTATGAAACTAGTAAGGAAATGAAGGTTATTATCTTGCGCATGTTAAATTTGTAGAACGAGGAAATGTAAATGGAGAGATAGTTGAAGAAGAGGAAGAAATTGATGAAATTGAGAATGAACCAGTAACTGCACAATTTCAGGAAGAGAACAGTATGAATGATATTACAAGAACTGCTGTTATCAAGGTATTATAATAGCTATTTATGAAACTAGTAAGGAAATGAAGATTATTACCTTACGCATGTGAAATTTGCAGAACGAGCCGTATCCGAGTTATGTAAACACATAAGTAAGGTAATAACCTATTTCCTTACTATTTTCATACAATATTTTTTCTACTTCCATTCTAATAAATACGAAAGAGCGTTTTTGAAATTACGAAATTTTGACATATTAATGACAGTTATAAATTCAAAAAATAAAAGAATAACACATCAGAATTCGTCTACCAAGATATCTTAATTTTTTGTGTTGCTATGTTACTTCATTATTTCACTAATTAAATAATGCAGTTCATTACCTAATTCAAATAAGTGAAATAAAACGTCTATTTCCTAACGGAAGTAGAAAAATATTTTTATTGCCATTGGTTTAAGGGTTCATTCTAATATAATAATAATTATAATTATATGAAAGTAGTATATTTGGACGGAAGCAGTAACCATGGTTGTAGCTAACAATAAGCAAATGTATTTTCATATTAAAATTCATTTCTTTTCACGTAAATCTTTTATAAATTTTCCCGAGTTCTTGTCTAAAATGTATATAATTTAAAGTGGTATTGGCACATTGAAGGCTTCTACGATACTTCTAAACGTAACCGTTTAGAGAAACTAAACCAATTCGAGACATTAACGGTTCCACATACATCTGCGGCGGATTGGAGTGCGTTGTAATGGTTTTACTGTTATGGCTATAATTTCCTCAATTCATTGCTTCATTTTCTCACCACGCACACACACACACATACGCACTCAGTGGTTTTCCAGACATCCTGGACTTAGAATAGTGTATGTCGCGCTTTTTAGAGTTGATTTAACAAGATAATAATAATTATTAGGACAGAGTATTATTATTAATCGGGCGCTATAAGCTAGTCACTTATACGCCTTAAATAATGTACCATTTGACTACGAAAACTGGCAGTACGGCAGTGTAAAAACTGCGGCTCGGTGTGTCCGGTAGGCCCAGGCCCAATTTGGGCTGTAGCGCCACAGATGATGATGATGATTATTATTAATGTATATATATATATATATATATATATATATATATTTGCGAGTTAATAATTACATACAATATTGCTGTATATAATACATAGTACATCATGTTCGACGTTTCTCGCAACCCCCTTGCCAATGTTTCCTATCTCTCCAATCTTCCTCTTCTAGATTTCTTATTTCCATAGCTTCTCGTACTCCCTCAATCCACGTTCGCTTTGGCCTTCCTCTTTTCTTTCGCTGTGGAGGTCTCCACATGAGTATTTTCCGGGGCCATCTTTCTTCTTCCATTCTCTGCACATGGCCATACCATATTAGCCTTTTCTTCTCTATGCTATCGATAATTGTCTCATCTATACCCATCCGTCTTTTTATTTCAGTATTATTAATGTAACAAACAAATAACTAGAACGCTAGAAGAAATGTAAAATTTAAACAATATGAGGATGTAAAAATTTATTTCTTCAATTGAGAGAAGAAAGAAACATAAATAAATAAATGAATTGCGTTAATACTTATTATGGCCGTTTCATTACATAGTTTTGCCATATAAAAATTTGTCGTAAGTTTTTTACAGATTTGCCGTCTAGTGAATTTTGTTTCAATTAAATTAAAGTAACCAAGCTGTCAATTTATAAAAACAACCTTAAAATATTAGAAAAGTAAAGTAAAACAACCTTCAAATATTTGAAAACTGAAGTTTATGTGATTAAATGAAATACATTCAATGGAATTTGCTTTTATTTATACATTGAATATTATTAAGTTAGGTTAGATTATGTTAGTTACGACGTATCTCGTCAGAGGCGCTAGTTGACGTACTCGCTCTGTAAATATAAAACTAGGAATTTTAATAACACATGAAACGGCCATAATAAGCGTAGTGCAATTCAATGAAGATGGTCATGGTTATATTTGATAAGTGACATTTAGCTGATATCAGTTAAAAGAACAATAAATCTAATCTATATTTCTAATTTATCTTATCTGTATTTACTAACTAATTTACTAACACATGTATGTTCTCAAATAGAAAAATGTGTTGTAAATCAATTCTGAAATACTTTTAAATTAGTGATCTTCTCAAAAAAAATCCTGGAGTCTCCTCTGAAAATATCTTTGCAATTCGTATCCCAAAAATTCTGCAGTAAGCTGGGTGTCAGTTGTCAGGTCCTTATATGTCGTGGCGCACTAGAACTTTACGACTGCGGAAACCGGGCCGCGTTTCGGACGTTCGAATAAAAATAATGCAGTTGCCGTGTCCCGGCGTTAAGCTGCGGCAGTGAATCACCACACCAGTGTGCGTGTGTTTGTGGGTGAACACCCCGTGCTCATGGCTCATATAGGGGTGGGGGAGGGTGAGTTATTATCCTGGGTGACACTAGGATGTCGTCACATGTTCGTGAAGATGACAACATGCAAAATGGAGGAGGAAATACCGTATTTAATAAGTTGTAAAATATAAAAATATCTTGGCACTTTTTTAAAAAGAAAAAATATAAATTTGAAATATACTTTTGCTTTAAATAAAACCAAACTTAAACCACAAATGTATTTTAATTTTAAAACTTGAACAGCCCAATTCACAAAATAGTTTTAGCTAATTCTGAATTTTGAATTAACTAATTTTATTCTAATTCAATTAAAAAAATTTAATCAAATTACTTTTCGAAATCTAAATTATATCAGAGTTTATTTAAACTTTTATGAGAACATGGTTCAGCATAATTTGACTCATCTAAAATTCAAGTTAACCAAAATTGTTTGAGAATTGGACAGGAACAGGATTTTAAAAATAAAATATGAGTCCGAAAAGATTTTGTTGAATGTTCTAAATGTGAACATATATTTTAATTCGCACAATATTTAGTTTATAAACCTACAGTAATTGTACCCCAGGGTGATATTGTAACAAATGAAATGACGACTTGGCGACCATTTTGTATATTTACTCGTACTTCAAAGTCGTTTCCAGAATACCAAATTGCTTCTTGTGTATTTTACTTAAGTCCTTAATTAAAGCTTAAATATAAAAATGTAGAAACAATAAATATATACATTATTTTAACCGTTGCGGTGCTACTTTTTAATTATTATTATAAATAGTATACTCGTATTATACACCTAGGGAAAGAAATGCATGATTTTTCATCAAGGGAAAAATAGCATTCTCTCCCGAGGAGTATATTCTGTTTTTTTCATCTCCTAAGTAAGAAGAAACAATTAAAAAAGTAATTTTATAATATAATTTAGATTTATTAATATTAAAATTATTAATTGTTTTGACAAAGAAATAAAATTTATGTAAACAAATATGCTTATGTCAAATTACATTATATTTATAAATTGGATTAATAAGAATTTCAAGAAATTGTTGATCCAGCTTCTACAGTTGCTCTTAGGTTTTTATTTGTTTCATTGTACTCTATCGTATTTTACATATACAGGATGTTTTAAAATTATTTCAAATTAAAATGTACTAATTACAACGCAAAAATAATTGCACATTACTTGATATATTTTTTTTTCGTGCAACTGATCTGATAGGTTACATTAATTATTAAAAATAAGTAAACATTAAACATTGAAAGAACTGTTACACAACGAATACATATTTACCGATATTTGTAGAATTTCAATACAAATAGATGTATTACTACAATTTTTATTATTTTTACTCTACAATATAGGAAAAAATAGATAGAAAACTAAAGTCTTTCTTGATGCGCCATGTCTTTCGTCCACATCTTACCAACCCTTAAAAACAAAACTCCCCTAATCTTAATATAAGTATATGTTAGGTATTAGCCATAGTATACCATATAGTATCTGCAGAAGAATTCAAAGTATTTTTCCTTGAAGATTTCTTTGAGGAGCTTCCTGAATCTTTTCCTGAAAATTTAATCGGTTTAATCAATTTGTTCTATACAATAAAATTATATTTATTTATTTATTTATTTATTTATGTTACTCTGTACAACAGGAAATTAATCCCAATTACAGTACAGGGTCCGCACTCACCGACCCGCAGTGTGGTAGTTTATATAATTTTTAGCTTGAGTGAGATTCGAACTCGGGATCTCCGGACTCGAATTCCATATTGCTATCCACACCACCGTACTGACGGATTTATTAATGTAGTTAGGACGACAATGCTGAAAGTGATTACTTTCTGTGTCAACATTATGGCATTATTTTTTCGGTTGTCATAAATACAAAAAAATGACAGGGAGAAAATAAAATCCGCAACAATCTTTGATATTATTTGAGAAATTTAAAAAGATCTAAAACTTAATTACCTTCCTATACTGTATAATGCACTTATTTAAATAGACCACTTATTTAACTGACTTACTTCGTTCACTTAAAACTTAATAAAATCATAAACTACTGTAATTGGGATTAAGTTCCTGTTGTAAATTGCACATTACTTGATATATTTTTTTTCGTGCATCTGATCTGATAGGTTACTGTAATTATTAAAAATTAGTAAACATTAAACATCCCCACAGCCGACAAACAATTTTCACCAATTTAAAAAATCTACCCCTGTGGCTCCTCCTCCACTAATATCTTTGGAGGCCGTGATTTGACGGCTGGTAACCGCACTTCACGCGAAAAAATATATCACTTACCGAGATCTGCTTAGGCAGAGTGCCACACCCAGTGATGGGTAAAAGGCGTGATGATATATTTATTTATTTATTATATTTAAACATTGAAAGAACTGTTACACAACGAATACATATTTACCGATATTTGTAGAATTTCGATACAAATAGATGTATTACTACAATTTTTATTATTTTTATTCTACAATATAGGAAAAAAATAGATAGAAAACTAAAGTCTTTCTTGATGCGCCATGTCTTTCGTCCACATCTTACCAACCCTTAAAAACAAAACTCCCCTAATCGTAACGCGCACGTAACACATGTCGATCCCACGAACCAAACACCGGCATGTCCAATACCGATGTCGAATTCAATGATTCGGTTTTATACCCTAATAAATTCTAACACCGCCGCACAGGTAAACTTTATTATTATATACGACGGGTTCGTTCCGTGTGTGAGTGTGATGTTTGCCATCTCCCGGACGAATATATTTTTATATGTTTGGTCTGGCAGTGGCGTACGTGACAGAGGGGTACTACACGTCATTGGGGTGGGTGGAATTCGCTTGGGGGTCATTTCAGACCGGTAATAAGGTGGGGTGAGGGTGAATTGAGTTTGGATGACGCAGTTCTTGTTAATCGATTTTTATCAATTGAGGGTTTTGCTATTAGGGGGCTTATTATCTATGGCAAATATTGGTTGTTGTGGTTATTGGACGATAGAACGTAATGGTCACATTTTATATAGGGGATATATTCTTAATATATTATTAGATTTATATGGAGCACATAAATATTTTCCAAAACATTACTTTATACGTAATAACTAAACCCTAAGTTTTATATGAAAGTAGAAATGGAGAATTAAAGCTAAACTCGCCGTGTTTTGATACTTGCCTTTATTTAAAATGAAAATTTATTTTTCACGCAACTGTCAAACAAAGTTGATATTTACGCACACAATTCAGTTTTTGTAAACCACCCGACAAAAATTCATACTACTTTGGCGAGCTATTCTAAACCAATAAAAAACATGGTTACAAAATGGCGCCGATAAAACAAACAAATTGTTTTTGTTTTGTGGAAACGTCTCCTTGATTACACATACATATTTATAACAACCATCATTTCAAAATTAGATTTGTAATATATTTTTTAATTAATACAATGCAGTTGTATGAAAATTTTTGTATGCTGTGAAATGATTTGGTGCATTCAGAATATAGTCTGTTTTCAACCTCTGTCGCCGAACTTTTTCTTCGACGCATATAAACAATAACTTTACAGCCTAGATATATAAATAACTATTTTAGGGAAGAAACGTATCATGTTCTTCTTTCAATTGAAGGAATAAAATGTAACTTTCTGACAGAATCGTAATAAATAATTACTTGGGAAAATAACATTTTGCGCATCTAATTTAGTTGTGATAGTAACCGTTTCCCTCACTAGGGATGAAAGTAAATAACTTTCCTTACTAGTAAGGGCAACAGTTGACCAAGGAAACATGATGTTCATTTGATTTATATAAAATAATTATTAAATTTCTTGTATCGTAAACGTATAAATGTAATTTTCACGTTTAATATTGAAACAAATAGTATGTAACATAAGTGGGAAAGGACTATTACAAAACTTCGTACTCGTTTTGCAATTAAACTCTTTCTTCACTAGTATTACAATATATTATTCTTATTTTAATTATTTCTATTGTTTGATATTATTATTATACCTTAACTATAGTTATAATAGGTACATAATAAATTACATTTTTTTAATATGAATTTTATTTCAAAATAGGAATCTCTTTTCATTTTATTTTCAGTAATTTTAAAATACTAAAATGTATTTATTTTCAAATTTAACTCCATAAACTTCGCCCTCAGCAAATTAGCTAGCAACCTGCAAACTAAACCCAAGAAATTTCAAATTTCCTTAGCTCCAAACAATTTTAATTCCTTCTAAACTGTCAATAACACCCCCAATTGCGCACTAACTTCCCTCAATATCCAAAACACGTCAATTATACACAAATTAACAAAGGAATAAGTTGGAAACAACGTAATCTCCAGACAACTAGATTCCAGCGGCGCCAGCGTTTCTAGCACTTCGCTCTCTACAAGAAATGGAAGACATTTTAAATTCAATTAGAGCCCGTTGAAGTACGTAATATCTTTCTGAAACAAGATTTGCGTCTGAGTTCCTCGGGGAACTATAAAAATATGTAGGCGTGAAATTATGTCGGAATGGTACGAAATATTCCTACGAGAAATTTTATTGCTGAATTTACTTGAGATATAATGCTTTGAGAGAGGATATCTCTACTTCCTCTTGTAGGTGCATATATCGTAATAGAGAAATCTGGAAAGAATAAACATAAAGTTTATTTTTGATTTGATGTATTTTGAATACGAACTGTGATTTTGATTTAATACATACTTGTACACGCAGCGCAATCAACTGCAAGTGAGGCACGGAAAATATGTGAACTAAAGTGTAATTTGAATCTCTATTGAACTGTCATTTAAATTATTAAAACAATCTTCTATTGCTTTTATGTCGTCCGTCAGTACGGTGGTGTGAATAACGTTACGGAATTCGAATCCGGAGATCCCGAATTCGAATCGAACTCAAGTTAAAAATTATATGAACTATCACACTGCAGCTCGATGAGCCCGGATCGAGAACTGTAATTGGAATTAAGTTCTAATTGTTCATGAAAATGTATTCAATTCAAAGGGAAATAAATATTGAATTTTTTTAATAATTTTATTCAAAAATATTTTAATAAAATAAAGAATAATATAGTCATTAATATTAACTATTTTTGTTCATGAAAATGTATTCAATTCAAAAGGAAATAAATATTGAATTTTTTTAATAATTTTATTCAAAAATATTTTAATAAAATAAAGAATAATATAGTCATTAATATTACCTATTTACAATTTTAAATATAAATAATAAACATAATAATTAGCTATATACATGTCACAATTTACTATAAATATAATTCTACTAAATATCACAAATAACAAAATATACAATTACAAATATTGGCAAACATATCTACAATTGGCATAATATTTTTTTAATATAAGTATATGTTAGGTATTAGCCATAGTATACCATATAGTATCTGCAGAAGAATTCAAAGTATTTTTCCTTGAAGATTTCTTTGAGGAGCTTCCTGAATCTTTTCCTGAAAATTTAATCGTTTTAATCAATTTTTTCTATACAATAAAATTAAATTTATTATTGTAGTCAGAACGACAATGCTGAAAGTGATTACTTTCTGTGTCAACATAATGACATTATTTTTACGGTTGTCATAAATACAAAAAATGACAGGGAGAAAATGAAGACCGCAACAATCTTTGATATTATTTGAGAAATTTAAAAAGATCTAAAACTTAATTACCTTCCGATAGTGTATAATGCACTTATTTAAATAGACCACTTATTTAACTGACTTAATTCGTTCACTTAAAACTTAATAAAATCATAAAGAACTGATGCAATATTTAAATGACAATATTTTATGACGATGTCCGAAAAGATGTAACGATCGTAGCAAGTTATTGCAGTTATAAAATTTTGTATGAACCAATAGATTTATTATTTTATTAGTGATTGTTAGTAATTTAGTACTTACGTTTCACAGAACTTTGACCTTTATTTGGTACGGAAAAGGGTCGTTCTACAGGAACTCTAGTATCCCTTACTCCATTTTCTTCTAACTCCTTCTTTTTTCTTCCTACATAAAAATGATTCATTTAATATTTAGTATTTTCTCTTAAAATAAAAATATACATAACAGAATCGTGTCCGGAATACTTTGGTGTATGATGAGTGAAGGATATTATTAGAAGGAATGGTATAAGTCAGTTTAGATATTTTGGACAAATGTGGAACGTATGTAGAATGAAAGAGTATGTTGGCGAAGGTGGAAGCTAGGTATAAAGAAATAAATGCAATTGAAATAAAATAAAAATAAATATATCATCACGCCTTTTACCCATCACTGGATGTGGCACTCTGCCTAAGCAGATCTCGGTAAGTGATATATTTTTTTCGCGTCAAATCACGGCCTCCAAAGATATTAGTGGAGGAGGAGCCACAGGGGTAGATTTTTTAAATTGGTGAAAATTGTTTGTCAGCAATTGAAAATTGTATAAATGTGAATGAAGTGAAAGGGTGTGCTGGTGTACCAGGATAGGAATGTTTGACGAATTCTAATTGCAGGATGAATCTAATTTATAAATTTGATTTTGATTTCTTTCATATTCAATAGAAGACAGAAAAGTACAAAGTTATTGTACACCACATTAAAATTACCTCTTTGGGGCGTCGTGATTTGATGACTGATGAGCTCATAAATATATGATTTACCATGATCTGGTCCAGGAGATTGCCACACCCACTAATACAGTGGTTTCCAAACTTTTTCTCTCAGCGGCCCCTTTTTTCCGTAAAAAATTGTCGCGCCCCCCTCATTTTGTATAACAGCCTAACTTCAAAAATCGTAAATAATTTATTTTATAGAATACAAAAAATGAGTACTATAAACAAATATTGTTATTATGTAAGAAATTTGTTATAACCTAAAATTATGTTTATTACAACATGATAATAGAACGAAATAATGTAACAACATTTATAAACATAAAATTGTAATAAGATTGGAAATTATATTTCATTTAAATTAGGCATATTTAATACAATATAATCATAATTTTTGAGTGTGCTGCATGGGCGCTTGTTTTTCAGTTTCTCGAACCGGGGAGTCATTGAAGATATCGCCACTCGCAATTCTTTTTCAACGATTAATCGAGTTCGATATTTTGTTTTTAAAACAGCTACAGCGGAAAAGCCTGTTTCACACAAATAAGATGTTACGAAAAGTAATAAAATTTCTAAGGCTTTGTTTGTTAAACTAAGGA
This sequence comes from Pterostichus niger, assembly GCA_947425015.1. Classification (NCBI taxonomy): domain Eukaryota; kingdom Metazoa; phylum Arthropoda; class Insecta; order Coleoptera; family Carabidae; genus Pterostichus; species Pterostichus niger. The sequence continues at coordinate 37,281,723 of OX380339.1, forward strand.
TATTTTACTGCGAGCGCGTGTTAGAAACACGTGTGTGCTATGATGTAGATGGAGAATGTGTTCATAAGCCTCAATTATATTTTTATATAGCGCGCCCCCCTTCAAACAATCACGCGCCCCCGAAGGGGGCGCGCCCCACAGTTTGGAAACCACTGCTGACTAATGAGTATAAAGCGTGATGATATATTTAATTAATTATTTTGTGACTTACTCTTGTTGGCTTCAAGCTGCTTCCACAGTAAGTTAAAAATCTCCTTCACCCACTTTTGTTTCGTATCTTGATTCTTGGTGCGGAATTGATATTTCTTTACATCTCGTTTCCGGTACCAAACGCTAAACTCGAGCGGTTCCGATTCGATGTCCGAGTAACCCATGTCTGTTAATTGGAAGCTCTCTTTGTAGATGAATGCTTCCATGAAGTTCTAAAACATTTACTTATAAGCTTTTTTGCACAACAGGAACTTAATCCTTAATTACATTAGCTTATATAAACCAATTAAAAACAGTTGTTAAATAAAAAATATAAAATAAACACTTGGCTAAGTCTCACAAAATCTCATGTCATCTTACCGTTTGTTGGAGATCTTATTCTCTGCTAGCACAGTTCTTCGTCACACAGCTCCTTCACGTGAACTTTGTTCTAAGTGAAGAAGTGGGTTATACCGTACTGATGAGCTCTAATAAGAGGGAAACACGTCTATGGTTACTAACTGTGCTGGCCAGCCTCTGACGATGCCCTCATAAGGTGACTTGGAGGCTGAATTTTGTGAGACTTAGCCAAGTGTTTATTTTATATTTTTATTAAACCTAGTTTCACCAAGACGACAATTAATTTTGTCTTTGTTGTTATTAAAAACAGTTGTATTTTTAATTATAAGTTAGCAAGATGTTTAAATTCGTGTAGTTTTGCTTGTGAAGGGATAGGTGAATGTTATGGTGATATATATTTACCTGTCTGTTAACGGCAGTGATGATCAAAGATTCTTGGAACAAGAAAAGCATTCCTTCATAAGTTGTTTTTGAGTGGGGTGGATGAACTATAAATGTATCTCGTAATAATACTTCGCCTTGGTCCCGTATATTTCCCTGTATACATTTCAATTTAAATACATACATATCACACATTGTTTCATTACATAAGATTACACGAACTCTTCAAATATTCATTAGATTCATTCTGTATGAATTCATCTTCTGCTTTATTTATTTATTTACTTCATACTATATCGTTATTATATGTTTACAGCAATGACTTCAGTGCGAAAAGTGAGACTTAACAGTACTAGTATTGTAATAAATATTACGGTACTGTTATCGTGAGGTTGCTAGATAGCAAACTATTTTTGTCATTTAATTATAATTATTTTAAAATGCCACTTGAGGAAATAATGTTTAATAATTAAATACGACACAGAATGAAATAAGACCTTGTACAACATATGTTCGTTAATATATTTTCTGATACTCATTTTGAAATTTTAGATTCGGCTTTTCCGTCGACTCATAAGGAAACATGTTACACGTACCGTAAAATAGCTATTTGTGTATTAAGAGCGCAAAATGATACATTGTCGATTGAGAGGCAATATCACGAAATCGACAATGTACATTTGCGCTCGAAACACACATAATAATTTTTTCTACGATTGCTATGAAAAGTTGACAATTACGCTCTCATTTGTCATCGTAAAGTTGACGTTTTCTGTGGAACAATCGAAAAATATCTTTTTTGCGCGTCTCCAATGGCAACGCGCGAAAAAGACGTTAAATACGCGCGTTTCCAATGGCAACGCGCGAAAAAGATTATAAATGCGCGTTACCAGGGATACAAACAAAACAGAAACTTGTCAGTTTGACAGCTGACAGAACGAATTTATTTTCAGTACGTATACGTTTTTTAATAATTTTAAGATGCAATCGTAGAAAAAATTATGTGTGTATCACGAGCATAAAGTGTCTTTGTTCCTCTTGCACTATTGCAGCTCTCGCCTTCGGCTCGCGCTGCAATTACCGTGTTCGAGTAACAAAGAATCACTTTACGCTCTTAATACACAAATAACTATTTCTGCTATAGCCATAATTAAATTTTTCTGTAACTAAAACAATATACACTTTTTTCAGTAATATTAATACGCGAAATACCTGATTTTTGTTTTGTTATCATATATTCACTTTTGAAGATGGCATAACAGCCAAAATTGTACATTAAAATGAGATTGAATACAAATTGAAATACAATATTCTTCTCAATCATACACTAACGGATTCAAGGATACGATCTCATCTCCCATTTTGTTTATATATTATGAATACGATTAATATAGTTTAGTAAAAGTAATTCTTACATCGTAATTGACGATGGAGTCCAATGCAATCAAGTCGTTCCCCATTCTCATCTGTTTGTTGAGCATCTCCAGTGCACACTTGAGTGTTTCACACTCGATGTTTTCTTTCTCACATTCTTTTACCAAACTCTTTACTAGGAGGCAGTACTTAGCTAGTCTTTGTATTGGAGTCAAGAGGTAGCTTGCTAAGTCTAGTTTATCGTTCAGCCCGTCTTGTTTCGCCTAAAACATTCATTATTATTCATATTATTTATTTTAGTAACATAGTAACTATCAGAACATATCTAAATTTTAATTTCATCACATAAGGAAAAAATCTTTCAGATTTAATTATTTATTTATGCTACTCTGTACAACAGGAACTTAATCCCAATTACAGTCCGGACTCACCGACCTGCAGTATTACTAGACTCATCATATGATTTCTAGATTGAATGGGATTTGAACTCGGGGTCTCCGAATTACGTTAATACGTCAACCATACAAACAAAATAATAGTCGTTAGGAAGTATTGGAGATTTGCATTTTGTCTTGATTGTAAAATCATTCTCAACCTGTAGAAAGCACTTACTGTGTTTAGTACTCAAATAAGTAGCTCTAATATCTTTGGATGCTATGATTTGACAGCCGGTAACAGCATTTTACGCGGTGTTACACATAGTAAAAGTAAAATGGCATGAAGATATATTTAATTATTTATCTTATTTCCTCTAAATAAATTTCTTAATATCAATAATTTATTCTATCTTATCTAGTATTAGCATTTCTTTCTAGATTACCATTATGTTTACGTTGCTTTTAAATTGTTTATTATACTAATTAAAGCACGCAATAATTATGAAATTAATTCCAATATAAACAATATTTACCTTAAAAAATGAGCCATAATCTCTTAGTACCACATCCGATTTTGGTTTATTTTTGCTGTATAGAGGATATAGTTTGAAGATTGTTTCCTGAAATTAAATACCAGAACTTAGTATTTCATAAAGAACTATGTAAATAATAAACTTTTTTATAACTTAATCTAAACAAAAATCAAATAGGCAATAAGTTATATTTAGGTATCGAATTTTATTCCTACATTTTGAAAGTTTTCTTGAAAAGCAATAGAAGCGAAATATTCTTTTGTGAATAGTATCTTATGCAATATAGTAATTTTTAAGATGAAGTAGTGATTCATCTAAAAGAACAAAATATTTTCCCTAATAATACAAAAATTTCAATGTATTATGGTTAAACTTTCCTGTTTATAATAAACACTGAATTACAAAATCTAATCATAAAAAATAACTATTCCTTATCTCAATTTTAAAAACTGCGGTCATTTGAATTGATTAAAATGAGTTTTTATTTGAATTTTTTCTTTATTAAACAGTTCTTAATTCCTTTTAATAACTTACGTGCTTTAAGAAACAATTTGCTAAATCTTCTATACACGTGTGTTTTTCCAATTCCGGTAGAAATTTCTCCTTGTGACCTTCATAGATAATGTCTGCATTCCCAAATATTTGTCTTCCTTTTCCCACCAATCCTTTAGGAATGTCTTTTTTATCCATTTCTGGCATGTAATCCTATAGATGATAAGAAAATGAAAATTTGCATTTTATAAATTTTAATTAAAAAATTATACGTACGTGCACTAATCGATGCAAAGATTTGTTAATGTAATTCTTCTCCGTTGTAATTAATTCATTAATTAGGCATGCTTTTCTGAAATTAACCACAGAATAAATATATCGTAATTGTAATATGTTTATGTACCGAATATTAAATTAACTATTTACGAAGCATAATTAACTAAATTAACAGTCTTCCATGAATTAAGGCGTAAAATTTGGTTTTATATATTAATAATAATTATTTATCAATAATATTAATACTAAATAGTCACTCAAATTAATGAATAAATAATTAATTTTCCTATTTGTTTCGCAAAAATTAATGTAATAACCTATTACTTTATCATTTAATTTGACATTAAGGTTTTACTAAAAACACCAAGTTTCCTGTAGTAAATATTAAAATTCTCGTATTATATGATAACAAAAGTTGTTTGTTGTGAAATATAACATCACGTTATATCCTATCAAATGGGGGAGTACGAACCCCTGAAACATTTACAGAATATCTACTCATCAGATTGATCAAAGAATCAGTCAAATATTCTCATCCTCGCTTCAACTACATTTCCGTTCCGTGCATAGAAGCTCATTTATTCATCACACTCGCAACCATCCTTCAATTACATTCATCCATAAGTTCTTATACATCTGTTTCATTATTTTATTATTATCTTAACTCACTTACGTTCACTTCTCTAACAAGGAATCTAAAAAGATAAGAAATGAAGGGAGTGTTCCTCTGCGTTTATTTTGAAAGTGAATTCCACACAATTGCAGTTAGACACACTATTATAAGAACTGAAAATGAATAAGTACATAAAACAAAAGAGAAATATTAAGATACTGTAGGAATTTGAACCAGGGATCTAAACTTTGTTGGTTCAAGGCATATGATCGGAGTTCATAATCTCAAATTCATATCCTGTTCCAATTTTTCTTTTTATAATTCAATTTAAATAACAACAAAGACAAAATTAATTGTCATCCATATACTTGGTGAAACTAGGTTTAATAAAAAATATTAAATAAACACTTGGCAAAGTCTCACAAAATTCAGCCTGCGAGTCACCTTATGAGGGCATCGTCAGAGGCCGGCCAGCACAGTTAGTAACCATAGACGCGTTTCGCTCTTATTAGAGCTCATCAGTATGGTGAAGAAGTGAGTTATACCATACTGATGAGCTCTAATAAGAGCGAAACGCGTCTATGGTTACTAACTGTGCTGGCCGGCCTCTGACGATGCCCTCATAAGGTGACTCGGAGGCTGAATTTTGTGAGACTTTGCCAAGTGTTTATTTAATATTTTTTATTATAATTCAATTTAATTGCATTAATTGTTAAGTATTTACTTAAGATAGTAATTTCAAATAATAATAATAATCATTTTATAAATATTTGATTATTATTTTTAGACCTTCCAAATGCACCTTCAATAACCTTGTACTTATCGGATACAGACTACAATTTATAATTGCATTTCTGATAACTCATAAAATATTTTCAAAAGAATTCACTAGATTCATCCCGTAATTAATCTTTCCAGTACCTTTCATACAAACTTGTCTCACTTTTCGTCCATGCAACAAACATTCAATCATATTCATCCATTTATTCTTAGTTCATTCATGCAATCAATTTAATTCAACAAACGTTCTACATGCCCAAACCATCTCAACAGATTTATATTTACTTTTTTCAGGGCTGTCTTTAACCCTAAACAAAATAGAGACATATTGAGGGCCCATCCTTTCCAGGGCCCCGAAATTACAAAGTTATTTATACTTTTATCTTCAACATTTATCTTGTTAAACATTTAATAATTATATTGTTTTATAACCCTGTCAGAAAGTACAATTTCATACATACCATAAAAATCAGTGACTGTTTTGTAATAAACTAAGAAAGAAAGTAATATTTAGTATGTCACTTACTTAGAGTTATCCTGTATCTCTTCAATATTCTTCCTCAACTCCTTCTCCGACTCTTCAATCTTCTGATCTTGCATTTGTTCATTACTAATCACTGAGAAATCTCCAGTGATATCTATCATCGACAATCTAATTGCCGGAATATTCTGCTCATCATAAATCGTGCAGAGTGTTCCAGAACTTCCACTTCTTTTAATCCTTTCATAAATGTGTTGCGTGTCTTCATTTTCATCAAAATCATCGTATTCTTCTTTTCTGTACTTAATTTGTGCTACAGTGTTCTGTACCCAATCAGATGTAGACAATCTTCTTTGTAGCGAAAAGAATTTGGTGTTATCGTAGTTAAAGGTTTCTGTTAAGTCGTAATCACCCTCTGAATCAGAGTAGAAGAGAAAATCTTCTTTGATAGTGTCGTAGATGGTTTTGTCGATATCTTCATTTGAGCTCTTTTGATCTTCTGTTGAATTACAGTAAATAGTTTTTGAATTATCTTGCAATATTTCGGTGTGCGAAGTTCTTTCTTCATTTGTTGATAGGGTTATATCGTTGGTATCAAGTGGCTGTTCATTTTCTGTATTTGTAACTTCTAGTACTTCACTTGATTTGATAAATTCATTGTTATTGGTGTCTTGTGCAACGTTTTTCGTTGGATTTCTTGTAAATTTTCCGGTATATAACCGACTTAATCTAGGTTTTAATTCATCTTTAGCTCTTTTATAAGCTTCTAAAGAATCTTGACTATTTGCAGAATCTTTTCTTTGTATATTTACAAAATGTTGTTTCTTTGTTATTTCATTTTCAAGATCATGTTTTAGTTGTTCTGCTTGTTCTTGAATAGACAATGTTCGTATTGCTGTCAAATTACAGTTTGTATGTCCAATCGCATAATATTCTTCTGAAGATAACTCAGAATTCAAAGACTTTCTATTATATAAACTACTTCGTTCTGGCAAGATTTGATGATTTTCTGAATTGTTTTCTGAATCATTAGCTGAAGAAGAAAAGGAAATGTTACTTGCTTGTTGATCGTTTTCATTGTCTTCAATGTAATCTTCTTCTGCTGTATAAGATATTTCAATTACAGGAGGATTTATAGCATGTACATAACTATTTTCTAGTGTAGTTTCTTCTATTTTGTCACAGCTACCTGAAGTAGTTGAAGAGGAAGGTGTATTTGAACAATAAGTTGCATTGTTATCTTTCTGAATGTGATTAGTTTCTGGTGTAGAAACAGTAGAATAACGGAATTCTTCATTTCTTCTGTTAGTAGTTGGGGTTCTGGGTACTTCATCATCATGTTTTTGTAGATTTGTAGATTTTCTATTGTCTAAAGTTGTTCTTTTACTCTCATCAGAAACTTCTGCTATTTTGTCAGTAAAATAACTAACTAAATTAGATACTTTGCGTATTTCTGTATCTTCATCTGACTCTCTTAATTCTGTACTGTCATTTGTACTTTCGGAAATTTTTGGTTCTGTTTCACATTGTTGTCTTTCTCTAATTTTGTCCTGAATATATTTAATATTTTCATATATTTTTTCCTCAGTTTTATTTAGATTGTTTGGACAACTTGACGATCGAATATAATCAAAGTTTTCATACATAGTTTCGTCGTCAGAGTTATAAACAGAAACGTCTTTTATTTCAACACCAAATTCACTTAAACTTTTACTAATCACATTTAAATCTTTTCGTATATTATCATATATATGTTCTACACTATTTTGAAGATTATCATTATTTAAAACTTTAGTTAACTGTGCACTTAACTTTTCACGAACATTTAATTCACTTTCCGGCTCGAAATCTGATGTATCTACATTTAATTTTGATGCACTTTGGCCGTGACCTCTGTTTTCAACTTCAACATCGTCTGATAATTCGTTTGTAGACTCACGCACAATAATAACATAATCTGTTTGAATGTCAGTTACGTCTTCAAGACATGTGTCTGTGATTGACTGATGTTCATCGGGTTGATGTAACACTAATGTTAGAGTTTCTTCTTGTCCAGAAGTTTGTGGTGTACTGTCGATATTTTCGTGTGAATTACTGTGGTTCTCTGCAACGGATATCTCTACGTTCGTTTCCTGTGGATTATCGCTTGATATTTGCTTGAATTTGTTTAGTAAAACGTTATCAATCTCTAAACTTAGCTCTTCACGTGTCATTTTGTTTGATGTTCCGAACTTTTTGTTGTCGTGGTATTGTTGAAACAATTGTTTAATATCATGCTCAAATTTATTTTTGGATTTTTTTGTTTTTAAATCAACTACTGTCATAATATCATTTTGGGTTTCAAATTTGGTAATTGTTTTACTTACATGTGATTGTTTAGGGTAGCTTTCAATTTTTTCTGGGTATATTTTGAGTTTCCGATGGTTATCGTCGTGCTGAGTAGCCATAAGGTATGAATTTCGTCGTTTCCGGTATATAACATCATCACACTCTAAGTGTTTTTTAATGGCTCCAGTATTTCGTTTTTCTGACTGCAATGTTTCAATTTGTGTTTTAACGATGCTACTTCCATCTTTTGGTATTGTTTTCACTTTGTTATCATGATTGTATTGTTGATTAGAATTTGATAAAGGTCTTAGTTTCTTATCTCTTGATGTTGTTGCAGAAAATGATCGTATGAAAGTTTGTCCGAGACTTTTTTCTTGTTTCTTTTTCCCGGTTGGAAGACTGTTGCCGTAATCTTGTTTTCTAGCCTTGTCCAACTTGTCAGAAGTGTATTTATAATTTGTGTTATCTCTTTTTGTTCCATTGGATGCTCTTCGATTGTTGTCATGTTTTTTGTCTTTATCTGGTTCATTGAAATATGTGAAGATTTTCCAGATATTGTTTTCGTTCCTTTTCTCACTTGACGGACTGCTGCTTTGATTTTGTTTTATTTCTCTGTCTGGATCCTCTATATGAGTTTTAAAATTAGACTTTGACGAATTTTTTGAATGGCTGGGCATTTTTGTATCACAGTTGTCTTCTAAGGGATATGCACTAAACGTATTAGGCGCCTTGTGAATTTTACTGTATTCGTTGAGCACATACTTATTATTAGTTTGGTGGTCGTCTAAACTAAGGAATCTGAATACACTATTTTTGTCCAAGTTGATTGGTGTATCACCTAACATTGCACTATGTCGTTTACTAATGTACTGTTCACTGCTACAATGTTTAATATGACTTTGTGAATTATTATTTTTAGCACTTACGGATAAAACTTCATATTTTTCTATCAATTTTTTCACACGACATTCTCTTAAGTCAGACGCACAAGGTTTAGAATTATTTTTAGATACATTTGACTCACTATTCCATCTATTTTGACTATAATTTTTGAGTACCATATCGTTGGTGTATTCTAAACCGTGATCACATTTTCTTATCTGTCTTTATCTATGTTATCATATATTAGTTATGATAATGTAAGTACATAAGTCGCATATTTTCTGAGTCGATTTCTAATCAATAGTTTTCATTATAACAATTGTTTTTTAAAAAATTCTTCATAAAGATATAAACAATCATAATTATGATAATATTCTTTTCTTGAATTTTGGTACATTTAAACATAGTAATTGTAAAGAATTGATAAGATTATTATATATTTATTAAATATAAACAGAAAATATTTGAGAACCTAGAATAAATATTTGCAAAACAATAACTGCAATTAATTCTGAAACCAGGATTTCTCTTTTAAAAATGCTTCAATTTAATTTATTAATATATTCAATTGTTAAGATGTAGTTTCTAATTACAGCTTACTTCGTGATTGTAAGTTGACATTTTTGCATTTGACAAAATTATTTTAACAATGAAACCACAACTTATTGTAAATTAATAATTGATAAATATATATTTAAAAAGTAGTTGTTAGTTATATTACAAATTTTTATTGAAATCTTGAAGTGTACACAAAATATTCTCTACTGATATGCAAACAAATATTTTAATTAATGTTTAACATGTTCTTATCATCGTATTCTCTAATTTTACTTCTAAATCTTCTAATATTTTTACAGTTTAGTCTTATAGATAAAATAAATGTTTTTATAATACTTAATAACTTAATCGAAATATAAATGCATTTTTTCTGTGTTCTTTTAAACTGATTATATCGCAGCTGTTTACCCATCTAGGATTACGGAATTATGTTTATATTTTGCTAAAACAATACAATAATTAATTAAAAATAATAATTAGTTTTTGCAAGGTAAATATAAATAAATATTTAGTATTTTAGAAATGTACCTTTTCAGTTTCAATATCTTTTAAATTATATAAAGTTCTTCTATTTTTCTGCTGTTCTTCCTCTGTAACAAAACAAAAAAACGTATTAATTTTATTTATTTTATACAGGGAGATTCAAAAAGAAATTTAAATTTTATATACATCCGGTAAAGAATGTTAACTTTATTCTTATCAAAATCATTACTTAATGTGCTTCATTATTTACTGAGAAAAATCAAAATGATAAGTATTTTTTAGGGAAATAAAGTCCATTGGCACAAGAGAAATAAACTGACAAGTACTCCCTAGGGCAATAAAGTGAATCAAGTTCATTAGCAGTGACAAGTCTTTTTTGTTAAATAATGAATTTTTTTTAAAGAAAGAACTTAAACTATTGGTGGAATTCGGTGATAAATTTATAAGTTTATATATCCGCAAATGTACAAAATACATCAATTTTGTTGATAAACAGAAAAAATTTCAGTCATAAGTTTAATAAATTCTATCATAATATAATTAATCTCTTAGGGAGAAGGGAGGTTTAATTTCAACATCTAACAAATTTTCCTCACATTAAAATTACCCCATTCATTAACATCTTTAGAGGCCATGACTTGACGGTTAGTAACCGCATTTTACACGCATAAATATACCACTTACTAAGATCTGCTATGGCAGACTACCACACTCAGTAATAAGTAAAAGGCGTAATGATATATTTATTTATTAGTTTAGTTTGTACTTACTGGTTTTCTCCAACTCGACTTGCAACTGATTCCTTATTTCTTCAACCCATTTGCTTTTCATTTTCTTGTCAGGAGTTTTCAGTGTATATGGTTTCAAAGTATGTTTATGGAACCAAACTTTAAATGTTTTACTGTCATTGGTTAATTCCGTTAATCCTATATCCTTGAGATAGATGAAATCTTGGTAATGCAATACGTCTACATTGCTCTAAAACAATATAAAAAATATATTAATTATGTTATATTTATTTAATTATTTACTACTCTGCACAACAAGAACTTAATTTCAGTTACAGTAGCTTATAGTGGAATTTGAATCACTAAAGCACAATCTTAGCGAAATTTAAAAGCACAAATTTTAGTGCTATGATTAAATCATTAATTAATATAATTTTTACGCCATCAATTTTGCATTTATTTCACTTAATGTATTACGAATAGTATAATACTGAATAATTTTAGTTTATACCTCGAGTATGCTTTTGGTAAAAAGCATGATTTTTTCAAACAAGAAAACCATGGCTTTGAATTCTGGTTCTGAACCTCTTTGTACAGTGAAAGGGTCACGGTAGATCAGCTCGCCCTGGTCTTTTAAATCCATCTGTAATACAAATATATCAACATTATTATTCCATAAATATTAAATAAAAAGATATGTATATATTGTATGATTTTTTAATGGTACACAGTAATAAGCAAGAGGTCGTACGTTCAAATCTCACTGATTTCAGTTTATACCCAAGAATACGACCGTATATTTATTTATTTATTTATGTTACGCTGTACAACAGGAACTTAATCCCAATTACAGTACAGGGTCCGCACTCACCGAGCCGCAGTGTAGTAGTTTATATAATCTTTAGCTTGAGTGAGATTCAAACTCGGGATCTCCGGATTCGAATTCCGTATCGCTATCCACACAACCGTATTGACGGTGCTTCGGATTCCACTATAAGCTACTGTAATTGGGATTAAGTTCCTGTTGTGCAAAGTAACAAATAAATAAATAAACAAAACTAACAACTGTATTTTAGAAAAAAAATTTCTGCACATAATCCCAATTACAGTACTATATTGTAGAATCTAAACCACTAAGACACAATCGTATATTTTATATGTATTGAAGTCAACCAGATGACATGACCTCTTGTTTGTTAATTAAAAAGCAGATTTTACCTCAAGTTTATTTACTGGAGTAATGGCCGGTTTTATAAACAACAAATTAATTTACTTCCAAGGTAAATAAAATGTATTAATTCAAATGTCAGTTGTACTTTTTGACAGTAATGTCATATTTTATAAAAATCTCTTCAGTTATAAGTTTTTTTTTATATAAAAAACGAACATCTAAAGAGTTTCTAAAACGAGTCTCATACAATGGCTGATAGCACAAACTCTGTTTTGGGTGTTCTAAGGGCACAATTTTAACATGTTCTAGATAGCTAAAACACCCAAATACACTGCTCTAAAAACAGGCAAAAACAGAGCTTGTATTTAATATGTAAGTTATTAATTTTAAATCAACTCGATCGGATCAAAATAGTATGTGTAACACGTAGAAGAAGCAAACGTTTCCAAACTACTATAACTTTTCTATTTAATAAAATATCAATCTAAACACTTGTCTAAGCCTCACAAAATTCAGCCTCCAAGTCACCTTATGAGGGCATCGTCAGAGGCTGGCCAGCACAGTTGGTAACCATAGACGCGTTTCGCTCTTATTAGAGCTCATCAGTATGGTATAACCTACTTCTTCACCTAGAACAAAGTTCACGTGAAGAAGCTGGTGACGAAGGACTGTGCCAGCAGAGAATAAGATCTCTAAAAAACGGTAAGATGACATGAGAAGTTCTGTCGAACCAGTAATGCCATCTACCGAAAAAAAAGCAAAAGCTACGAAATTGCAATTTAAATAAAAAACAACAAAGACAAAATTAATTGTCTTTAAATGCTCACTTGGTGAAACTAGGTTTAATAATAAAATATCAATCTAAAATTTTGTGAGACTTAGACAAGTGTTTAGATTGATATTTTATTATTAAACCTAGTTTCACCAAGTGAGCATTTAAAGACAATTAATTTTGTCTTTGTTGTTTTTTACTTTTCTATTTATTCAAATTTGATGGACGACGTCCTATCATCTCCTTACATGACAATTCTTAATGGCGTCCAGCGCCATAAGGTCATTTCCCAGCCTCGTCTCCGCTCGCAACAGATCAACAGCTTGTCGTACGACTGCCACATCTTCATCAGCTAATTTATGTTTCTTGCACTCCTTCAGGAGTTCCTCCAACAGCAACGTGTACCTGCACAGCCGCTGCGTCGGTTTGATCAAGTAGCTGCGGATATCGTGCATCTGCATCTCCAGTTCTGTGATTTTATCCTAGAAAACACAATACAGAAACATCAAATTATTCAAAGACATTTTCTAAAAATATGGGGTAGGTGGCTCAGTGGTATCGAGTCGGCCTATTGATCTTGAGAACCCTGGTTCGATCGCCACAGCCGACAAACAATTTTCACCAATTTAAATCTACCCCTGTGGCTCCCCCTCTACTCATATCTTTGGGGGCCGTGATTTGACGACCGGTAACCGCACTTTACGCGAAAAAATATATCACTTACCGAGATCTGCTTACACAGAGTGCCACACTTAGTAATGGGTAAAAGGCGTGATGCTATATTTATTTATTTATTTATTTTATTTTATAAAAATTATTTATAGAAAGATAACAAATAAGGACACAAGGTTATTTGGAAAGCAATAATATATTTTAAATTTCCTGAAACGTTATTCAAAATAGTAGACGATAAGATGCTGATAAAAATGGTTATTATTGAAATGTTTCAAGTAATAAAAATTATAAAATGTTTTACCTTGAAAAATGATCCATATTTTCCAACATATACTTCTGATTTCGGTTGGTTTCGGTTAAAATGGCGATACAATGAAAATTCTTTTCTCTGCAAGAAAAAATATACAAAATAATTAGAAAACATGCAAACAATTTGTACAACTTATTATATTTATTAACTGCAAACTTATTTCATAGATATTAATTAAAATTATTACATAAATAATTATCATTAATGAGACAAAATAAAATGATATATTGTAGTCTAATGTTAAACAAAAGTAAATTTGAAGTTAATTAACTCCAATTGTATTCCATACATACATGCATAGATAACGTTATATCCCATATAATGAGGTAGCACGAACCCATAAAACATTCACCCATCAGATTTACCAAAGAGTCAGTCTTCATCCAACATTCTCATCCTGACACACCATCCTCGCTTCAGCCATTCATACTCTTCTATCACGCAACTAACCTTCATCCATTCGCTCCTATCTACCTGTTTAGTTCATCTTTTATTTATGAATTGCAATAATTGATATGAAACTATTTGTAAAACAGAATAAGGTTGTTCACAAATTTAGAATTTTACGTCATATTAGGATGTATTTTTACCATCTTCACACTTAGTGCCATAATTGCCAGTTAATTTTTGTTAATTAGAAACGGAGTTATAATTTCAAATATTAACAACTAATGTGTTTAAAAAATCTGCTTGTTAGAATTTAATTTCAGTTCAAAATATTACTAATCACTAGCTTTTTAATATTTATTTGTGTCCACAAAATAATAGTGCATTATATTATAAGTAATTGAAATAAGTCTTATACGTGAATAATAACAATGTGATATACAACGTTTCATCTTAAAATAGCGATTTTTCAAGTTTTAAAAAGGTTCAAATTAAATTGAATAGAGATGCTGTCAAATAAGTGATATATCACTTTGTCAAGCTGTTGAATTGATAGAAATTGTTAGTTGTTTATGGTTGTTGATTTAAACCTTTTAATTATTTGTGAATAATTGCTGATTTTAGGCACTGAAAACGATTGAATAATGTATATTTAAAAACCCGCTACTGTAAGATAATAATATAGTATAGTACTAGTGAGAAAAGGGTTTCACTGTAAAACTCGAACTTGTTTTGCTCTTTCACATACAATTTTTCATCATTAAACAAAAATTACATTTTTACGTTTGCGATACAAGAAATTTAATAATTATTTTATATAAATTAAAACGTAAGTGAAGATTTACGAAACAGGTGTACATGAACGAATGGATGGATGTGAATAAAGATTTGTTGCGTGATGATGGATTTTAGTTGTGAGGAAGGAAATAGCTCGGATGGAGGAAGTATTAATGTGGTTGAAACGAGTATCGTGTGTCAGAATGGGAATGTTGACGTGAAGTGATTTTTTTTATGAATCTTTTAGTGGATGTTCTGTGAATGTTTCAGGGGTTCGTGCTACCCTATTTAATGGGATATAGCGTGATGTTATGTATGTATGGATGTATGAGTTTTATTTGCAAATGCATATTGTCAAATGACATTTCCCTCACTCAATTTAATTGTGAAACCGAAACTAGTTTCCTCACTAGCGAGGGACACAACTAAATTGAGTGAGGAAAAGGTTAATTTCACAAGTAATGTTGAAAAAATATAGAGCTGTAATTGCAGAGCTAAGGTCAGGGGCGTTCCAACCCAGGGTTCTTGGGGTTCCCAGAACCCGGGCGCCAGCATAAAAGGGCGGCAGATGGCAAAAATTTAAAATAAATATTTGTAAAATAAATAAAGTAATTAAATGAATACCAAATGTAGGTACCTACTATCGTACTAAGGCCTTTAATTACAAAAGATCGCGAAGTAATGTGATTAATGTTTGAAATATAAAGTTAACTGTCAAGATTTCTGAATATTCACAACAAATCTTGACGGTTATAGTGACAGCTTCTGTTTCTATGACAAAGCTGTCACAAAAATCATAATTAGTAGGCGATTTTCTCGAACTATTTTCATTAATTTCTCTAATTTGTGGCATTAAAATGAAGTAATCTGTATGAAATAATGTGTGTGGATAGGTCAAGTATGGTCATGTGCAATATTATACCATAATTTTTTACCGGACACTTTTTATTAACAAAAACCTTTTTTCACATGTTATTTCCCTATGCCAACCTTTACGTGGAACGCGCGGTATAGTTATAAGTATTTAAGTAGTTTTATTGTAAATTTAATTTACATGTATTGATATGTTATTTTGTTATTTGTATAATTGTTTGTGCTATTATGTGCAATTGTAAAATGTAAACTATATAGCCTCGAGGCGCCACATTCTGCTTCAGAACCCAGGCGCCAAGTACCCCAGATACGCCCCTGGCTAAGGTATGCAAATTTAGGTGCAGAAATATCTAAATAAGTATGCTTACATGTTTTAAAAAGCAGTTAGCAATATCTTCAGGATTTTTTTCAGATTCTTTCAAATCAGTTAGAAACTGTACGTCATGGAACATAAATATAATTTCTACATTTCCAAATAATGCATATTGTCCTTTTTCTTCTTTCAATTCTGCTGGAGCATCAGGTCTTCTCAATTCAGGCATAAAATGCTGCAAATACAGAAATTAAATTTAACAATATTATTATTAAAGAGGATTAGTTAATCTCAAATTATATTTGAACTAAATTTATTTAAAACAGTATATATATTTGAAAAAGGTCTTATACTTACATCTACTACAATTCTTAAATCGTTGACATAATTTTCTTCTGTTTTCAATAATTCGTTGATAATTGGTTGTAAACTGGAAACAAAGAAATACATTTACAAATTAGTAATTATCAATTAAAATAAATATCATTTTATCAAAATAAATCTGAACGTTATAAAAGTATTTATTACAAAAGAAAAAAAATAACAAAAAGGAAAAACATTATCTGGTTGGAATGATAAAATATAAAAAAAGGAAATAGATTAGCAGGTCGAATATAATTTTGTACTTACTTTCCTACATCTTTGTTTCCCTTCTTCTTCTTCTTCCCAAGTCCAAAGATACTTTTAAATTTAGTTGTTCGGTCTCTAGGTGCTTCTATAGCTTTAGGTTTATTTCTTAATTCAACTTTATCTTTGATTTCTGGACAACTTTTGGATTGAGATATGTCGAAAAATTTGCCTCCTTGCTGTTAAAACACAATAATAATAAAATTATTTTTGCAGTTTCAATAAAATAAGTATATGTTAATGAAAGTAAGGGTGAGATGATTTAGAAATAAATGGATGGATATGATTGAAGGTTTGTTTCGTGCACGAAAGATTATGTGCACGTGAATTAAGGAATAAATGTTGAATGAATGTCTCAATTATAGTACCTACAACAACTCTAAAGCTTAAAAAAAAATTATAATCACTCATATTGGGTATAACATATGTTTTATCATTTTGATATATTCATCTAAAAAAATATATTTGTAAAATAAAGTGCTCATTAATTAATTAATAGGTATCTAGTTTATTAAATAGATAAGCTGTTTAAACTAATATTTTTGTTATTTTTAGATGTGGCACAGATTACTTTCCAACAACTGGTTTCACAGGAAATTATATTAAATTGATATTTTCTGTGAAACGATTAATTTTTTTTTGTTAAAATGATGTCAAACATTTTGAATTTAAGTTGAAACATTTAGGTGCATCTAGCTAAACAAATTTTTGATACATGCGTAACATTTTTTGGGTTGAAAATATTTTTGTAAACATCTACTTTCAACCTTTCTAATACAAAGAATTATTTTAATGAAATTTACTAATTCAAATTTTTTTGCAGGATCATGAGCAGAATTTAGAGGCTGAACCAACTCGTCGTAAAGGTAAGTTTTTTATATTATACAATAAAATAGTTGGAATGCAACAAGCCATAAATACGTTGTAAAATTAGTCTAATTAGTTAAAATTCGATGATAGAAAAAATAGAGTGCACAAAAATGACTTTATTGGACTCATTGGTTTGCAACACTCGCCAACGGATCGTTCTGCTTCCTACTCGTATAATAAAGTGACACTTTTAGCACTAGTTGTATTAATAACTATTTTCTACTTCCGTTAGGAAAAAGACGTTTTATTTCACTTATTTGAGTTAGGTAATGAACTGCATTATTTAACAAGTGAAATAATGAGGTAACATAGCAACACAAAAAAATTAAGATATCTTGGTAGACGAATTCTGATGTTTTATTCTTTTATTTTTTGAATTTATAGCTGTCATTAATATGTAAAAATTTCATAATTTTAAAAACGCTCTTTCGTATTTATTAGAACGGAAATAGAAAGATATAGAATAGTAAGGTAATTACCTTCTTTTCCTTACTAGTTGTATAAATAGCTATTATATTACCTTGATAACAGCAGTTCTTGTAATATCATTCATACTGTTCTCTTCCTGAAATTGTGCAGTCACTGGTTCATTCTCAATTTCATCAATTTCTTCCTCCTCTTCAACTATCTCTCCATTTACAATTTTCCTTACAATCTTCTTCCTAATAACCTTACTACTAACAGTACTAGTAATAGATCTCTTCGAATACTGATCGCTTTGCGTTTGACTAAGAGAAATGCTATTAGCAAAAGCTTTTTCTCCAAAATTCGTTGACAAACTTCGCTGAGTAAAATCATCATAAAAATTCTTTTTAAATGGTGTATTGAAAGAATTTTCCACAATTGAGTTTTCACTGGAATTATCTAAAGAGAGTTGGTTGAAATCAGACGGGATTCTGTCAAAATTTGATGAGATTTTTCTGGCGAATAGTCCATTTTGTTCTTGTGAAATTGATTGCTGAAAACTTGCTGTTTGATGTGATGCTGAAAATGACGTCGAACTGGAAAATTTTGAGGCTGAAAATTGGCCACCAGACATCGAGGAAAATTGCTGCAAAAGATAAAATGTGTTAATACACTATTTCTGCAATTAGTGACAAATTTTAATGTTAAATGTTCGCTAATATTTTCATATTTTAGTTGTCAAACATTCTTAAATTATTTGTTTTTTAAAGTGCTTCAAATAAAAATAATTACTCCACTGTTGTTGTATTCAGTTTACCTTACTTAAAAAGCAAACCGAAACTATTACAGCAATATTAATTATCCCATTTTGATTTGTTTTTATATATTTCAACCAAGTTTAAAATTTAACTTTGTTGATGAAACTTTCTATAAATCTAATGATGATTAAATTTTAAAAATATTTGTAGTAACTTTCAGCGCACATATCTTGAGAACTAAAAGAGATATTCAAATCGGAAAATACATAGGTATGCAGATTGCATATAATTATATAAAACTGTATCCATGAATAATTACAAAATATTATTATGTTTGTGTCTTTTGAATTAACTGTTGCACACGAAAATAATAATACATTTGAAACATGTTATTAAACTTTCGCCAAATCTATATTTCAGTTTCTAAATTCAACTTTCAAAATACAGTTTATTGGTACATATTGAGAAAACATTTAAAAATTTTGTTACACGTTTTTTTTTGCAATAAAAAATTAAATTGCCATAACTTGATTAATATTTTTAATCTCGTTCAGTTAGTTTTGGTTTAGAGGAAAAAAACTTTCGATTCACAAGGAATAGTTTATGTTTTAAGGCAGTTAAAATTATGTCCTAATTATGACTTTAATAATAAATATTTCATCATTTTGACATACAATTTATTTTTATAGATATAATATTTATTTTAAGAACTGAAAATCTTATTCCATTTTAATCTTTTTGAGATATATATATATATATATATATATATATTAGCAAAATTTATTTTTTACAACATTCTATTACAATTGAGTAGGTAGATATAAATAGACATTTATTTATTTTAAGAATCATTCATATGGTATCGCGAAAAACAGGCATTAATTGAATAACAACAAAAGAATGTTAATTGTCCTTGAATTTTCTGAATTACGTTTTAAATTATCTACACAATTGTTTACTTTATATGTAAAACAATAGAGTGTATTCCTTGAACTTCCTGTTTGTTACACGTATAAATGTGTCTTTTGATTTCCCGTTCTCTTGGCATTGATAATTATTTAGCCACTTTTAAAAACAAAACGTAAGCTTGATATTCCAAAAAAAACACGCTTCACTACGATTCTGTTGAGCGTATCTTCATATCTTCTTTAGTGGAAAAGTTAAATTTTTCAGTTACTTCAGATATTCCTTATTCCCGCCGCTATATCTCAAAAACTAAACAAGGTAAGAAGATATGCCCAACGCCATTCCAGTTTTTGTACTTCATTTAACTTTTGTACCTATTTTCTCAAAAACTATAAGACTTATGCATTTAAACATTTCACCACTGGATTCAGTGGGTCAAAATACATATGTATGTAAATTTTCGTTACAATATTCCTATGATTAAGGATTTTTAGGAAAATTGAATTAAAATCTGAAAAAACCAAAGGTATATACCTCAGGAAATAATTACAAAAGATGAAATTGCTTAAAATTGCATGAAAATTTGCTTACAAGTCAATTCGGACACGGGGAATTCAATGCCGTTGAGCGCAATATCATATCTTGTTTAATTTTTCAGATATATCATATTTATTCAGATTTTGTACTTTTCCGAGCCTATATCTCAAAAACTACAAGCGATATGAAAATTCGGTCAACGGCATTGACTTTCTCGTGCTTCAGTTAACTTATAAACATAGTTTCAGCGATTTTTATTTTTTTTCCAAATTTCGCCAAAAAAATCGCAAAAAGCGGTTTTTTGACATTTTCTCAAAAACTATAAGACTTATGCATTTAAACATTTTACCACTGGATTCAGTGGGTCAAAATACATATGTATGTAAATTTTCGTTACAATATTCCTATGATTAAGGATTTTTAGGAAAATTGAATTAAAATCTGAAAAAACCAAAGGAAATTGCTTCAAATTGCATGAAAATTTGCTTACAAGTCAATTCGGACACGGGGAATTCAATGCCGTTGGCCGCATTTTCATATCTTGTTTAATTTTTGAGATATAGCCTCTGGAAAAGTTAAATCTGTAATTTTCTTCAGATTTTGTACTTTTCCGGTGCTATACCTTAAAACCTAAACGACATATGAACATGAGCTCAACGCCATTGAATTTCCCGTGCTTCAGTTAACTTTTTAGCAGATTTTCAGCCATTTTTAATTTTTTCAAATTTTCGCCAAAAAAATCGCAAAAATCAGTTTTTTAACATTTTCTCAAAAACGAGAAGACATATGCATTTGAACATTTTACCACTGGATCCAGTGGGTCAAAATACATATGTATGTAAATTTTCGTTACAATAATCCTACGATTAATGATTTTCGGCAAAATTGAATTAAAATCTGAAAAAACCAAAGGGGTATACCTTAGAAAATAATTAAAAAATTAAAATTACTTAAAATTGCATGAAAATTTGCTTATAGGTCAATTTGAACACGGGGAATTCAATGCCGTTGGCCGCATTTTCATATCTTGTTTAATTTTTGAGATATCGCCTCGTTACAATAATCCTATATCTCAAAACTAAACAAGGTATGAAGATGTGCTCAACCCCATTCAATTTCTCATGCCTTAGGTCAAACCGAATTTCAGCAAGTTTTATTATTTTCAAATTTTCTCAAAAAAATCCTCTGAAACTTTTATATAAAATATTTTCATGTAACTTATTTCCCATATTAATCATCTATAGCACAGTTTTTATGGTGCATGCTTAATCTACATATTTAAAGAAAAGAAAAACTTCTTTCTTCCACGGTTTACATTTCCATAACAATGATTCATCATATGACTAAAGTTAATTTATATTATGACAGAAAAATTCTGATGATGCCTGGATTCGAACCAGGGACCTTCCGCATACCGGGCAGAGATGCTAACCGCTACACCACTTCACCTGTGTTCGAAATATGGCATCAACTGAATTTTTCTGTCACAGTGTCTAAGCGTAGCTTCGTTCCGAGAGACTCCTATATAGGCATTGACAACCGGGTTCGTCTACAGTGACACAGTTTTTGATTATGAGGGAATCATACCAAAGCTTAGAGCTAATATTATTAAGTTGTGTGATTATTAAAGGTAATCATACCTGTAGTTTTTGACTAAAGTTAATTTATATTATGACAGAAAAATTCTGATGACGCCTGGATTCGAACCAGGGACCTTCCGCATACCGGGCAGAGATGCTAACCGCTACACCACGTCACCTGTGTTTGAAATATGGCATCAACTGAATTTTTCTGTCACAGTGTCTAAGCGTAGCTTCGTTCCGAGAGACTCCTATATAGGCATTGACAACCGGGTTCGTCTACAGTGACACAGTTTTTGATTATGAGGGAATCATACCCAAGCTTAGAGCTAATATTATTAAGTTGTGTGATTATTAAAGGTAATCATACCTGTAGTTAACTTTAGTCAAAAACTACAAAATTAACTTTAGTCAAAAACTACAGGTATGATTACCTTTAATAATCACACAACTTAATAATATTAGCTCGATTCATCATATATTTCTTATTTATTCTACTCCTACTCTTGTTACAACGATATGTTATAGTTCATTATCACTTATCAGAAATCACATTTATTGTTAACAATTATAAGCTGTACGCCTATGAGTGAGTATTATGTTTCATATAACACTTGTGCCGTGAATTCGTATCACGTCATAATGATATGACTTCATCAGCGCCGCTAGTCTGTCTCTGGCTGTGTCAAGTTGAGCCGATCTCGACCACCGGATGAGAGTTATCATGCCGTTTGGTCGCAGTGTACAATGTACATAACACTGACAATGGCACACGTCATTCATTCAATCGTAGCATATGTTGTGTTGACTTATATTTTTGATTATACTTTATATAGATCACCTCAATAGCAGTTGATTTAAATATTTATTTATGCTTATCTATCGTATAATAAATACAAATTAAATTGAAGGATTGCTTTAAAGAATGATTGTTTTTACTTCCTTGTACGAAGTAAAGGAAGTATTGTAATCGCGAAAATTTTCGGTTCTCAAATTTCAACGGAAATAGGTATTTTGGCCCTCCCTGAATCCATTTTGACTAATTTCGTCGTGCCGTCTGTACGTACGTACGTATTTATCTCGCATAACTCAAAAACGGTAAGCCGTAGAAAATTGAAACTTTATATTTAGGACTGTTATAACATCTAGTTGTGCACCTTCCTTTTTGGTCATTATACAACCACCGGAAGTGGTACTTTACTTGAAGCCTATAATAGATTTTCATGAAAAACTATATTCAAATATAATTTAAAACTTTCCAAATTTGGTACATAAGACTACTATATCAAAGGAAATAACATAATAGATTTTGGTTAAAATAGACTAACCGGAAGTGGCACATTACATGAAGCTGCTAACAGTTTTCCTTGAAAAAAATGGTATTATTTTCATTTTAGAAATAAATTCTGCAAATAAAAGTTTTAGAGAATTAAATTCTGCGTCTAGAACATTAAGAATTTTTAAATTAGGTTTTTGCATAAACGAGATATCTAATTTTAAATATTATATATTTTTTTAATTTATTTTTATTATTTTTTTTTATTTTTTTAATGGGGTAGGTGGCTCAGTGGTATCGAGTCGGCCTGTGGATCTTGAGAACCCTGGTTCGATCCCCACAGCCGACAAACAATTTTCACCAATTTAAAAAATCTACCCCTGTGGCTCCTCCACCACTAATATCTTTGGAGGCCGTGATTTGACGGCTGGTAACCGCACTTCACGCGAAAAAATATATCACTTACCGAGATCTGCTTAGGCAGAGTGCCACACCCAGTGATGGGTAAAAGGCGTGATGATATATTTATTTATTTATTTATTTATATTTTTTTATTTTAAATCAAAATTAAGTTTGTTATGGATAAGAACAAAAAATAAAAGATTTAATGTCAAATATGTGCAATTAAAAAAATATCTATAGTTTAATACGCGTACACGGAAGTCATGTGGTGTCCAGATTTTTTTTGTGTAGAGATACAAATTGTTATTAAATATTAGTTTACGATGTCTGCATGAAAGGATGGTCCATTGGTCTATTTTTTTTTACTCGATTATTTAAATAAAGTTTATTTAAATTAAAATATCCAAATATCTGCAGTATAAGTGTTTCTACCGGGTGTTCCATTATCGCGCAATGATATGCAACTTTATATTTTTAAATGGAACACCTACACATTTTTGCAAAATTTGAAAGATATTTTGTTTCTCTTTAAAACAGTTATTATACATTTATTATAGTCCTACAATAATCAGTACAAAAATGTATCTTCGTGAATCTTTAAATTCATATACACATTTTTTTTACAAAATATTTCGTCATGCTAAGTGTCCTTATCAGCAAATTAGTAGATAAGAATTACTCATCCTTATTTAAGTAATTAGTAATAATTAGTTCGTGTTCATATTATTTTTACTTTGAAATATAAACAGTGTTGTTTTGTACATGTATTATCTTAAATCTTAGTCATATAAAATCAGTTTTAATTTCGTCGAAATATGCATAAAATAATCATAGCCTATTGTTTCATTTTTAAACCTTCCAATAAATAATATTATGCGTCAGATTAAATGAAAGTCCAGTTTTTATCAGAGTAACAACCTAGAATAATGAACATTATTTATATTCTCATTCATTAAATGTTTATATTATTATGTATTCTAAGAATAATAGTATTAAATTAAATTTTAAAACGTCCTTTAGAAATTTTCATGGCAATCTGTAAATAGCCACAAATTTTCAATTTTATTTTATGGATAATTCGCGAATGAAATATATTTTTTTCTCTTATAAATATTTGATGAAACAATGATCGCAATATAAATTACTTAAAAATAGACAAAAACTTGAAACATCAAGGCCGAAATTGGGTAATTTATTTGTATACACAGCCATGTCATTATGTTTTTCATCCGTAAATGTCGCTTGAAGTTCATTGCAAAAACTAACGCACGCGAACACAACAAAAATAAACCTGGCCAGCGCTGTATATGTGCACAGAATTCACCAATTTACCAAACATAATTTAGCTTGAAGGTTTCAACATAGGCGTAGAAATGACAAGTATATTAATATTTGATAATAGTGAAATTATTTTATGATGTTTTAAAAATATATGCTTGAAATCTTTTGATACTTTAAGCTTAGACGAAAAACCGCCATTTTGTGCTACTAATGCTTTTTAATTCTTACTGTACTGTCACTGTTTATACTGTTGTAAAAAGTAATGTCACTTTTTGTGTGGCACTCTGCCTAAGCAAATCTCGGTAAGTGATATATTTTTTCGCGTGAAGTGCGGTTACCAGCTTTCAAATCACGGCCCCCAAAGATATTAGTGGAGAGGGAGCCACAGGGGTAGATTTAAATTGGTGATAATTGTTTGTCATCTGTAGGGATCGAACCAGGGTTTTCAAGATTCACAGGTCGACTCGATACCACTGAGCCACCTACCCCATAACGATCATAAGCTCAGCAATTACAGATCTCAACTTCTGGGGTTTAGTTTGTATTTAAGAGTTATTTAAATTGTAGTCGAAGATCTAATCTTCCATATTTTGTTTGTTTTTAAAAAACATTTTGCTCTAATATTTTGTAAAATAAGGTGAAGAAACACTCAGCAATTGCAGATTTCATTTTCTAGGTTTTTGATTGATTTAAAGAATTTGAAAACATATTTAATAATTATTTTCTTTACTTCAATTCATTTTTTAATGTACTATCTAAAAATTAGATAATTTTTCTCATCACTACAGCCTGCGTATGCAATTATTATATCTCTTTTTATATTCAATAACTAATGATTTTTGTTATCTTTCCAATAATCAGTAAGTACGATAACTGTTTGATGAGCTGCCAGATATATAAAAAAAAATCAGTTTTGATATCTACACAAAATAATCATTAAATTAAAATCAACTGTAATTGTGGCTAAGTTCCTGTTATACACAGTCAGGGGCGCCGAGAGGAAAAGCGGGCCCCGGGGAAAAAAATTCGGGCCCCCTTTAACTTTGAATATTTATTAATTAAATATAAGATACAAAAAAAATATATTTATAAATATATGTATGGTTTTGCTTGGTTTTCTTCCCTTGCAGCTTTTTCTTTTCATTTTAAAGCACCTGATTTATGGCGGTAACTCATTTTTAATGTTTAAAATGTATTTTTCGTTATCTGCTACTTTATGTCTGCATAACTATGTAAGGGCAGAATCTACAAAAAGAGTTAAAAAGTATTAATAGCGTTAGAAACAGATGTTTTATAAAACTTTATATTCATTTAAAAAGAATTATTAATTACCTTCATATATGTATGTTATAAATACTCCTTCGTAGTACTGAAGTCTTCAAATTTAAAATTTATTGTGCGCACTAAAATCGAGGCTAAAATATGGTAACAGTTCGGTAAGAGTTAATTGGTGCAGCGATGTGTATTGTATAATCACTGTATGACTATCTATTATCTAGTTGCATATTCGATAAATGCAGGGGATACCAAAACAGCACTACGCACAAATGTGTAGAGCCTTTGCCTATGTGTGTTGTATACAATGTAGTAATATAAGAAACAAAAATGCAACAATGTAATAATGTACTTTTGAATAGTATATAAATTTATTTAAAATTTGCAACTGGGGCCCTTGATCAAGCATTTCGTCATTTTTATACAATGTAATAAATTGTTGAAAACGTGTATCAGACATTTCGTTATACATGTTTTAGTAAAGAATATAAAAAATTGGTGAAATAGTAGAAAATTAAAAGCAATTTATAAAATAGCATCACATCCGGGCCCTTTGAATTCCACGGGCCCTGTTTATTTTACCCCCCCGTCTCGTCGGGCCTGTACACAGTAACAAATAAATAAATAAACTGTAAAAAAGGAAGTGCATATTAAATATGCACCAGATTGAAAGACGTTGCACATTTTCCTTATTAACATTAATGCGTTGATTTGATAATTGCATGAAGACATTACAGCAATGTGGTGGTGAATATTAAACAGGTTTAGTGAATAGCACAATTATAATGCAAGTGAATAGGATGGGATGAGTTAATGTCTTAATTTAGCCGTAGTATCATCATCATCATCACACTTTTCAAGGAATTTAAAAACTTGAATAATGTAGATCACATGTATAAATATATTAATCTTATTTTATAATTTCAACATGAATTAAATGCATTTGAACATGATTACACAAAGTATATACTTTCAATAATGACTTTCTTTTTAGAACAATGCCAACTAAAGATATGATTTATGTAATGATATCTTAATTAAAAATAATTGAGGATATATAAAATAATAGCATCCTTACAAAGAAGAAATGTTACCTATTGTTAAATAATAGAAAGTAGAAAATATAAGTAAAATAATAATAAATATTTACTTGCTTTCTTCATATTAATTTATACTTTATTACTTGTTTTCTAAGACTATTCATATTATTATCCAAAAATACAAGCTTTATGACAACAAATTCATTCTTATCCTGCCACACCACCCACAATAATAATTTCAGTTCCTCTTTCGTTCAAGCAACAAACCTTCAGTCATATTCATCCATTTATTCCTAGATCATTCACGCAATCTCTCATCTTCAATTTATTTTTTTTATGCTACTCTGTACTACAGGAACTTAATCCCAATTACAGTACAGGGTCCGGACCAGGGTTCGTAAATATCATGATATTTATAATAAATATCAAAATATCTGATATATAGGATATATATCAGATAAATATCACTTTTTGGATATTTATTTTTTAATTTTAGTTTTTGTACACATTTAGAAAAACTGAAAAATTCGAAAAATTTCACTTTTCCGGAGGCTATATCTCAAAAACTAAACAAGATATGGAAATGCGCTCAACGGCGTTGAATTCCCCGTGTCCGAATTGACTTGTAAGCAAATTTTCATACAATTTTATGCAATTTAATATTTTTAATTATTTCCTAAGGGGTACCCCTTTGGTTTTTTCAGATTTTAATTCAATTTTCCCAAAAATCCTTAATCGTAGGATTATTAAAACGAAAATTTACATACATATGTATTTTGACCCACTGAATCCAGTGGTGCAATCTTCAAATGCATATGACTTCTGGTTTTCGAGAAAATGTTAAAAAACCGCTTTTTGCGATTTTTCTGGCGGAAAATTGAAAAAAAATAAAAATCGCTGAAACTATGTTTATAAGTTAACTGAAGCACGAGAAAATTAATGCCGTTGACCGCGTTTTCATATCACATTTAGTTTTCGAGATATAGCCTCGTAAAAGTAGAAAAACTGAAAAATTCGAAAAATTTCACTTTTCCGGAGGCTATATCTCAAAAACTAAACAAGATATGGAAATGCGCTCAACGGCGTTGAATTCCCCGTGTCCGAATTGACTTATAAGCAAATTTTCATACAATTTTAAGCAATTTAATATTTTTAATTATTTCCTAAGGGGTACCCCTTTGGTTTTTTCAGATTTTAATTCAATTTTCTCAAAAATCCTTAATCGTAGGATTATTAAAACGAAAATTTACATACATATGTATTTTGACCCACTGAATCCAGTGGTGCAATCTTCAAATGCATATGACTTCTGGTTTTCGAGAAAATGTTAAAAAACCGCTTTTTGCGATTTTTTTGGCGGAAAATTGAAAAAAAATAAAAATCGCTGAAACTATGTTTATAAGTTAACTGAAGCACGAGAAAATTAATGCCGTTGAGCGCGTTTTCATATCACATTTAGTTTTTGAGATATAGCCTCGGAAAAGTAGAAGAACTGAAAAATTCGAAAAATTTCACTTCTCCGGAGACTATATCTCAAAAACTATTTGATATTTTTATATAATGGATATATATCATTGCAAAAATATGACGATATATATCAAAATAAATATCATGATATATATCGATCGATATATATCTTCGAACCCTGGTCCGGACTCACTGAGCCGCAGTGTATAGTACAAGTAGTTCATATACTTTTCGCTTGAATGAGATTCAAATTTGAAAAAAACATATCAGGGTATTGCTCTACATCTACATAAACTTTCATCCATTTTTCATTCGGTATAATCAAAATGTAAAATAAATAAATATATCATCACGCCTTTTACCCATTACAGAATGTGGCACTCTGCCTAAGCAGAGTTCGGTAAATGATATATTTCTTCGCTTGAAATGCGGTTATCAGCCGTTAAATCATGCCCCCCAAATATATTAGTGGAGGGGAAGCCATAGGGGTAGATTTAAATTGGTGAAAATTGTTTGTCGGCTGTGGGGATCGAACCAGGGTTCTCAAGATCCATATAATAAAACATAGGAAATAATGGCTGTTGCCCAAGCTTTGTTTTTGGGTGTTTTAAAAGCACGGTTTCATGTATAGCTAAAACATCCAAATACACTGTCCTTAAAACAGGGAAAACAGAACTTACACCTGTCATTGTGATTACCAAATTTTACTTGCCATAGAATAAGTTATTATTATTATTAAAATAACGTTTCGTTCGAAATACGATTACGATTACAATAGTTCCTGTATTCTATGTAAATTGTAAAAATGAGTTAATAATAGAAAAAACAAAATGGAGATTAGACAGGAAGTGCATTTTGAACTTCCCTGAACTTACGAGTATATCTCGGTTGTTGTCTGTTATCGTACCAACATTCCCGTCGTTTCTACTCAATGTATATTTGATTATGTTCGCGTTTACAATTCGCGGTAATAATAAACGGCGCCTAGAAGAAAATAAATTCAAGTACGCTTTCATCTTTCTGAAAATAACCAAAGTTATTTATTTGTAAATTTAGTCAACTTCTATAACTGCTTCTACCAAGCAAATCGTCGTACGTTAAACTCTCGTCTACGTCTAAGTTGCGGCTACTTAACTAATGTAATTGAAATTAAGTTCTTGTTATACATACATCCCTACAACCCTTGAAACATTCGCTCATCAGATTAATCAAATAATCAAACTATCTTACCCTAAAACACCATCCTCGCGTCAACCACATGCAAAGCTCATTTATTCATCAAACTCAGATTCATTCATCACGACACAAACCTTCAATCACATTCATCTATTCACTCCTGTACACCTATTTCATTAATCTTTCATTCAACGTACGTTTCATATGCTGAAATCATCTCATATAACTCACGCTCACTGTTTTAACAAATTTAACAACGAATCTAACAAGATAAGAAAGAATGTGAACGTCAGTATAAGTTTGCATTGAAAAGAAATTATATATAATAAAAAAAACTAGCAATATTTACATATTAGAATTAAATCAGAGTTCTTGGTTATGTAATGTTATTTAAATAACTGTATCTATTAGTAAGACACGTTGTTTAATAATTTACAACTAATTATACTAGTTGACAACGCCCTCTTTGGACTCATTTCTAAAGAAATAAATAAATAAATCAATAAATGGTAACCTGATTATATATATATTTACATACCTACTACTTACGATAATTTATTGATTCTAAATTAGAATGTAAAATGTGTATGCACTTTGCAGAGATTTAAAAACAAGTAGCAATATAGCATGTGTAACTAGAAGGACAATACGTTTTATATATACAGGATGTTGCAGAAATTATTCCTATAGTTTTTTTTAAGGATTCTGTAGAATATATTTTCACCAATTTAAATCTACCCCTGTGGCTCCCCATCCACTAATATTTTTGAGGGTCGTGATTTGACGGCTGGTAATCGTACTTCACGCGAAAAAATATATCACTTACCGAGATCTGCTTAGGCAGAGTGCCACACCCAGTAAAGGGTAAAAGGCGTGATGATATATTTATTTATTTATTTTATTTAGAATATATTTGACTTCGTGGACATATTTTCACACACAATACTTTTATATATTTTAGTTTATTACCTTTAGAGTTGTGATTTGACGACTCGTAACTAGGCTTCAAGGGTATAAATATATCACTTACTAAGATCTGCTATGGCAGAATGCCACACACTATAGGGTAAAAGGCGTGATGTTATATTTATTATTATTTTTAATACTTCTTGTATCGCAAACGTAAAAATGTAAAAAGGTTAAATAAATAAATATATCATCACGTCTTTTACCCATTACTGGGTGTAGCACTCTGCCTAAGCAGATTTCGGTAAGTAATATATTTTTTTGCGTGAAGTGCAGTTGCCAGCCGTCAAATCACGGCCCCCAAAGATATTACTAATTTTCAGGTTAATGTTAAAAAAAAGTAACACAAGTGGGAAAGGGCTATTAAACCCTTTCCTCACTAGTATTACAATCTACTATTGCATATCTAAAATACTTCGGAAAAGTGTAATTTTTCATCAGATTGAATAGAAAATTATTATAGGAGATAAAAACATTCAGCCAACTCCGGAGACTTCTTAATAATGTCTGGCAGTACGGTAGCGTGGTCAGCGTTACGGAATTCAAATCCGGAGATCCCGAGTTCGAATCTCACTCAAGCTAAAAATTATATAAACTACCACACTACCCCTCGGTGAGTCCGGACCCTAAATAAATAAATTATAACTTAAAAACTAATTTTGCCCATTTTTATTACCGCTTCATTTAGAAAAAGAATTTGCCAACAAAAAAAATACATTTGATTATTCATAGATATTCTAATAACTACAAAATTACACTTGCATTCAGACTTACTAGTCTAACAGAAACACATTTTTTTTATCTTGGTTGTGGTTACAAAATTCCATATAAATATGCTTTACCTACTTATATTTGTTAGAAATTCTGATAAAACTATTAAATTTAACGGTAACCTCATGAGTAATATACATGTAACTAACTAATCTTACGTAAATATTTTAAAATCATTTATACTTAAAAATGACGCAAACGCATATTTCAACATACTAAGAATTCCTAAGTACATAATCTCAATACTATTCTAGTAAAAATAGTTTGTAAAGCACATTATAATATTATAATTTAAAACTTATTGATATAGAAGAAAACATAAATATAGGATGTAAACTTTTGGAGAATTGTCAAAATTTTTATGCCAAATGTGTCAAGATCATTTGAAAATCTTGTGTTTACTTCAATGTTTCGTAATTTTGTTTAAACTTTAAACTAAAGGTTAGAATAATTTATTTAGGGTTAAAAATGTTTTAAATTCTGCGTCTATATCATCAGTAGCAATTTACTCGAATGTGCTGCTATAAATATTCATTTATTTCGATAAGAAGAAAATAAATGTCATTGACTCACTTTTGTTTTAGTTCAAGGCCACATTTAATTGTAAGCCAACTCATTCTTTAATAATATACTTTTTCAGATCAGTTGTTTTCATAAACACAACTATTTTTCTTTACTTTTTCTTCATTTTTAAGCGATTGCTAAAATTGAAGTATTGTCTAATGTCAATAAATAGGTAATTAAGTAATGCAAATAATATTTTAATAACCGGTTATATAATTTAAGTATTTGTATAAATAAGATAGTAAGATACTAAAATAAAGATACCATCATACCTGTTATGGAAAACTTAAATTCATACCGTTACGTAATTTCTGGATTTAAATTAAAGACATAATAAATATTTGTTTATGCTTACCTATTCATTATCGTAGATTATTCAATGATTGATTTTCTATTAAGAGCGAAATAAATAAAGTTAATCAACAAACATTTAATTAACATTTAACATTAATAATAACGGTTATTAATCATTTTATTTAACTGTTCCTAAAAGATATATCTGTGAATATTTCACTCGAAAAATTTCAACCAATCAGGTTACAGTATTTTTTAAATTTCGACCAATCACAATCGAATGTCAGTGAATATTTGCACTTGTGCAAATACCCGGGTATTTGCACAAGTGCAATACTCGAATATGTCAATTTGACAACACTAATGAAAAATTTACATTTGTTTAATAACGTTTCTAAGAAAATTGTTTTATTGCTTACACCACTTGATAAATATATATTTTTTATCTAAAATTGCATTGGACGTTTATCAAGTGTTATGATCTGACAACTGACGTTTATATGACAGTTTAAATAAATATTAAATTATAATAAAAATAATTTAAAATATCGAATGTGAACTTTTTCTCGGGAAATATTCTACCAATATACCACTCGTGCAAGTCAAATACAATCAGAATATTTTCACTCGTGCACGTTCGTGCACTCGAGAAAATATTCAGGTATTTGCCTTGCACTTGTGATATAATTATTGAGTAACTTTTATTTTGAGTTTCTAGATAGAAGAACAAAACAAATCAAAATATGCAATAAAAATTCATCCCTGCTTGACTAAGACCGGTTTCACGACATTAGCGTCGCTGAAATCAATACGAAAAATTCTATAAATACACAAAAATAATTGGTATAAAACTGCAAAAAAAAACTTCATATTTACGTGATCGATTCTGTCCATGATGTTAATTTTATATGGATAGTGATAATAATAGCAGCGTCCGTTAAAACGATTTTATCGGACGTTGCCACTGAGAACGACTGCTAAAACTGCTAAAATATTTCTTTTTTGTTTCCTTGGTTACAAAATCATATATAAAATGTCTGCCTCAGTTGTTGAATTCATTCTTCAATAACCCAAACAGTCATGTCACGAAATATATAAATATAATATAAATAACAATATTAAATTATTAAATAAGTAAAGTCAAATAATGATTAATAATTATACCTTTTCTTGTATCTGTTTTCGGTACAAATTAAGACCCCTAAAATTTAAAATATTTCTGTGCCGCCACTGTTATTTCAATAAGCTTCTTTGAACTTGATAAAAAAACAAAATAAATAAACATTTTGTCTGGACTGTCTACAGACATAATCGAATCTTAGTGTGGGGTAACGAACTATACTAAAGCACCCTACTAAAGTTTGTTCAGGTATCATTCAATCATAAATAAACACTAGTAGAACGATTCTTAATTCAATATTCCCATATAATTATTACAAATTTAGATCGCCGTTAAATAATTCAGAAAAACTTGAAGACGAAATAATATGCTACACAAAATAATTTTAAAATATTTTTATCACATTTTTTTCGACGAAATTATAAGATAAATTTATAAAACATTCAACCATAGGCTCAAGTTTTTGTCATGATTTTAAATTCATTTTTGAAAGAAGTAACGACTTGATTTTTGCGAGACGTAACAAATTGGTTATAGCGCGTCAATAATTGTTACAAATTTTTCTAAATCACATTTTGACAGCTGTTAAAATAATCTACTAAAAATAAAATAAAAGTTTGACATATTTACCTGCTTAAATTGATTATCCATATTAAAAAATATAATAACTTAAATCACGAAATCAAAAATTGTAACGATTTCAACACATAATAAACATAATCCGAATGTATTCAATGATTCCATTCATTTCTTATCACTTTATCACTGTCGCTTATCACTAAAAAGTATGATTCTAATAAAACGCTAGTAATGTTAAAGTCGTACTAACTTTGCGCCGATCATAAATTTGTATATGTACGGCTGATGTTTGTGCTCATTTGATATTTCTATGTATGACGTAAGCGCGTGCGTCATATAATATATGTTCGCGAACGGTATTGTAGAGGCATCTATGTGGAAGTAGCTGTATGTTGCAGGAAATGCTGCGCAGGAATCTCTTTTGCATTTAGTTGAACTACACTACTCAAAATTGTACAGGGATATTTTAAAAATTGGATGTAAAATTAAAACTATAAATTATATTACAAATATGTATTCAAGAACGAGCCAATATCAAAATTAATATAAATTATTTTCAAGTGTTTCTGAGAAAAATAATATCTTGTATTCTCACAAATATTTTAATATAATTTATAGTTTTAATTTTACTTTCAATTTTTAAAATATTGCTGCCAAATTCTTATAAAAAAGTGAATATTTTACTTTAATTGATCCTAAATATGTTAAAATTAAGGAGCAGAGGGCTGTTTTTATACCTAATTCAAAACACAAATCACAAACATACATACTGCGAGCTGAATTCGAACCCACAGTCTATGGTGTGTACAATGGTTAACATTAATAATGAGTTTAATAATGTCTGATGAAGTCTGATTCAACTGTTCAAAAACAATTGGGAGAAAGATGATAAAAAAATTAGTATTTATAAAAATAAAAATAAATATATCATCACGCCTTTTACCCATCACTGGGTGTGGCACTCTGCCTAAGCAGATCTCGGTAAGTGATATATTTTTTCGCGTGAAGTGCGGTTACCAGTCGTCAAATCACGGCCTCCAAAGATATTAGTGGAAGAGAAGCCACAGGGGTAGATTTTTTAAATTGGTGAAAATTGTTTGTATTTATGTATTTATGAATATAGTGTTACAGCATTCGAATCCGATGATCTCTAGTTCAAATCCCATTCAAGCTAAAAATATATGAACTACTATACTGCGGCTCGGTGAGTTTGAACTCATTGCTACAATTGAGATTAAATTCCTGTTGTGCAAAGTAACATAAATAAATAAACATCTCAGAAAATTATTATTGCTTTTGAACTTTGAGAAATACAAAATAAAATATACTAAAAATAAGTCAAAAATGTACTTAGGGTTTGTTTCAAACTATTTGTGAATATAATTTAACTCATTCGGTTTTTTTTAATATGATTATTACGGAAGAAGAAATATATTTCAATATTTATTTATATCATTTAATGCATTAAGTATACAAAATAAAAATGTTTTAATGTACA
Source organism: Pterostichus niger (assembly GCA_947425015.1). Taxonomy (NCBI): domain Eukaryota; kingdom Metazoa; phylum Arthropoda; class Insecta; order Coleoptera; family Carabidae; genus Pterostichus; species Pterostichus niger. The sequence continues at coordinate 37,317,228 of OX380339.1, forward strand.
ATATAAGGCAAGTTTATAATAATTTTAATTATATATTTGAATAAAACTAAAACTAATAAATGTTAATCAACATTTAATTTTCGGAAAGAACCTTCAATACCAAACATTTCGTCGCTTGTTTTCGGTTTTCCGGGTCGTTTTGTTTCATCTGATTTGTATTGTTCATCTTCTATGAACCAATCACGATACAATTCAACTTTCTTCAAACACGAATCTGGAATAATAGATAAAACACTCGATTTATAATTGTTATTAAATTTAATTAATTTAAAATTAGTAATGAGGAAACACATTTTGTAGATATCACTTTTTCTTAATAATAGTTGTAACATTTTATAAATCTATAATTTTTAAGGACAAAATTATTGACAAAGGATGTTCAATTAAAGTTAATTACATAATTTGTTCGTAGGAATGAATTAAAGTTTAGTTAATTTTGCTAGTTCAAAATTATAGATATCCGCAGTTTAAAGCAGGGTTCGAAGATATATATCGATCGATATATATCATGATATTTATTTTGATATATATCGTCATATTTTTGCAATGATATATATCCATTATATAAAAATATCAAATAGTTTTTGAGATATAGCCTCCGGAGAAGTGAAGTTTTTCGAATTTTTAAGTTTTTCTACATTTCCGAGGCTATATCTCGAAAACTAAATGTGATATGAAAACGCGCTCAACGGCATTAATTTTCTCGTGCTTCAGTTAACTTATAAACATAGTTTCAGCGATTTTTATTTTTTTTCAATTTTCCGCCAAAAAAATCACAAAAAGCGGTTTTTTAACATTTTCTCGAAAACCAGAAGTCATATGCATTTGAAGATTACACCACTGGATTCAGAGGGTCAAAATACATATGTATGTAAATTTTCGTTTTAATAATCCTACGATTAAGGATTTTTGGGAAAATTGAATTAAAATCTGAAAAAACCAAAGGGAAATAATTAAAAATATTAAATTGCATAAAATTGTATGAAAATTTGCTTATAAGTCAATTCTGGCACGGGGAATTCAACGCCGTTGAGCGCATTTCCATATCTTGTTTAGTTTATGAGATATAGCCCCCGGAAAAGTGAAATTTTTCGAATTTTTCAGTTTTTCTAAATGTGTACAAAAACTAAAATTAAAAAATAAATATCCAAAAAGTGATATTTATCTGATATATATCCTATATATCAGATATTTTGATATTTATTATAAATATCATGATATTTACGAACCCTGGTTTAAAGTGAATTAAATTTGTGCTAAATAATATTAATAATGAACACTCATTAATAAATGAAATAAAAACAAAAATGATATTAATGAATAAGATTAATTAATGAATAAAAGGCGTAATGACATATTTATTACTATTTTCTTTTTTAATAAATAGATCTTACCTATAATAGTTTGTATTGAATCACCATTACCACCATATTCTTTCGGCAAAGTATCTTTTGGTATAATTTTATACAACGATTCCATATCACTCCCATGTACATTCAGCTAAAACCATAATATATGAAAAGAAATATAACATATTCTATACTTCTTATTCTTCATTAAAATTTAGGAATTGATATTAATGTAATATAAATAAATTAGAATGCAATAATTTGCTAACTATAAATAACAAAAGTTTGCTTGTCTAGCATTTTCTTTACAAATGAACCCTTCTTCAGAGCTAGACAAGTACTAGATAAAAGTACTTAAGTATTAGGTACTGATAGTACAGTACCTGTACTTTACATAAGTTGAAAATTAATATACAAGTGTATTTTGATCTACTGAATCCAATGGTAAAATCTCCAAATGCATATATCTTCTAGTTATTGAGATAATGTTAGAAAACAGTTTATTGAGATTTTTTTGCTGATATTTGAAAAAAGTTACAATTGCTGAAACTTTGTTTATGAGTTAACTGAAGCATAAGAAATTCAATGTTATGTACATCTTCATATCTTGTTTAGTTTTTGAGATATAGCCTCAGGAAGTAGTACAAAATCTGATGAGGTAAAATTTTAGAAAATTTAACTATTTCAAAGGCAATATAAGATATAAAGAGACGCTCAATAGCATTAAATTCCTTAAAGCAATTTTAGGTTTTCTCGTAGATAATTGGATTTTATACTATTGCATTCCCAATTAAATCGCACATTATGTACTTAGTTTCATATACAGGATGTTTCACAACTTAGAGCAAAAAATTAAAGGGTATATTCTGTACGACGTGTTGATCATGAAACAAGAAGATTTTTTTTTAAATCGCAAAACTATTTTCCATGTTTCCCAGTCCAAAATTTTTCGTTGCCACTGCCACTGGGTGGATGATTATGTTAAAGTTATTAATTAAATAAAATTCTATTATAAATAACTGATAATAATTGAATTGTGTAATTATTCTTTCGTAGTTGATACCTACTTCATTGTTTGTGTTTAATAGGAAAGTGAAACCAACCAGTGCAGTACTACAAAAATGTTTTAGGTTAACAACCCTTAATTTTTCGAATTTAAAAAAATTCTTTTTGTTTCATGATCAGCACGTCGTACAGACTATACCCTTTAATATTTTGCTCTAAGTTGTGAAACTTGAAAATAACTTGGACTCTTATGTCAAATATTATGCTAATTATTTACTATTACCACCTTGTACGAGTATATTAGAATTTCACTAACCCTTGACTTCATCTTATCATTGAAGAAAGGCCGCACCATGCCGAAGACGGTTTCAAAAAAACCGGGCGTGTTAATAAAATGCAAGCCTTTAATACGGTTAGGGTAGGCTTCCTGGAAGCACATCATGGCCTTCTTCGTGATGGAAAGAGGCGCCATGTGAGCCAAGGTTACCCCAGATAAGTCCTGCACCACGTGGATGCCGTTTATTAAACTGAGGTCGTCTTCGATAAGCTGGGAAAGAAAATTGTGAGTGATTGTTTTATGGACGTACTTATTATTAAAAGTTAAGGTAAAACTTGAGTTGAGGGCCAAACCTGAAGTTGGCTGCAGAACAAGCTGTTTCTGGCTTGAATTCAGGAGTACTAATTAAAAAAAAAACACCCCTAACCATGCCAAACCTAGTACAGAACGCATTTTTATGATAAATATATTTTTAAACAGATGTTTTATTACAAACAAAATTTCGTTTCGTTAGTAAAAAAACACCCCTAACCATGCCAAACCTAGTACAGAACGCATTTTTATGATAAATATACTTCGCATTTCAAATTGCCCGGCTTTTGACGTTATGTTGGTATTCCTGAATTCAAGCCAGAAGCGGCTTGTTCTGCAGCCAACTTCAGGTTTGGCCCCCAAGTCAAGTTTAGCCAAAGTTAAATTAATATATTTTATGTTCGACTGCATCATATTACCTTGTTTTACGACACTGTTTACTGTCCATAATGGGGTACTTTAATGGACTAGTACGATAAAAATGCAAAATTGGACTGCTGTCAATGTCACATTAAAACAAAATTCAAAAGAAATATTTAAACACCATTTTCTGTATGTATTATATGTGTCTTCATACAACTGTTAGATATTCTCTTGCATTACATGCAAGATCTTTTATTTCTTTTGGAACGTCTTCAATGTCTTCATCTATCTCAATACTTTTTTCACTTTGACAATTTGATAAATAAAGCAACAAATGCATAACAACGAAGCACACTTTGAGATGCAATTAAATGTTTTAAATATAGGTATTGACATAATCATATTTTAAGAGAAAATATTATTCATGCAGTCGAACATAAAACGTTGTATGCAACTCGTACATAATCGGACTTTATAGACTCGACTTATTTATTAGCCTCGCTCGCTGCGCTCGCTCTGCCATAACATTCGGCTCGTCCAATAAAGACCTAAATTATGTACTTGTTACATAAACTACTATTGTAAAAGCTTACTGATATATCCATAAGCATCACATTTGCTTTCATAACATGATAGAAACTTATTTTCTGAGGATCGTAAATTCCACCTCGTAATAACATCACACGAGGTTGATCCGGTGATCCTGAATTCCAAAGAGGAAGAAATACTCTGTAATTTTTAATATTACTATTATTTTTGTACATTTTATATTATTATAAAATTATGTATTTTATGATAATTTATTAGAAATTTATTATAAAACAATATAATCAGTACCCTTGTTTAATGACAGCTTGAATATCTTCATGTCTGGGATCTCTGTCTTGAAAGAATTCCGGGACCATAGTTCGCATAGTATAAAAGAAGTCTAGCTTCTCTTTCGTTCGTTCTAAACTAAACTTACATCCTCTCAAGAAAGATAGAAGCCATTGGTCGTCTGAAATATTCAATCATTTATTAAATACACACAGTAATACAATAGTATAATTGCAATACTGGTATTATAATTGCAATACTAGTATTGTAAAAGTATGTACAAGAAATTATTTAATCTTTAGATCTCGTTGTATTTTCTCAAATTATATTAAATGTTGTTGCTGAATCCATTGTCTCAAGTGTTCCAATAGTACGAGTTTTGCAAAGACCCTCTCCCACGTGTGTTACATACTATTTTTTTTAACGTTAAACATGACAATTACATTTTTATGTTTGCGATACAAGAAATTGTATAATAATTTCATTTAAATCAAAGGAGTTGTATTTGCAAATGCACATCACGTTTTCTTGATCACCATCTCAAATTATATTTCCCTTTACTCAATTTAGTTGTGATAATAACCGATTCCCTCCCTAGTGAGAAAAGTTATTTACTTTCTCACTAGTGAAAGAGGCGGTTACTATCACAACAAAATTAAGTGATGAAAATATAATTTTCACAGTAATGTAGAAATTTTATAATTTCTTTCACTAGTATATCAAAAAATTATATTTTCAAAAATGAATTAGATATTTAGATTAGATTTAAGAAAAAAATCCAAAATAATTAATTTGACAAAAAAAGGTTTGACAAAACGAAGAAAATTTAAGAAGTAAATAAAAAAATTATAACTAAACATGTGTATATAAAAATGTATTGAAATAAAATTTAAAGAACGTGACAACAACAAACAAAAGAACACCATATAAAACAAACAAAATTTGACCATTACTGAAATGTTTCATACTTTGAAGAATGACAAATGAAACTAAATCAAAAATAAATACCAAATATATTAAATTTTTTAAAAACCTTCACAATCACAGTTTTAAATAGTCAAAGTGATGCTTTTTATTTAATCAAGATATTTTATTCTCTTGACAGATGTCACTTGAATATCACTCATGTCAAATCATACCGTTGTTTTTCCAGTTCCCATTAATATGGGTTTACTTTCCTTCCCCATGGAAAAACTTCACTTACTTCCCTATAGAGGAAAAGTATCACTTTTCTAAATTTAAGGAAGAAAGTTTCACTTTATGTCAGGAACGTGAAATAAATATTATGGTTTTATTTTCATACCCGTTCTCGCATGAATATGAGGTTGTTTCTTGAGCCACTCTTTGATGTACGCGAGATCTTCTTGTATCCTTGAAGGATCTTCATTTAATTCTTCTTTTGCTCGAACTTTTAAGTTGTCTGGCAGCTCTCTCACAGGCATCTTAAGATTCTGAAAAATACATTTATTTTGTAAATAATATCTAATTAGAAGTATTTATTTTAATTCCACTGATAAGAAGAACAAATTTATTTTAATTGAATTGTACATTTAAGAAAATGTAAAAAAAAATGTAAGTACCTTGAGAAAACGAAAACTGACAACTTACGGAACAGGTAGACAAAATGTGCCTTGTAATGTCAAAAGCTAGATAACAAACTGATTATAACTTTATTAATTTATTGATAAGATAGTACAGTAAATTAATTTTCAAGTGGTTAAATTTTAACTACAAATATATATATATATATATATATATATATATATATATATATATATAGATTTCCAATTGAACTTATGTATTTAGGTTATAAAATTATTAATGGAAAATAATAAACTTTCATTTCAAATAACAAATTAAAACATATTAATAAAATAATTATTAATTTAAAAAAATCACCGAGGTAATATACAAAATAAAAATGTTTTAATGTACAATAAAATACAATTGTATAATTATTTCTAATTTCATATTTGATTACACCTAAAAATTAAAAACGTTAATCAACGTTTAATTGTCGGAAAGAACCTTCAATTCCAAACATTTCATCAGATGTTTTTGGTTTTCCGGGACGTTTTGATTCATCTGTTTTGTATTGTTCATCTTCTATGAACCAATCGCGATACGATTCAACTTTCTTCAAACACAAATCTGAAATAATAGTTAACATTAGATTTGAAATTAATTATTTATTATTATTATTATCATTATACAAAAGCTCTAACCAAAATTGTATTCCTAAAAACATTTAATAAATTTCAATACATTCAAGGACAAAATTATTGGTAATGGATATTAAATTAATCTTAATTATTTTATTTGCTTGTAACAAAAATTAGTGTAATTTTTAGCTTTCCTAAACCGATTATTTATTAATTATTAGAAATCTAAAATTTAACGTTAATTAAATTGATGTAATATGAAATTAATAAAGAACAATAATTAATCAATTAATTTAAGCAAAAACAATATTAATTAAGTTGTAAATACATAAAATAATATAAATTATAAAAAATAATAATAATGGGACTAGTAAATTCAGTTCAAATTTTTGCTTTCCTGAGCAGATGATTTAATAATTCTTAGAAATCCAAAGTTTAACGTTAATAAAATTGATGCAATATTAAATTAATAAAGAACAGTAATTAATCAATTAATAAAAACAAAAACAAAATTAATTAAGTTACAAATACATAATATGTATAATATATAAAAATGGTAACCGCACTTCACGCTACAAAATATATCACTTACCGAGATCTGCTTAGGCAGAGTGCCACACCCAGTAATGAGTAAAAGGCGTGATGATATATTTATTTATTTATTTCATTTATAAAATGGGGCTAATTAATTCGTTTTCGAACAATAAAATTTAATTCAAATTAAAATAAATACATGTAATATTTCTAATATAAATATCTTAGTTATCTATATAACTTTTGAGCTGTGGTATTATTTTTATTTCACACTTACCTATAATAGTTTGAATTGAGTCTCCATTACCGCCATATTCTTTGGGCAAAATATCTTTTGGTACAATCTTGTACAAGGATTCCAGATCACTTCCATGGACCATTACCTAAACAAAATCATAATTTAATTCTCTTTACAAGTTTTATTTAAGTTAACTAACTATTTACTAGTCGTCCAAATACCGAAAAACAATTTTCCTATTTTCGTAACAACGAATTTAAATTCATGTCAAATTTAATTTCATTGGTTCATTTTTAAATAAGTTTGTAATTCTATTGGTTCCCACATATAAGTGGTACAGTCTCGATGAAAGAATTCGATTCTACAGCAGGTTCCTGCATTTACATTAAGTGTGACAGGATTGTATACGTACAGCAATTCAAGAGGCTCGGCTGAAAAGGTAATTTGTTGCTGATCGCCGAACTGAGATACCGAGTTGTTCGAGCTTGTTAGTTTGGGTTTCGCGTTTCGCGGTTATACTTATTGTACTATCTATTGTAATTATTATAGTTTTTACACGTTGATTAGAATTGAAGTAAATATTATTGTATCAGTCCGAAATATTACTATCTGTTCCAAAAATATTATTTGTAAACTTTAAAAATTAATTGCATCTGTAATAATTGTTGGAAATGGATGATACAAACTTTAAAGGGCTCAGTATATATTTCTATACGTGTCTAATCTGCTATTGCAGTTGTGAAACAACCTGTATATGATTAATACAAGTATAAATAATTTATTAAATAAATATACAGATATATATGTAGCAATTATTTTTCGATATATTTTTTTCAATTGACGGTTATGAAAATAGCATTCATTTCATTGATTCATTTTCAAACAAATCTATTTCATCTTAAATTTAGAAGAAAATATGTTTTTACTTTTTAAATAGAGTTGCACTAACCCTTGTCTTCATCTTATCAGTGAGGAAGGGCCGCACCATGCTGAAGATGGTTTCAAAAAAACCTGGTGTGTTAACAAAATGTAGGCCTTTAATACGATTGGGATAGGCCTCCTGGAAGCACATCATAGCCTTCTTCGTTATTGACGGCGACGCGATGTGAGCCAGGGTCATCCCGGACATATCCTGCACCACGCGTACACCGTTTATTGGGGCGATTTCGTCTTCCAGAAGCTGGGGGACGAAAATTGTGAGTTATTGACAACTATTTATAGTATAGTATTAATATGATATACGATATTCGATATGGATCATACTTTATTTTCCTTTTCTGTCCCAGGAAAGACAAACATTTCTTTATAATAATTGAAATAAGAAAGTTTTACTTTCTAATAGAATCGTGAAAATAATATTGTATAAACTTCGACCGCGAAATAAGTTTGGAGTATTCAGAATATCATTAAGTTATTTTCTTAATATTCCAAGTAATCATTTTACGGCTTAGGAGATACTTACTGATATGTCCATAAGCATCATATTTGCTTTTAAAACTAGTTGAAAACTCATTTTTTGGGCATCATAAATACCAGATCGTACTAAGATCACTCGAGGTTGATCTGCTGATCCTGATTTCCAAAGAGGTAGAAAGACACTGCAAATGTTAATAATATTACAACTTCTTTAGGAATGTAATAACAAAATTATATTTATTAAAATAAGTTCTAGATTTCTCTTAATTATTAGAAATGTAGTATGAAACAATATAGTCATTACCCTTGTTTAATGACAGCTTGAATATCTTCATGTCTCGGATCTCTGTCTTTGAAAAATTCCGGAACCATATTTCTAATTGTATAAAAGAAGTCGAGTTTCTCTTTCGTTCGTTCTAAACTAAACTTGCAGCCTCTTAAAAATGCTACCAACCATTGGTCATCTGAAATATTCAATCATTTATTTTTCATTTTATTCGATTTAGTTAGTAAAAATACCAACATTTTAAATTTAAAACTGAGATAAAACTTTTGTATATTGTTGTATTATATAACAACAAAGACAAAATTAATTGTCATCCAACACTTGGTGAAACAAGGTTTAATAAAAATGTAAAGTAAACACTTGGCTATGTTTCACAAAATTCAGCCTCCAAGTCACCTTATGAGGGCATCGTCAGAGGCTGGCGTCTATGGTTACTAACTGAACTGTGCTGGCCAGCCTCTGACGATGCCCTCATAAGGTGACTTGGAGGCTGAATTTTGTGAAACATAGCCAAGTGTTTACTTTACATTTTTATTAAACCTTGTTTCACCAAGTGTTGATGACAATTAATTTTGTCTTTGTTGTTATTTAAATTGCTATTGCGTAGCTTTTCCTTTTTTTCGGTAGATGACATAACCAGTTCCACAAAACTTCTCATGTCATCTTACTAGTTTGTTAGAGATCTTATTCTCTGCTGGCACAGTTCTTCGTCACCAGCTTCTTCACATGAACTTTGTTCTAGGTGAAGAAGTGAGTTATACCATACTGATGAGCTCTAATAAGAGCGAAACGCGTCTATGGTTACTAACTGAACTGTGCTGGCCAGCCTCTGACGATGCCCTCATAAGGTGACTTGGAGGCTGAATTTTGTGAAACATAGCCAAGTGTTTACTTTACATTTTTATTGTTAAACGAAATTTGCTAATATTTTACAAGGTTATAAAGCGAAAATATAATTTTTTAATTTAGTTTTTAATTCTCTCTCTGATTTAGGAAACAAAGTTATTTTAGCCTTGGTTAAAAGCAGGGTTCGTAAATATCATGATATTTATAATAAATATCAAAATATCTGATATATAGGATATATATCAGATAAATATCACTTTTTGGATATTTATTTTTTAATTTTAGTACACATTTATTATCACAATAGGAAATACAAAATAAATTATTACTCCTAAATAAAAAATTAACATAGGTAATGAAAAAAAGTAAATATACATTGAATGGATACACAAATATTATATAGTACCTACTAAGAATAGTAAGAATATTTAAATAATCCTATATCCTAAATAGGGGCAAAGCACCATCTTCTGATGAACTTCCTGAACATACCGTTGCAGATAGAGACTCATTTGGCCAATCCAATCTAAATTAGTTTTTTTTTTGTAGTTTCTTTTTGGTTTAAATATTTAAACATAAAAACTAATTTACTGGCATTGTCGTTACCGAGACGATTACGTAATTGAGATTGGACAATGCCAAAAGTGGAGAAATATCGTTCCAGCCCTGCTGTGGCTGTTACAGCAGTGTGTAACTGTTCACATAGTTCAATAAATGTACTTTTATTTGACCACTCTGACTCATTGATAGTTACACTTTTCCACCATATTAAATGATTTGTATTTCTAAAATGAGTACCAAATAAAAATTTTGGAAATGGTTCAGACTTTGCCGTTAATGACATCACAAATGGCACACAATTTTGATTTATGTCGTTGATGTGAAGTTAGTCAAAAGCTAGTAAAGTAAGAATTTTCTTTAGAATATAATTTTAACAGAATTTATGAAAGTAATAATGAGAGGTATACTGTATTTATTATAGACTATTTGATATTTTTATATAATGGATATATATCTTCGAACCCTGTCTATAAGTTAACTGAAGCACGAGAAAATTAATGCCGTTGAGCGCGTTTTCATATCACATTTAGTTTTTGAGATATAGCCTCGGAATAGTAGAAAAACTGAAAAATTCGAAAAATTTCACTTTTCCGGAGGCTATATCTCAAAAACTAAACAAGATATGCAAATGCGCTCAACGGCGTTGAATTCCCCGTGTCCGAATTGACTTATAAGCAAATTTTCATACAATTTTAAGCAATTTAATATTTTTAATTATTTCCTAAGGGGTACCCCTTTGGTTTTTTCAGATTTTAATTCAATTTTCCCAAAAATCCTTAATCGTAGGATTATTAAAACGAAAATTTACATACGTATGTATTTTGACCCACTGAATCCAGTGGTGCAATCTTCAAATGCATATGACTTCTGGTTTTCGAGAAAATGTTAAAAAACCGCTTTTTGCGATTATTTTGGCGGAAAATAGAAAAAAAAATAAAAATCGCTGAAACTATGTTTATAAGTTAACTGAAGCCCGAGAAAATTAATGCCGTTGAGCGCGTTTTCATATCACATTTAGTTTTTGAGATATAGCCTCGGAAAAGTAGAAAAACTGAAAAATTCTAAAAATTTCACTTTTCTGGAGGCTATATCTCAAAAACTAAACAAGATATGGAAATGCGCTCAACGGCATTGAATTCCCCGTGTCCGAATTGACTTATAAGCAAATTTTCATACAATTTTAACCAATTTAATATTTTTAATTATTTCCTAAGGGGTACCCCTTTGGTTTTTTCAGATTTTAATTCAATTTTCCCAAAAATCCTTAATCGTAGGATTATTAAAACGAAAATTTACATACATATGTATTTTGACCCACTGAATCCAGTGGTGCAATCTTCAAATGCATATGACTTCTGGTTTTCAAGAAAATGTTAAAAAACCGCTTTTTGCGATTTTTTAGCGGAAAATTTAAAAAAAATAAAAATCGCTGAAACTATGTTTATAAGTTAACTGAAGCACGAGAAAATTAATGCCGTTGAGCACGTTTTCATATCACATTTAGTTTTTGAGATATAGCCTCGGAAAAGTAGAAAAACTGAAAAATTCGAAAAATTTCACTTCTCCGGAGGCTATATCTCAAAAACTATTTCATATTTTTATATAATGGATATATATCATTGCAAAAATATGACGATATATATCAAAATAAATATCATGATATATATCAATCGATATATATCTTCGAACCCTGGTTAAAAGGAATGTTAATTGCCATCAAATTTCCTTCATTTCATTAATTTGTTTATTTATTGATAAAATTAAAAATAATATTAGCGATAACTAACTTTTTAAATTTGCAAGTTAAATAATAAGTATTTTATTTGTATGTTGCATTATGTCAAATTAAAGTAGAGACTCAAGGACAGAGCGCTAGCGCTGTAACTTAAAACTGTTTTGTGTAACTAAGTAATTATTGTTTTATTTGTCGTCATAAGTAAATTAAATTTTCATGGTGACTTCGTAAGCGCAATATTATTTGACTCATTGAATCTATGTTAACAAAATCACTATGACTAGGAAACATGTAAACTTTTTAAAACAAAATATATTTTTCCGTACCCGTTCTTGCATGAATATATGGTTGTTTCTTGAGCCACTCTCGAATGTGCTCCAGGTCCTCTTGTGTCCTTGAAGGATCTTCATTTAGTTCATCTTTGGCTCGAGCTTTTAAATCATCCGGCAATTCTCTTACGGGCATCTTAAAATACTAACATACTATTTTAATGCGAATCAAAATAAGACAAATGTCAAAATGTCAATAACATGTTGATAATTTTTAAATGATATTTAATAAATAAAATTTGATTACATCTGATGATAAGTATTTGTTATTTATAAAATAATAACAATAAATTTAATCGTATATTAACGAACAACTAACTTTGCTAATCCTACGATTATTATTCTCTATCAAAATTATAATTTTGTTTTAGTGCTTTATTTGATTGAATATTTTTGAAAATAAAAAAATCGTACCGTTAGAAAACACAAACTAACAATATACAGAACATTAACAAAATCGGTAGAAACAATATCTTGTAATATCAGACACTAGATAATAAAATGATTAGAATTTTATTAATTAATCGATAAGATAAGACAGTAAATTAATTATTAAGTGGTTTATTTTATAAGAACAAAAAATATTTAGATTTTCAATTATATTGTATTTACCTACGAGATTTATAGATAAGATGCTTTAATGATTAATTGAAAATAATAACTTTTCAAATAAATGTACATATATTCTTACCTCGGTAACTAAATAGTCGCGTAACATTGCACTGATATTATGTTACTAACATATTTTAATGGTAATCAAAATAAGAATAAGTAAAAAAAAAATTCGAGGTTGAAGGAAACATTAATACATATATAATTGCACATGTTTAATGCCATTATAACTCGTAACATTAATATTATACAGGGTGTTATATTTTGTATGACGAACCGGTAATAGAATAAAAGATTTTTTCAATATTCACAAAATTAAGAACTTGGTTCTTGTAGTGTACATTTTTAGTGCCACTGTCCACACAACAAATATACATTTTTCTACTTCCGTTAGGAAATAGACATTTTATTTCACTTATTTGAGTTAGATAATGAACTGCATTATTTAACTAGTGAAATAATGAGGTAACATAGCAACAGATATCTTGGTAGACGAATTCTGATGTGTTATTCTTTTATTTTTTGAATTTATAACTGTCATTAATATATCAAAATTTCATAATTTCAAAAACGCTCTTTCGTATTTATTAGAACGGAAGTAGAAAAAAAATTGTATGAAACTAGTAAGGAAATGAAGGTTATTACTTTACTTATGTGTTTACATAACTCGGCTACGCCTCGTTCTGCAAATTTCACATGCGTAAGGTAATAACATTCATTTCCTTACTAGTTTCATAAATAGCTATTAGCTTATGTAGTAATTATACATATATAACATCACGCTATATACCATAAAATGGGGTAGTACGAACCCCTGAAACATTCACAGAATATTAACTAATAGATCAGTCTTTGTGCAACAATCTCATCCTGATACACAATACCTGCTTCAACCACACAAACTCATTTATTCCTCACACCCGAAATTTATCATCACGCAACAAACCTTCAATCACATACATCCATTCGCTCCTGTACACCTGTTTCATAAATCTTTCATTTACATCCATTTCTCTAACAACGAATCTATAAAGAAAAGAAGGAAGCATTGCCCAGTGCTTGTTTGAAAGATAAATAAATATATCATCACGTCTTTTACCCATTACTGGGTGTGGCACTCTGCCATAGCAGAACACAATTGCAGTTAGACACTATAGTAATAAATTTTTAAATGAACATAATGAAGTTGAGTAAAAATTTTTTGTACACCTCGACCGCAAAATTATTTGATGCGCTCAGAAAACAGTCTGCCTCGGCTTGCGACTTCAGCCGCCTAACTTTTTCTTCGACGCACTTAGACAAACATTTCGCGGCCTACATACACAAGTAACTATTATCTGCTCATAAGTAATTATACGTGATACTAGAGCCTACATAAGCAAAGTTTGAAATATGAAGTACTGATAATGTAAAATAAACATACATGGCTTACATAAAAGTTTATTTATTTTTCGAGTTGAAGAGCACTCACTACACTTTAACACAATACTACATTAAATTAATGATCTACAATATTTATAAGGTACTTTGAATTATCTTTTTATTTAACTTTTTCCACAAATAAAAATGATATAATTTGTGTGTCCTTCACTATAAATGTAATAATACACAATACCGTTTTTATTCCTATTTTTTTAAATTTGCACTTATATAAAATTGTATTGTTACCTGTCAGTGTTGTTACTAGCCGTCAAATCACGGCACCCAAATTTTTTGGAACAATAGAGAGCCTTAATTTATTATAAAATTTTAACCATACACTAATAGATATATAGATAGATCCTTCTTTTTTCTATGCATCATTAACGCCATCTCTTTCTTGGAATGTTAAATGAATTAACTTCCTACAGGGCTGTATTAAGACCATTCTGGGCCTTTGGTTATATTATTGACTGTAAAGTGTTTCTAAATAATTATATATAAAGTCAAATGTTCAAGATAAAAGTGTACTAACAATAAATGTTTATAATTAGTTGTACAACTGTAATAAAAGCAATACTTTTTTTCATGATTTTTTTTTGTATATTGATAATCTGGAAGTATAGTGGTGTGATAAGCATTACGGTATTCAAATCCGGATAAAATAGTTATTTTTGTATTACGAGGAAGGGCGCAAAATAAGTGTTTTGTTGCGCGTGAGAATGTACGTCGAGACAAAAAAGTCATTTAGATGCGTCAAAAAATAAGAATTTTGCCCATGAAATACAAACAACATTTTTTTCTACAACTGTCAAAAAATAATAATACAATAATTATTGATTTGTTCAAGTAAATTGAAGGAAAGAATCAAAAATAATATTAATTTGTTACTATTAATCTGTTGTAACTAATTGTAACGTGAAAATAAAAATTTGGGAGCGTGCGCGAAATGCTCATTTTATGCACTAGGGTGTAAAACAGTGCGCAAAATTTGCGTCGTCATGGTCACGTAATTGATAAAAAAATCACAATATTAGTAACAAAAAGTGAATATTTTTAGACAGTTGTAAAAAAAAATTATTGTATGCAATGAGAATGTTTTTTTTTCACGATTTTTAAATAGTTGAAAAATGTGTCACTTTCTATACAATTTTTACATATGCAAAAAACTAACTTTGCAATTTTAGACTTCTGATAATGGCGGAGACACAACATTTTGTCTGTTTCGATTTGGTTTAAATGGGGGTCCAACTGATTAGTAAAGAATCCTAAATTCATTCGAGCCAGTATATTTTTGTAAATAATTTATTGCATACTAAATATATTATTTCATACATTTTTGTACAAACTAAAACCATATTTGTTATTATTTAAAATGTGTCGTTCTTTTGGTTGGCAAAGGGGTTTTATGCACCGGTCCTAAAAGAAACTTTTTAGAATAATAATTATTTGCTCTGATTGCTTCCATGTTTTCATATAGCACTTCATTAAAAATATTACTATATTTAATTTGAAGTTCGTTTTTCATTTTTTCTTTATCACATTCCAAGTTGTCAATAGCACCATAGAGAGAATTATTTTTTTCTAATTCCTCCATTGATTCACATCTTAGTAATACTTCATCAGTTTTCTTTGTTTCTTCATCAGTTTCTTTGTTAGTTGAAATATTTTCACTTGTCTTATCACTTAGTAAATCTAATGACCTATTTTTAAATTCAATATCATAGAATGAATCGACAGTATCAGTATTATTATTAAATTTTTCTTTCTTGTCAAATTCATTATTTTTTACAGGAGTATGTTTGAGCTGTAAGTTATCATACAACGAATCTTCATCGTCGTACTTGTTTTCTTCTTTTTGGTTCATTTCTTCTCTGACAATAAAACCAACTCGACTGCCTGATCTTTTGAGGTTAGGGTGTTTTTCTAATGTTTTTAAGATTGGACTTGCTGGTGGAGTTTGATCGGTAAAATTGAAGTTCATACTTGGTAAAGTTTCTGCAGATATTCTATTAATTTTTGAGGCTCTCAAATCGGATAATTTTTTTCGTAACATCACAAGACCATCTTCAGTATTATTAACAGTTTCTTCGTTTGTACTATTTGTTTGTTTGTCTTTATCAAGAAGAATTTTGTTAGTTTCTTCAACAGTTTTCTTTCTTATGCTTGAAACAATCATTGGACTAGTATTTATTTTCATTTCTGGTTCATCTTGCTTCAATGTTGTGTCTAGATCATCTGAAGAAAATGAAAACATTCTTTCTGGTTTGGTTCTAGATATTTGTTTGTCTTTTTTATCATATCCATTGTAATTTTCAATGTTTTCCGTAGATTTGGTAACACTGAATGATCGAGAAAACTTTAATTTTGATTCATTCTGTGAAGAGCTAGTGAGATCTTCATTTGATTTTCCGTTATCTATCTTCAAACAAAATGAGGTAGATAGTTTTCTGGGTGGTTTGGCTGGAGCTTTAGTTGGGCTTTCTTCAAAATTTGATAGCTTTAGTGAGGTATCTTTGTATATATTTCCGGTACTTTTAGATATATTAACATTTTGTGAAGATAATTTAGGTCCAGCTGATAAATTTTCTGTACTTTTGTTCAATTGAAAAATTGTTGGAATATTCAATCGAGTTGGATTTGTTTTGACTTTAGTTTGTTTTAAACTTGGAGATAAATTTTCTGTTGATTTACCTTCTAATTTTTCTTTTAGCAACTGTCTTCTTTTAATTAAATCTTCTGTCATTGTAATAGTATTATTGTATAACACTTTTTATGCACTGAACTGACATTAGAGATACTGAAAATAATTTCTTAACTGAAGTTTTATTCAAAATTACTTACGTGTTTGTTGGACAGTGTAATCTTATCGGCACTGCTTAAAGACGTTTATCAATATTATATTATTGATAAATTTAAATTTTTAATTAAATTAATATTGTTGTTTACACTTTTCTTGTATTGTTCCCAAAAAAAGTGATGTAAAATTATAGTTTTTTATTTCATTTAACAGTTTGTATATTGTTTGTTTTCCTAGATATAAATTTTTTATATGTTAGAGGAAAAGTGAGCTAATTCAAATATAATAATTCAAGATGTTATCTTATCATTGCTAGTAAAATGTAAATAACCCTATCGTATGGTACCTACGTGCAGTATGAATTGCCTGGGTGTAGGCTTAATAAAATTTATAAAATGAATTTAAAATTCAAATATTATGCAACTTTGAAATATACTACCCTTTTGTGAAATTATGTCTTTTATTTTTATTATTTATTTAATAAAAAATTATAATATTTTAATTACATAAAATGTATTTAAATTTCAATTAGATCTTAGATCCCCTTGTTATACTATTTAAATCGACGCCTATGGATTTAAGCAAATGATGTATATGTTTTCATATAATTTTGATATAGGTACCAAAATGAATCTATCTTCTCCTTTTATATTGTATTATGTAGTTTAATAAGGTGTGAAATTTGTAAATATGGTGATTTATTTCAAGATTGTTTATATTATTTATGTTTTAGTGTTTAGTACAGGTAATTTTGTTACTTAATAATTATATAATAAGGGTATCTTAAATTCATTTCCGGGTATTGCATTTCCATTTTGTGATGACAAATAAATTATAAATATTATATTTATATGATTGTATCATTATAAATAAATAAAATAAATATATCATCACACCTTTTACCCATTACTAGGTGTGGCACTCTGCCTTAGCAGATCTCGGTAAGTGATATATTTCTTCGCATGAAGTGCAATTACAAGCCGTCAAATCACGGCCTCGAAAGATGTTAGTGGTGGGGGAGCCACAGGGGTAGATTTAATTTGAGTGAAAATTGTTTGTCGGCTGTGGGGATCGAACCAGGGTTCTCAAGATCCACAGATAATAATATTATAATATTATATAATGTATAAATACGGTAATTTAATTATAAAATTGATGATGAACAACTGTAGCACTGGGTTATCTATATTTATTATTATTATGCTCATGAATTAGTCAATTGTGTTTCAGTATTTTATTGAAGAATACAAAATTATTAACAACATTGTCGGCAACTTCCTGTATATGTGTTGGAATAAATTTTGTTAATTTATGCAGATGCACATCCTACTGAACCAGGAAGTGATTTCGATGTAGATGTTTTCGCAGAAACGTCAGAATGTATGAAAAAGGGACGAATTATGAATGGAGCTATCGCAACACATGATATGTTTCCTTATTTGGTAATTATTTAATTCTAAACATAATATTTAATTATAATAATAAATTCAAATGATTTATATGGATCCTTGGCTAAAAATAAAAAAATGTTAGGATTCAAATTATCTGTAATAAAATATGAAGCCAAACTCACACGTATGTATAACTGTTGCATGAATATTTTCATATAATCTGTAAATATTTCTAAAAATATAATTTTTAATTATCGACTGACAATGATGAATAAGAAACTGACAACTTATTAATGTTCTAGTCAACAGTTTAAATTTAGATATCTTTTATCTTTTGAATTTTCAATTAATAAGTATTCGAGAAAAAAAATTGTTACGAAATTTAAAAGTCGGAGTGAGGCCAAGATATTCTGACAGGCAGGGCGACACTTTTCATGTTTCAGGAATCATAAAATATAAATATTGATTTACCCTGAACGAGCAGTAAAAATAGTTATTTTTCTACGATTAGTAAAAAGAATTGGCTTTTCAAACCTCTTTGGTAACAAAAAGAAAAATATTGCAGATCAAGGCTCATTGCAGACCACAATGGTTATTTAGTGTTAAGTGCGCGAGAAATGAGTGTTTTTTTTTGTTGCGTGTGAGAATGTTACTTTTATTCGAGACTATTAGACCGAGACAAAAAAAATCTTTGGAACGCTCTAAAAAAACAAGAGTTTCGCCTATGAAATACAAACATTTTTCACGACTGTCAAAAAGAAAACTATAATTATTGATTTATTTAAATAAAATAAAATAAATAAATATATCATCACGCCTTTTACTCATTACTGGGTGTGGCACTCTGCCTAAGCAGATTTCGGTAAGTGATATATTTTTTAATTTAAGTTAGTTAATATGAATTTGATAACGAGTGATTATAAATTGCGCCATGAAAAAAAATAGTGAAATTAATTAGGTAATTATATATCATAATTAACAATGAAAAATGTTACCGTTTGTTGAATTTAGAAGTACCATCAATTATTCACCGTTAAAAATATATTTTCAACAAGAAACATTTAAAGTAGTCGGTGACAACCATACCATTTTAATGTTACAATAATTAATAAGATTCAAAGTCATACATTTGAATTTAATTATCTGTCATAATTGACAACAAAATTTGTCACCGATTTTGGTAAGCTCAGACATGCTCATTATATCTATCTTTGTTTTTCCTGGCACGATTTTTTAATCACCTGTTACTATTGATGTATTGTAATCAAGGACACGTAAAAAAAATATTTTACCGAAATGAAATAGCGTCCAATAGAATGGTATCAAAAAACAAATAGTCTAAATTTTGGCAATGGGAATAAATGCAAAAACGTCTGTACTCTAACGTTTTAAACTTGGTTTCAATAAATAAATGCAAATATGTGACAGAAACGTCAAATTTTTGATTTGCTTTTATTGGTGAAACTGGCCATTTGTCTGCGGTCTGGATTATCTTAAGGTTTTTTCGACCCCTGTCTCATTTTAGGACCAGATTTCTCGTCACTGAAGTGTTTGTTATGATTACAAAAAATCCACCTATTGTTGAATAATTTATAAACAAAATTTCTGCCTTAAAATTTTGAAATATATAATCATTAAAAAAATATCGCTTCTACAATTTGCAATGTAATAATGCTTGTATTTTCTGTCACGATTTTTTTTATTTAAAATTGGTTCCTGGTATTTTTAGCATTAGATTTATTATTCTCGAGGAGCCTAAAGACAAAATTATCAAATTATCCGTTCTTTAAAAAAATGGGAAAATGTGTTGAACAAATTTTCGCTACCCGTATGCAGAACTATCCTAAGTCGAATTTCTGTATGTTTTGGGCCTATGTGCAGATAAGATAGCTAAGACACAATATTTTTTAATGCAGAAATATCCTTTATGCTAAATGTGATATAAAATATAAATTTTTGCGTCATTCTAAACAATCCTAAATACATGTTGAACATGCTGTATGAGTAAATACTAGCCTATCTCACTTGTATAGTTAGTTAGGATAATTTTGCACAAAATGTCTACGAAGTTAACATGACAGATTGGGACTTACAATAGTATAACATAACCTATAAATAATGAATACGAAGTTATCCGTCGTATTTAACAATTTAAATTTTAAATTAAAAAAATAACACTATTTGATTGTAAAATTTAAATTGTTCACTGTTAATTTATACTAAAATTTTGTTTGAAAATGGCCTAAATAATTGTGCCAAAACGTCGCCTTCAACGATAATAAAAAAGGAATTAAAATTAATATTTAACTTTACCTTTCTAAAAGTTATTAAAGCCTGAAATCCATATAATTAAAAAAAATTCAAAATATAAGTTTTTGTAATTTTGTTTTATAATTATTGTTATTATATATTACTCAAAATTAATGAGCAAATGCAAAATTAAATTTAGTTGTTAAAATAAAAAAGATATTCGCAAACGAAATGTTCATGATGCATTATCTCCAATGTAATGCATATGTACTTAGAATAGTTCTGCATACAGGTAGCGAAATACAAATTTTTCAGACATTTTTATACGTGAAGTGACAAACAGAATAAAAATATTCCTCGAATCTTCAGGTATCCATCCAGACATCTTCAATAAGCCAGCATCTTTGTGGAGGGGCTCTTATCACCCCGTACCATGTCCTCACTGCCGCCCACTGCACATTTATCAAACCAGGTGGGAAACAATTCACCCCCAACGAGTTAGAAATAAGAATCGGTCCTTCAAACTTACGTCTACCAGCAAAGATCATCGCAAAAGTGAAAAGTATCCAAATTCATGAAGAATATAAAAAGCGTCCGATTGACAATGACATTGCTGTGATAAAGGTGAATATAGTTGTTTGTGTGAATTTTTGGCACGCTGTATTTTTATAAGTCTGTCACTGGGGCGGTGTAATAAATGTTGCTGTATTTTTCTAACACGACTTGTTTATAAGTAGTAAAATTTGCTATTTATATATTGGAGAATGTAGTTAAATCTGTGATTTATTCGCAACAAAAAAAAGACTGTGATCTACTCGTAAGATAAAGCAAATTCATATTTTATTTTGTAGCTATTTAATAGCTAAATTGTGTAATACCATGCTCTGTTCCAACAAACATTTACTGAATATTTATTCATTCGATTTATACTAGAGATGGGCGAATATCATCCGCGAATAGTCGAATGCCGCGAATATTGACATTATTCGATATTCGAGATTTTCGAATATTAACTTCAGGATAGCGAATACGCGAATACCTCGAATATTTTACTATGTTTTTCTTTATCATTTGTACATAAACTTAAAGCTATTACAATACTTTGAAGTTATTAATAACAAAGATATTTTGTGGTTTTGAAACCATGAAGACGTACCATATTTCAAATTTGTTTTTCGCCAACATCAGCCCGTACGTTTCACCTTAAATTTGAAGTTTTCGTCTTTTTCTTTTTTGTTTGTACTTTTTGTTTTAATTTTATTTTATCTTAACAATTTCATTCAAATAATGAAGAGGACATAATTAAATAATTATTAATAATAAATAAATTAACTTTTAGGAGTATTCGAATGTTCTCTAATTATACTGTAATTTATACTGTACTTGTTGGCTAGTTTCTTTATTTGTAATTGTTAGCGTCACTTTTTAACGTAAGGTCTTTATTTCTTAATTGATTATATGTTTTCAACTTATTTAGCGTTTAGGTGGATTACGAATGCCGTTGGATAAGAACTTCATTTAAAGATAATTAACTATGCATTTCATTCCAGTTTGTGGTAAGATTTGTTAGTGATATGTTGTATATCGTGTTGTGTTAGGAGGGAGATTGCTTGAGAACGAATTGGTGAGTTGAGTCAAGTGGTGTTACCACACGTGGCGTATGAGTATGTGACCCTTTCCTTGTGTATGCTGCGGTCATTCCAGGGAAGTCCCCTGCGGAGTTGACGGGGCACGACCCGCTAGCCCTCGTTTCAGCGGTGCCCCGGCCTGCCATCTTTAGTGTTAACTCAGGAGGTGCCCAACGTTTCGCTAACACCCCGCGATTGCGGGTGGAGTGTGGGTTTCTACTTGGCTTTCAATCCACACTCCCGGTGCCCAGGTGGGTGAGTGTTGAGCACTGGTTCTGGTCACTCTGGTTGGCGTTGTCCTTGAGACGACTCTCAGAGTGACGTGAATGATTGTGGTAATTGTATTTTATATTTGAAGACAAATCACGCATTGTCGACGAACTTTGGTTCGGGTAACGTCACAGTATGTTAAGATGCGCCAAAAATGTAAAAAAACTTCTTAGAAACAGCTCACGAAAACTCCTTCTATCATCTCCTCCACAATTATTTCACCTATTTTTATGGGATAAGTGGCTCAGTGGTATCGAGTCGGCCTGTGGATCTTAAGAACCCTGATTCGATCTCCACTGCCGACAAACTATTTTCATCAATTTAAATCTACCCCTGTGTCTCCCCTTCCACTAATATATTTGACGGCCGGTAACCGCACTTCACGCGAAAAAATATATCTGTTTAGGCAGAGTGCCATACCCAGTAATAGGTAAAAGGCGTGATGATATATTTATTTCTTTATTTTATATTTTCCTTTCATAACAAATTATAATAATTTTAGTTTGTTTGAATTTTCAGGTTGACACACCACTTACATCAGATGAAGCAGACATCCCTTGTTTATCATCTTCGTTTATTTCATCTTCAACAGTTTCGGGGCCCTGCATTGCAGTTGGTTGGGGCCGTACAGGGCCCAAACCATCTTCTATGGTTTACAAATCTGATCTTAATTCTTCTTCCACTAACACTTCTTACTTCAACAATCAAACTTTTACCGAGACCACCCCGTCTTATAACACTACCAACCATGTTCCTATTAGTCTAAACTCCTCTCAATCAATAAACGTTACTAACACCTTTAATAGTTCTTATCCTGTCTTTGTAACAACAAGTCCTGTTCCTGCTAACGAAAGCTCTGTACTTAATGAGACTAGACACGCCCACAATCAATCTGACGATGCTTTTGATGCTACAACATATACCCCAAAGGAAATATCGTTAAGGTTCACTTTGCTGCCGTTGCAGGATGTGAAGGAATGTGCGAAGGACTATGAGACAGCAGGAATAACGAATGCAGTGTTGTGTGCTGGAAAGAGGAATAGTCGCACGGATACTTGTAAGGTAAAATTAATTAAAGAAACAAAATATTTGTTTGATTTTATATCAAAAAAAGTTGTTAATCTGCACGGAAAATATGTGAACTAAAGTGATATTCAATCAGTGGTTCTCACAGGGAAAAATAAAATTGTACTTTATTAAATGGTAATTGATATAATTTTTTAGTCCCATTGATATGGATTTTTTTTTATTTCAACGATATAAATATTGTATTTCAAGACAATATTTTACAATGCAATAAACAGATACAAACAAATGTTACAAGTGACAGACTTTTTGTAACTTATTTTATTAATTACTTGCCTTCGCGATTATTTAATTACTAATTAATAACCTGAGCAAGAGTCGTATTAATAGTTGTGTATTAATCTGTCAAATAATTGGCATTGGTGTGAAACATTCGCTTTGTTTTTATTTATTTAAACCAAGTTTATAATTTATGGGATAGGTGGCTCAGTGGTATTTTTACCACATTAAAACTATCCCTGTGGCCCCCACTGCTCAGATCTTTGGAGGCCATATATCACTTGTCAAAATCTGTTTCTGCACAAATTTCACACCAAGTAATAGATAAAAGGCGTGATGATGTATTTATATTTATTTTATTTCAGTTTAAAATGTAACGCAATTGTCAAAAGCGAGTTGATATTTACGCGTAAAGTTATATAAATTGAGTGTATTTTACAGTTTAAAATCTGTAAACTCTAATTTGAAATCACACATTTACTCTGTTACACGAAAATTTGAAAATAAGTTTTATTGCTAAATTCATTAGCCAACAAAATATCAAAATATACATTTTCACAAAACTATAAATTTTATTGAGTAATTAAATTACTATTAATAACCACAGACGAATAATCCTTTAAAATGATATACTAGATAATAAAAATGTTTATTATAATTTCAATACTATTTATATTTCATAAATTATTTTGGCGAAAATAAAAATATAAAATCTCTTCACGGGCACGTTGCCAATGTTGTTAAAAATCACAGTAGACAGAGATATTTAATACAAAATGTTTCAAAATTTTTGCAAAAAAATTAAAAGATATTATATTAACCGCAAAAATAATTTTTTCTACAACCATTAAAAAAAGTAGGCGTTTTTGAACTTATTTTTATTATGAAAGTAGCAGATTTTTGCACTAGTGCAAAAATGTGAATTATTTCTGCACTAGTGCAGAAAAGTAATTTAATATAAATAAACTCTATACAGTATACTTTCTATTAATATTTATGGAAGCAAATTTAATGTTGCAGCATTTGCTTGTTCTATAATGTCTATAGAATCTAATACGTGTTCGCCACTCGATTCAAACATTTTTTTAAATTGAAAGCACGGAGAAATTTTTCCTCATTATCAACAAAATAATTGAGTTAGTTTGTCATTGTCAGTTGTCATGGATACATTAAACCAGGTGTCTTTCTAAAGTTTCTAAATTAATACAAAATTTCAGAGATGTTACAATTACTGAAATATGTTTTATTATTTTTATCAAAATATGGTTTATGGTTGTATAAAAAATAGTGTACGCAACTCGTGCAGAAAGGGGTTTTTTTTAACTCGCGGTCTTGCAGCATTCGCTTCGCTCATGCAGCAACGGGCCACTCATTCAAAAAACCCATCTTTCTGCACTTGATACGTAAATAACTATTTCCGAAATTGGCAAAAATAATTGCACATTACTTGAAGCAAACATTTTTCGAGCTACTGGATTAATAAGTTACAGTAATAAATAAAATTTTGTAAACATTAATTTAATTAAAATTCTGTAATTGTTCTTTCAATGTTTAAATTAATTTTTATTCATTTCTTTAACCTATCAGTTCAGGAAATTGTCGGACGAGATCGAGTCCAGTTCGGCAACTAAATGATTACGGAAATCTATTTCAGCCGCGTCTCATACACTGTTTTTATTCGATCGGAATTAATTCAGATATTATTTTAGCGGTCGAAAAGACAAAAAGTATTTTGCGAACAGTAGAAACATTAACACTTTACTAAAATGGTAAACTTTTCTTACAGTTCATAAAAATTAAACCTGTTACATTTTGTTATTTTCTTCGCCCCCCCCCCCCCCCTCAAAATACTCATTATCATGATTAAATTTGACAGAGCCTGTAAAGATTCAGACAAAATTAAAGTTTAGTTCATATATTATCCGGGAGCACTTTCTGTGTATAGTACATTTATGTCAGTTTAAAACTGACAGTTAATTGTTGTCACCTCATAAGTTAAGATATCATTTATGC
The DNA here is from genome assembly GCA_947425015.1 of Pterostichus niger. NCBI lineage: Eukaryota > Metazoa > Arthropoda > Insecta > Coleoptera > Carabidae > Pterostichus > Pterostichus niger. The sequence goes on from OX380339.1 coordinate 37,343,145, forward strand.
ATTTGAAGACTAAATTTTTTGTTTCTTTTTTTTTTAGGGTGATTCAGGTGGGCCCCTAATTTGCGATGGCAAATTAGAGGGAATCGTATCATTCGGAGATGGCTGTGACAACCCCGAGCACCTGGGTGTCTACACCAGAGTCTACAAGCATCTTAGCTGGATTCAGAAAAAAGTCAATTCCGGGTCAGTTCATTGTCAACAAATAATTAATGTTATTTTTGTAGTTAGTGTATTGCTGTTCATAAATATGCATGTTTTAAATATTTCTTAAATTGGTTATTTTTTTATTTAATAATAAATGTTGGTGTGCATGACAATGATTATTTTTATTTCAATGTTTTATTACAATTTATATTACAACTTGATTATTTTAAGCAAAATTTAAATTATTTTTACTATTTGTGTTTGTATCATTACGATTTTCTAACCGAATCTACCCTCGAGCATTAATTCATAACCGGGAATTTTTTTATCGTGCATTCCAAAAAGTAATCTATACTTTCCGGAAAAATTCAATGCACTAGGGAAATAAAAAATGAAAATTATTTGTCGACTCAGTACCACTGAGTCATCTACCCCATAGAGCTATCTTCTTCAGTGACTTTCAAACATTTTGAAGTCATCACTAATCACAAATAAATTATTTTACAACCCCTTTTCATGTGTAAGCTAAAATGAAGTTTGTAAAAGGTTAAACATTACAAAAGTAGAACTACAATTTCGCCAATTAATAAAGAAAAACTTCTCATTGAGAAATTTGGTATAGTTTGATATTTATTTATTTATGTTACGCTGTACAACAGGAACTTAATCCCAATTACAGTACAAGGTCCACACTCACCGAACCGCAGTGTGGTAGATCATATAATTTTTAGCTTGAGTGAGATTCGAACTCGAGATCTCCGGAGTCGAATTCCGTATCGCTATCCACACCACCGTACTGACTATATAATAGTTTGTTGCTTTGAAGTTTGTAACAAATTCTGTAACTCTTAAAAAACTAAAAAATATAGATCGAGTTACGTGAAGATGAGTTATGTTGATTTTAAAAATATATGTAGTTTTACTTTTCTTCACAATATTTATTTTTCACAAGATGTACATTTCGATTGCGATGCAATCATCATCAGTGGTATAATACAACTTTTTTTATCCTTAAATAGCATCCAACGACCTCTTTTTCGGATAATTCCGACACTCTTTGAAAACTGATTTACTCCCAGAGGGCAAGATATATTTTTAAAATATTAATTTATAAATTATGAGATAATTAACATTATCGAATAAACACATAAATATCTCTCGACCTTTCCTTTCCGCTTCTAAAATAAATACAAAAGCCAGAAATCAATACATTGGCAAAGATTCTGTCGTTCGGTCATTTCGAAAATAAATATCCTGTCAATGTCCTATTCTGTCAAACTACTATTCTCACTAAAAACATATTCTCATTATTTTTATCCAAGCATTGAGTTACTAGTTTAAAAATAAGTAAGACATGCAATTATTTTTATTTTTTTTAACATTCTTTATATGTCACGAGCCCATGTGTTGGCAATGTGACCTAACGAATGCATTCGTAGAATTTCGTATAAATAAAAACAAAAGTGACAGTGATATTTTATAATTGTAAATACTATTTAAAACGTATTGAAAGATGCAACATGTTATTTTTGGAATGATGATTCTTTGTACAAAGAGGATCCATGATTCAAAAGATTTTATTTGTTTTGTTCTTATTTATAGATCTGCAATGAGATACATTTCTAAGGAATATGTTTATGTTTGAAGAGTGTGAAATTAAGGAGAATATTACATTAGCGTGTTAATATATTATGACAAACAATTTTCACCTATTTAAAATCTACTCCTGTGGCTCTCCCTCCACTAACATCTTTGGGGGCGTGATTTGACGGCTGGTAACCGCACTTTACTCGAAGAAATATATCACTTACCGAGATCTGCTTAAGGCAGAGTGCCACGCCCAGTAATGGGTAAAAGGCGTGATGATATATTTATTTATTTATTTTATTTATATATTTGTTGTGATATTTTTACTTCCTTGTACGAAGTTAAGGAAGTATTGTAATCGCGAAAATTTTCGGTTCTCAGATTTCAACGAAAATAGGTATTTTGGCCCTCCCTGAATCCATTTTGACTAATTTCGTCGTGCCGTCTGTACGTACGTATCTCGCATAACTCAAAAACGGTAGGCCGTAGAAAATTGAAACTTTATATTTAGGACTGTTATAACATCTAGTTGTGCACCTCCCTTTTTGGTCATTATACAACTACCGGAAGTGGTACTTTACTTGAAGCCTATAATAGATTTTCATGAAAAACTATATTCAAATATAATTTAAAACTTTCCAAATTTGGTATATAAGACTACTATATCAATGGAAATAACATAAGAGATTTTGGTTAAAATAGACTAACCGGAAGTGACACATTACTTGAAGCTGCTAACAGTTTTCCTTGAAAAAAATGATATTATTTTAATTTTAGAAATAAATGCTGCAAATACAAGTTTTAGAGAATTAAATTTTGCGTATAGCACATTAAGAATTTTTAAATTAGCTTTTGCATAAACGAGATATCTAAATTTAAATATTATATTAACAATTCTCACCAATTTAAAAAAATCTACCCCTGTGGCTTCTCCACCACTAATATCTATGGAGGCCGTGATTTGACGGCTGGTAACCGCACTTCACGCGAAAAAATATATCACTTACCGAGATCTGCTTAGGCAGAGTGCCACACCCAGTGTTGGTTAAAGGCGTGATGATATATTATTATTATTATATTATATATTTTTGATTTTTTTTTAAATTAAGTTTGCTATGGATTAGAACAAAAAATAAAAGATTTAATGTCAAATATGTGCAATTAAAAAAATATCTATAGTTTAATACGTGTTCAAGGAAGTCATGTGGTGTCCACATCAGATATTTTAGAATGAATTTTCTATAAAGCATTTTTTTATTTCCATCTAGTTAATTAAATAAAAAGTGATATGTAATTTAATATTTTTAATTTTAATTTGTTGCTGATGTTGCCAGAAAATTAATTAGATTTTGGCATTAATCCACAGTCCAGATAAGGCAACCATGTTTAAAATATTTGGATGTTTTTAAAAATATTTAACAAACATATTAATAAAAATGCATAGCTCTATTAATTGAGTAAGAATTTAAGTATTTTTTATGATTAATTAATTTTATATTTTACAGAGAGTACCTACTTAATTACTTTTATACAGATAATTACTTAATTATTTATCTATTTATGAATTGCATCGTTAGTACCTACTTTTAGCGATATAAATACTTAATTAATTTATTAAAAGTGCATAACAGAAAATTTTAATTGATAGCATGTTGCACATTCTAATTAGAAGCTAAATTTAAAACATTCTAAATTAATAATTCATTGATACTTATAGGAAAGATGTACAAGATATGCTTTATAATTCATCTAATTATTTCGATACATACGAATGAGTCAGCTACGATACAGTTTGGTTACAGATCATTAAATAACAGCGACGAGGAAAAAACATGTTATTTAACAAGCGGGCTGCGCACAAAAACCGGAACATCTCTCAACCTTCAACTCTCGCTTTCTCTCTCACACACACTCACACATAAACCAAAAAAAAACGAACAGTTACTCGACAAAGAACAATGAGTGACCTACGTTAAATTCTCAAAGTCGTGAACAAAATTTTACGCACAAGATTTTTATTTTATATTTTATAAAACTTCACTGATACAATCTTAATAATTATTATCTACTGGCTACTTGTAATGATGAAAATGTTTTAAGTGAAACACTTGTCTAAGTCTCACAAAATTCAGCCTCCAAGTCAACTGTCAACTGTGCACGCCAGCCTCTGACGACGACCTCATAAGTTAACTTGGAGGCTGAATTTTGTGAGACTTAGACAAGTGTTTAGTTTGATATTTTATTATTAAACCTAGTTTCACCAAGTGAGCATTCAAAGACAATTAATTTTGTCTTTGTTGTTTTTTATTTTGTAATTCATTTGAGTCCTTACTAGAATTATGTGTGGAGAAGATTAGGATACATTTGACTTTGTTCTCTAATTGGTTTACTAATTTTTATTCATTATTGTAACCTATCAGTCCAGTGACAAAAAATTATTTGATTCAACCGGGGATCCTCGTACCTCTAGAGGTCTTTAAAGGATTTTCAAAATTCCGCAAAACTTAAAAGTTATCTCAAGTTTGAAGTGTAACTTTAACTACTAGTATTTTTGTCTGTAATTATTATATTTTAAACATTTTATTTTATGTCCTATTTTATTTTTCGTTCTAACCTGATTTAGTAGCAGATAATTACATTTTAACACCTGCTGACGAAATATTATTTATATTTTTTATGGTTATATAATAAAAATTATGTAGTCTTATTTAAAGCCAGAAATTTCAAATAATGGAAGAATCGTATTTTACCATTATTAGAATAAGAAATGATTTTGTTTTCATTTGCTTCCTTAAACATTTTAAAAATGTAAACACTTTTAAACATCATTAAATTTATTTATTTGAGGTTTTAATTATATCAGTTCTTATTTAAAAATCAATATATTGTTAGTAATATCAGGACAATTTGGGAGCCGCGAAAAATATTTAGAATAATAACCGTATAATAAAATTGCATATTACTGAAACATAAATACATATAATCTGAAATTTGAATTACTGTATTCGCAAAAACAGGTGAATGTACTTGACTCTAAAACAAATAAACAATTTAGATAATACTTTTAAAAACCGGACTTCAACCATGTTCACAGTAGCATAACTAGAGATGGGCGAATATCATCCGCGAATAGTCGAATACCGCGAATATTGACATTATTCGATATTCGAGATTTTCGAATATTAACGTCAGTATAGCGAACATTCGAATACCTCGAATATCGCGCTATATGTTGACCTCAATTTTTTACTATGTTTTTCTTTATCATTTGTACATAAACTTAAAGCTATTACAATACTTTGAAGTTATTAATAACAAAGATATTTTGTTTCAAAACCATGAAGACGTAACATATTTCAAATTTGTTTTTCGCCAACATCAGCCCGTACGTTTCACCTTAAATTTGAAGTTTTTGTCTTTTTCTTTTTTGTTTGTATTTTTTGTTTTAATTTTATTTTATCTTAACAATTTCATTCAAATAATGAAAAAGATGTAATTAAATAATTATTAATAATAAATAAATTAACTTTAGGAGTAATCGAATATTCGAGATCTGATTAATATTCGTATTCGATATTCGAATTCGAGAAATTTGATATTCGCCCATCTCTAAGCATAACAGATATTATTTTTTTCAAGTATTTGTACAAAAATTAATTACACATTTCTGTAACAGTATTTTTTACTTGACCAAAGTTATGCTGTCTCAACTATTTCATTTTAAGATTGATGATATATCTTAGAAGTACTACTGGTTTAAAGAAAAACTATATAGACTAATTTATAATAAAGGCTGTTTCACAATTTATGGCACTTATTTGAATCCCATACTCGTATAGTACTCACCGTTCTAATTATGAAACAGAACATTTTTTTTTTAAATTCGCAAAATTAATTGCACCGTACATGAAGCAAACTACTGCTACTGGCTTGAGAGTTATTAATAATTAAATTATAATGATGACACTACTAATAGGTAATTATCTGATGAATAAATGGACTATTGCTGTGTTTATAATTATAATTTAATTAATAGTATATTAGATATAACTCTCAAATTGCAATTATCTAATTAGCATTTTTTTTAAATATTACTTAATTAATGTAAACTAAATAAAATTATTAAGAGACAAATTGATATACTGTCAAAAATTTAAGGCCATATTATGCTTTAATCAACTAAGCCACGGTCGCTTGTAATTCAAATTTGAGTTTATTTCAATTTTTTCGTCAACAGGTGATCATGATTTAGTAGCATACGACTAAAGTTCATAAAGTCTCAGGACTCTCAGGTTCAAATCCTGGCGGTATCCCAATTTTTCTCTTTATAATTTAAAGTGCAATAATTTTGCAAATTTTGAAAAATCTTTCTGTTTGAAATAAAAATGTCACAAGTTGTGAATCACCCTGAATAATAACTCTAATAAGTAAGTATAAAATTACTCACACTTTAATTATAAATAATTATATTTATTTATCTCAAAAATTGTTTGATTATCAGTCACTTCATCTAAAAGTGGAGAGACAAATATCAAATTTATAATATTAGTCAACGGGAAATAGTTGATAATTAACTGGTAATTCTGAGCACAACTCTCTCTATATATATAGGTAGCCAAACTTTAAATTCATTTTACCTGGTATTTTCCCAATTATTATAATTGTTTTATGCGTGTAGTGCGCGTATACGGTTTTACCAACTTTTAAACATAACCAGACATTCTATTAAGGCCATTTGTAAAGGTATACAAGGTGTCGCACGAAGACTGTGCCATAGACAAATAAAATGAAAAATACGTTTTTCTTCACAATTGCCTTCTCTATTAATTTACAGGGAAAATATTCACCAATTTAAATCTATCCCTGTGGCTCCCCCACCACTAACATCTTTGGGGGCCGTGATTTGACGGCTGGTAACCGCACTTCACTCGAAGAAATATTTCACTTACCGAGATCTGCTTAAGGCAGAGTGCCACACCCAGTATTAGGTAAAAGGCGTGATGATATATTTATTTTATTTATATTTACCTGAAACTGATAGGAAAATAAACATTTGCCTGAGCTTTAAGACTCAGGAAAGCTTTGCTTTGCATGCCTAGTCACGAAAATAACATATTGTCTACCTAGGCAGGTAATGAAAGAAACGTGAGTGTCTAGTTACTTAGCAACATAAAATACTGACTGAATATGTAAGTCAAATATTTCTTTTAATTTAAAATATGTATTATTTGTTTATAAGTTTCAGGTAAAATGTTATACGTAACACGTCAGAAAAGCGTCGTACAGGATTCGTAAGTTACTACTCATCCTGTAATTCAACGCTTTCCTGACTTTTTATTTAACTATTAAAGACTTATTTCAAGTTGCATTTTCTACTTTCGTTTTGTTTAATTTTTTCTCGTGTCCCATATTTTTCTTCTTTGCTGAACCTCGATTTCTTTTGTTCGTAAGAGCAGCTGCAACTTCTTATATTTCTCCCTCGGTTTCTCCCTTGCAATTCTATTTTTACGGGATATTTCATTCTTAAAATAATTCTTAAGATATCTTCAAACCGCAGTGCAACATGTAAGGGTATAATCTTTAATACTAAACCAAACCTAAAAAAAGTGTACGGATATAACCTAATATCTACATATCCGTAGCCTCAGATAAAACCGAAAGATTAGTCTATATCTACATACAAACATACAAACACATATAAGCTGCTGTCAAGTCGAGTTTCGGAGCAATCGACCGGTCAACCTTCACGCAACGGCCACCAAACCGTTGAGTTGTGTGCGTTCATTCGTTGACGTTTCGTTGTTAGTTTTGGTCGTGGTGTTAGTTTGTTGTCGCCGCTCGACATTCGTGCTGCTCACTTGTGAGGTGTAAGTCGGGCTTTTCTCTACACGAGCTTTAGTTGTGCTTGCATATTGAAAGATGACGCACGAAGCTTTTGGAGATGCAGGAACGAAACCTGGATTGGAAATTTGGAGAATTGAAGTAAGTGAATTCATTTTACTACGTATTTTGTAGTACTTTGTGATGACGTATACCGATTTCTCCGGTACTATCAACTATTTTATGATAAAAGTTTTTGTTTTTTTGGAGGCGCCAAACTGGCGCTAGAGACTGTTTTATTGATTTTAATTTGGAATTAAAAATAGAATACAATTTATTACTATAGTAAAATGTGTAGAATATTAATGCTTACTGTATGATTTATATTTACGACCTGCCTTACTATTATTTTAAATGCGCATTTATTTCTAAGAACTTTTAAAGTGACAGCACATAAATAAATTAATTAATATTATTTGATTTTTCGATCAAGATTTAATCAAACTTATTTTAGACAAGCTCACTTTACACTTACACTTCTAAGCCTCTAAAATGCATTCTACACAAACTCAAGCCGTTAAGCTCGATTTTAGCTAAGTGGGTAAAATTTTTGATATGCTGATCTGTAACAGCAGAGTACTACACCCTGTAATGATTAAAAGGCGTAATGATATATTTATTTTTATTAGATATTTCGTTTCGGCCAAAAAAAAAATTATTTTTAACTGTGAATCAGTACCCCCAAAATGTTATTAGCATTTTCTTAACACTCTGTATATATTAGAAGAACGAATATTTTAATTACACAAATTAACCTTGTGACTCTCCCTTCACCACATCTTTGGGGGCTGCGATTTGACAGGTGATAACGCGCATAAATAAAGGGTGTATATTACTTACAAAGGTCTGCTATGATAAAGTGCCATAACCCAATAATGGGTAACAGGCGTGATCATATATTTATTTTGTTTTATATATTTATCTTGAGAACTCTGGTTCGATCCCCACCACCGACAAACAATTTGCATCAACTTAAATTTACCCGTGTGGCTTCCCCTTCACTAATATCTTTGGGAACCTTGATTTGACGGCTGGTAACCGTATTTCACGCGAAAAATATATCACTTACCGAAATCTGCTTAGGCAGAGTGCCACAATCAGTAATGGGTAAAAGGCGTGATGATATATTTATTTATTTATATACTAATGTAAGGCAATATCGAAGTTTTATTGTTTATATTTCTAAATATTTCTGAAAAATATTAAACAAAAAGATTTATCCTAATCGCAATATTAACTTTGGATAGGTAAATATTTTGATGTCGTTTTATTTGAATGCAAACCATGAATAAATATTAAACTTTTATTATTTATATTTATGAATAATATTGAATAAAAAATTGTAATCTTAATTTGATACTAATATTAAATTTGCATAAGTGAGTATAACAATTTAGTTTAACTGCAAATCAAAAATATGTAAACGGTAATTGATAAGAACAGTCGTAATTCTTTTTCTTGCAATACGTTTACTGCTACAATAAAAACTATAAAACGGTAATTTAAAAATATTGTTTTTAAATTATATTTGAAAAATTAATTTTAATTTTACTGCCACTTAAAATTTTATTTTTATTTAGTGCTATTGAACTAGGAGTACAGTCGCATTAAAACTCAACCAGTATCAGGACAGCAGAATGTTGAAGCTACTATATGTTGCAAATCGTAGGTTGTGGGATTTAATACCACCAAGTGCAGCAATAAAAACGAAAATAGAAACTAGTGATCAACTTTTATTATTGTAAAATGCCCCTAAATTATTTATAAATAAAATAAATATATCATCAAAACTTTTACTTATTACTAGGTGTGGCACTTTACTGTAGCTTATCTCGCTTGTAGTGCGGTTATCAGCCGTCAAATCATGGTCTCCAAATATGTTAGTGGTGGGCGAGACATAGGGGTAGTTTTTAATGTGGTGAAAATTGTTTGTCGACTGTGGGAATCAAAACCCGGGTCCTCAAATACACAAGTCGACTCAATATCACTAAGTTAGTATATTGAAAAAAATATCGAATAAATTAATAAATAATTTACTAGTATGTATGTTATTTTTAGTTTTCCTAAAATAGATGAAAGTAAAGTTTGATTGAATTTTTGACTTTGATGTTATTTTGTTATTTTATCGTATGATCACTCGGAATTTGATAAAACTGAAGATCAAATTCTGTAAACAACTTTGTTGATTAATTTTTGCACTATCATCTAATAAAGAATTTAATTTAAATTGTCGTACTTGTTATCGCGTGTATTTAATCATAAAATGTAATAAAATAATTTTGTTACTTTTTAATAAAACTTATTACAAATGCTGTAAAAGATACTAATGTTTATTTTCAAATATTTCAAAACAGAAAACAATAATAGGTAACAAATATCAATAAATAACTGATTAAATCTAAACAAAACTAGGCATCCCAATAATTATAATTAAAAATACATAGACATCAGTGGCGCAGCTAGACTTGGGGGCCCCTGTATAATTCAGTTTTATGGGAGCTCCCTTTAAAAACAAAAATTGTCGGAGTAAGGGAGCGGTGAGTAAAGATGGCCTAATTTAATAATACTTATTCAGGGTGTTTCACAACTTCAAAATACAAATTCAATGGCAGATACACTACATAATATACTGATCTAAATATATTTTTTTTATTTCTGATAATTTATTGAGCTTTACATGAAGTAAACATTTTTTTGTGCTAGTGGTTAGATAGTTATTTCTAATATGTTAATATTAAAATTATAATTATAAACACCACAATAGTCAATTTACTCATTATACAACAACAGATAAATATTAAAATAAATAAACTATTTTTTCTATATCAAATGATAACTTACTAATTAAATTTAAATCAAAATTATAGAATGAAAATTTTTTAAAGTATAATAAATATATGTTTTTTATTTCGGTTAGCTGATGGGGCCCTCTAAGCTTGAGGGCTCTGTTTTATAATATTATGAAGCTTATATTATCAATTAAACTTGTCTGTGTTGTAACGTATTGTGGTTTTGATAATTTCATTTATAATTAAAAGTTTTCATATCAGCATATCATAAACTATATAATCTTTTATGTTTTATCAGTTGTTAAATATTAAATAATTTTATATGCCAGCTTATGAAGTGTTAAATAAATATAGATAACTAAATATTACTGTAAATTATCTATTGGATTATAGATATCGGTTTTTTAATTTAATAATTTATTTCACAAACATTGAGACAAATAATAAATAATATCTTACAGGTCAATCAGCCCCTAATACTATTTTAGTATTTTAATTTCAATTATAATTTACAAAAATAATTGCCAATATTGCTATAAAACAAAAGGGCAATAACACCCAGTAATGGATAAAAGGCGTGATGATATATTTATTTATTTATATTTATTTATGTACTCAGCTAATTTTAATGATAAACAAGTTTGTTTTAAAGGAATCTAAAGTAAACAAAGATTTTTTCTAATTTTGTATGACTAACACCGCGCGTGTTAGTGAGTTTTATTTTCCTCGAAACATAATTATGATGTAACATTAAAATTAGTTTTGAATTTACCTTGTTTAGACCCAAGGTTACACTATTTATAAACATAGATAAAAATATTTCCTATAGGAAATAAATGGTACACATAAACACGATAATTTTCAATATTTTTGTGTTTTTTTATTTAAACCGCAAATTTGATACAAACAAAAGCTCACAGGTTTTCATAAATTATATACTTAATCAATAAATGCGTTGTTTAAAAATAGAAATAGATAATAATAATATGCAAGTATTAAATTCATAAGATAAAAATATTGCAATGATAAAACTGAACATAATACTAATGATTTATATTTTTTTCAGGATTTTGAACCAAAGCCGTATCCAAAGAACGATTATGGAAAATTCTACACCGGAGATTCATACATAGTTTTAGCTGTAAGTAAATTATTTCCAAAATAAATTTTATTTCAAATAATTACATTTATTTCATTTTAAAAAAATCCTTTTAAATTAAACAGTCGTTGACATTTTTCATTGTCAATTATAATAGATAGTTACCTAGTTAATTTCAAACATAGGTTGTTTTTTTATGGCACAATTTGATGTCATTTTTACTTCCTTGTACGAAGTAAAGGAAGTATTGTTATCGCGAAAATTTTCGGTTCGCAGATTTCAGTGGAAATACGCATTTTGGCCCTCCCTGAGTCCATTTTGACTAATTTCGTCGTGACGTCTGTACGTACGTATGTACGTATGTACGTACGTACGTACGTACGTACGTACGTACGTATGTATCTCGCATAACTCAAAAACGGTAAGCCGGAGAAAATTGAAATTTTATATTTAGGACTGTTATAACATCTAGTTGTGCACCTCCCTTTTTGGTCATTATATAACTTCCGGAAGTGGTACTTTACTTGAAGCCTATAATAGATTTTCATGAAAAACTATATTCAAATATAATTTAAAACTTTCCAAATTTGGTATATAAGACTACTATATCAATGGAAATAATATAATAGATTTTGGTTAAAATACACTAACCGGAAGTGACACATTACATGAAGCTGCTAACAGTTTTCCTTGAAAAAAATGGTATTATTTTAATTTTAGAAATAAATGCTTCAAATAAAAGTTTTAGAGAATTAAATTCTGCGTCTAGCACATTAAGAATTTTTAAATTAGCCTTTTGCATAAGCGAGATATCTAAATTTAAATAGTATATATTTTGTGTGTTTTTTTTAATTAAGTTTGCTATGGATTAGAACAAAAAATAAAAAATAAAAGATTTTATGTCAAATATGTGCAATTACAAAAATATCTATAGTTTAATACGCGTACAAGGAAGTCATGTGGTGTCCACATCAGATTTTTTATTAATCACTTTATATATTAAATTAGATATTTTTGAATCTTAAGTAGATATTTGTTTATATAGTACACTCAACAATTAAATCTATTGCAAAGAAAGGAAAGAAATTAAAAATGGGTCGACTACAATCTACAACATTTAACATTCTTTCAGTTTAAAATTTCAACAAGAAAAATCTGATGTGGACACCACATTACTTCCTTGTACGCGTATTATACTATACCTACATTTTTTTATTGCACATATTTGAGGTAATATGTCATTGACATTAAATTTGTTATTTTTTGTTCTAATACATAGCAAACTTAATTACAAAAAAAAACAAAAAATATAAATTTTTAAATTTACATATCTCGCTAATACAAAATGCAAATTTAATAATTCTTAATGTGCTAGACGTACAATTTCATTCTCTAAATCTTTTATTTGCAGCATTTATTTATAAAATCAAAATAATACCACTTTTTTCAAGAAAAACTTCATGTAATGTATCACTTCCGGTTAGTCCATTTTATCCAAATCTATTATGTTATTTTCATTGATATAGTGGTCTTATATACCAAATGTGAAAACTTTTTGATTATTTTAATATAGTTTTGCATTAAGGCCACTCCAGAGTGAATACAATTTTCGTATTTACCCCTAAATCTTATGCACCTGCTAAACCCAGTAACTTGCCGTGTTATAGTTCTTGGAACCGTGGTCTGCTGGCCGAGGGTCTATTTATTAGGGATTGTATTTATTTTTTTTAATGCTGTTATTGTGTATTCAAATATTCGTTGTATTATCTTCGAATATCTAACCCAGATGATACGAATTTCACAGACATTTAAGTTTTAGACGAATTTGCACGTTATTTTGTATGTGTTATCTATTCTTAAAATATTTATTAGATTAAAAATTGCTTTGCTTATATACGAGTAAATATTAAGGAATAATATCATCTATTTGACGGCTGGTAACTGCAGTTCACAAGCATAAATATATTACTTACTGAGATCTACAAAGATAGAGTGCCACTGCTAGAATGGGTGAAGTCATATTTATTTTTTTGTGAATTTTTGGTTGAACCGGTTAAAAATTCGAACATTTTTAAAATATGTTTTTATATAGTTCAGAGCACGAGAAATACACTCGTTCAAACCGCATTTCAATATCTCTTTTAGTTTTTGAGTTATATCGATTTTTAACTTTTTTTAAAACTCAACTTTGAGAGCCCATATCTCGAAAACTAAAAGAGATACTGAAATGCGGTTTGAACGAGCGTATTTCTCGTGCGCTACTTAACTTATACGGAAATTTTACCATTTTTGAAATTTTTCAACTTTTTTTCAAAATTTTATTTTCTCAATATTTCTAAAAGTTGAAGAGATAATGTAAATCTGAAAACACCAGTGAATTCCTCTCGTGAAAATACATCGGTATGCAAATTTTTACAGCAAAATTCGCACGGATAAATATTTTATTACAAATAATCGAAAATAGCCATTTTTAAAAAATTTCTTAAGGGGTACCCCTTGGTGTTTTTACGGATTTAGGCCATTTTAGGATTTTTTGTAATAAAAAATGTATCCGTGCGAATTTTATTGTACAAATTTGCATACCTATGTATTTGAACGCGAGGAATTCACTGGTGTTTTCAGATTTTCATTATCTCTTCAACTTTTGGAAATATTGAGGAAAGAATATTTTGAAAAAAAATTTAAAATTTTTCAAAAATACCAAAATATCGGTATAAGTTAAGTAGCGCAAGAGAAATTCACTCGTTCAAACCGCATTTCAAAATCTCTTTTAGTTTTCGAGATATGGGCTCTCAAAGTTGAGTTTTAAAAAAGTCAAAAATCGATATAACTCAAAAACTAAGAGAGATATTGAAATGCGGTTTGAACGAGTGTATTTCTCGTGCTCTGAACTATATAGAAACATATTTTTAAAAAATTCAAATTTTGGACCGGTTCAACTAAAAATTCCCAAAAAATAAATATATCATGCTTTTGAACCATTACTGGCAGTTACCAGCCGTCAAATCGCGGTTCAATATGTCATCTCCTTCTGAACTAACACTTACACACACAATGGTTGACACTTAGTAGTTACAAGAGATGTTTTCACCAATATGCATAGTGGAATCCATAGATAGTTCGTTCCTCTAAAGTCTTCATATTATTAGGAGGTGCACAACTAGATGTTATAACAGTCCTAAATATAAAATTTCAATTTTCTACGGCTTACCGTTTTTGAGTTACGCGAGATACATACGTAACGTACAGACGTTACGACGAAATTAGTCAAAATGGACTCAGGGAGGGCCAAAATGCGTATTTCCACTGAAATCTGAGAACCGAACATTTTCGCGATTACAATACTTCCTTTACTTCATACAAGGAAGTAAAAAATTAACACTTCTTAACGCTTTCATTGTTAAGAAGTGTTTCTAACATCCTTGTAGATTCCATTGTTCTTTCGTTACAGTACCAATTAGCAAACATAAAAATGCTCTTACTGGTAAATAGCACTTTACATTTACAATTACTTTTGTTGAGTTCTACACACATACATCACGCTAAGTTACATCAAAAAGGCAACCATCATTCTGAGCCCTGCAGGAAATTTTAGTATTTGTACTAATTATGATTGATGTTTATGTATTCAGACCCACGACCGCGGCCGTGGCCAGCTCTCCTGGTCGCTCCACTTCTGGCTTGGCTCAGAAACATCTCAAGATGAAGCCGGCGCCGCAGCAGTCCTCACCGTGCAGCTGGACGACCACCTAGGTGGCGGCCCCGTGCAGTACCGTGAGGTACAGCAGCACGAATCCACTATCTTCCTCTCGCACTTCAAGGCCGGTGAGTTGGACGTTTATTTCAAGGCTTTATCTCTAGAATTTGGTGGAGGAGACTAGAATATAATGTTAATAGTATGTTGTTTACTTTTGATTTCAGTGCATGCCAAGATAACAGGGTTGCATGTTAGTGTTTGTTTAACCGTTTTCTTATCTTTCCGGTTTACGTTAACACATTTTTTTTATGCAAATTGCGGCTTTATTTATTTACAGTTTTTTTAACACAAATTGTAATTTATATTATTTATATAGCTACAAAGACTAAATAAAACATATTGGCTGGTAGCACAAGCTCTGTTTTTGCCTGTTTTAAGAGCAGTGTTTTTGGGTGTTTTAGCTATCTCTAACATGTTAAGACCGTGCTCTTAAAACACCCAAAAACAGAGCTTGTGCTACCAGCAAATATTACTTACATTTCTAAATTATTTCAAACAAATTTAAAAGGTATATGTTATACAGAATTACTTGAAGCAAACTTTTTCGTGCCACTGAACTTATAGAATTCAGTCATGAATAAAAACATTGAAAGAACTGTTACACAACTTTACTTAAATACATTTTAATGTTTACTAATTTGTATTCATTACTGTAACCTATTAGTTCAGTGGCACAAATATGTACAATTTTTTTGCGAATTTCAAAAAGAAACTATTTTTGCTTTAGTATACCCTTTTTACAATATTTTTGAAACATGTAACATGACACAATGTTTCATGAAATAGGGTAGTACAAACTCTTAAAAAATTTATTAATTACATTCATTCTACAATTAATCTTTCAAAACAATTCTATCTTATTTAATCTTTCGATCACGCAACAAACCTTTAATCATTCCTATCCATTTATTCTTAGATCAACTACGCAAACTCTCACCCTCTATTTCACCAACATATATCTTTTACTCCACATACGGTACACATTAGTAAACTACTTCAATTCTTACAGAACTAATTTTATTTTGAATATTAGTTTAAACTAACAGAACTGACATCATTTTAAAATACTAAAATTTTAAATGTGCAATATTTTGATAATCTGTCATTGTATTTAATGTATTTCTTTTGAATTTTTATGTGCATCATCATCAACGTCGAAGGAACGGATATAAGAAAACAGTTTTCATTTCTGGTTAAGGGATAACGTACATCACATCTAGAAACTTGTTTTGTTGATGGTTTAGGTCTACACGATATATACAGGATAAACAAAATAACTGGGACATTATTTCCTAACTTCTGTATTTAATTTAACAGAAAGAAAGTTAAAGGAACATTTGTAGTAGGTATATATTAAAGATAACAACAATTGGAAACTTCAAAGTATTGTTATTTTAATATTATAACAATTTGTCTGTAAACTTGCTTTTGATTTAGTTAAAAAAATGTTTATTTCTTTTCTCAAAATTGTCGATTTCAAACGAATTAAAATATACTGAGTTGCAGTTACCAGCCGTCGAATCACGGCTTCAAAGATGTTAGGAGAAGATAAGCCACAGGGGTAATTTTAATGTGGAGAAAATTGTTTATTGTTTTTATTACTTTCCGGCCTCCGGGTTTTGAAAACTAAAATAGTATGTTATGCATCAAAGGAGGGAAACAAGCGATTATTCCCGCGTGTGAAGTTGGCAAACCGAGACGTAAGCGAGGGCCGAAATCCCGAGCGGAAGTCGAGGTTTGTCAACTTCACACAAGGGATAATCGCGCCCTGCCGTGAAGCATATTATACTTTTCGTAACAAGTGCACAAAAATTACTGTCTTATCGGGACAAATGTCAAATATGGGTTGCGTAACTAGTTACTTGGGAAACACCGCAAACAGCTAATCTCTCTAGGGAGAGAAATATGGTTCCTATGGAAACATAATGTTTCTCTCCCTAGGGGAGAAAAGCAGTGTTTCTCTCTCTAAAATTAGGGAATAAGAACGTGTTTCTTGTGCATGTGTTACGAAAAATTTGTAATACATTTTTATTTATATATAAATTTAAAGTTTTCAATTTTTAACTTTAAAAATATATACAATACATAATATATTCTCTTATTGTATTAAGTTCCTATTTCAAAAAACAATTTAAATTTCTAAGTTTTCCATGTTATTAAATACAAAAGTTTGAATCAATGTACCAGTTATCTAGTCTTCCAGAACATTCCAGGAAGACGGGAGCCTAACCTGCCATTTTATTTATTTTAGACACCAAGCGTTACCAATCCAACAAATCACTAACCTCACCTTTTCCTACCGCAGGCGTACGCTACCTATCGGGCGGCGTAGCCAGCGGCTTCGCCCACGTGGACCCGGACGCACCGACCCCCACGCGACTGTTCCAGGTCAAAGGCAAGAAGCATGTACGCGTGTGGCAAGTGCCTGTGGGCGTGGCATCGCTTAACTCCGGCGACTGTTTCATCTTGGACTCAGATGATGTCGTCTACGTCTACCAAGGACAGAAGAGCAAGAGGCTGGAGAAGCTGAAGGCTATTCAAGTTGGAAATCAAGTTAGGGATCAGGATCATGGTGGTAGACCGGCAGTTGTTGTTATTGGTGAGTAACAGACAGTTATTTTCCCAAAAAGATCGAATCGTAATACTCTTCATCCTTTATTAATAAGTTATATATTTTTATAGATGAATTCAGCAGCTCGTCCGAGCTAACCGCATTCTTCACTGCTCTCGGAGGTGGTTGCCAAGATGACGTAGCCGATGAGTCTGCTGGTGGTGACGACGCAGAAAGCGAACGCACTGCCGAAGTGTCTCTTCACCGGGTTTCCGACGCCGATGGATCCTTGAAGGTCTCTGAAGTGGCTCGCGGTGAAGTCACTCAGGATATGCTGGACAGCAGTGTGAGTGTACGCTAAATTAATCTGTGTTTTAGCTTATTAAAAACAATATTTTTATAGACTTTCAGTACGCATTTCAGAACTGACTAAGGTGAATTTATTTCACTTCTTAGTAACAGTGTTTTACTACTGTACAAATAAATCATAACACTAAATATAATTAGAATTACACATGGTACGCACATGGTAAAATGCTACATATACACTTTTAATTAATCTAGTAACATTTGTTTGTGCAATCTTTGAACTCTTTAACAATAACACAAGTTAATGAATGATGCAAATTGTTTGGTTCTAATTTTAATTCTCTCTTTTTGCAAAACAGAATTTATTTACACCTACCTACTTTATATATTATAATTCAGTTGTCTGTCTTTCATTTTTAATTTCATTTATTACCATTATGAAGCATTTATTAGATTCAAACCTTCAATAATATTCATTCATTTAATCCTAGATTATTCACACAATTTCACATCCTCAATTTCACAAATATACGAGGTGGTACCCAAAAGTTCCCGAACCAATATAAATAATACCCATCTACAGTTAAACACTTGTCCCATCTTTTTTTCAACTGTTCAAAACACTTTTTGTAGTCTTTTTTTCAATAACGCTTAGGACCTTCCATGATATAGTTTGAATCTTAAATTTGTACCAAGGTGTACAATAGTAACGTGGACGTTTTGAAGCGTTTAAGGAAAAATGTGAGGCAAACACGCCCGGAACTTTGGGCAAGCAAAAATTAACTCTGATTGTCCGAGAACTTTTGACATCCACGCAAGCAAATGTTCTTCACCATCCCTCGTACTCACCAGATCTTGCTCCTTACGACTTTTTCGTCTTCCTTAAAATTAAAACCAAGCTGAAATGTAAGAGATTTGAGATTGTTGAGGAAATTAAAATTATATCGCAGGAGGTTCTAAGCGCTATTGAAGGAAATGACTACAAAAAGTGTTTTAAACTGTGGAAATAAAGATAGGACAAGTGTATAATTGTATGTGGGGATTATTTTGAAGGAGAGATTTTGTTGGTTTTAAGTTTCAATAAATGCAGTTTTTAAAAATAATGGCTGATAGCACAAGCTCTGTTTTTGAGTGTTCTAAGAGCACGGTTTTAACATGTTACAGATAGCTAAAATACCCAGAAACATGCTCTTAAAACAAGGAAAAACAGAGCTTGTGCTACCAGCCAATGAGTTTGGGGACTTTTGAGTAGCAGCTCATACACCTGTTTCATCAATCTTTCATTCATCATACATTCCACATGCACAAATCATTTCAAATGAGATATATTTTCTCTTTCAACAATATTCTTTTAATTTTTTTCTGTCTTCTTACATAAACCTGTTTTAATTTTCTTATAGGACTGCTTCATCCTGGATACCAGCCGCGCCTCCATTTACATCTGGATCGGTCGCAACTGTTCACCAGCAGAACGTAGTGGCGCAATCAAGGTAGCACATAAGTTCTGCACGGAGCAAGGCTACCCAGCAAAGACACGCATTCAGCGTGTAGTAGAAGATGGCGAGCCAGCAACATTCCGGGAATTGTTCTCTGGGTGGACTGAACGTCAACGTGGCAACGGACACGGCGTCCATAGAGCCTGGCATTGTAAAGTTACCCGTGGTAGTAAACTGGAGGTCGCGGAGGTGTATGATGTCGAACAAGAGGTGAGATACACATACACTTTATTTTTAAATTGGTATCAAACCGCTAAATCAAAGTTAAGAATTAGCTAAAACTATTTGAGAATTGTTAGGTTGAATATATAAATGTTTATGTTCGACTGCATCATATTTGATGAAAATAATAATTTCTGATAATTAATAAGTTGACCTAATTAATGTAATTAAAGTTTGTTTCAAAGAATAGGCATCCAGATTATTCAATAATGTAAGAAAATAATCTTCATTGTTAATTTAATCTGAAGTTTAGCATTCCAAAGAGATGCATCTTCAGCGATCAAAAATAAAACATTTTATGTTCGACTGCATCATATTACCTTGTTTTACGACACTGTTCACTGTCCATAATCGAGTACTTTATTGGACTAGTACGATAAAAATGCAAAATTGGACTGCTGTCAATGTCACATTAAAACAAAACTCAAAAGAAATAGTTAAACACCATTTTCTGTATGTATTATATGTGTCTTCATACAATTATTAGATATTCTCTAGCATTACATGCAAGATCTTTTATTTCTTTTGGAACGTCTTTAATGTCTTCATCTATCTCAATACTTTTTTCACTTTGACAATTTGATAAATAAAGCAACAAATGCATAATAACGAAGCACACTTTGAGATGCAATTAAATGTTTTAAATATAGGTATTGATAATCATATTTTAAGAGAAAATATTCTTCATGCAGTCGAACATAAAACGTTGTATGCAACTCGTACATAATCGGACTTTATAGACTCGCCTTATTTATTAGCCTCGCTCGTTGCGCTCGCTCTGCCATAAAATTCGGCTCGTCCAATAAAGACCTAAATTATGTACTTGTTACATAAACTACTATTGTTTATTTGCAGGATTTGGATGAAGATGATGTGTACATCATTGATACCAGTTCTATTCTGTACATCTGGTTAGGAAAAGAATCGAGTGGAGAAGAACGATCTCTAAGTCTCGAAAAGGCCGAGGTAAGGAACTTAAAAAAAGAGTTATGTATGTAAATTACAGAATGAAATTCTAGAGTTAATCATACCCGTATGATGGTACCAATACTTATTGATATTTTTTTTTTGTAGAAAATAAAGAATTTCGGAAATCATGAAGAAATAGTTACTATTGAACAGAATGCTGAGCCTGAAGCTTTCACATCATTGTTTCCTGACTGGAAACCTGATTTTTGGAATGTAAGTTATATGATTTATTTTTTTATTTATTATTCTGAAAATAATTTAATAATTTCTGCAGTCTGTTGGCACATACGAGGAAAGGAGAAATGCGTCCCTGGTTAAGTAAAGGCCAAAGAATTGTTTGTATTTAACTTTTATTATATTCTTTTACTGTAGTAAGTTTGAAGAAATCTTTCAAATAAGAATTATTTCTTGTATTTTTCTCTACATCTTTTGGTTGAAACTATTTTCTATAAAACTCTTAATTTTGGAGATACAAAAAAAAACACCCTTAAAGTGAATTATCTTTTATACTAAATATAATTTAGGGGATATACAGGTAACCTCAAGCCCCAGAAGCTTAATAAAATATTATAGCGAAAACGAAGCTTTATTAACAATAAAAAATAATAAAAATTGAGATAATTCGATATCGTTGATTTCGAAAATTCTATTGAAAAAATTAATTAGGCCATAGTTTTTGCGTAAATTTCTAATTAAATTAATCACAATTGGAAGCATGTCAAATTAAGTGGACCCTAAATACATAAAACATTAGACAAAAAATCGAATACAATACAGGAACAGAACTTCATAAAAAAGCAATAGTTTTTAACCTTTATTTCAAAACCCAGGGGTTAATTAATGAAATATTTCAATTAAAAGTTGCTTATTATTTTATTCTGTACAGCTTTTGTTTTAAACATTTTTCTCTACAACCCTTAACTTCGGAGATACAAAAAACCACCATTAAAGTAAAATATCTACCCTACCAATGCATATTTTGGGCTCGTTCCTGGTTCCGCATCGAATATAAAGTTCTAGAACTGCATGCAAAATTTCAGCGCGATCGGAGATACTTTAATTTTGACCTAAAAAAAACGTTTCGCTCTTATTTGATGCCGATCAGGGTTGCTAATCGTCTGAAATTAAATAAAGGCCAAGTTGCCTCTTTGTAAAGATGATTTCCTGATACAAAATTGACATTTTCAATACCGAATCGCGTCAATTTGAAGACCCGTTTTGTTGTCATCTTGTGTTCAAATAATTAAATAACAGATTACACTAGTGTCGTTAAAATAACGTATAAATTAAATACCACTAATTTTATTTTATTCATAAAACAAAGTTTATATAATGGGTGTTATAAAGAAAATAATAGAGATAATTTTAAACTTATTTATTGGTATTTTCAAACTGAATACAATCGATACTAATATGTATATTAAAATTATTATAATAAGTACTATTTAATAGCATATTTTATTACAATATTTCTTATAGTAAGTACATATTTATTTGTTACTACAGTATAATAATATACAAAAACATTTTCTTGTATTACATTTATTATTAAAATATCGTAGTTATTTATGCAGAAGATTTTTGGTTGAAGACAGGCTTTCTTCGAGGCTGCAAATGCCACATTCAGAATCAGCGTCTGCTTTGCAGTTAAAATTTGCCAGAACTCCAGTGATGATGGCCACGGAGACGTTGTCCACGATAAACTGAGGTTGTAGGAGGTGATTCCCGGCTTGTGAGGTCCCTATAATCAGAACGATGTCCACTATAATAACGCTATAGTTGCTGGAAATAATTCGATTTGTTTTAAGATAGTTTCAAACATAAATGAGAATTATGTGTGAAGAAAGTTTATTGTAAGAATGGACAATGAGTTTCATTTTGTAATTTTGTGTTTAAAATCTTTTCCATGGTTGATTACGAAGAAACTGTCAGCCAAATGTAAAATATAAAAACATGGTTTTGTAATCTAATTAATATTAAAAACAGATTATAAACATTTTGTTAAAACAAAATATAACAAATCGGCAATATGTCACTGTAAATCAGTCTTCTAATAATATATAAATATCTTAAAGGAAATTTAAGAAATCTTGACGACTAAAATGTATGATTTTAACAAAATATTGTCAATGTTATTCATTATTTGTTAAATGGTTTTTACAAAACTCTTAAATATAAAACATGCCACATAATTTTTCAAACAAAATCAATTTGGATAAACTTAAAAATACAAATGTTTTTGGAAAACGAAGTCTCAGTATTTATTATGCCTATGGCACACTGATAGAAGACCATCAAAGACTTCTTTGATGAAATAACAGAACATTCTAGTCTTTCATGGTTTTCTGTTCCATCAATGACAAATACAGCGAATTTCTCTGTAACAAATTGATAATAATACCAGTGAAATGTTTCTATACCGTCCATTTTTAAATTGATATTTCCCTAGTTTATTGTTGTTTTGTAAATCAAGGAAATATTTTGTGACGAAATAAGTTTAAGTGAGAACAAAAGAGCTGAAATAGTTCTTGCTTTGTATTACATTCTTTTGGCAGAACAAAATAGAAATTAAAATAATGGTAAAATTAGACGAATTCTATACTAAATACAAAAAGAACATTAAACACTAAATATAAAAAGAAAATATACTAAATAAAATTAAAATACTGGTAAAAATAGACACACATGAAAATGTTGACACAAAATGTACACTTACGCTAACGTGAAATGAGACTCAAAAGATACGAATGAAATGAGACACGTTCGTTTCATCAAAAAGCTCTTCGGTGAAAATAGAGAAGCTTCTATTTTTCGTCGATGACTGATACGTTCTGTTATTTCATCAAAGAACTCTTCAATGCTCTCTGATATTCTTCAGCCAGTGTGCAATAGGCATTAAAGTCAGGAGAGAGAAATACTTAAAACATATTTTACCTTAAAATATCTAATTATTTTATATATTAATTTGATACACTTTTCCATTCGCATCACTTTTCCTATGGCTTTGTTGATTTGTCCATTTGTGTTCCTTCGATTGTGAACAACATGTTTTACTTTTCACTATTGGATTTCCTCCTAAATGTGGACGTGACGCAGAACAACAATTGCTTGCATCCGGTGAAATTGAAGTCAGTCTTCTGATCTGCCCAAACATAACTGGAATCAAACTTTCGGTACTGATTTCTGGTTCTAGTGGCAGAAATTCTAAAATTTTTATTTCTTCTGAAGAATCAGAATGGGTTAAACATTCGATTGAATTTTGAATATTTTCAACCGGGAACACTTCTTCAAATTTTGATAATTCGTTTATAATCTTTTTATCTTCATGATTTTCTAAACAGTTTTTAAGTTGATTTAAAATTCCTGAAATTGGTTTTGATGAAACATCTTCAAGTTTATGTTCCATTGATTGATTTGATTTTCTTTTTAATGTTGAATCAGATTCTTCAATAACAATATTCATAGAATTACATTTTCTATTGTTTGGAGTATTAGAAGTATCTTCAAGTATTTCTTGTATACTTTTAGAAGTACGTAAAGATTCATTTGAAGAAACAGATTTTCTACATAATATTTCTTCTTTACTCTTTCTTCCATCTTCTTTATTAGGAACAAAATCAACTAGAACATGTCTAATTGGTCTTTGGAAAGCATCAAAATTTCTTTCACATTTTTCCAACTTCAAATCTTTGACTGTATTTTGTGAAACAAAGTCTACAAGACCATCTTGATCGCTGATTCTGTCTCTGGCGGTTTGCTTCAACAATTCTTTCAGTTCTTCAGCGATTTTTACGGGCTGTTCGAGATCCTCTAGTTTCTTTAGTAGCGTGCTAACGAAGGTGAGAAGTTCTACATCGGAGCCTTCTTCAAGCAGCGCCTGACTGAAGTTGATAGTAGTGGAAGAGGATTGAAGACGAGTTGTTAAAGATGATTCGAATGTTGAAATATGCGTGAGCAATGATGCTCGAATGGTTTCTATCTGTAAAGAAAATTTTATTATTATTCATTTGCATTTTTTACTTTAGAGTAAATAGAATTTGTTTCGATTTTTCTCGTCTCAAATATGGCCATTTTGATTCGACCGATAATCCCAGTGAAATTTCTCAATTTTTTTCTAAATTTATTTTTCATTATTTTTACTTTCCTAACCTATTATACTAATAATCATAAACATTTCGTAGAGACGAAACGAAATTCGATAAAAAATTACTTCACACTCACTTCTCCAAGCAAACGCTCCCTCTGTCGCTCCACGACCCTGCGATACTCCTCTACGTGTTGCTCCACTTGGTCGGCAACGACTTGACATCGGCGTTGCACTGCACGACGAGCAGTAGCAAGACGACGTCGCAGCGCCTGATCTCTTGCAGCGGCACCTCTAGCTCGGCCCAGCAACCGACGAAGACGTTGTCCATGTGCTGCTGCCACGGGTGGACATGGAGAACATCGATGGCTGGCATGATGGAGGGAGATACACAGTGGACAAGCAGGCTGAAGGAATAAATAAATATATCATGCGAGCGACAAAGATTAATTGCAAGCGTTTTATAAAAAGATACATTACATTTTGTTGGCGGACAATTTATAGTAATTCCTACCTGTTCGCACGTGGTGCAATAGACCCTGAGCTCATGTTCCGGATGTACATGACACATAAGATGTCGATGAATACGCATAAGTCCTCGTCGTCGCACTTCATGCAACCGAAGCAACTCATGAGCAGCAGTACGTGGCTGTCGTCTATGCACAGCCGAGCACACCGCACACACATTCACCAAGCACTGAGAACACCTTTCTATAGCCTACAACAAACAACAACAACAATGAAGAATGCAGCTGAAGATGTAAACGATTCAAGTGTACGTACAACAACATCGCCAGTGCAGAAGTCGCACAGTAGACGAGTGTTCTCGTCGTTGAGCGTAGCGAGGACAAGACGATGTTGAACCACATAGTCTGGAGGTAATGCCAAGACTCCATGCCGGCTCAGAGGTGTGCGAATAGAGCACACGGGGCATATGATTTGATTCATGTCGATATCGATGTTGGGTTCTTGCCCTGAACATAAAATAGAGAAAATAAGAAATAAGTGGAAATGTGTTGCATGGTAACAACTGATGAAAATAATTAAAAAGAGAAAATCGCAGCGATAAAAGTACAGATATTTTGTTTAATGTCAAGTTCAAGTTGTTTTAAAACAAAGCAACTTAGTTTGAATGAAGAAAATACAGTTTATGCTCCTTATTCCAGTGTACACGGTGGCTCAGTGGTATCGAGTCGGCCTGTAGATCTTCAAAATCTTAGTTCGATCCCCACAGCCGACAAACAATTTTCATCAAATTAAATCTACCCCTGTGACTCTCCCTCCACTAACATCTTTGAGGGCCGTGATTTAACTGCACTTCACGCGAAGAAATATATCTGCTACGGCAGAGTGCCACACCCAGTAATGGGGAAAAGGCGTGATGATATATTTATTTATTTTATTTTTTTATCCAAACTCATTGTAACGCAATGTAGTAGTTCTTTATCACATTTATATTCGCTACTTTCAAGCTAATGATGCAATTAATTTTTTCTACCATCATTAATTATACATTTTTTATATGTTTATTATTTGATGAGTCATGGGTTGTGGCCAATCATATCAAGATTGATAAGACAGCACAACAACAATAATGTATAATAAATTGTTATTAACAAACATATTAACAACATAATTACATGAAATTAAATTACAAAAAAAAAAATTGGGATAATAATTATTATTTTATTAAAGATTGTTTCAAGGGGTAGGTACCCAGGTCATTCAATAATACAATTGTAAATTTAGCCAGACGTTTTGCATTCAAAAGAGATGCATCTTCGGTGATCAAAAACAATAACATACAAAATATCAAGTCAATCGTTAAATAGAAAACAGTAACTACAGCCACGTAGTCAATAACTTAAAATAATAGTAGTTTATGTAACAAGTACATAATTTGGGTCTTTATTGGACGAGCCGAATTTTATGGCAGAGCGAGCGCTGCGAGCGAGGCTAATAAATAAGGCGAGTCTATAAAGTCCGATTATGTACGAGTTGCATACAACGTTTTATGTTCGACTGCATGAAGAATATTTTCTCTGAAAATATAATTATGTCAATACATATATTTAAAACATTTAATTGCATCTCAAAGTGTGCTTCGTTGTTATGCATTTGTTGCTTTATTTATCAAATTGTCAAAGTGAAAAAAGTGTTGAGATGGATGAAGACATTGAAGACGTTCCAAAAGAAATAAAAGATCTTGCATGTAATGCAAGATAATATCTAACAATTGTATGAAGACACATATAATACATACAGAAAATGGTGTTTAAATATTTCTTTTGAATTTTGTTTTAATGTGACATTGACAGCAGTCCAATTTTGCATTTTTATCGTACTAGTCCAATAAAGTACCCGATTATGGACAGTAAACAGTGTCATAAAACAAGGTAATATGATGCAGTCGAACATAAAATGTTTTATTTTTGATCGCTGAAGATGCATGTCTTTTGAATGCTAAACGTCAGATTAAATTAACAATGAAGATTATTTTCTTACATTATTGAATCATCTGGATGTCTATTCTTTGAAACAAACTTTAATTACATTAATTAGGTCAAGTTATTAATTATCAGAAATTATTATTTTCATCAAATTTATCTAGACCGTAATTTTCAGTTGACTAGTTGTAGAAAAAGAATAGTATTGAACTTGCATGTAATAGCTATTACTCATTCTTATCCACTTACAAACATTTCCTTATGAAAGTTTTATTCAACAGGTGAATTTAAAGATAAACTAAATATAAAAACAATAATTAATGTCTCTCTTACCTGCATCATCTCGTGGTAACCAGACTTCCCCATGCTCCCTGTTCTTGTCTACGATCTCCTGCAGGCAACGGGAACAGAACGAATGCAAACATTCCAACACTCGGGGTTCCAAAAGCACGTGGTTACATATAGCACACGTGGCTGATAATAGAGCCTTTTCGGACCGAGTCTTCAGACTCTGTAATATGCAGCTTCTCGTACGAAGAGCACGCTCTGTAAAAATCAAAATTATATGATCAAATATGGGGTATGTGGCTCAGTGGTACCGAGTCAACCTGTGGATCTTGAGAACCCTGGTTCGATCCCCACAGCTGACAAACAATTTTCACCAATTTAAATCTACCACTGTGGCTCCCCCTCCACTAATATCTTTGGAGGCCGTGATTTGACGGCTGGTAACCGCACTTCACGCGAACTAATATATCACTTACCGATATCTGCTTAGGCAGAGTGCCACATCCAGTAATGGGTAAAAGGCGTGATGATATATTTATTTGATTTAAATTGCATACTGTACAACCCTCATTATCTAACATCTGCAATTGCAGAACTGGCACAAGTTTATGTTTAAATGCACATTTTACCTCATTTTTTGGGACATAATAAAATGTTTAGACTTACTTTCAGCTTGGTTTGCATTAGAAGTAGCATGAGTGCCCTGTCCAGTTTCTGGCTGACTTCTAGAATGCGCGTGCCTCGTTCGAACACTTGATCCTTCAGGAGCGGTCTGCTGATCTGGTAACTTTCTGTTCTCAAAGTTGCCAGAACTGGGATCGGAGTGTGTGTGTGCGTGTGATGTTCTACGACGGGAAAAGCTGCCGAAAATGTATGGTACTGGTTCCACTTCCATTTTGTAACTAAAAGTAAAAAAATGATAATGTGAAAACATACCGGAAAAGTCCGAAATATTGATTCCGCTAAAAAAAAACAGGACAACGTTCTGATGAGAAATGTAAGTAAATATTGTCGAAATTTTCAGAATTAGATTACCATACATACAATTTTAAAAAATAAAAATAATATTCGCGCGTTTAGCATATTAACGCTAATTAATATTAGTTAATCAGTAATCGGCGATAGTTAATTAATTAAAATTTACAATTACATATTTTCGATATCGAAATTAATTAACGATTGTTTAGATATTGACGAGTTAGAAATTGTAATTATTTTAATAATTCATATGCTGTGAATAATATAATTTACCTTGGTTTTTTATGCTACTTTTACGCATTTTGTTGTTGTATCAACGAAGTTGACATTATAAAAATAAATATTTCATTTTATGATGACAGTTTTATAATAGAATTAACTATTTTGAAATCATTTTACAATAATAGCTTTATACGAGTACAAAATATATAAAAGTAAATTAAAAATGACAGGATACATAATTTTGCTACAGAATACTAAAATGGTAACGATATTTTAAGTTACCATGTGATTAATACATTTTTATTTGTACAATTGGTCAATAATAACAATAGAAGAAATATCGTAGCTATATTTGTCTTCCATTTTACTTCTATGTCTAAAAAATAATTATATTAATAAATAAATTTACTTCCGGTTTCGGTTTATTTATTTTACATAATTATTTAATAACCGGGCTGCCCCAATAGTTGCGCTACTGAACCTAAACTAAAATATCCTTGACTTAAAATAAGAAACTAAATATAACTGACCTTAAATCACAAATATCTTACATATCACTGCTGCAATTTCCTTCTTTTCAAAAACGTGCGTTTTTATTGACAAAATACAAATTCAAAACATCACTAAATTTCAACAATATTAACAAATTATTTAAAACACTTTATTGTCTCTCCTGTTACGCGTTTAATTATTAAACTACACATTTAAAATTAATAAAACTTTATAATTATTTACAATTTAAAAATATATTCAACAATGATATATTATAATTGTTGTAATCAACAAAACAGAATATTTTATTGTACTTGAAAAACAATTTAAACTATTTTAGTATTTTCTTTTGTCTAGTAACTGTCTTCTCGGTTGTCTAGTACTGTCTAAGTCCTAACATCAACTGGCTCTGAAGTCTCTGACAGATCTAATGGTGGTTAGACTGTGAGCAGCCGGTTTGGCGCGCTAAATTTGGCGACGTTCACACGTGTTTCAAATATGCGTGAACCTATTGCGTGTGTGCACATATTTATTTTGAATTTGTGTTGTGTAAAAAACGACCTGTTTTTATTACGAGTTAATTATGTTTTTGTATAAGGAAACAAATTAATTTCATGTTTAATTTGTTTAATTATAAAGGACGGATCAATTTATTTTTCTATATAAATCTTTGTTGAAAAACATTAACAACAATATTTTAATTGGAGTGAACACATTTTTATTGAAAATGTTATAAAAAGCTAACAGATTATACGCTCATCAAATTTATCAAAAAAACAAAATTCATGTTTCTTTTATACAAGCTCATTTATTCCTCATACTCGAAATCTTTCATTACTCAACAAACCTTCAATCACATCCATTCATTCGCTCCTATACACCTGTGTCATTAACCTTTCATTTACGCTCATTCCTCTAACTACCCAAATTTCAAAAGAGTTTTAGCTAATCCTGAATTGTATATAATTTAAATTATAAATAAATAAAAATAAATATATCATCACGCCTTTTACCCATTACTGGGTGTGGCACTCTGCCTAAGCAGATCTCGGTAAGTGATATATTTTATCGCGTGAAATGCGGTTACCAGCCGTCAAATCACGGCCCTCAAAGATATTAGTGGAGAGGGAGCCACAGGGGTAAATTTAAATTGGTGAAAATTGTTTGTCGGCTGTGGGGATCGAACCAGGGTTCTCAAGATCCACAGGCCGACTCGATACCACTGAGCCATTTAAATTATGCTAAATCATATTCTCAAAAAAGTTTAAACAAACTCTAATATAATCTTTTTCTACGATTGCTATGAAAAGTTGACAATCACGCTCTCATTTATCATCGTAAAGTTGACGTTTTCTGTGGAACAATCGAAAAATATCTTTGTCGCGTGTTGCCATTGAAGACGCGCGACAAAGATGTTAAATGCGCGCATTTCCAATTACTACGCACGAAAATAGCTATTTATGAAACTAGTAAGGAAATGAAGGTTATTACCTTATGTAAATACATAAGTAAGGTAATAACCGAGTTTTCTTATGTGTTGCATACAATATTTTTTCTACTTCCGTTCTAATAAATACGAAAGAGCGTTTTTGAAATTATGAAATTTTGACATATTAATGACAGTTATAAATTTAAAAAATAAAAGTATAACATATCAGAATTCGTCTACCAAGATATCTTAATTTTTAGTGTTGCTATGTTACCTCATTATTTCACTAGTTAAATAATGCAGTTCATTACCTAACTCAAATAAGTGAAATAAAACGTTTATTTCCTAACGGAAGTAGAAAAAGATATTAAATGCACGCTTATGCCAATAGTTATCAGGGATACAAACAAAACAGACACTTGTCATATTGACAGTTGACAGAACGAATTTATTTTCAGTACGTATATGTTTTTTAATAATTTAAGACGCAATCGTAGAAAAAATATGTGTGTATCACGAGCGTAAAGTGACTTTGTTTCTCTTGCACTATTGCCGTGCTCGAGTAACAAAGAATCACCACATATATATATATATATATATTCATATGAAGAAAACTATACTTTCCACTATTTTTACTTGAAGTATTTTGCTCTAAAGATATTTACTGTGAAAAATTTTCAATGATCAAGATATTTTGCAAATTTTGTGTCAGTATACCTTGAACATGAATTCTGGAATCTATTGCAATTTTTTTCTATACTGATTTGCATAAAATGACGCAATGAAAACAGTTATAATTCTTATAATCGATTATCGTCAAACAAGTTTTTTGTTTCATTTTTTTTGTTCACAGTCTAACAGTTATCTTTTATTTCTAATAATTATTTAAATATTTACATGTATTAGGAATGTTGGTTGACAGAAGGCTTGTTCCAAAGAAAAAAAATATTTATGGTATTCTTAGAAAACTTAACTAAAAAATTTGAACTCATAAATTAATTATATATTGGATCATGTACCTGTTTGGAATAATTAAAAATTATTTCAAAATGTCGATCAACTTTTTGTACCAACTACATATCAACTTTTTTTATATAATTGTTTTCATAATATGTCTCTACTTGTTAACTTTGTAATTCTGTTGTAAATTATGGGTATAATTTAATTACATGCTAATAACAATTTGAATAATTTTAAAATGTGCATATTTTACATTTTAATATATGTTAATCTATATGTACAATAAATATTAAAATAATTACCAAGAACAATAAGTGATGTTTTATGGCTGAATCAGACTATTAAATTCACTTATCTTTCATGGTACATATAATTTTATTTTTGTCAAATGTGATAATAATTGTATTGTTACTAAAACAATAAGGTAAAATTTTTCTTTATCATCCATGAGTGGGAAATGATTCATTACATCCTTGTTATTAAAGATGTAATGAAGTACTTGCTGTACTGGTGGTAGAAAAAGAATTCTTTTTAGTAAGTGATATAATAGTTATTTGTGTATTAAGAGCGTAAAGTGATTCTTTGTTACTCGAGCACGGTAATTGCAGCGCGAGCCGAAGGTGAGAGCTGCAATAGTGCAAGAGGAACAAAGACACTTTACGCTCGTGATACACACATCATTTTTTCTACGATTGCATCTAAAAATTATTTAAAAACGTATACGTATTGAAAATAAATTCATTCTGTTAACTGTCAATATGACAAGTTTCTGTTTTGTTTGTATCCCTGGTAACTATTGAATATCTTTTTCGCGCGTTGCCACCGGAAACGCGCGCATTTAACGTCTTTTTCGCGCGTTGCGCAAAAAAGATATTTTTCGATTGTTCCACAGAAAACGTCAACTTTGCGATGAAAAATGAGAGCGTAATTGTCAACTTTTCATAGCAATCGTAGAAAAAATAATATTCAATGTTATCTCTAAGATAAAAATGAGTAATTTCTTGTCGCGATTTTTCAACAAACATAAAGTGTATTTATAATAAAACGAATCGTTCATCACGTTTAAATGAAATGCACATGTAACAGATTTATTTTTTTGTACACAAGTTACAAAAACAGTTGATACTCGTCATATTTCTGCAAATGTTTGACGTGAGCTTTAAAGCTTTAAACATGCTAATCAGTAGTTCTCAAACTTAGATTTTTGACCATAATTTAATCAAAACAAATTTAACAGAAAATAAAATTGTCTACCCTCAATCAACAGACGAAAGTGGTATATTTCTTCCCTTGGGAAGAAACTAAAGCCTTATTCTTGAAAAATGGAAAGCAATTTAAAATGAAAATAATAAATTTGATATAATTTATAAATTTTTTATTTCTCTCCCTTCACTAACGTCTTGATTGGACGGTTGATAACCGCACTTCATGCGAAGAAATATATCACTTACCGAGATCTACTACGGTCAGTACCACACCCAGTAATGGGTAAAAGATGTGATGATATATTTATTTATTTTTTATTTAGTTTATGATAATTATACTTCCTGATAAGGAAATAAAAACATTATATGTATACTAGAAATTGACATTTTAGAAAATTTTGATCTCCAAAACAATAAATGCTACGGCGATGAAATAAAGAGCAAATTAAAATTATTATAATTTCTACAAAATAGTTATTTATACAGCGAAATTAGCAGTTTTAAAAATCAAAAAAGTCAAAATTTGTTAAAAAGTTTTGAAAAATGAACCAGCAAATAAATAGTTTGAAGATGAATAGTGTCGTTTGTGTTTGACAAGCTCTGATTGAAGAAAGAAGTGGCAACTAAAAATAAATCCTAGCACCGGAAATGAATGTATAACATCGCCATGTGTATTACTGTCAAGATAAACGGTGTTAAACAGATGTTTGAAAAAAATCACGAGCAATCATCTGTTAGAAAATACGAGTAAATAAACGTAAGGTAACTTACACGTGTTGTGTTTTTAGCAAAACTCCTTTGAACGTTAAGTGATGACGTTATGATATGTCGGTGTGTCTTTATGCGAATTAAAACATGAAAATAAAACTGAATTGGTTATGAATTATGTCTTTGTAATTGAATGAATGTATCAGAGAACGAAGTTCAAGAATTTGTTGTCAGCACATTGTTTCACTGACGCATGTTTATTTGCAAATGTAGCTAAATATTTTGTAATCGTAATTTCATTGATAATTTGAGCCCGAGTTCTCAAAAGTCTAATGTCAGAACAACTCAACACTTTATTAGATTTTATTTTAATACTAGTTTTCAAAAATAGCCATTTGTGCATTAAAAGAAAAATCACACATATTTTTTTGAGGAATCAGTCAAAAAATTTAGCATTAATGTCCACGATCTTCATATGGTATAATACTACTTTATTGAACAGTAAAACAATTTTATCCGCTGCTGCTATTGATAACATCCGCAAAAACTATTAAAATACTAAACATTTATTAGAAATAAATGTTAAATAAAGTTATTATTGTCTTGATTTAAGAATCATATTTATAGATACGATTTTTAAATTAAAAAAAGTTATTAGTACGAAATAAATAGATACATATACCATCATGCCATTTATCCATTACTGGGTGTGGCACTCCGCCGTAGCAGATCTCGGTAAGTTTATGCGTTGAAGAAAATTGAGATATTTCTTCTCCAAGATGTCGTTTCATTTCCTAAGAAGAAGGCAAGATATATATACACTTTCTTCACGCAGTATTATATTTTTTTCACTACCCTATTAGAAAGTAAAATTTTATTTTGATTATCAACTTTTTTTTGTATTTTTAAAAATGGATGAAATTTCAACAATCACTCTGTATATTACGTTGAATTTAGTACTATTTTCTACCTAAAAATTAATTTCTAAAAATAACAAATACAATGATTACCTTTTACTAATTACTAGGTACTCTGTCGTAACAGATTTCAGTAAGTGATATATTTATGCGCGAAAAATGCAGTTACCAGCCATCAAATCACGGCCCTCAAAGGTGTTAGTGAAGAAGGAATCAGAAAGGTAATTTTAATGTGATGAAAATTGTTTGTCAGTTGTGAAAATCGAACCCAAATTCACAAATCCACAGTCCGATTCGATACCACTGAGCAACTTATCCCATAAATATATTTAAGAAACTGTAATAAACTTACCATCACATTTCCTAGAATCAGAACTTTGCTTTTATGCGTCTCTTCCAGAACTATACTTCTTCAAGTAGACACCTGGAGTCTCGAAACCTGTACAACCTAAAAACTAATTCAAATTATTTTATTTAATACCATTAATAACAAGCAGAATCATATTTATTTTAATAGCGTTTCTATACATTTTACTGAAATATTGAAACAATATAAATATAGTCGGGCGAATACCGACTGCGAATGCAAAATAGTAAAACCCATTCAGGTTGCGTCAAGATATAAATAAACGTTTAGACAAAACATAAAGAGCGCATTTGAAGTAACACAGTATGAAGGAAATTACGTATGACTTTCAAGACATTAACTGCTTAAAAGGTTGTAAATTTAGATGACATCTTACTAGTTAAGGTGGGTAATTTTAGACAGAGTTAAATGTTAACGAACTTACAATGAATGCTTTCCGCGGATTACGTGCATTTCTAATAGCTTTGTTCATGAATTGGAATTTGTTTGACGTATTGTCGTCGTATGACTGCGGTTGAAATTTACAAGGAATTTTAAGATTTTTGTTACGCTGTACAACAGGAATTTAATTCCAATTATTGATCAAGGAACCTACAATTTAGAGTGGAATTAGAACCTCTCGTGAAAATATATTTTTTTGTTTTACAATAAATTATATTAATGGTGCTATTCTGTAATTTTCTATAACGCTACAGTTCTGTAAATTTGAACAAAAGCGCATAGATTTTTATTGACAAATACATTTAATGCCATTTGACAATCAAATATGATGTGCTTTTGTTCAAATTTACAGATCTGTAGCGTTATAGAAAATTACAGAATAGCACCATTAATTGTGTTTTTTTTTAGAAAAGTTGGTATTTAAGGTTTTGTACTTTCCTGAGGTTATACCTCAAAAACTAAACGAAATATGAAGATGCGCTCAACGGCGCAAAGTTTCAGCATTTTTTTTTATATCAGCCAAAATATTCCAAACAAAAGTTTTATAACAACATCTCAAAAACTAACAGCACTTGGGGATTTTACCATTGCATTCAGCAGGCCAAAATATATAAGTATATAAATTTTTGTTAAGATATTCGTATAATTAAAAGTTTCAGAGAAAGCCAAGTATTCTGTTCATGTATGAAAAAATAAATGAAGCATTTAGTAAGTTTTAAAAATAAGTATTTTATTAACATTGTAAAAGCTTACACATTTATATTACATCACGGTTACAAATTTATCACTCCAATTTTAATAACACAAATTGTCGTCAGTACAACTAGCGCCACATGGCGAATATTGGACACACAAATAGTACTTTATACATAGATACAAATAATCAGTTCTCTTCTTGTTAATATTTACCAATTTGAACTTTTCAATGCTACAATCGAGATTTGATTCAGTCTAATAGCATTCAAGCAGTTCGGTGCGTATGCTTATTTCACTTTGGCCTGATCTTTTCGTACATGTAACTCTGGAACTTTTCGCCAACGGCGCCGAGAGTTCGTTTCTTTATAAAATGGAAGTGCTGCACAGCGAACTCATAGAGTTCGTTCTCTAGCTGCCAAACTAGCGATTTTTGGATCTTGACTACAGTTGTCGAACTTGGCGTGTTTTTCTGCACTGTCTTTCGCAAATGTGATTTGTTCGACCTAGTACAGAAATAATATTTAACTGAACTCCATTTTATGTAAATCTACTTTTACACCTGGGAACTTCTACCGAGATTTGAGTATTAATTCATATTTATTTATTCATTTGTATGAGATATCGGGTGATTAAAAACAATGGTATCAAATCATGATATGAAATTAATTAGGTAATAATTTATAAAAAATTACAACAAAAAATATCATTGATTGTTCAATTTAGAAGAACATTAAATACAATTTTAATGTTTACTAATTTTTATTCATAACTGTAACCTATCAATCCAGTGGCACGAAAAATGTTTGCTTCAAGTAATGTGCAATTATATTTGCGAATTTTGGAAAAAATATTTTTGCATTGTATTCATTATATCAAATAAATAGACCGTTAAATTTTTTTACAATAGTTTTGAAACATCCTGTATAACAGAAAAATAACAAAGTAAATTATTCTTTCCATAGAACAGCAAAATGATGATAATTTATAAAATAATCATGAAACAGAAATAGTTGAGATTAACATATCGATCGATTACAAATAATGACCCAATTATAGAATAAGGTGATTTTTTTTTACAAATTGCGATACAAGTTCCTTGGAGTGAAAGAAGGTTTTTATCTACACCAACCTAAGGTAATGTTCGCTGGCGCCACGGAAAAGCCGAGGCAACGTGGTTTCGAGAATAGCGATAAAGTCATCTATATTCTCGGTGATACCGACCAGCAGATAGTTATTGAGAAGATTCTGTTTAGCGCGTTCTAGAGCCCAGCGAGAACCAGGTTTCCAACATTCTGCTGCGTGGCCGCAGAAGAATGGGATCTGCAACCACATGTTGCTAGGTTCGCAATCCGGCTGGTTTTGCTCCACGCATTCGTCAAATGTCTACCGAGAAAATGTTTTGTCTTAAATTTTTATTAGGTAAAAATTATTTCATAAAATAAATGACCAAAATCTGCGTTTCTAATTAACACCCTGTATGATATTTAGATACATTCAAATGTTTGTTTTTCTTTTTTAAGATGAAGGAGAAATGACGTCTCAAGTTAGTTATGCTTCAGTTAGTATTTTTAAATACACATTTCTCAGTTTGTAGGAAAGTTTAATCGAATTTGTAAATATATGGACTGAGTAACCATATATATAAATTTATAATTTTCTAAATGATGACGTGTAATCTGAATCGCTGGATACCCTATATCAATCTTGGCTCAGTTCATATGAAAACAAATAAATTTTTAAAACCTTTTTAACTTGTCTACATATTAACAAATATACATTTAAAGATATGAACTGAAACAATGGTCTATGAACATACTATATCTAGTAAAAACAAATGAATATCGTACCATTTTGTCTCCATGTTTCCTTCGAATTAAGGAAGGTCTAAAATTGTCCCCATATCTTAAAAAGTAGTAATAGGACACAAGTCTATCGAGTGGTTTACGAACAATGTTAATAAACAATGGTTTTTGAACGCTACCTAGTCTGAAATATAAGGACAATTTTTTAAAACTATCGATGACAGAAATACCATTTGTGATACCTTGTAAAATCCAAGAAAGCCATGTGTCCATGATATAACGCAGGTTTCATCTCATTCCAATTTGAAATATTTTGTACAAATTTATACTGATTGGACAATGAAAGTACATGCATATTAGCAGTAATGTTGATATGTAAAACATGGAATTTATTTTTTTTACAAAGATCGTATGCCACCCCAACAAATGAGGTAGAACCAGTTTTAGGCACACGATTATAAATTACAACTAAATTATCTTCTGGATCGAGTTGTTTGTCATTTGTTTTTGACAGTACCTGCCCTGAATTTATTAAAGCTTCTGTAAACAATAACAGCATTAGATATAATTTTCTTTTTCTTTTGATGAATATAATACCCAGTTTTTCATTTTTATCCTTTAGATCTATGATCTGGATTTCAAATATTGTAAAGAGTGTTACAAAAATTATTAAAATAGTTAAGATATGACTTAACCTAAAATTGTTCATGATTTTGGCGATTTCAAGATCTATGTGAAAACAGCAATACTTTTTCCTAGCAATACACTAACGTACCTTAGTTATAGTCCTACCGTTCAAACGTATTGCTGACTGTCAGTGACAGTTCCACAGCAATAACATTAGCCAGCAATAGTTTCATTATTTCCTTAACTATTAAACTTCATCACGGGAAATTTAGTATATTTATAAACAATAATGTTTACTACAATAAACAAATAACTGAAAATTGATACATTGTTCCAAATAGAAGCATAAGGAGTTTATACCTAGCAATAGATTTAAAGGAGCACTACAAAAACACAGCGAAGTGACGTCATCAATACGCATAACATTTGTGATTTAATTTATTTCACCCCTTTGAATTGAATGTACGCATACTTATTTCTGAATTTAAATATTTTAATTACTGATGAAATTCATAAACACTAAATAAAAAACACAATTTTTGAATTAATGTTATTAAATATATTTAATTTTCAATAAATAATTATTTTTATACATAAAATACACTCCAAGACATTTTGATGTGCACTGGTTTGCTCTTTGTAATTACGTGGTGCGCATACACTACCTGCCCCTAGTTTAAATGTATTGGCCGTGGCAGCTAGATTTGCTGGTAGATAATTAGTGTTTTTGAGTGAAAATCAATGAATATAAATAAAACCTAGTGTCTTCCGTAAGTATAAACTTTAATCGGACGATTTTGATAGAAATTCCACGTGGACATATAGTTTTTGATACTTAAAAATGAATGAATAATATGTTACATGAATGGCTTGTTACCGAACACAAAGAAATATTACATTTTAACAATTAAATTTGAGATAAACGGCTTTAGCATCATATTTGAACGTTTTAAAAATAAAATTCTTTCACATCACTATCATATTTTTGTATATGTTTAGATTTTAACAGTTACAAATAGTATTTCTATTTCGAAAAACGTGATATATATTATTATTTACATACATAAATAATATTTTTTATACATGAAAATGAGTAAAAGTATTATTTTTTAATGTATTTTGTTCGTTTTGTATCGATTTTTAAAAGAATTTAGTTTGTTCAAACGATAAATTTGCCGAAATGAACGTGTTCGTTGCATAAGTGTAGTCAGTATGACGCTTGGTATCGTTGAATGTAGCTGGATAAAATATTTGTATTTTATAACAAAATAACGGGTAAAAAATTCATTTGATTAATATTCTAACATTTTCGATAGATATTTGATTTTAAATGTAGTGTAAAAATGTACTTTGTAATATATCATAATAATTCATTTTATTAGTTGGTTTTACTAATTGTTAATTATTATTCTAAACAATATTCTATTCATTTAATTCAATTATTGTTTAAATTACTCATTATCATTTACATATATAAATTTAGTTTTCTATGCATTTAAATTGTACAAGTATTAATTTTGTTGTCTGTTCCGATGCTAATTAAACAAGTCTGGGCATGCAAGTCCACCTACTCTCAACAAGCAAAGCCATTTATTCGAGTTGTCAGCGTTTACCAATACAGTCGTAATAATTTGTACTCGTAATGCAGCCATTTTGTAGTCAGTGACCAAGTTAAAATTCAAGTGAACAGTCGTGCGTGGTTTAAATCTCGAGTGAAACAGTTTTCGTGTGTAGTGTTGTGCCCAGAGAAGGTTCCGGATTGCAGTTGGCAGTTGCTGAGACCATGCTAAAGCCTTCTGAATGGTAGGTTCATTTTTTTAAACATTTTAAAACTATTCTGTTGATTGTTTTCTCTATTATCATTATTCTCGTTTATTTTTATGTGTACTAATATATTTTTTCAATTGTTGCAGGTTCCGGAGAACTTACAGGAGGCTAGGTGAGTAACAACATACATGTGCTTTCTTGTCTATCTCTTTTGCAGTAGTACTGTAGGAGTAATTCTATTTACTCATTATTATATATTTCATACTTCTTAAATGTGATTCTTAACCTGTGTTAATATTTGCTATTTATTCAAAAATATTTATACAAATGACTAATTTAAATAAATGTTTAGATTGACCCTAATTAACTCTTAACTGAAAATATTTATCAGCTATTCAATAATGTTTTTTTGGGACTTTTAAATAAATAAATACAGGATAAAATCACATTTATACATATATTTTCTTTATTTCCGAAGCACATGTCGCATCCACATGTAGTTTAGTTGGGCCGCGCGTCGAGCATCGAATGTCCGCAATTAAAACCGAAGTATTACATAATACCGGCCGTACTCGTAACTTTGTTATATACATGAATAATTTATTTATAGTAAAATTTTAATGAACCTTCGTTCGTTTATATTATAAAATTAAATAAATTGAAAACGTTTAAAGTTCGCGACAGATCAATTGTTTTAAGATTATATTTGCTTAAAGAATTTTTAAACAAGTAAAATCAGTCTCAATTACTTTCAATAACAAAACAAGAGACTTAAGAGCAAGCTTGTATGGATACAGAATGTCTGTGGTGTTTCTGTGGTTCGCTAGCACCTTCTGCAGGCTTATGGGGTCTTCAAACTATTATCAAGAGCCTGTATCAGTAAAGAAAAAAACATACAGTATACTTGCAAATTATTGAATATTTTTTATAGTTTAGTTTGAGAAACACTTCAATATTTAATTTTAAAACACTCACTTTTATGTTGTTGATGAATGAAGTAAACTTCGCGAATTATGTTCGGATTCGGGTCGGTTTGCGTGATTTTAAATAAATTTAGGCTAGTCTGGTTTTCACATGGAGTGTTTTGAATTCTTAGGCGATTAAATTATATATACAGACCCAGAAAATTTTCTAAAATACATATAAGAATGAATTATTTATAAAGTAAGATTGCATATATTCCAGAAAAATTGCTATTGTTTTTTTAAATAATTCATACAGTGTTTGAATACTTTTTAAAGTAAATTTTAGATTTAGTTTTGGTAAAAAAAGTAAAGTCTTTTAAATAGTACATAAAGGCCTTGATTAATCATTAAAGTACTTGTAAGATGTATATTTTCTAGAAAAATTGGTAATGCCTGTTAAATAATTCATACAGTTTTTCAATATTTTTTAATCTGTAAGATTGTGATTATTAAAAAAAAATCATAAAGGCTTTAATTAAACTTTAAAGTACTTTTAATTTTTTTTTGTAAGAATTAAATTAGTTAACACTTATAAATTGAGGCTTTAGGTTCAAATCCTGGTATCCTCATAGTTTTTATGTCGTTTAAAGATTCTTATAATGAAAGGTCTGCAATAATAATTTAATTCTATAATTACGCCTACATTACATTTAGATATTGCGGCACTTGCCGGGGTAGATTGCGAGGGGTATTTGATTTATTGATTTATTTGGAAATGAACGTTTTCTGACCAGTTGTCAGCCAATTTTTATTTTTTCTAAAAGTAATTAAATATAAATACAATAGTAATTGAACCCTTTATTTTTTATTAATTTATTTATAATATTAATGTAGTTTATTGACAAGTGTCTCACCCAAATTCTTATCTGAACCCTTCTGCCTCTGAGGATGGCTCTGGCCTCTGGCGTGGTTTACACGTTGAGTAACCTTTGTCAACCCCTCCTTGGCCTTTTACTAGGTCCGCTTCTGAGGATGGCTTTGGCCTCTGGCGTGGTTTACACGTTGAGTAACCTTTATCAACCCCTCTTTGGCCTTTAACTTTCTCATCTTTTGCAACCTACTCAAAAGATACCCCGGAAGATGCATTAGATTTTCACCATGTAAAATCAGACTAGAATTTTGACTTTGATACAC
The DNA here is from genome assembly GCA_947425015.1 of Pterostichus niger. Classification (NCBI taxonomy): domain Eukaryota; kingdom Metazoa; phylum Arthropoda; class Insecta; order Coleoptera; family Carabidae; genus Pterostichus; species Pterostichus niger. The sequence continues at coordinate 37,385,477 of OX380339.1, forward strand.
AACCATAAATTCTTTTTCAGGTGAACAACGCACAATACACATATTTCGCGTAACGTTTTAGCTTTTGTTCGCTCGTCGCCGCGTTTCTCCGTCGTTGGGGGGCCGCCTAACGTGCGGCCTATTACAACATATTTTTGTATATTTGTATTATTTATGTATGTTTCGGGTGTAACCCGTCCTAGTAGGCGGAGCCCCCACTGTATACACTAACCTTTTTCCTAAAAGAATTTTCAGGTACATTTTACAACAATAAATCGCGTTATTAGTTAGACAAATTATAGGCAGGAAGATTTAATAATTTTTCATAGCATTCTAGTGACTTTTTCATATTCTTTGGTTCGAGCGCAAAATATTTCAGGATTGTATCTTTTCAGATATCTATTTTTTTTCAGTATATATATTGAGAAACACTTCGGTATTTATTTTTTTTAATGGAAAAGGCAATATCTCAAGATATGAAAATGCGATCAACGGCATTAAATTCCCCGGGTCCGAATTGACTTATAAGTAAATGTTCATGCAATTTTATTTTTTTAATTATTTCCTAAAGGTTTTTGAGATATACGAGGGCAGTTCCAAAATTTTCCGGCCTGACTATGAAAGAAATTGCGTAGACTCACAAGTTAATTTTATTTTTCAATATAATTACCCCTGACATCAATACACTTATTACAACGTTTCAGCATCAATTCAATACTTCTAAAAAAAAGTTAACGCGACAACGAGAATAATTATATAAATTAGAGATGGGCGAATATTATCCTAGAATAGTCGAATGCCGAGAATATTGACATTATTCGATATTCGAGATTTTCGAATATTAACGTCAGTATAGCGAACATTCGAATACCTCGAATATCGCGTCCTATGATGACCTCAATTTTTGACTATATTTTCCTTTATCATTTGTACATAAACTTAAAGCTATTACAATACTTTGAAGTTATTAATAACAAAGATATTTTGTTTCAAAACCATGAAGACGTACCATATTTCAAATTTGTTTTTCGCCAACATCAGCCCGTACGTCTCACCTTAAATTTGAAGTTTTCATCTTTTTCTTTTTTGTTTGTACTTTTTGTTTTAATTTTATTTTATCTTAACAATTTCATTCAAATAATAAAAAGGACATAATTAAATAATTATTAATAATAAATATATTAACTTTTAGGAGTATTCGAATATTCGAGTACATCGAATATTCGAGATCTGATTAATATTCGTATTCGATATTCGAATTCGAGAAATTTGATATTCGCCCATCTCTAGTATTTATAAATTATCTATAAGTATAGGCAGGAAGATTTAATAATTTTTCCCACATATTCCTTTTTCTAATTTACAAACTTTACCTTTATTATTGCCAGTTATTCCTTCAGGAATTTCCATATATACCTCTTCTTTTAACACCCCATTGCCGTAGTGAAGTCATATTGGTTCAGTTCCAAATCTTCTTCTACAGCTAGAGCTAGTAGAATTCAAAGTGTATTGAGTCTTATTACTGAAGAAAATACATCATTATAATCTATACCTAGCTACCCGTATGCAGAACTATCCTAAGTCCAATTTCTGTATGTTTTGAGCCTATGTGCAGATAAGATAGCTAAGATACAATATTTTTTAATGCATAAATATCCTTTATGCTAAATGTGATATAAAATATAAATTTTTGCGTCATTTTAAACAATCCTAAATACATGTTGAACATGCTGTATTAGTAAATACTAGCCTATCTCACTTGTATAGTTAGTTAGGATAATTTTGCACAAAATGTGTACGAAGTTAACATGACAGATTGGGACTTACAATAGTATAACATAACCTATAAATAATGAATACGAAGTGATCCGTCGTATTTAACATTTTCAATTTTATAATAAAAAAATAACATTATTTTTTTATTGTAAAATTTAAATAACAACAAAGACAAAATTAATTGTCATTCATGCTCTTGGTGAAACTAGGTATAATAAATAATATTAAATAAAACTCTAGGCAAAGTCTCACAAAAATCAGCCTCTGAGTCACCTTATGAGGGCATCGTCAGAGGCCGGCCAGCACAGTTAGTAACCATGGACATGGTTACTAACTGTGCTGGCCGGCCTCTGACGATGCCCTCATAAGGTGACTCGGAGGCTGAATTTTGTGAGACTTTGCCTAGAGTTTTATTTAATATTTTTTATTAAAATTTATATTGTTCACTGTTAATTTATACTAAAATTTCGCTTGAAAATGGCTTAAATAATTGTGCCAAAACGACGCCTTCAACGATAATAAAAAAGGAATTAAAATTAATATTTAACTTTACCTTTCTACAAGTTATTAAAGCCTGAAATCCATATAATAAAAAAAATTCAAAATATAAGTTTTTGTAATTTTGTTTTATAATTATTGTTATATTATATTACTCAGAATTAATAAGCAATGCAAAATTAAATTTAGTTGAAAATTAAAAAGATATTCGCAAACGAAATGATCATGATGCATTATCTCCAATGTAATGCATATGTACTTAGAATAGTTCTGCATACAGGTAGCGACCTGGTTTTTGATTAAATCCGCCCGCTACTAATCTGGCTTTGAATTTTATAGTACCATCATTATTTTCTTTTATTTTGAAAATCCATTTTGAATCAACTATTGTTTTATTGGATGGTCGTTTCTCAATTTTCCATGTTTTATTTCTGTTATGTGCCTCAATTTCATCCTCAATTGCTTTTATCCATTTTTGTTTTGTAATTACATTGCAGAGCATCTTGATATGATTCAGGAATTTTAAAAATTGTTGTGTTAGCGTAACTTTTTAACGTAAGGTCTTTATTTCTTAATTGATTGTTTTCTACTTCAATCTAGCGTTTAGGTGGATTACGAGTGCCGTTGAATAGCTAATTAACTATGCATTTCATTCCAGTTTGTGATGAGATTTGCTAGTGATAGGTTGTATATCGTGTTGTGTTAGGAGGGAGATTGCTTGAGAACGAATTGGTGAGTTGAGTCAAGTGGAGTTACCACACGTGGTGTATGAGTATGTGATCCTATTCCTTGTGTATGCTGTGGTCACTCCAGGGAAGTCCCCTGCGGGGTTGACGGGGAGTGACAGCCAAGTATGCAGCCACATTTGCTACATTATCTTGTTTATATTTTAGTCTTTCCGATTTTCGAATGGTTTCAATGTTTTTATTAATTTTATAGCTTGATTTAAAATCTTTATCCTTTTTGGAAGTATCTTTTTCACCATCGTCTATAAACGAATCATCTGAGTCATCTTCTTCATTTGAATCAACTTGCTCTTCATTTGAACCAGCTTCATTAATATGTGCTTCTTCGTTTGAAGCATCTTTCTCTTCTACTTCAATGTCTGAATTAGCCGCGTCATTATTTCGATTTAATTCATCCTCTGAGCTATCCGATTCGTCATCAGTTTCATTTTTTATTTGTTAAAATTTCGAGATTAGAAAAATATACAGGAAGTTGTTCATACTTTCTACTTTCATCGTCATTTTTTAGTAATAATTTAGATTCAAGTTGATTTTCAATTATTTTTATCTCTTACTATTATAACTTCATTTCTCTTTGTACAATATGTTCTTATGTCAGTGGCCGCGGAAGTGGGGTTGCAAGGGTTGCAACCGCAACCCCTGATCATTTTTGGGGGTGCGCTGCAACCCCTGTTCAGGACACAAAAAATAAAATAAAATACCTAACTAAAATACGAGTACGAATTCAAAATCCAAACCGAGACTTCAAGGAAGTAGAAAGTCTACTTATATGACTGTTGACAATTCCAGCTTCAGAATCGTCAGTCGAAAGGTCATTCAGCGGGGTTCGTCGAATTTTGACTTGGAACCGTACTTCAATGTTACAAAAACGACTGTTTCATTTAGTTTTTCTTCATATACACAAAATTAAAACATGGGACATTGATTTATATAAGATGATGAAAATATCAATAAAACCGCAGAGCGAATGACAGTTTTCGGAGCAATAGAGTAAAATTGTCTTTTTCAATTTATACAGATGTAAAAACTTTATAAAACTGTTACATTAATTGACAAAAACAAATTATATTATTAATATAATGTATCTCATCTAATTATTCATTTTAATTACCTAAATTTATCTGTGTTCTATTTTTACTCCGGTCAAAAGATTTTCGCAACCCCTTTCGAAAAAAGGTTACGCGGTCTCTGTCTTATGTGATTTGTAACATGGTCAAATCCTAAAAATATTCTTGGATTTGCTGTATTTGACAATTTATTACTACGTTGTGACTTTGCCAACCAGTAATATGCAAGTGAACCAAACATTTTTAAATGTTCAACATTTTTATTTTTATTGTAAAATTTTTCATTTGGAGTCATATGTTTTACTTGTTTTACCCATGTTCTATTTTTTATATATGCAGCATAATTTGCAGCTTCTGCCCAAAATGTATAAGGTAGCTTTGATTCTATCAACATTGCTCTAGTCATTTCAATAATAGATCTATTACCTCTTTAGGCGATTCCATTTTCTAGCGGTGTTTTTTTCATGGATTATACCATTCTCTTCTAAATAAAATCTAAAACATTTGTTATCGAATTCTTTTAATTTTCTTATTTGTTTGATTTTCAATTTCATTTTTGAATTTTTGGAAAATTTGTAGAGCTTGATCTTTAGTTTTTAGAAAATAAACGAAATATTTTCTGGAATAATCATCGACTATTAAGTACATATATCTTGAATTTGATTAGGTAGGAATTGGTAATGAATCCATATGTACTTGTGCTAATATCTCATTAGTTCTAATTTTGTCACATTCTTCAAGTTTTTCTTGACATTTTCGCTTCAATGCAGATTGTACAATTTATTTCATTATCTCCATTTTTAAACTTTAACCCTTGGACTACGTTGGTGTTTTTCATTTTCTTCAATGTTTGTATATTTTGGAGGCCAAAACGTTTGTCATTTTTCAATGTCACAAATAGTATAGACAGCTTCCGTCATCTGTTGCATTTTTGTTGTACACAGCTTCCTCATTTTTTACATTTCCGCAGTTCATCTCATATAACCCATTATTTCTGGTTCCGGTAATTAGTAATGAGCCTTCTTTATTAAAGATTTTACTTTAACCATTTTCGAATAAAATGCTACACCCTTTTCTTCTAAATTGCTAATTGATATTATATTCTCGGTAATTTCTGGAACCCATAGTACATCCAACAAATCTAAAAATTTATATTTGCAATTATCATTTGTTGAATTTATTCGAATTGTACCTTTTCCTTGTATTTTGATATTTTTTCCATTTGACATTTTTACAAATTTTGAGTCAGTTTGTTCAAGATAACTTGCAGATATTTTTATCAAATGTCATGTGACTCGTGGCTCCAGAGTCGATGTACCATTTTCTTGATTTTATTTATTTTTATTCGTGTTCTTGGATTCGTACACCAAATTCTTCATTTTCATTATTATTGAAATTTTCTGGTAGATTTTTACCTTTTTAACTTGATTATTTGATTTACTTTGTACTACAGTTATTTTTGATGAATTATGAAACTTATCATTATTATGAAAGCTTTTTTTATAATTGCTGTTTTGTTCAAAATTATGTCTTCTGTAGTTACTATTTTCTGGATTTTTCTTATAAGAATTTGTTTGATTTCTGTTAGTATTGTATCTGTAATAACAATCTCTTGCATAATGATTTGATCTTCCACAAATATAACATTGTTTTGTGTTTTTATTGTCATTTCTCATACCACTAGTTTGCTTGACAGTTTTTGATATACAGGCTGCTTCTAACATGGTTTCGGTCTTTTCTATATGTATATTTCATCTTCTTGTGCCTTGAGTCCAGAAACAAATTCATCTGACTTGAATGTCTCTAACCTGTTTGCTTTATTTGTAATCTTATGACGTTATGACCATTCAAGATTAACCCAAAAAACTCCTCATCTTCAACTTTTGCTCCACATTGTATAGCTGGTCTTTAATAAATTGATCTCGAGCTAAATATCTTTCAATAGATTCATCTTCTTTCTTTCTTATTGTGTTTAGCTCTAACTGTAGATCAACTCGCCTGGATGATGTTTTGCCTTCATGGATTGTTTTTAATTTTTGCCATATATCACTTGCTTCATTAAAGTTTAAAACTTATTGAGCTTGTTTAGATTCTACAGTTGTTAACAGTATTGCTGCTGCTAAAGCACATTTTTCTTCATAATTTTCTATTTCTTTACTTCTGATTGCTTTCTCATCTGCAGTTGCATTGTTAGCTGCCTTTTTAGGTTTTTCTTGTTCAATAGTGAACCATGCTTTTTTGTTTTTATTAAGAGCTTCACTTAATGATGACTATAAAATTGATAATTTGTATTATTTAGTTTTAATACATTTCTTTGTAGGTCTTCCATTCTTCTTGTACCGCCTTTTTATCACCTTACTTTTTTGTATGTTTAGTTTTCTTTGATATTGTTGCCTACTCGCAACCCTTTTTATTTACCACAGGAGGCCTGGGCCCATAACCTCTTTATTTTTATAATACGGCGGTTTATTTTTTATTAACTATATTTTGAAAATAACGAACAATACATGAAATTACAATGTAATTATATGTCATCTAACACTTCTGTTATTCTTCTTCCTTTTTACTTCCTTGTACGAAGTAAAGGAAGTATTGTAATCGCGAAAATTTTCGGTTCTCAGATTTCAGTGGAAATACGCATTTGGGCCCTCCCTGAGTCCATTTTGACTAATTTCGTCGTGACGTCTGTTTTCATATCTTGTTTATGTTTTTGAGATATGCTTCCGCAAAAGTTAGATTCTTATTTTCTTTAAGATTTTGTACTTTTCTGAGGCTATATCTTAAAAACTAAACAAAATATGAAGATGCAATCAACAGCATTGAATATCTCGTGCTTCAGTTAACTTATTTTCAGCGATTTTAATTTGTTTTCAAATTTCCGCAAAAAAAACTGGCAAGAAGTATTTTTTTTAACATTTTCTCGAAAACTAGAAGACATAGGTATGCACTTGGAGATTCATCAACTGGAGTCAGTGGGTAAAAATACATATGTATGTGAATTTTCGTTATAATAATGCCTACGATTCGGGGGGTAAGGGGGGATTCAACTCCCCCAAATGTCAACCTCACCTCCTCGTGGTACTCTCTGGGTAAAGCTAACGAGGCTCTGACGACCGACACTGGGCGGTATAACCCACAACGAGGAAGTCAACGGCTTGCATGGCGGAGACACAGAAAACTGGTACGTAAAACATGAAATAGTATATTAAAAAAATAAAATTTTACAAATGTTAATTATTTAGTTAAAGTTTTTTGTACATCTTTCAAGACATTACTGTGTTAAGTTGCTTGCAGATATCAATGTCTTTATTCGAAAATTAATAAATCATCACGCCTTATATTTATTATTGTGAATTATATATTTATGCACGTATTGTGCTGTTATCGTTGTTGGCTGTGGAAATCGAACCCGCGTTCTCAGTACCACTGAGCCACCGACACTATTAATTAATTAATTAGAGCATTTATACGACCCTCGCTGACTTGAATTTATAAGCAAAAATATGATTATATGTAAGTGGTTCGAATTCCACTTGAAACTATTGAAAACGGAATGAAGTTCCTGTAGCAAATAAATAACCATATTCATACTGTGTTCTCTGATTTCTTGCAGCTTACGCAACTTGGCTGAATTCGGCATTCAAATCCGAGAGTCGAGCCCACCGTTTGACTTCATGCTGTTCACCGCGGTCCTTGTTGCCGAATCACACAGTTCAGGAAAAAAGATAAGTGATACTATCATTTATTTATATATTTTAATTAGTCTAAAAAGTATGTAGTCCATGAAAATAAATCAGATGCAAATTTGCACAAATTTGTTAAAATTAGTTTACACATACATAGCCTATTAGTTTAGTTATCTTAAATTGGCCTGAATCACATATATTACTTTTATTTTACTTTTTTATAAATATTGTATTTGAAGTGTATATTTGTATATCTTTAGATGATGATATAAATAAATTTAATTAAATCATCCTTCAACGACTAGCGGTCATTGTATTTTATAAATAAAATTGTTTCACATATTTCAAATATGAGTTTTAAAAGTTTTCTTTACAATATTTAAATGGAGTGCATCTTTTAAATTTGAAGAGAATAGAAAATTTGAATTGCTTATAGTTTTGTTTGTAAATCTGGCTAATTTTATTAATTGTTTGAGAGAAAATATGAATGACAGTTTTTCCGTAACTTTAGATAAAACATTTACAAATTTAACATGTTTTAAAAACGGCTGTAATTTAGTAACCACTTAACCGGATTTCAAAATTAAATTCCTCATCTATTGACCATAGTTTCATCCCTTAATATCAACCCTCCAGAAAAGAATTAATTTTAAAATAAACGTTATTGAAGCGAGGATGGTGTTTTCGGTTGAGAATGTTTGTCGAAGACTGATGAGTGGATGTTCTGTGAAAATTATTTGTGATATTAACAATTGGTTAAACATTTTGCTAATTTACTATTCTTTAAAATTACTTTTAAAGATCGTTTAGTATTTTTAATGATAGATGCTCATTTTAAATTCTGTTTTGCAGTGTACGCAAATTAGCTGAATGTGGCATTCAGTCCCAGGAGTCGAGCGCCATGCCCAAGTTGTCCAGGCTGTCCACCGGTTGCTTCACTTGTTCTGCTACAATCACACAGTTCAGGAACAAAAGATGAGTAAAAATTTCGTTTATTTATATTTTAATTAGTCTAAAAAATGAGAACAGAAATTATGAATAATTTGTTTAAAATTTTATTGAGACACTGCCTGGACATACATCTGGTGTCTTTTAATTTAATTTATTGTTTGATGTGATAAATATTTGTTTAACGTTTTAAAAGTAAATAGCTAAATTCTAGAAACGTTATTATTTTATTTTTGTTTATACTAAATAAAAATATAACAATTACAATAATAATTTATTATAATAATAACAGTAAAATGAGTAATATTGTATTTGAAGTGTATGTTAGATGTGTATATGTTGTGTATGTTTCAAATTCACTTTAATTTTAAGTAGGTCGCTGCGAGTCTGCAACAAGAGAAAAGAAATTATTAATAATTTTTAACTAAAAACCATATAATTAAATGATTTTTTTTAAAACTATTGAAGACTTTATTGATCAACAACTAAGTAGTATATAATAGCATATATTTACATTTTAATTATGATTCATCCAAAAGTTGTATAATTTCCTTTTCAGTCCTTTCATTAAAATTTGTACAGCATAATCAGATATCATTTTTGTAATTTGTTTCCACTTATATTTGAAATTATCGACAGAATTGAGTGGTTTCTTATATTTTAATAACTTCTGCTTCATATGGGGCCAATATTTTTTGATTGGGCGCAATTCAGGACAATTTTTAGGATTTTCAGATTTATGTACAAATTCTATATGTGGGGTTTCTTTTATACCAATCAATGACATTTTTTGTGTAATGACATGTTGCCAAATCTGGCCAAAATAGTATTGGTGTGTTATGAAGGCAATAATCATCTTTCAAGACACTCTCTTAAATATCTTTCGCCGTTGATTGTCGATGTCGAAAAATAAGGCATACTGCGTTTGCCACATGAACAGATGGCCTGCCATACAAGCATCTTTTTTGAGAATTTTTCTATTTTAATTACCTTCAATTAGCTACTAACAGATTTTCTGAACTTTCCAGAATAATAATAATGACTTGGTCGAGATTTTAATTCAAGTTAACAATACGTTTCGACATCCATGATAACACATAATTTTTTTTTTTATATCACTTTAAAGTAAAGTTTTCTTGATCTTCATTTTGTATTAGTTTCTTGCTTAGTATTCCTGTTAGGCACTTTTTTTTTAAAATACTTTATAGAATTCTTTACCTTAATTTTCTGGACTATTGATTGAGTAGTTTCAAATTTCTTAACCAAATCTCTCACAGAAAGATTTTTATTTTCACACAAAGCCTTTCAAGACATTTTCTCAATATTTTAATCGACAAATCCAGGTTTGCATCCACTTCCACTTTTTTTGTGTATTACCCGTTTCATTATATCTTCTTAACACCCTTTGAACAGTTCTTGTTGTAGATTTTAACTCTAAAGATACTTTTCTTGTGGATATATGCCTATTTTGAACACATTTGTACAAAATATTTTCGCGTAATTCTTCGTATTTCGATGGCATCTTTGTATACTAAATTGTATGAAAGTTGTCAACTAATTATTTTTGTATAATGCATAGCCAACTATAAAAATGCATCACATACAAATTTGTATATCTATAAAAGCAGTATACGAAAAGGCCTAAACCTAAGCGACAATTTTTTCTGGGGCAAGCTTTACTTTACTTTTAGAATTATTTTTCTCCTAAAATAATTGATGTCTGGTTCAAAGCAGAAAATTAAAATTAAACTCGTTTAATAATTTGATTTTACTAGCGGTAACTTTTACCCAATATTTAAAATATATGAGTTTTTAAAATGTTGTCTACAACATTTAACTTTGAAGAGGTTTGAAAATGTGGACTGCCTATAGTTTTGTTTGTAAATCTGGTTAATTTTATTAATTTTTTGAGAGAAAATATGAACGACAGTTTTTCCGTAACTTTAGATAAACATGTTTTAAAAACGGCTGTAATTTAGTAACCAATCAACCGGGTTTCAATATTCAATTCCTCATCTATTAGCCATAGTTTCATCCCTTAATATCAACCCTCCAGAAAATAATTAATTCTAAAATAAACGTTATTAAAGCGAGGATGGTGTGTTGGGTTGAAAATGTTCTGTGAATGTCTTAGTGAAGAATTATTCACAATTGGTTTAAACATATAATTTTATTTTGATCATTTACTATTGTTTAATATTAAAAATTACTTTTAAATATTGTTAAGTATTTTTAATGATAGATGCTCATTTTAAATTCTGTTTTGCAGTTGACGCAAATTATTTGAATGCGGCATTCAGTCCCAGGACTCGAGCGCCATGCCCAAGTTGTCCACGCTGTCCACCGTTGCTTCAACACACTTCAGGAATAAAAGATGAGTACAAATTTCGTTTATTTATATTTTAATTAATCTAAAAAATGAGAAAAGAAATTATTAATAATTTATTTAGAATTTTATTGAGACACAGCCTTAACATACATCTGCTGTCTTTTAATTTCATTTATTGTTAGATGTGAGAAATATTTGTTTAAAGTGTTTTAATAGTATATTATTCAATGAGTAAGTAATATAAGCTATTACTCAAGAGAATGAAGTTTGCAACACGAGCCGAAGGTGAGTGTTGTAAATCATTCGAGTGAGTAATAGCTGTTACTTGCGAATAGAATACTATACTTTATCTAAGACTATATGTTATTATGTAATAAGATCTGATGTCTTTAATTTCATTTATTGTTAGATGTGAGAAATATTTGTTTAAAGTGTTTTAAAAGTAAATTGCTAAATTCAAAAAAACGTTATTTTACTTTTGTTTATACTAAATAATAATATATTAATATTAATAATTTTTAATAATAATAACAGTAAACTGAGTAATATTGTATTTGAAGTGTATGTTAGATGTGTATATGTTGTGTATGTTTCAAATTCTCGTTAATTTTAAGTAGGTCGCTGCGAGTCTGCAACAAGAAGTTCACTTGCCAAACAAACGTCGTCGTCGTGTAATTTAATTTTTGTCTGCCTTATTTAAGGGCCTTCATAACTTCATAACCGATATCGTATCGTGGGCTTGATTTATAGTTATACTATAAGATCAACTTCTCGAGTCGATATCGTGTTTGTTTTTATTGTTCACTCACTACGTACATTTTAATTTAGTTAGTTAGTTGCTGCCTTAATAGGAGGCCATCCTAACTGTGTGTAGTTCTTTTCGTGGGGTTGATTTATTACTATAAATCAATTTTACGAATCGAAATTGTGTAGATCGATATCTATCGTGGGTTTGATTTGAAATCAACCTCACGAGTCGATATCGTGTATTTTGTATTTTCCACCAAAAAACGCAGGCCCCACGTGGGGCCCCAACATACATCCCATCACCAGGAGGCAAGTTTGAAGCGTTTCGTGATCCGGGTTGGGGCGAGTCCCTCGCGAGCATGCTGCTGAGTGTAGCTAGAAGGTGTAAGCCGATGCCTTGGGTGGTCGAGTTATCGAATCACAGGAACCATATTGTCCAATGAGTCATTGGGAGATCTAGACATAATTCGACTGTTCGAGCACTGCGAAATCTTCCCAGCAGTCGGGTAGGTTGGTAGGCGGTGAACCGAGAGGTCGTGGGCACGGAATATGCTCAACGTTTTTGCTAACTTGACAAGCACGCTTCGGTTGCTTTGTCGTAGATTCGTAGCTAGTCGTTGGCAAAAACTTAGGTAAGATAGGGTAGGGTAGGGAGAAGAAGATGGCACCTTTACTGAAGACTACGTAAAATGTGAGTCTCTTTCAGGTTCTTCCTAACACTTGACCGATATCTTATCGTGGATATGATTTATAGTTATACTATAAGATCATATTCACGAGTCAATATCGTGTTTTTTATCTACGTACATTTAAATTTAGTTAGTTTAGTTTCTGCCTTGTTAGAAGGCCTTCCTAACAACTGTGTAGTTCTTTTCGTGGGGTTGATTTATTACTATAAATCAATTTTACGAATCGAAATTGGTTAGAACAATATCTATCGTGGGGTTGATTTATTTCCATAAATCAATTTTACGAATTGATATTGTGATATCTATCGTGGGTTTGATGTGTAATCAACCTCACGAGTCGATATCGGATGTTTTGTATTGTCCACCATAAAACGCTGGCCCCACGTGGGGCCCCATCATAGCGTTTCGCTGTTGCTTTGTTGTAGATTCGTAGCTAGTCTTTGACAAAAACTTAGGTAAGATAGGGTAGGTAGGGAGAAGAAGGACACCATCATTGAAAACTTACTGTTTTTCAAGGAGTATTTGTACTTGTTTTTAATAATATTTTGTTGCTAGGTGCGGTGGTGAATGAAGAAAACCAACGTTTCCTGTTGGTGATTACATCAAAATGCTGGGAAGATTCATCAGCAACAGAATCAACAGCTTCTCTTCAAACATATCAGAAGATGACTGCAAAGTCAACGCAGAATGTCGTCAAGACCGCTGCCTCCAACATCAATATAAGATAATTATTAGTTTTAAGTGGGTTGTATTTAATCGAGCACCAAAATATCAGCTTTAAATAATTCATATTCAATATCCAAAATACTAGACTTTGCTAATCTGTTTATCAATTTAAATATCAAATATTTGTATTTGCTATTTGCCATATTAGCATTTAATTTTCCATGAAGCTTATTTACTATTATATTTAAAGATCAGTTAGTATTTTTTTATGCTTAATTATTATTTTTAGTATTCATTTAATTATTTCAGACTATCAAAATATAATTTAACTAGGGTTAAAAATATATATTTTTGGTGTTTAATAAATATATTTCTGGCAAGAGCAACACAGTTCTTATTGATTATTGATGATACAATGATTTCGGTGCTCATTTAAATTATTCCCTTTTTAAATTATTTGGGTAAAAGTCTGTTAAAAACAGTAATAAATATGTTATTTTAAATTAATATAAAATAGCGCAATTGTGTACAAGGGAGAATGTAAGTGAAAGTGGACAGAGAGTGATTGATTTTATTCTGTGTGATGAATGATTGATGCTCGGTTTTTCTATACATTCTGACATTTATATGTCATAATTATTTGTCACAATTTTGTTGAGCGACTTGGTCGTGTTAGAAGACCTAAAATAATTAGAAATATAGTAAAACCGTCAGAAGGGTATCATTAGAAATATATTACAATATACACTTTTCTATTTTCTATTTCATATACAATTTAATTCTTTTATTATTGAGTTAATTTGTAATTTTACGTATTCCTACTTTTTGCCAATTTGCACCAATTTTTAATTGTCTGTCCCCATTATTTTTCTCTTTTTAAAATTATTTATACTTGTGCTACAATTTTAATGAACACGTACCTGACATAGAACTTAAATTTAATCTTGTACATTATTAATATTTTTATCTTTGGACTAGAGAACTTTTAAAATTTTGGCCCTACAGTATTAAATGAGGCAGAAATTTCCTCCCAACACTTTTCTTCTTCTTAACACAATACTTTATCAGTTTTGTTTTCATTCTATACATGTTTTTAACTCTCACTAAATCTATTAATAATTCAACTTCATTGGTGGAAAAATTTGCAGCTCTTTTAATATTTTCCTTCATGTGTATATAAATATATTTCTTATTTTGCCTGTGACAATATAAACTGAGGCAATTATTATAATTTTCTCAGAATCCCAAATTACACAACACCATAAAATTATGTTGACATTCAGTTTAGGTTCAGCTGAACTAGATTAATTTGATAAGTTATAAACAAAAAAATGTTCAGGCTCAAGTTCAAGGTTCAACTGAAAAACCGAGCATAAGAAGATTATTTGATGGTGTCGCGTATACGTCGGGATAAAAGTTGGTGAATGAGGATGTTAGAGATATGTCTGTTGAGTAAATAAATGAATGAATGAATGATGAATTATATTGTGGAATGAATCAGATCAGAATGATGTTGCGTGTAAAGAATGGCAAGGCTCCCGGCTTGAATGAGATGTTGATGTATGGAGGTGAGAGGTTATTTGACTGCTGATGATTGGAAATGCGCGCACGCAGTTAGAGTGTTTGAAGGTAGCGAGGCTGCGGTAATGTCTGCGTTACCTGGTGCGGATGATGTTGTTGTAAATGATTTCAATAAATGAAGCAGAAAACGATTTAAATAATGTTAATTAATGATAATGTGTTAGTAGAATTAGTATTTAGTTTTATAAATTTGGCAATAACATTTATTGGTAGATATGGTTTACAAAACAAATTTACAAACACTTATATATTGTACAAATACAAACACATTGTTAATAGAGAGAGGGACTGTTTAGGGAATGTCCTTTAACGACAAGGGCTATGAAAGTTGAGTTTATAACATCTAAATATTCATTCATTAGTTTCTGGTCGGCCCTAACGGCTTTCTTAATTTTAAAAGCTTCAAGGAAAGTGAATCGATATCCTTTCCTTTTATATGTAGAACTGACAAATTACATATAGAACTTTTATGATAAAAATCTATCAAGTGTTTAGCTAGATTAGACTGGGGACTTTTGGTCATATAATTATAACAATACTCTTTAAATCTAATCTGGAAACTTCGTCCTGTTTGCTCTATATAAACAAATTCACAATCTTTACATTTAATTTGCTACAGAATTTAACAAAGGGTCTTTATTCATTAGTTTATTAGTATTAGTATATAATGTCAAATTTCCTCCAATTCTTGGCCATACTACGATTCATGCCATTAACATAATTTATTTTTTTATAAATTGATTTAAATCTAGTTTCAAAGTGTACAGGATAAAATTAATTTCTTGTAATTGATCTAATTTTCTTATTTATTAGCTTCACAGTGATTTCTTCACTGTAACCATTGTTTGCTGCAATATTTAAAATGATTTTAATTCAGATAAATTATAAAACGTTGCTAGCTTTATATTACATGGGTGATACAAATTAGTGGGTTTCCTGTAAATATTAAAATTAAATTTATTGTTAATGTGTTTGATAGTAATGGCCAAGATATTTATGCTTTTATTAACTTTCACTTCAGTGGTGAATTATGTATTTTAATCAAATGAATTAAGGACATTTAGTAGTTGTTGCTCCTGGTGTAAACATCGTCGATATATCTATACCAAAAATCTAAATATTTTAGGAGGTATTTTTTGGAATTGAGGAATATATTCTCAAAATTGTTGATGAATATTTCAAATAATAAAGACCCTCATTTTGTTAACCAAAGAGCAAAAATAATTTGTTTGTAAGCAAACTTCCAGCAAGTTTAAAACCTCCCGAGTTATGGTTAACTTCAAGCTGTTTTTAATGAAAATTGGAATGGAAGTAAATTCTCAAAACCTCCCTCTCTCTATTAACAGAGTTAGTTTGTATTTGAACTACATATAAGTGTTTGCAAAACCATTTCTAAATTCATGAAACAAAATGCCAAGTGTTTTTATTTATTAATTTTAAATCATGTTTCGCCGAATGCAAACAGCTTCATTAATTGAAATGATGAATGTGTTAGTGTTTGAGAAGAGCGATTGCAATGTTTCGGTGATGGATGATGTGAGATTGGAGATGAAATGAATGTGTTTGTATATTAGGGTAGTATGTTCTCGAGGTATGGACATATTAATTCAGAATACATTGGTGTATGTTGTATGATGACTCTGAGAGTGACATGAATGTTGTTGAAAGAGTGAGTATAAGTCAGATGAGATAGTTTAGGAATGTGGAACGTGTGTCGAATGGAAGATATGAATGAACTTGTATGAATGTATATGTATGTATTTATGTATGAAGAGCATGTGGTTGAAGCAAGGATGACTGAATGTTTCTGGGGTTCGTGTTACTCCATTTAATAAGATATTATCTTTACAACATATGTATTATTTGTTTAAACTATATAATAATGAATGATTCACTTTAAAATTATAATGATGAATCGTTCTCATCTGTAACACAATACTTTACTAGCTGACAATTTATTATACATACATATATATTTTTTTATTGTAACATTAGCAGATTGTCAGCTACTGAAACATTGTGATACAGAGACAGTTAGTATAAAAAACAAACAAATTACGGATGATTAACTAGATTTTTCATTGTTAAACATTCCGGCATTATTTTATACAAATATATTTGAAGTAAATGATTGATATAAATAAATTTGAATCAGTTTTATTTTAAATATTATTCTCTAAACAACTTATGACCGATTTAAATAAAGTTAATCAAATCATCCTCCATCGATTATTTATACTAACAGTCAACATATTTTGTAAATAAAGATAATGAAATACTTTTACCCAAAATAATTGTATCAAAGTATTAATTCTAAAAGTTTCCTTTATAATAATTAAATGGATTTCTTTTTAAAATTTGGGAAAACTGACAGAATTGATATTTACTAATGATAATAAATAAATATGTTTTAAGTAGATAGTTGACAATAACTTTGTTTAACACATATTTATTCTTTAAGAATAAGAAATAGATACCTATTGTAATAAGTTATACATACATCTTATTACAATATTCTTTATTCTTAAAGAATAAATATGTGTTGAAGAGATTTATTGTGAATTATTTAATTTAAAATATAGTTTTTATTCTTTAAGATAAATAAGTAAATAATATTATTGTAATTAAATATGTAAAAATAATAACAAATATGTTTTAAATAGATAGTTTACAATAACTTTGTTTTACACATATTTATTGTTTAAGAATAAGAAATAGGGTACCCATTGTAATAAGTTAACATATATCTTATTACAATATTCCTTATTCTTAAAGAATAAATGTGTGTTGAAGAGATTTATTGTGAATTATTTAATTTAAAATATAGTTTTTATTGTTTAAGATAAATAAGTAAATAATATTATTGTAATTAAATATGTAAAAACAATAATATATGTTTTAAATAGATAAGTTTACAATAACTCTATTTAAAACATAATTATTCTTTAAGAATAAGAAATATTGCAATAAGTTGTTTGCGAAAACATACATCTTATTGCAATACGTCTTATACTTCAAGAATACATATGTTTTAAAGAGACTTATTCTAAATTAATTTAGATAGGTATCCTCATTAAATCCCTCAAATCATTTATAAAATTGTTATCTTTCTGAATACTCCCTCAAATCTTTTGTAATGTTATCATTTTCCCAAAAGTCCTTAAATTCATTTGTAAGATATTATCCTCCCAAAAACTCCCTCAAATCATTTATAAAATAGCCATCTTACTAAATGTCCCTCAAATCCATTTATAAAATAATCACCCTCTTAAAAAGTTCCTCAAATAACTTATAAAGCAATCCTACATTCTAAAAGACACCCCAGAAATTAAATAATATTTTTTTTCAATAATATATTATATATTTAATAAAAATTGTAATAATTATGTTTTACATTGTATTTATAATATAAATTTGTAATAAATAAATTGTAATGAATGCTTTAAATATTGTATTTATAATAAATATTGTAATACAGATGTTAGTTTCTATTGTATACTGATTTAAAACGTCAATAAAAGTGTTTAAAATGGCTGCCATTCTTTCATTTATTTCCTTCTGTAAATATAAATATTTTATTCAAATTCAATTAACTTGTCTTCCATTTTGTACCTCCCATATATTAAATGAAATTCAATTAAATATCAATTAAGAGGAGGAGCCACGAAAGATTTAATGGGAGGTCAACACAACCAATTTAGAAACAGGGTTGCCAATTCACTATAACCAAAATCCAGTAAAGTTACCTCCTCGTCGTTCTGCGCCCCGGATACAAATCGACGAATTTGGAGCAATTCCTGACCAAAAACTCGAAGTTTTTTTTCTAGTTCAAAAACTGAACAATAGATAGCACCACCATGCATACATGATTGATGCTGCCCCCTGGTGACCAATTTTAGAACTAAGAAAAAAAACTTTGAAATTTTGTCAGGATCTGCTCCAATTTGGTCGGTTTGTATCCGGGGCGCAGAACGGCGAGGAGGTATCTTTACTGTATTTTGGTTATAGTGAATTGGCATCACTGCTTTCTTAATTGGTTGTGTTACCGCCCTCATTTCTTCTATTGCTCCTCCTCATAATTGAAACTTAATTGAATTTAATTTTATATATGGGAGGAACAAAATGGCTGATTAATAGAAATTTAAATGGAAGTATTTAAATGTAAATAATTAAATAGACGCCATTTTAAATTCAACCATTGACATTTAAAGTAAAAGAAACCAACATTAAAATAATTAATTAAATTAACTTAGTTCGCAAATTCACCAACAAATGGCAGCACCAGTCCTAAAAACCCCGTGAAAAAAAAAAATTAAAAACAACAAGGTATGTATAAATATAAACAATATTTATTATCATTGCAAAGTTGTGTACAAGTTTTACTAACATTTTATTTTAGAATTGTTAACTACAAGTACATTTTATTTATAATACAAACTATTTTTTAAATAAATTAATTTAGAATGAGTCTCTTTAAAATATATTTATTCTTGAAGTATAAGACGTATTGCAATAAGATGTATGTTTTCTTATTACAATATTTCTTATTCTTAAAGAATAGATATGTTTTAAATAGAGTTATTGTAAACTTATCTATTTAAAACATTTATTATTGTTTTTATATATTTAATTACAATAATATTATTAACTTATTTATATTAAACAATAACAACTATATTTTAAATTAAATAATTCACAATAAATCTCTTCAACATACATTTATTCTGTAAGAATAAGGAATATTGTAATAAGATATATGTTAACTTATTACAATGGGTACCCTATTTCTTATTCTTAAACAATAAATATGTGTTAAACAAAGTTATTGGAAACTACCTATTTAAAACATATTTGTTATTATTTTTACATATTTAATTACAATAATATTATTTATCTTAAACTATATTTTAAATTAAATAATTCAGAATAAATCTCTTCAACACATATTTATTTTGTAAGAATAAAGAATATTGTAATAAGATGTATGTATAACTTATTACAATAGGTATCTATTTCTTATTCTTAAAGAATAAATATGTGTTAAACAAAGTTATTGTCAACTATCTACTTAAAACATATTTGTTATTATCATTAGTAAATATCAATTCTGTCAGTTTTCCCAATTTTTAAAAAGAAATCAATTTAATTATTATAAAGGAAACTTTTAGAATTAATACTTAGATACAATTATTTTGGGTAAAAGTATTTCATTATCTTTATTTACAAAATATGTTGACTGTTAGTATAAATAATCGATGGAGGATGATTTGATTAACTTTATTTAAATCGGTCATAAGTTGTTTAGAGAATAATATTTAAAATAAAACTGATTCAAATTTATTTATATCAATCATTTACTTGAAATATATTTGTATAAAATAATGCCGGAATGTTTAACAATGAAAAATCTAGTTAATCATTCGTAATTTGTTTGTTTTTTATACTAACTGTCACTGCATCACAATGTTTCAGTAGCTGACAATCTGCTAATGTTACAATAAAAAAATATATATGTATGTATAATAAATTGTCAGCTAGCAAAGTATTGTGTTACAGATGAGAACGATTCATCATTATAATTTTAAAGTGAATCATTCATTATTATATAGTTTAAACAAATATTAAATATGTTGTAAAGATAATTATTATACAGAGCATCACGCTATATCTTATTAAATGGGGTAACACGAACCCCTGAAACATTCAGTTATCCTTGCTTCAACCACATGCTCAATCTACCATCAACTCTTCATACATAAATACATACATATACATTCATAAAAGTTCATTCATATCTTCCATTCCACACACGTTCCACATTCCTAAACTATCTCATCTGACTTATATTCACTCTTTCAACAACATTCATGTCAATCTCGGAGTCATCATACAACATACATCCATCACCGAAACATTGCAATCGCTCTTCTCAAACACTAACACATTCATCATTTCAATTAATGAAGCTGTTTGCATTCGGTGAAACATGACTTGGCATTTTGTTTCATGAATTTAGAAATGGTTTTGCAAACACTTATAAGTAGTTCAAATACAAACTAACTCTGTTAATAGAGAGAGGGAGGTTTTGGGAATTTACTTCCATTCCAATTTTCAAACTTCTAGACATCATTAAAAACAGCTTGAAGTTAACCATGTAACTTTAAATTTGCTGGAAGTTTGTCTACAAACAAATTATTTTTGCTCTTTGGTGACATTTGTAATTAACAAAATGAGGGTCTTTATTATCTGAAATATTCATGAACAATTTTGAGAATATATTCCTCAATTCCAATAAATATCTCCTAGAAAAATTAGATTTTTGGTATAGATATATCGACGATGTTTACACCAGGAGCAACAACAACTAAATGTCCTTAATTCATTTGATTAAAATACATAATTCACCACTGAAGTGAAAGTTAATAAAAGCATAAATATCTTGGCCATTACTATCGAACACATTAACAATAAATTTAATTTTAATATTTACAGGAAACCCACTAATTTGTATCACCCATGTAATATAAAGCTAGCAACGTTTTATAATTTATCTGAATTAAAATCATTTTAAATATTGCAGCAAACAATGGTTACAGTGAAGAAATCACTGTGAAGCTAATAAATAAGAAAATTAGATCAATTACACGAAATTAATTTTATCCTGTACACTTTGAAACTAGATTTAAATCAATTTATAAAAAATTAAATTATGTTAATGGCATGAATCGTAGTATGGCCAAGAATTGGAGGAAATTTGACATTATATACTAATAATAATAAACTAATGAATAAAGACCCTTTGTTAAATTAAATGTAAAGATTGTGAGTTTGTTTATATAGAGCAAACAGGACGAAGTTTCCAGACTAGATTTAAAGAGTATTGTTATAATTATGACCAAAAGTTCCCAGTCTAATCTAGCTAAACACTCGATAGATTTTTATCATAAAAGTTCTATATGTAATTTGTCAGTTCTACATATAAAAGGAAAGGATATCGATTCACTTTCCTTGAAGCTTATAAAATTAAGAAATCCGTTAGGGCCGACCAGAAACTAATGAATGAATATTTAGATGTTCATAGCCCTTGTCATTAAAGGACATTCCCTAAACAGTCCCTCTCTCTATTAACAATGTGTTTGTATTTGTACAATATATAAGTGTTTGTAAATTTGTTTTGTAAACCATATCTACCAATAAATGTTATTGCCAAATTTATAAAACTAAATACTAATTCTGCTAACACATTATCATTAATTAACATTATTTAAATCGTTTTCTGCTTCATTTATTGAAATCATTTACATCATCCGCACCAGATAACGCAGACACTACCGCAGCCTCGCCACCTCCATACATCAACATCTCATTCAAGCCGGGAGCCTTGCCATTCTTTACACGCAACATCATTCTCATCTGATTCATTCCACAATATAATTCACCATTCGTACCATTCATTCATTCATTCATTTATTTATTTACTCAACAGACATATTTCTAACATCCTCATTATACACCCTCATTCACCAACTTTTATCCAGACGTATACGCGACACCATCAAATACACTTCTCATGCTCGGTTTTTCAGATGAACCTTGAACTTGAGCCTCAACATTTTTTTGTTTATAACTTGTCAAATTAATCTAGTTTAGCTGAACCTAAACTGAATGTCTAAATAATTTTATGGTTTTGTGTAATTTGGGATTCTGAGAAAATTATAATCATTGCCTTGTTTACCGAAAATTCAGTTTATATTCTGTCACAGGCAAAATAAGAAATATATTTATATACACATGAAGGAAAATATTAAAAGAGCTGCAAATTTTTCCACCAATGAAGTTGAATTATTAATAGATTTAGTGAGAGTTAAAAACATGTATAGAATGAAAACAAAACTGATAAAGTATTGTGTTAAGAAGAAGAAAAGTGTTGGGAGGAAATTTCTGCCTCATTTAATACTGTAGGGCCAAAATTTTAAAAGTTCTCTAGTCCAAAGATAAAAATATTAATAATGTACAAGATTAAATTTAAGTTCTATGTCAGGTACGTGTTCATTAAAATTGTAGCACAAGTATAAATAATTTTAAAAAGAGAAAAATAATGGGGACAGACAATTAAAAATTGGTGCAAATTGGCAAAAAGTAGGAATACGTAAAATTACAAATTAACTCAATAATAAAAGAATTAAATTGTATATGAAATAGAAAATAGAAAAGTGTATATTGTAATATATTTCTAATGATACCCTTCTGACGGTTTTACTATATTTCTAATTATTTTAGGTCTTCTAACACGACCAAGTCGCTCAACAAAATTGTGACAAATAATTATGACATATAAATGTCAGAATGTATAGAAAAACCGAGCATCAATCATTCATCACACAGAATAAAATCAATCACTCTCTGTCCACTTTCACTTACATTCTCCCTTGTACACAATTGCGCTATTTTATATTAATTTAAAATAACATATTTATTACTGTTTTTAACAGACTTTTACCCAAATAATTTAAAAAGGGAATAATTTAAATGAGCACCGAAATCATTGTATCATCAATAATCAATAAGAACTGTGTTGCTCTTGCCAGAAATATATTTATTAAACACCAAAAATATATATTTTTAACCCTAGTTAAATTATATTTTGATAGTCTGAAATAATTAAATGAATACTAAAAATAATAATTAAGCATAAAAAAATACTAACTGATCTTTAAATATAATAGTAAATAAGCTTCATGGAAAATTAAATGCTAATATGGCAAATAGCAAATACAAATATTTGATATTTAAATTGATAAACAGATTAGCAAAGTCTAGTATTTTGGATATTGAATATGAATTATTTAAAGCTGATATTTTGGTGCTCGATTAAATACAACCCACTTAAAACTAATAATTATCTTATATTGATGTTGGAGGCAGCGGTCTTGACGACATTCTGCGTTGACTTTGCAGTCATCTTCTGATATGTTTGAAGAGAAGCTGTTGATTCTGTTGCTGATGAATCTTCCCAGCATTTTGATGTAATCACCAACAGGAAACGTTGGTTTTCTTCATTCACCACCGCACCTAGCAACAAAATATTATTAAAAACAAGTACAAATACTCCTTGAAAAACAGTAAGTTTTCAATGATGGTGTCCTTCTTCTCCCTACCTACCCTATCTTACCTAAGTTTTTGTCAAAGACTAGCTACGAATCTACAACAAAGCAACAGCGAAACGCTATGATGGGGCCCCACGTGGGGCCAGCGTTTTATGGTGGACAATACAAAACATCCGATATCGACTCGTGAGGTTGATTACACATCAAACCCACGATAGATATCACAATATCAATTCGTAAAATTGATTTATGGAAATAAATCAACCCCACGATAGATATTGTTCTAACCAATTTCGATTCGTAAAATTGATTTATAGTAATAAATCAACCCCACGAAAAGAACTACACAGTTGTTAGGAAGGCCTTCTAACAAGGCAGAAACTAAACTAACTAAATTTAAATGTACGTAGATAAAAAACACGATATTGACTCGTGAATATGATCTTATAGTATAACTATAAATCATATCCACGATAAGATATCGGTCAAGTGTTAGGAAGAACCTGAAAGAGACTCACATTTTACGTAGTCTTCAGTAAAGGTGCCATCTTCTTCTCCCTACCCTACCCTATCTTACCTAAGTTTTTGCCAACGACTAGCTACGAATCTACGACAAAGCAACCGAAGCGTGCTTGTCAAGTTAGCAAAAACGTTGAGCATATTCCGTGCCCACGACCTCTCGGTTCACCGCCTACCAACCTACCCGACTGCTGGGAAGATTTCGCAGTGCTCGAACAGTCGAATTATGTCTAGATCTCCCAATGACTCATTGGACAATATGGTTCCTGTGATTCGATAACTCGACCACCCAAGGCATCGGCTTACACCTTCTAGCTACACTCAGCAGCATGCTCGCGAGGGACTCGCCCCAACCCGGATCACGAAACGCTTCAAACTTGCCTCCTGGTGATGGGATGTATGTTGGGGCCCCACGTGGGGCCTGCGTTTTTTGGTGGAAAATACAAAATACACGATATCGACTCGTGAGGTTGATTTCAAATCAAACCCACGATAGATATCGATCTACACAATTTCGATTCGTAAAATTGATTTATAGTAATAAATCAACCCCACGAAAAGAACTACACACAGTTAGGATGGCCTCCTATTAAGGCAGCAACTAACTAACTAAATTAAAATGTACGTAGTGAGTGAACAATAAAAACAAACACGATATCGACTCGAGAAGTTGATCTTATAGTATAACTATAAATCAAGCCCACGATACGATATCGGTTATGAAGTTATGAAGGCCCTTAAATAAGGCAGACAAAAATTAAATTACACGACGACGACGTTTGTTTGGCAAGTGAACTTCTTGTTGCAGACTCGCAGCGACCTACTTAAAATTAACGAGAATTTGAAACATACACAACATATACACATCTAACATACACTTCAAATACAATATTACTCAGTTTACTGTTATTATTATTAAAAATTATTAATATTAATATATTATTATTTAGTATAAACAAAAGTAAAATAACGTTTTTTTGAATTTAGCAATTTACTTTTAAAACACTTTAAACAAATATTTCTCACATCTAACAATAAATGAAATTAAAGACATCAGATCTTATTACATAATAACATATAGTCTTAGATAAAGTATAGTATTCTATTCGCAAGTAACAGCTATTACTCACTCGAATGATTTACAACACTCACCTTCGGCTCGTGTTGCAAACTTCATTCTCTTGAGTAATAGCTTATATTACTTACTCATTGAATAATATACTATTAAAACACTTTAAACAAATATTTCTCACATCTAACAATAAATGAAATTAAAAGACAGCAGATGTATGTTAAGGCTGTGTCTCAATAAAATTCTAAATAAATTATTAATAATTTCTTTTCTCATTTTTTAGATTAATTAAAATATAAATAAACGAAATTTGTACTCATCTTTTATTCCTGAAGTGTGTTGAAGCAACGGTGGACAGCGTGGACAACTTGGGCATGGCGCTCGAGTCCTGGGACTGAATGCCGCATTCAAATAATTTGCGTCAACTGCAAAACAGAATTTAAAATGAGCATCTATCATTAAAAATACTTAACAATATTTAAAAGTAATTTTTAATATTAAACAATAGTAAATGATCAAAATAAAATTATATGTTTAAACCAATTGTGAATAATTCTTCACTAAGACATTCACAGAACATTTTCAACCCAACACACCATCCTCGCTTTAATAACGTTTATTTTAGAATTAATTATTTTCTGGAGGGTTGATATTAAGGGATGAAACTATGGCTAATAGATGAGGAATTGAATATTGAAACCCGGTTGATTGGTTACTAAATTACAGCCGTTTTTAAAACATGTTTATCTAAAGTTACGGAAAAACTGTCGTTCATATTTTCTCTCAAAAAATTAATAAAATTAACCAGATTTACAAACAAAACTATAGGCAGTCCACATTTTCAAACCTCTTCAAAGTTAAATGTTGTAGACAACATTTTAAAAACTCATATATTTTAAATATTGGGTAAAAGTTACCGCTAGTAAAATCAAATTATTAAACGAGTTTAATTTTAATTTTCTGCTTTGAACCAGACATCAATTATTTTAGGAGAAAAATAATTCTAAAAGTAAAGTAAAGCTTGCCCCAGAAAAAATTGTCGCTTAGGTTTAGGCCTTTTCGTATACTGCTTTTATAGATATACAAATTTGTATGTGATGCATTTTTATAGTTGGCTATGCATTATACAAAAATAATTAGTTGACAACTTTCATACAATTTAGTATACAAAGATGCCATCGAAATACGAAGAATTACGCGAAAATATTTTGTACAAATGTGTTCAAAATAGGCATATATCCACAAGAAAAGTATCTTTAGAGTTAAAATCTACAACAAGAACTGTTCAAAGGGTGTTAAGAAGATATAATGAAACGGGTAATACACAAAAAAAGTGGAAGTGGATGCAAACCTGGATTTGTCGATTAAAATATTGAGAAAATGTCTTGAAAGGCTTTGTGTGAAAATAAAAATCTTTCTGTGAGAGATTTGGTTAAGAAATTTGAAACTACTCAATCAATAGTCCAGAAAATTAAGGTAAAGAATTCTATAAAGTATTTTAAAAAAAAAGTGCCTAACAGGAATACTAAGCAAGAAACTAATACAAAATGAAGATCAAGAAAACTTTACTTTAAAGTGATATAAAAAAAAAAATTATGTGTTATCATGGATGTCGAAACGTATTGTTAACTTGAATTAAAATCTCGACCAAGTCATTATTATTATTCTGGAAAGTTCAGAAAATCTGTTAGTAGCTAATTGAAGGTAATTAAAATAGAAAAATTCTCAAAAAAGATGCTTGTATGGCAGGCCATCTGTTCATGTGGCAAACGCAGTATGCCTTATTTTTCGACATCGACAATCAACGGCGAAAGATATTTAAGAGAGTGTCTTGAAAGATGATTATTGCCTTCATAACACACCAATACTATTTTGGCCAGATTTGGCAACATGTCATTACACAAAAAATGTCATTGATTGGTATAAAAGAAACCCCACATATAGAATTTGTACATAAATCTGAAAATCCTAAAAATTGTCCTGAATTGCGCCCAATCAAAAAATATTGGCCCCATATGAAGCAGAAGTTATTAAAATATAAGAAACCACTCAATTCTGTCGATAATTTCAAATATAAGTGGAAACAAATTACAAAAATGATATCTGATTATGCTGTACAAATTTTAATGAAAGGACTGAAAAGGAAATTATACAACTTTTGGATGAATCATAATTAAAATGTAAATATATGCTATTATATACTACTTAGTTGTTGATCAATAAAGTCTTCAATAGTTTTAAAAAAATTCATTTAATTATATGGTTTTTAGTTAAAAATTATTAATAATTTCTTTTCTCTTGTTGCAGACTCGCAGCGACCTACTTAAAATTAAAGTGAATTTGAAACATACACAACATATACACATCTAACATACACTTCAAATACAATATTACTCATTTTACTGTTATTATTATAATAAATTATTATTGTAATTGTTATATTTTTATTTAGTATAAACAAAAATAAAATAATAACGTTTCTAGAATTTAGCTATTTACTTTTAAAACGTTAAACAAATATTTATCACATCAAACAATAAATTAAATTAAAAGACACCAGATGTATGTCCAGGCAGTGTCTCAATAAAATTTTAAACAAATTATTCATAATTTCTGTTCTCATTTTTTAGACTAATTAAAATATAAATAAACGAAATTTTTACTCATCTTTTGTTCCTGAACTGTGTGATTGTAGCAGAACAAGTGAAGCAACCGGTGGACAGCCTGGACAACTTGGGCATGGCGCTCGACTCCTGGGACTGAATGCCACATTCAGCTAATTTGCGTACACTGCAAAACAGAATTTAAAATGAGCATCTATCATTAAAAATACTAAACGATCTTTAAAAGTAATTTTAAAGAATAGTAAATTAGCAAAATGTTTAACCAATTGTTAATATCACAAATAATTTTCACAGAACATCCACTCATCAGTCTTCGACAAACATTCTCAACCGAAAACACCATCCTCGCTTCAATAACGTTTATTTTAAAATTAATTCTTTTCTGGAGGGTTGATATTAAGGGATGAAACTATGGTCAATAGATGAGGAATTTAATTTTGAAATCCGGTTAAGTGGTTACTAAATTACAGCCGTTTTTAAAACATGTTAAATTTGTAAATGTTTTATCTAAAGTTACGGAAAAACTGTCATTCATATTTTCTCTCAAACAATTAATAAAATTAGCCAGATTTACAAACAAAACTATAAGCAATTCAAATTTTCTATTCTCTTCAAATTTAAAAGATGCACTCCATTTAAATATTGTAAAGAAAACTTTTAAAACTCATATTTGAAATATGTGAAACAATTTTATTTATAAAATACAATGACCGCTAGTCGTTGAAGGATGATTTAATTAAATTTATTTATATCATCATCTAAAGATATACAAATATACACTTCAAATACAATATTTATAAAAAAGTAAAATAAAAGTAATATATGTGATTCAGGCCAATTTAAGATAACTAAACTAATAGGCTATGTATGTGTAAACTAATTTTAACAAATTTGTGCAAATTTGCATCTGATTTATTTTCATGGACTACATACTTTTTAGACTAATTAAAATATATAAATAAATGATAGTATCACTTATCTTTTTTCCTGAACTGTGTGATTCGGCAACAAGGACCGCGGTGAACAGCATGAAGTCAAACGGTGGGCTCGACTCTCGGATTTGAATGCCGAATTCAGCCAAGTTGCGTAAGCTGCAAGAAATCAGAGAACACAGTATGAATATGGTTATTTATTTGCTACAGGAACTTCATTCCGTTTTCAATAGTTTCAAGTGGAATTCGAACCACTTACATATAATCATATTTTTGCTTATAAATTCAAGTCAGCGAGGGTCGTATAAATGCTCTAATTAATTAATTAATAGTGTCGGTGGCTCAGTGGTACTGAGAACGCGGGTTCGATTTCCACAGCCAACAACGATAACAGCACAATACGTGCATAAATATATAATTCACAATAATAAATATAAGGCGTGATGATTTATTAATTAATGGAATAAAGACATTGATATCTGCAAGCAACTTAACACAGTAATGTCTTGAAAGATGTACAAAAAACTTTAACTAAATAATTAACATTTGTAAAATTTTATTTTTTTAATATACTATTTCATGTTTTACGTACCAGTTTTCTGTGTCTCCGCCATGCAAGCCGTTGACTTCCTCGTTGTGGGTTATACCGCCCAGTGTCGGTCGTCAGAGCCTCGTTAGCTTTACCCAGAGAGTACCACGAGGAGGTGAGGTTGACATTTGGGGGAGTTGAATCCCCCCTTACCCCCCGAATCGTAGGCATTATTATAACGAAAATTCACATACATATGTATTTTTACCCACTGACTCCAGTTGATGAATCTCCAAGTGCATACCTATGTCTTCTAGTTTTCGAGAAAATGTTAAAAAAAATACTTCTTGCCAGTTTTTTTTGCGGAAATTTGAAAACAAATTAAAATCGCTGAAAATAAGTTAACTGAAGCACGAGATATTCAATGCTGTTGATTGCATCTTCATATTTTGTTTAGTTTTTAAGATATAGCCTCAGAAAAGTACAAAATCTTAAAGAAAATAAGAATCTAACTTTTGCGGAAGCATATCTCAAAAACATAAACAAGATATGAAAACAGACGTCACGACGAAATTAGTCAAAATGGACTCAGGGAGGGCCCAAATGCGTATTTCCACTGAAATCTGAGAACCGAAAATTTTCGCGATTACAATACTTCCTTTACTTCGTACAAGGAAGTAAAAAGGAAGAAGAATAACAGAAGTGTTAGATGACATATAATTACATTGTAATTTCATGTATTGTTCGTTATTTTCAAAATATAGTTAATAAAAAATAAACCGCCGTATTATAAAAATAAAGAGGTTATGGGCCCAGGCCTCCTGTGGTAAATAAAAAGGGTTGCGAGTAGGCAACAATATCAAAGAAAACTAAACATACAAAAAAGTAAGGTGATAAAAAGGCGGTACAAGAAGAATGGAAGACCTACAAAGAAATGTATTAAAACTAAATAATACAAATTATCAATTTTATAGTCATCATTAAGTGAAGCTCTTAATAAAAACAAAAAAGCATGGTTCACTATTGAACAAGAAAAACCTAAAAAGGCAGCTAACAATGCAACTGCAGATGAGAAAGCAATCAGAAGTAAAGAAATAGAAAATTATGAAGAAAAATGTGCTTTAGCAGCAGCAATACTGTTAACAACTGTAGAATCTAAACAAGCTCAATAAGTTTTAAACTTTAATGAAGCAAGTGATATATGGCAAAAATTAAAAACAATCCATGAAGGCAAAACATCATCCAGGCGAGTTGATCTACAGTTAGAGCTAAACACAATAAGAAAGAAAGAAGATGAATCTATTGAAAGATATTTAGCTCGAGATCAATTTATTAAAGACCAGCTATACAATGTGGAGCAAAAGTTGAAGATGAGGAGTTTTTTGGGTTAATCTTGAATGGTCATAACGTCATAAGATTACAAATAAAGCAAACAGGTTAGAGACATTCAAGTCAGATGAATTTGTTTCTGGACTCAAGGCACAAGAAGATGAAATATACATATAGAAAAGACCGAAACCATGTTAGAAGCAGCCTGTATATCAAAAACTGTCAAGCAAACTAGTGGTATGAGAAATGACAATAAAAACACAAAACAATGTTATATTTGTGGAAGATCAAATCATTATGCAAGAGATTGTTATTACAGATACAATACTAACAGAAATCAAACAAATTCTTATAAGAAAAATCCAGAAAATAGTAACTACAGAAGACATAATTTTGAACAAAACAGCAATTATAAAAAAAGCTTTCATAATAATGATAAGTTTCATAATTCATCAAAAATAACTGTAGTACAAAGTAAATCAAATAATCAAGTTAAAAAGGTAAAAATCTACCAGAAAATTTCAATAATAATGAAAATGAAGAATTTGGTGTACGAATCCAAGAACACGAATAAAAATAAATAAAATCAAGAAAATGGTACATCGACTCTGGAGCCACGAGTCACATGACATTTGATAAAAATATCTGCAAGTTATCTTGAACAAACTGACTCAAAATTTGTAAAAATGTCAAATGGAAAAAATATCAAAATACAAGGAAAAGGTACAATTCGAATAAATTCAACAAATGATAATTGCAAATATAAATTTTTAGATTTGTTGGATGTACTATGGGTTCCAGAAATTACCGAGAATATAATATCAATTAGCAATTTAGAAGAAAAGGGTGTAGCATTTTATTCGAAAATGGTTAAAGTAAAATCTTTAATAAAGAAGGCTCATTACTAATTACCGGAACCAGAAATAATGGGTTATATGAGATGAACTGCGGAAATGTAAAAAATGAGGAAGCTGTGTACAACAAAAATGCAACAGATGACGGAAGCTGTCTATACTATTTGTGACATTGAAAAATGACAAACGTTTTGGCCTCCAAAATATACAAACATTGAAGAAAATGAAAAACACCAACGTAGTCCAAGGGTTAAAGTTTAAAAATGGAGATAATGAAATAAATTGTACAATCTGCATTGAAGCGAAAATGTCAAGAAAAACTTGAAGAATGTGACAAAATTAGAACTAATGAGATATTAGCACAAGTACATATGGATTTATGCGGTTCATTACCAGTTCCTACCTAATCAAATTCAAGATATATGTACTTAATAGTCGATGATAATTCCAGAAAATATTTCGTTTATTTTCTAAAAACTAAAGATCAAGCTCTACAAATTTTCCAAAAATTCAAAAATGAAATTGAAAATCAAACAAATAAGAAAATTAAAAGAATTCGATAACAAATGTTTTAGAATTTATTTAGAAGAGAATGGTATAATCCATGAAAAAAACACCGCTAGAAAATGGAATCGCCTAAAGAGGTAATAGATCTATTATTGAAATGACTAGAGCAATGTTGATAGAATCAAAGCTACCTTATACATTTTGGGCAGAAGCTGCAAATTATGCTGCATATATAAAAAATAGAACATGGGTAAAACAAGTAAAACATATGACTCCAAATGAAAAATTTTACAATAAAAATAAAAATGTTGAACATTTAAAAATGTTTGGTTCACTTGCATATTACTGGTTGGCAAAGTCACAACGTAGTAATAAATTGTCAAATACAGCAAATCCAAGAATATTTTTAGGATTTGACCATGTTACAAATCACATAAGACAGAGACCGCGTAACCTTTTTTCGAAAGGGGTTGAGAAAATCTTTTGACCGGAGTAAAAATAGAACACAGATAAATTTAGGTAATTAAAATGAATAATTAGATGAGATACATTATATTAATAATATAATTTGTTTTTGTCAATTAATGTAACAGTTTTATAAAGTTTTTACATCTGTATAAATTGAAAAAGACAATTTTACTCTATTGCTCCGAAAACTGTCATTCGCTCTGCGGTTTTATTGATATTTTCATCATCTTATATAAATCAATGTCCCATGTTTTAATTTTGTGTATATGAAGAAAAACTAAATGAAACAGTCGTTTTTGTAACATTGAAGTACGGTTCCAAGTCAAAATTCGACGAACCCCGCTGAATGACCTTTCGGCTGACGATTCTGAAGCTGGAATTGTCAAAAGTCATATAAGTAGAGTTTCTACTTCCTTGAAGTCTCGGTTTGGATTTTGAATTCGTACTCGTATTTTAGTTAGGTATTTTATTTTATTTTTTGTGTCCTGAACAGGGGTTGCAACGCACCCCCAAAAATGATCAGGGGTTGCGGTTACAACCCTTGCAACCCCACTTCCGCGGCCACTGACATAAGAACATATTATACAAAGAGAAATGAAGTTATAATAGTAAGAGATAAAAATAATTGAAAATCTACTTGAATCTAAATTATTACTAAAAAATGACGATGAAAGTAGACAGTATGAACAACTTCCTGTATATTTTTCTAATCTCGAAATTTTAACAAATAAAAAATGAAACTGATGACGAATCGGATAGCTCAGAGGATGAATTAAATCGAAATAATGACGCGGCTAATTCAGACATTGAAGTAGAAGAGAAAGATGCTTCAAACGAAGAAGCACATATTAATGAAGCTGGTTCAAATGAAGAGCAAGTTGATTCAAATGAAGAAGATGACTCAGATGATTCGTTTATAGACGATGGTGAAAAAGATACTTCCAAAAAGGATAAAGATTTTAAATCAAGATATAAAATTAATAAAAACATTGAAACCATTCGAAAATCGGAAAGACTAAAATATAAACAAGACAATGTAGCAAATGTGGCTGCATACTTGGCTGTCACTCCCCGTCAACCCCGCAGGGGACTTCCCTGGAGTGACCGCAGCATACACAAGGAATAGGATCACATACTCATACACCACGTGTGGTAACTCCACTTGACTCAACTCACCAATTCGTTCTCAAGCAATCTCCCTCCTAACACAACACGATATACAACCTATCACTAGCAAATCTCGCCACAAACTGGAATTAGCTATTCAACGGCACTCGTAATCCACCTAAACGCTAGATTGAAGTAGAAAACATAATCAATTAAGAAATAAAGACCTTACGTTAAAAAGTTACGCTAACACAACAATTTTTAAAATTCCTGAATCATATCAAGATGCTCTGCAATGTAATTACAAAACAAAAGTCGATAAAAGCAATTGAGGATGAAATTGAGGCACATACCAGAAATAAAACATGGAAAATTGAAAAACGACCATCCAATAAAACAATAGTTGATTCAAGATGGTTTTTCAAAATAAAAGAAAATAATGATGGTCCTATAAAATTCAAAGCCAGGTTAGTAGCTCGCGGATTTAATCAAAAACCAGGTATTGATTATAATGATATATTTTCTTCAGTAATAAGACTCAATACACTTTGAATTCTACTAGCTCTAGCTGTAGAAGAAGATTTGGAACTGAACCAATATGACTTCACTACGGCAATGGGGTGTTAAAAGAAGAGGTATATATGGAAATTCCTGAAGGAATAACTGGCAATAATAAAGGTAAAGTTTGTAAATTAGAAAAAGGAATATGTGGGAAAAATTATTAAATCTTTCTGCCTATACTTTGTCTAACTAATAACGCGATTTATTGTTGTAAAATGTACCTGAAAATTCTTTTAGGAAAAAGATTAGTGTATACAGTGGGGGCTCCGCCTACTAGGACGGGTTACACCCGAAACATAAATAAATAATACAAATATACAAAAATATGTTGTAATAGGCCGCACGTTAGGCGGCCCCCCAACGACGGAGAAACGCGGCGACGAGCGAACAAAAGCTAAAACGTTACGCGAAATATGTGTATTGTGCGTTGTTCACCTGAAAAAGAATTTATGGTTGTGTATCAAAGTCAAAATTCTAGTCTGATTTTACATGGTGAAAATCTAATGCATCTTCCGGGGTATCTTTTGAGTAGGTTGCAAAAGATGAAAAAGTTAAAGGCCAAAGAGGGGTTGACAAAGGTTACTCAACGTGTAAACCACGCCAGAGGCCAGAGCCATCCTCAGAGGCAGAAGGGTTCAGATAAGAATTTGGGTGACACTTGTCAATAAACTACATTAATATTATAAATAAATCAATAAAAAATAAAGGGTTCAATTACTATTGTATTTAATTACTGTTAGAAAAAATAAAAATTGGCTGATAACTGGTCTGAAAACGTTCATTTCCAAATAAATCAATAAATCAAATACCCCTCGCAATCTACCCCGGCAAGTGCCGCAATATCTAAATGTAATGTAGGCGTAATTATAGAATTAAATTATTATTGCAGACCTTTCATTATAAAAATCTTTAAACAACATAAAAACTATGAGGATACCAGGATTTGAACCTAAAGCCTCAATTTATAAGTGTTAACTAATTTAATTCTTACAAAAAAAAATTAAAAGTACTTTAAAGTTTAATTAAAGCCTTTATGATTTTTTTTTAATAATCACAATCTTACAGATTAAAAAATATTGAAAAACTGTATGAATTATTTAACAGGCATTACCAATTTTTCTAGAAAATATACAATTTTACAAGTACTTTAATGATTAATCAAGGCCTTTATGTAGTATTTAAATACCTTACTTTTTTTACCAAAACTAAATCTAAAATTTACTTTTAAAAGTATTCAAACACTGTATGAATTATTTAAAAAAACAATAGCAATTTTTCTGGAATATATGCAATCTTACTTTATAAATAATTCATTCTTATATGTATTTTAGAAAATTTTCTGGGTCTGTATATATAATTTAATCGCCTAAGAATTCAAAACACTGCATGTGAAAACCAGACTAGCCTAAATTTATTTAAAATCACGCAAACCGACCCGAATCCGAACATAAATCGCGAAGTTTACTTCATTCATCAACAAAATAAAAGTGTGTGTTTTAAAATTAAATATTGAAGTGTTTCTCAAACTAAACTATAAAAAATATTCAATAATTTGCAAGTATACTGTATGTTTTTTTCTTGACTGATACAGGCTCTTGATAATAGTTTGAAGACCCCATAAGCCTGCAGAAGGTGCTAGCGAACCACAGAAACACCACAGACATTCTGTATCCATACAAGCTTGCTCTTAAGTCTCTTGTTTTGTTATTGAAAGTAACTGAGACTGATTTTACTTGTTTAAAAATTCTTTAAGCAAATATAATCTTAAAGCAATTGATCTGTCGCGAACTTTAAACGTTTTCAATTTATTTAATTTTATAATATAAACGAACGAAGGTTCATTAAAACTTTACTATAAATAAATTATTCATGTATATAACAAAGTTACGAGTACGGCCGGTATTATGTAATACTTCGGTTTTAATTGCGGACATTCGATGCTCGACGCGCGGCCCAACTAAACTACATGTGGATGCGACATGTGCTTCGGAAATAAAGAAAATATATGTATAAATGTGATTTTATCCTGTATTTATTTATTTAAAAGTCCCAAAAAACATTATTGAATAGCTGATAAATATTTTCAGTTAAGAGTTAATTAGGGTCAATCTAAACATTTATTTAAATTAGTCATTTGTATAAATATTTTTGAATAAATAGCAAATATTGACTCAGGTTAAGAATCTCATTTAAGAAGTATGAAATATATAATAATGAGTAAATAGAATTACTCCTACAGTACTACTGCAAAAGAGATAGACAAGAAAGCACATGTATATTGTTACTCACCTAGCTTCCTGTAAGTTCTCCGGAACCTGCAACAATTGAAAAAATATATTAGTACACATAAAAATAATAAATAATAATAATGATAATAGAGAAAACAATCAACAGAATAGTTTTAAAATGTTTTAAAAAATGAACCTACCATTTAGAAGGCTTTAGCATGGTCTCAGCAACTGCCAACTGCAATCCGGAACCTTCTCTGGGCACAACACTACACACGAAAACTGTTTCACTCGAGATTTAAACCACGCACGACTGTTCACTTGAATTTTAACTTGGTCACTGACTACAAAATGGCTGCATTACGAGTACAAATTATTACGACTGTATTGGTAAACGCTGACAACTCGAATAAATGGCTTTGCTTGTTGAGAGTAGGTGGACTTGCATGCACAGACTTGTTTAATTAGCATCGGAACAGACAACAAAATTAATACTTGTACAATTTATATGCATAGAAAACTAAATTTATATATGTAAACGATAATGAGTAATTTAAACAATAATTGAATTAAATGAATAGAATATTGTTTAGAATAATAATTAACAATTAGTAAAACCAACTAATAAAATGAATTATTATGATATATTACAAAGTACATTTTTACACTACATTTAAAATCAAATATCTATCGAAAATGTTAGTATATTAATCAAATGAATTTTTTACCCATTATTTTGTTATAAAGTACAAATATTTTATCCAGCTACATTCAACGATACCAAGCGTCATACTGACTACACTTATGCAACGAACACGTTCATTTCGGCAAATTTATCGTTTGAACAAACTAAATTCTTTTAAAAATCGATACAAAATGAACAAAATACATTAAAAAATAATACTTTTACTCATTTTCATGTATAAAAAATATTATTTATGTACGTAAATAATAATATATATCACGTTTTTCGAAATAGAAATACTATTTGTAACTGTTAAAATCTAAACATATACAAAAATATGATAGTGATGTGAAAGAATTTTATTTTTAAAACCTTCAAATATGATGCTAAAGCCGTTTATCTCAAATTTAATTGTTAAAATGTAATATTTCTTTGTGTTCGGTAACAAGCCATTCATGTAACATATTATTCATACATTTTTAAGTATCAAAAACTATATGTCCACGTGGAATTTCTATCAAAATCGCCCGATTAAAGTTTATACTTACGGAAGACACTAGGTTTTATATATATTTATTGATATTTTCACTCAAAAACACTAATTATCTACCAGCAAATCTAGCTTCCACGACCAATACATTTAAACTAGGGGCAGGTAGTGTATGCGCACCACGTAATTACAAAGAGCAAACCAGTGCACATCAAAATGTCTTGGAGTGTATTTTATGTATAAAAATAATTATTTATTGAAAATTAAATATATTTAATAACATTAATTCAAAAATTGTTTTTTTATTTAGTGTTTATGAATTTCATCAGTAATTAAAATATTTAAATTCAGAAATAAGTATGCGTACATTCAATTCAAAGGGGTGAAATAAATTAAATCACAAATGTTATGCGTATTGATGACGTCACTTCGCTGTGTTTTTGTAGTGCTCCTTTAAATCTATTGCTGGGTATAAACTCCTTATGCTTCTATTTGGAACAATGTATCAATTTTCAGTTATTTGTTTATTGTAGTAAACATTATTGGTTATAAATATACTAAAATTCACATGATAAGGTTTAATAGTTATGGAAATAAAGACACACAAAGGTATTGCTAGGAAAAAGTATTGCTGGTTTCACATAGATGTTTCTATTTTTGACTTGAAGATGGCAGCACCAGACATAACTTGCATTTGTTTTGATATATAGTCCGTTCCATTGTAAAAGTTCAATATGTTAAAAAATTATAATTTTGTTAATTATTCTCTAGTATATAAATTTTTAAAATATTTAATATTTTCGAATATATAATTGAATTCAGCAATTAAATATTTTATCTACTTTTTATTGAATAGCAAAATTTTTATTTTAAACCAACATTGCTGTGTAGGTAACTTTTCCTAAATTTTCAAATTAGATTTTAAAGATCTTAATAACCAATCAGATATGTTTGCCATTGAATTCCTCATCTTCGAATTAATTTATACAGAAATTATACATACATACAGAACATCACGCTATATATGTACCCTCAAATAAGGTTACACGAACCCCTGAAATATTTACGAAATATCCACTTAAACATTCTGAACGTCAAACACCATCCTCGCTTCAATCACAATTGACATTCCTTCCATACATGCTCATTTATTCCTCACATTTGGAAATTTGCATTACACAACAAACTTCCAATTACAGTCTTTTATTCGCTTCTGTACACCTATTTAATTAATCTTTCATTCGATATACCCAGAATATATGGAGATAATAACTAGAGATGGGCGAATATTATCCGCGAATAGTCGAATGCCGCGAATATTAACATTATTCGATATTCGAGATTTTCGAATATTAACGTCAGTATAGCGAACATTCGAATACCTCGAATATCGCGTTATATGTTGACCTCAATTTTTGACTATGTTTTTCTTTATCATTTGTACATAAACTTAAAGCTATTACAATACTTTGAAGTTATTAATAACAAAGATATTATATTTCAAATTTGTTTTTCGCCAACATCAACCCATACGTTTCACCTTAAATTTGAAGTTTTCGTCTTTCTTTTTTGTTTTATTTTATCTTAACAATTTCATTCAAATAATAAAAAGGACATAATTAAATAATTATTAATAATAAATAAATTAATTTTAGGAGTATTCTAATATTCGAGATCTGATCAATATTCGTATTCGATATTCGAATTCGACAAATTTGATATTCGCCCATCTCTAATAATAACAATAAATGTGGCTCAGTGGTATCGAGTCGGCCTGTGGATTTGAGAACTCGGGTTCGATGTCCACAAGCCGACAAACAATGTTCACCACATTCATGTGGCTCTCCCTCCACGTGCTTCGACGACTGGTAACTACACTTTACGTTCAAAATATATCACTTATTTAGATTTTCTACAACAGAGTGCCACTACCAATAATGGGTAAATATCGTGATGACATATATTTTTACTTCCTTGTACGAAGTAAAGGAAGTATTGTAATTGCGAAAATTTTCGGTTCTTAGATTTCAACTGAAATAGGTATTTTGGCCTTCCCTGAATCCATTTTGACTAATTTCGTCGTGCCGTCTGTACGTCCGTATCTAGAAAATTGAAACTTTATATTTAGGACTGTTATAACATCTAGTTGTGCACCTCCCGTTTTGGTCATTATACAACTACCGGAAGTGGTACTTTACCTGAAGCCTATAATAAATTTTCATGAAAAACTATATTCAAATATAATTTAAAACTTTCCAAATTTGGTATATAAGACTACTATATTAATGGAAATAACATAATAGATTTTGGTTAAAATAGACTAACCGGAAGTGGCACATTACATGAAGCTGCTAACAGTTTTCCTTGAAAAAAATGGTATTATTTTAATTTTAGAAATAAATGCTGCAAATAAAAGTTTTAGAAAATTAAATTCTGCGTCTAGCACATTAAAAAATTTTAAATTAGCTTTTTGCATAAACGAGATATCTAAATTTAAATATTATATATTTTTTTTATTAAAAAAACAAATAAGTTTGCTATGGATTAAAACAAAAAATAAATGATTTAATGTCAAATATGTGCAATTAAAAAATATCTATAGTTAATACGCGTACAAGGAAGTCATGTGGTGTCCACATCAGATTTTTTATTAATAATAAAAAGACACAGACTTGCATTGCATTATTTTTAGTTGATTTTTTTGTTGATTATTTATGTTCCTTCTTACAAATTCACTTGCAGCGACTATTATTTGTAATTTAAATCGCTAATTTTAACATGCTACCACTAATTGGTAATTATAATTGCTACTCGTAATTACTGATAAGAGAGCTGTGAACGCATTTTAACGTATTTTTAATATTATAGATCATTGTTCTATATATAATCATACAAATTTCATTTATTTGTTAAATATTCCTCCCTAAATTTCATACTTCCTCTTCCGGGTTTCCTATTAAAATATTTAAGAAAGTGAATAATATATACATATGACCCTTTTGTTTTTATTAATTAATCATTATTTATAGTATGGTCTATTTGCTGAAGCAGTTTATACACGTCATTATGTTGAGATATACGTAACAAAGAAAAATTCTGTAATCTCTTTTTATAAAGTTTTTCTTTTTATTTTGCCGTTATTGGCAACATTGAAATGTGAGTCTTGAATTTTCATAATTGTAATATAAACGGAATAAGATATAACGTAATCGTTTGTAGTTACTTTTATTTAAGAAATGTAGGAAATTATTAAGCAAATAGATCATAGGTATATTGTCACTTTATTTCTTATTTTATTTTTATCCGAAATAAACATTAATCCTAAGAAACTTTTATTATTACCAATATGTTATTGGTTTTTTTAATATAAATTAATTTATAACAATACAGGTAAATATATCAATATTTTTATATATATTTTTAACTGTTTACAAACAATAAGGGCAGTTTCTAAGAAACAGTGCGTCAGGCTAACTTTATTTACAAACCAATTATCGAGACACCTGCTCTATATAATTATTTCAAGACAAAGTGTTAACGATATAATTTGAAAGAGTGTTCAATTTTGCAACGCGTCAATTTTCTCGTTACGGGCCTGTAATTATCGCCGATTATTAGTCGATTAATTCATATTTTAATGCATGTTTCGTGACAAACAATTATATTTCAATTTCTTTGTAAATGTTTTTAATATAAATTAAAAACAAGAAATCAATATTTCTGTAATAACACGCACAAATAAGTTAATTGGATATTTGTAATATTGTTTTTCTTTGTGAAATTGTTATTTGTACAATTAGTAATGAAAGCAACACTTTTTTTCATAAATTTGAATCAAATAAGTTAAAAAAGATGATTTCATTGTGTGTTGTACACATACATTTGCATATATATTAAATTAGGGATAATAAAAAAAAAATAACAAACGAAAAAATAAATATATCATCACGCCTTTTACCCAGGGTTCGTAAATATCATGATATTTATAATAAATATCAAAATATCTGATATATAGGATATATATCAGATAAATATCACTTTTTGGATATTTATTTTTTAATTTTAGTTTTTGTACACATTTAGAAAAACTGAAAAATTCGAAAAATTTCACTTTTCCGGAGGCTATATCTCAAAAACTAAACAAGATATGGAAATGCGCTCAACGGCGTTGAATTCCCCGTGTCCGAATTGACTTATAAGCAAATTTTCATACAATTTTAAGCAATTTAATATTTTTAATTATTTCCTAAGGGGTACCCCTTTGGTTTTTTCAGATTTTAATTCAATTTTCCCAAAAATCCTTAATCATAGGATTATTAAAACGAAAATTTACATACATATGTATTTTGACCCACTGAATCCAGTGGTGAAATCTTCAAATGCATATGACTTCTGGTTTTCGAGAAAATGTTAAAAAACCGCTTTTTGCGATTTTTTTGGCGGAAAATTGAAAAAAAATAAAAATCGCTGAAACTATGTTTATAAGTTAACTGAAGCACGAGAAAATTAATGCCGTTGAGCGCGTTTTCATATCACATTTAGTTTTTGAGATATAGCTTCGGAAAAGTAGAAAAATTGAAAAATACGAAAAATTTCACTTTTCCGGATGCTATATCACAAAAACTATTTGATATTTTTATATAATGGATATATATCATTGCAAAAATATGACGATATATATCAAAATAAATATCATGATATATATCGATCGATATATATCTTCGAACCCTGCTTTTACCCATTGCTGAGTGTGGCACTCTGCCTAAGCAGATCTCGGTAAGTGAAATATTTTTTCGCGTGAAGTGCGGTTACCAGCCGTCAAATCACGGCCCCCAAAGATATTAGTGGAGAGGGAGCCACAGGGGTACAATTAAATTGGTGAAAATTGTTTGTCGGCTGTGGGGATCGAACCAGGGTTCTCAAGATACCACTGAACCACCTACCCCATAAAAAAATTAACAGATGAGAAAATGTCGATAATATGTTGTTTTAAATGATATCCAAGAAAATTAATAAATAAAATAGTGAAAATAAGTAAAATTCAACCAATGAGAATGTAGTATTTATTTTTTGTAATATTTGTACTTATTTGACGACTTTTACTTCCTTGTACGAAGTAAAAGAAGTATTGTAATCGCGAAAATTTTCGGTTCTCAGCTTTCAACGGAAATAGGTATTTTGGCCCTCCCTGAATCCATTTTGACTAATTTCGTCATGCCGTCTGTACGTACGTATCTCGCATAACTCAAAAACGGTAAGTCGTAGAAAATTGAAACTTTATATTTAGGACTGTTATAACATCTAGTTGTGCACCTCCCTTTTTGGTCATTATACAACTACCGGAAGTGGTACTTTACTTGAAGCCTATAATAGATTTTCATGAAAAACTATATTCAAATATAATTTAAAACTTTCCAAATTTGGTATATAAGACTATTATATCAATGGAAATAACATAATAGATTTTGGTTAAAATAGACTAACCGGAAGTGGCACATTACATGAAGCTGCTAACAGTTTTCCTTGAAAAAAATGGTATTATTTTAATTTTAGAAATGAATGCTGCAAATAAAAGTTTTAGAGAATTAAATTCTGCGTCTAGTACATTAAGAATTTTTAAATTAGCCTTGTGCATAAACGAGATATCTAAATTTAAATATTATATATTTTTGGTTTTTTTTTTAATTAAGTTTGCTATGGATTAGAAC
The DNA here is from genome assembly GCA_947425015.1 of Pterostichus niger. Classification (NCBI taxonomy): domain Eukaryota; kingdom Metazoa; phylum Arthropoda; class Insecta; order Coleoptera; family Carabidae; genus Pterostichus; species Pterostichus niger. The sequence continues at coordinate 37,428,909 of OX380339.1, forward strand.
AAAAAATAATAAATTTTATGTCAAATATGTGCAATTAAAAAAATATCTATAGCTTAATACGCGTACAAGGAAGTCATGTGGTGTCCACATCAGATTTTTAAAATAGTTGAACAATGTGTTCATTATTAATATGCAATATATAGTGGGTGGTAAAATTATTCATCCACAACCATATTTATAATTCCTTTCCTCCCGCCTCGTCTCATCATTCCTTCATGTAAAGAATCTTCAACCTTCAATTATTCCTAGATTCTATGTCGTTTACGCAATCTCTCACCCTCCATTTCACCAACATACATCTGTCTCATCAATCTTTTTTTCAACAGAATTATTCATTCATTATCTCCGAACTATCTTATACATATCATACACCAACATATTACTCTTAAATAGATAAATAAACATTCATTTATAACAGACCATAATAGATTGTAATTTTAGAATTAAAGTGCAAATATTTAGAATTTAAGGCAATATTATTATTAAGTTCAAATCCCAGTCAAGCTAAAATATAATTGCAGCTCGGCGAGTCCAGACCTTACTGTAATTGGAATTAAGTTTCTGTTGTACAGAATAACAAATAAATAAATATTTTTCATATCACATGCATTGAAACAGCGAGTTTGATCTCTGTTTTGCCAGTCGAAATAAGACAATTTCAGGCCAATGCGACTGTGTCAGTCAGAAACAACGTTGTTTCTGCCCGGCACATTCATTTATTTATTATTTATGTCTTTATTTCAAGTCTGTCAGAATCGCATTTGTAATAAACAAAAGCGAATAAAATCATAATCGTCTGACAGCTGTCGTCAAATCGTTGTCAAAGATTTTAATAAATTACAAATAAAATGAGTACCCCAAAACATCTTACCGAAAAAGCCCTAGCAGCTTCCCTTGATTTATTGCCCACAAAATCTAAGGAAAAATATTTATCTTGTTACGATAAATTTGTGAAATGGAAAGAAGCAGAAGAAGCTACATCGTGGTCAGAGGATGTGTTGTTGAGTACATGTGATATGAAAAATATAGTGTGTGGCACGGGATGAAACAAAGACGATTTCAGATCAACTCTCGCCCTCGTCAGAAATCGTCTTGTTTCACCACTTGCCACACAATATACTATTTCGTAACACATGCACAAGAAACAAGTTCTTATTCCCTAATTTTAGAGAGAGAAACGCTGCTTTTCCCCACTAGGGAAAGAAACATTATGTTTCTCTCCCTAGGTAGGATGTTTCTCTCCTTAGAGAGATGTTTCTCTCCCTAGAGACTACGATTATTAGCTGTTTACGGCGTTTCCTAGGTAACTAGTTACGCAACCCATATTTGACATTTGTCCCGATAAGACGGTAATTTTTGTGCACTTGTTACGAAAAGTATAATATGCTTCACGGGAGGGCGCGATTATCCCTTGATGCAGTACGGTGGTGTGGATAGCGATACGGAATTCGAATCCGGAGATCCAGAGTTAGAATCGCACTCAAGCTAAAAATTATATGAACTATCACACTGCGGCTCGGTGTGTGCGGACCCTGTACTGTAATTGGGATTAAATTCCTGTTGTACAGCGTAACATAAATAAATAAATAACATACTAAAATTTGTTTGGTCAAAATATTATCTTGAATTTGATTAATAATTTTAGGATTTATAAGACTCAAGCATTACATAATTATGCAGTACTTAAATGTAATTAATGTAACAGTCTATTATTTCGCCATAATTACTTCAAAAAATACAACTGTAACATTATAAAAATGTAGGTACACATTACCTCGTTTTAATACTAAGAAAATGATGAAATTCTATCTAAGAAGCCCAAATCACACGGTATTATATCATCACATATTCACTGTATGAAATATCAAAGACATGAAACCTAACCTAGATCTTCGTGTCAGCTTTTGCGTCTCGTGGGTTATAATTCTCGAATTAATAATTAAACAGAGATACAAATTAAAACAGAAGGAAAGGAGGATTATAAATATGCATATCTACGACTTGTGTTCCACTGTTGCGTGTTTCATACAGAAACAAAGTTGATAAAGAGGTATTATTAAAAATTTACAGAAAAAAATATCTTTCTCGTATAACTGCTAGTACGTTCTGGAGGTACTAAATACATGTTTTAATGTAATTATGATTTGAATAAGTTATTTTAATTTTTACATTTTTATAAGCTTATGAATATATCGTTAAACCGATAAATGGTTATTTTTATATAACATTTACAAAGTTCGAATAGTAGTTTATAATTATATCAAGGGAGTAAAGATTGAGAGATGTAATCGCTTTAGGCGAATAATGACAATTTACTCACGTGTTATATGCAAATTGAAATAGTATATTATTCAATGAGTAAGTAATATAAGCTATTACTCAAGAGAATGAAGTTTGCAACACGAGCCGAAGGTGAGTAAATCAAAAGTGGTGTGTCAGGATAGGAATGTTTGGAGAAAATTAATTGCGGGATAAATATGATGAATGAAGACAAGCGTATGATTCTTGATTTTAGGTTAATTGGTTAGATGTTTCGAGTGTTTACCTGCAATTGTGTGGAGACCATCTTCAGAAACAAGCGCAGTGTACACTAGCGAATGGATGAATGTTTGTTGTGTGTTGATGGATTTTGGTTGTGAGAAAAGAAAGAGTTTGTATGGAGGAAGTGTTAATGTGGTCGAATCGAGTATCGTGTGTCAGGATGAGATTGTTGACGGGTTCGTGCTACCCCATTTAATGGGATATAGGGTGATGTTATGTATGTATGTATGTATGAGTAATAGCTATTATTTGCGAGTAGAATACTATACTTTATCTACAACTATATGTTATTATGTAATAAGATTACAATTATGTTTTTTATGTTACATTATGAATAAATCAGATTGCTTAAATTTTTAATTTTTTAATTTTATTTAATAAATATTAACACTACTTAACATGGAATAAGTAGCCCATAATGACGATGATTTATATTTATCAGAAAGTTCGCCAAAAACATTTTCCGAAAAGGAATTTACATATTTGCGTATTCGCCAATCCATAAAAGTTTTATAAAATTGTTCATACTTTTTTTTTATTTTTCGGGCAGTAAATTTAAGAAACGTACGTGTGCGGCTTATACAATATCTGGTGGAGTACAAATTTCACTTTGTTCGCTTTCAGAATCCATAACTCACATGTATAATCACACAAATTACAGTATTATTGTAAACAAAAAAGTTTTAAACTAATTTTGACAGATAATTAACAATAGCGCGCTTCACTGTTTCACAGCATACTTAACGCGCGGCAATTATCGTTATTTTTTGATTGGCTATTAAAGTGTTAAGTAATGAAAATTCAGACGTGTGATTGGTCGTGAAGTGTTGAGTAATGAATTATTACTTAACACTGTCAATAATGATTAGTATTACTTATTATAAATTTCATAAGTAATGAATACATTATTTAATAAGAGTAGATAATAGTACTTTATATATGAAGGCAGTAAAGTTCGTCATTATTTGTCGAGAGCGAAGATTGAATGCAATCGCTTGAGACAAATAATGATACATTACTCACGTGGTACATACAAAAAATAAATATATCAACACTCATTTTACCCATTACTGGATGTGGCATTCTGCCGCCGGCCGTTCGTCGGCTGCGGGAATCGATTGGATTGTCAAATTTACAGACCGACGCATTTCCAGAAATAGTTATTAAGTTAAACAAATATAAATATTATACGAGTACATTTCGTTGTCATTAATTTAAACATATACTCGTATAATTAAATGTGATTGTGAAACCGCTAAGATTAGATCTCGGAACTTTATGAAATCCGTCAAAAACAAGGGTCTCTCCTGTGATCGTAGTTCATAAGATTCCAAGTTAAAATACTAATTAAATATATTCAAATTCTTTTTATCTTTGTTCAATTTATTCATTGTGTTTCAAAGCCATTCTAGAAAGCAGCCACGAATTAACAAAACGAACCATCGCTAATGATTGGTTATTTATTCATATTTACATGTAAGAATTTCGATCAAATCTAAAAAGAAGGTAAGCAAGACTGGTAGTTAAAGCACATGAAGAGTATCAATGTAAGAAGCTACTTATTAAATTATTCACCGAATATTCATATTATTCATGTCTGAATATGATTCATTCTTTATTCGAATTGCACGATATGATGTACAGGTATCTTTCAATTGTTTTATTATTTAACAAAGATCCATAAACTGGCTATTTACCTCTGATGTTCAATTATTAATATCTCAAAAACAGAAGCATATCGTTTGATGTAAAACTTATGTGTGTTATGATATATTATACATATCTGCTACGACTTGGTATTTTTAAATTTGTATAAGATTTTAAATTCTTTCTTTATTATTTTTATAGCTATACAAGTATGTTTAGTCTATTTATATTTTTTTTATCTTTTTGTCGGCAAATGACGAACATACATATATAAAAAATAAATGAAAAATTACATATTTATATATATATATATATATATATAATAACATCATGCTATGCTTCATCAAAAAATGAGGTAGCATGAATTCTTCAAACATTCACTACTGCAATTAATTTTTATCAAACTTTTCCATCCTGACATATCACTTTCGCTTCATCTACATTCATGATTCTTTTCAATATTTTTTTTTTTAATATTTTGAGTGTCCTACACTTATAAGTAACACTACCCAACTGTCACTCACCGATTTAAATGAAACTTGGCACACTAATAGAACTCTAAAAAATATTGAACCTGCTTTTTGAGGGTACAAACCACCCCTGAAAGGTGGTAAAAGCAAGAATCGCCATAAATAAAATTAAATAATACCAAAATATTACGCATTCAACACTGGTTACCCAGTTTATGAAATCGCCAAAATCTATGTTCGGAGTCATTTTGATCATATACACATTTTTAAGGGGTTAAAAAAGGGATGGGGGATAAAATTACGATATTCAACTGAAATAGAGTTTTAGGTTCAAAACTAGTTACTCGGGGGTTTTTGAGGATACCCCTGAGTAATCAATATTAAACGCGTAATATTTTGGTATTATTTAATTTTATTTATGGCGATTATTGCTTTTACCGCCTTTAGGGGTGGTTTGTACCCCTAAAAAGCAACTTCCTGAAGAAAACAAAAATAGGGGTTCAATATTTTTTAGGGCTCTATTAGTGTGCCAAGTTTCATTTAAATCGGTGTGTGACAGTTGGGTAGTGTTCCTAGTCAGTAATGGGTAGAAGGCGTAGTGATATATTTTTTATTTATTTATTTATATCTCTAACACTAAACGAGATATAAAGATGCGTTCAATAGCATACCGTCTCCCGGGATTAAAACAAATTCTGATTGATTTAATTTAATTAATTAAAACCAATTTTTAAAGGTAACTTTTTCTGCTTTAATTGACAATGTTTGCCATATGCAAAATATGGTGGATTGACGTTAATAAATTATAATAAAATATAAAAATAAACACTTGTCTAAGTCTCAAAAAAACTAATTGGCTGATTAGAATGTTAAAATATAGATATGTTTACAAAGTAATTTTAAATTTGTTTAATAAAAAGTATAAAATAAACACTTAGCTCAGTTTCACAAAATTCAGCCTCCAAGTCGACTTATGAGGTCCTCGTCAGAGGCTGGCCAGCACAGTTAGTAACCATAGACGAGTTTCGCTCTTATTAGAGCTCAACAGTATGGTATAGCGAAACGCGTCTATGGTTACTAACTGTGCTGGCCAGCCTCTGACGATGACCTCATAAGTCGACTTGGAGGCTTTATTTTTGTGAGACTTAGACAAGTGTTTAGTTTTATATTTTATTATTAAACCTAGTTTCACCAAGTGAGCATTTAATAGACAATTAATTTTGTCTTTGTTGTTTTTTTATAATAAATTATATTTATCATACTTATAGTACCCACAACAATTAAAAATTATAAATGACATTAAAATCTGCGAAAAAATAATGACTCACACGTTTAATTAATATAATAATTTACCATAAAAGACACCCTTAATTTATTTCAATTTCCACGGGCAAGGAAGCGCGCATGCGCCACGTGTGGTCATTTCCAGCCAGCAGGGGGTAGCCGCGAAGCAGGCGGAGAAAACGTTCGTCAATTATTTACAGGACAAAGTATTTTCACGGCTACCTTGATGTGTGTTGCCTTCAGTATGGTTAGAGCTTTCGTATCGTGAATATCCGTGCACTACACGCATTTTTGTGAGGGTTTCTTGACTTTGCACACTGACTGTACCCTAGTGAATTGCATTCAAGACTTTAAGACTTTTTGATTTGTCGGTGTTTTATTTATTGTGATACTAACTCAAAGGTTTTTTTGAAGATTTCACTGCAGGAATTTTGAAGGTAAGAATGTATTATAAATTTATGATATGTATCTATAGACTTTATTGTATTTGTAATCAGGATAATGTCTGCTAATGGCAGATAATAATAGTTAAACTTAAATAAATACAAACATTTAAGGACGTACATGGATAGTTGTGCCTTTATGGTTACACCGTTACTTCACAAGAGACAGTTCATGGTTTTAAACCTCGCTGATCTCAATTTATATCCAACCAGAAAACAAAGTATCCGAATGATTCGAATTTGTTTTTAAGCTACTATAATTGGAATTAAGTTTCTGTTATGTAGAGTAATAAATAATTATAAAAAATAAAGCTAATTTTGAAAATATTTTTGAGGGCCGCGATTTGACGGCTGGAGCCGCTCTTCAATTATAAAAATATTTCACTTACTGAGATCTGCTACTGTAGAGTGCTACATCTAATATTGGGTAAAAGGCGTGATGATATATTTATTTATTTTCCAATTGTTTAAATATGGAATACTATTTTAGCAAAACTGTGTTTTTTTAGCGATTTTTAATTGTATACAATATGGTTAGCGTTGTTTGACGGCTAGTAAATACGTATTGTAGAAAATAGTCAGTACTCAGTTGAAGATTTTACAGGGGTTAAAAATATACTAGGTATCTCTGAGATCTGAAATTCAGGACTGCCTTATTCAAAAATAGATAAAGAAATACGAATTTAAAGGCGGTTTTATCTAACTTCGATAACTATTGGCAGGATAAAAAAAATCAATGGTATCAGAAAATGGCATTCAGTATAATTATGGGGTAGGTGGCTCAGTGGTATCGAGTCGGCCTGTGGATCTTGAGAACCCTGGTTCGATCTCCACATCCGACAAACAATTTTCACCAATTTAAATCTATCCCTGTGACTCCCTCTTCACTAACATCTTTGGGGAGCCGTGATTTGACGGCTAGTAATCGCACTTCATGCAAAGAAATATATCATTTACCAAGATCTGCTTCAGCAGAGTGCCACACCTAGTAATGGGTATATTTATTTATGATCATTTATGCTATAATTTCGAGGAAATATATTTTTTATTTATCTCACTGAAAATTTGATAAACCAGCCTTAAAGGTAATTAACTAATAGTTAACTAACAAACAGTTGTAGTCGAAGATAGAAATTGCAAGCAATAAATAGTGCCGTCAAATTTCGCTGACTTATATCTTCTACCGGCAGAATATACATGTAGACATTGAATAAACAATGTGCAAAAGTCCAAATACAACAAATATATTATTCACCAGTTATTTTTATATTAGAAAGCATTTTTGGCAAGGCTCGCTTTGCTTGCACTTCTAACAAACAAATACTAACTATTCAGTAATTGGGATTAAGTTTCTGTTGTACAGAGTAGCATATATTAAAAAAATTGTTGCAAATAAATTAGAGATGGACGAATATCAAATTTCTCGAATTCGAATATCGAATACGAATATTAATCAGATCTCGAATATTCGAATACTCCTAAAAGTTAATTTATTTATTATTAATAATTATTTAATTATGTCCTTTTCATTATTTGAATGAAATTGTTAAGATAAAATAAAATTAAAATGAAAAGTACAAACAAAAAAGAAAAAGACGAAAACTTCAAATTTAAGGTGAAACGTATGGGCTGATGTTGGCGAAAAACAAATTTGAAATATAGTACGTCTTCATGGTTTTGAAACAAAATATCTTTGTTATCAATAACTTCAAAGTATTGTACTAGCTTTAAGTTTATGTACAAATGATAAAGGAAAACATAGTCAAAATTTGAGGTCAACATATGGCGCGATATTCGAGGTATTCGAATGTTCGCTATACTGACGTTAATATTCGAAAATCTCGAATATCGAATAATGTCAATATTCGCGGATGATATTCGCCCATCTCTAAAATAAATGCAAGAAAGTATTCTATTAGTTTTATTTGAAACAATTTTCTTTCAACATAATTTAGAATCATTTGATAGATGTATAAACTTGACTTTGAAACTAATAAGAGTACAAAACACATTTTATTAATCTATATAAAACCTTTTCTATATTTTTATTGTGCTGTCTAATAAATATAATTTTTTTATTTTCCTTTTTAGTCGATATTCGACCATGACTGTGACTTGAACCATTCAAACCTAACATTCAATTGTTTTGCAGAATAAATAAAATGAGCATTACCGACTGTTCTTTCACTATCATTTATTTATTATAATATAAAAATCGATAGGTTGCCATTGTGTACATAATATGTTCTGTTTCATAAAATTATCATATTATGATTGTTTCTTTATGGGTGTGCGCATGTACTTCATATTATTTTATTTACGTGCGTGTGTGTATGTAACATATGTATGTATTGTAATATAAAATAGTAATGGAGGATGTAGTGACTATATGAAATTATATCGGTTATTTTGTTTAGTTGTTGCGAAATTTAACAAAAATCAGATTTAACATTGTGCAATTAATTTTTGCAATATTGCACATATTTCATAATTTTGCAAAAAAGTAGGTAATTCTATGTAGTTGATGAAATATTGTAATTGATTAGTTATTGGTATATCAAGAAGAAAATTGTACTTTATTCACGATATAAATATAATTCTTTCATTACCCAACAGAAAGTAAAATTTTGGATATCACCGTGGTTTTCTAATTGATATGGATACGCCTTTACTTTCCTTCACTGGAAAAGATATAATTGTATATTGTAATACTAGTGAGGAAAGAGTTCAATTGCAAAACGAGTACTAAAGTTATAGTACGAGCAATAGCGAGTTTTCCAATAGTACGAGTTTTGCAATTACTCTTTCCATATGATTTTTTTCAACATTAAACGTCTAATAAGATTTTTACGTTTGTGATACAAGAAACTTAATAATTATTTTATATAAATCAAAGGAGTTGTATTTGCAAAAGCACATCATGATTCTTTGGTCATCATGTCAAATGACATTACCCTCACTCAATTTAGTTATATTAGTAACCGTTTCCCTCACTAGTGAGGAAATTAAATAACTTTCATCATTAGTAAGGGAAGCGGTTACTATCACAACTAAATTGAGTGAGGGAAATGTCATTTTCACAAGTAAATAAATTTACACCAAATATTTCAATGTTTCCTGCTATTTCAAAACAAAAGAAGTCAGAATGGAAAGTTACAATAAAAGTCGAGAATACAAACTTTTTATTCGTAAAATAAATAAATAAAAAATAAATAAATATATCATCAAGCCTTTTACCCATTACTGGGTGTGGCACTCTGCCTAATCAGATCTCGGTAAGTGATATATTTTTTCGCGTGAAGTGCGGTTACCAGCCGTCAAATCACGGTCCTCAAAGATATTAGTGGAGAGGGAGCCACAGGGGTAAATTTAAATTGGTGAAAATTGTTTGTCGACTGTGGGGATCGAACCAGGTTTCTCAAGATACTCGATACCACTGAGCCACCTACCCCATAAAAAATTCGTAAAATCTTTATCCTTATTAAACGTGAAATTCTGTATAAATTCATAAGTTTTATAGATGCGTAAATCTGAAAATGATGAACAAAATCACAACGAAACTTATGACTTTATAAACTATTTTCTACTTCTGAACAAATATTATACGATGAAAGTTATAGACTTATGATAGAATTCCACCATAAGTAATATCGCTGTCTGTAAAGTTTGATATATTTTATAATGATGTGTTTTATTTGTTTCAGAATCCACCATGTCTTAACACCCGCACGGACACACGTCACAAATTAAACTAGATTTAATAAAAAAGGTTCCGATTTTTCTTCAGTATGTAGTGTTACGAACAAGTGTGTAAAATAGATTCTCTCGATGTTAATCACTCATGCTAGTGCTCTACTAGCGTCGTACTATCGTTGTGAATATCAAAACTGGCGCACGCAAAGATGGGCATCTGTCTTGATACCGGTAAGTTACTATTTTTTCTACGACCTTAACCGAAAGTAGAGTTTTCTTCCCTCATATGCATGTTGAAAGTTGTATATTCTGTCCTACGGGAAGAAAGTAACTATATTTCTTCCTATGTAAGAAAGTAAATGCTTTCATGTATTATTCATGATTGGTTTGAAAGCAATTAATTAATTTGAGGTTAGTTAATTGCAAATTTAAGATTTTCATTTAACCGAAAGTATAGTTTTCTTCCCTCATATGTATGTTGAAAGTTGGATATTCTGTCCTACGGGAGGAAAGTAACTATATTTCTTCCTATGTAAGAAAGTAAATACTTTCCTGCATTATTCATGGTTGGTTTTAAAGCAATTAATTAATTTGAGGTTGGTTAATTGCAAATTTAAGATTTTCATTTAACCGAAAGTATAGTTTTCTTCCCTCATATGCATGTTGAAAGTTGGATATTCTGTCCTACGGGAGGAAAGTAACTATATTTCTTCCTATGTAGGAAAATAAGTGCTTTCCTGCATTATTCATGGTTGGTTTTAAAGCAGTTAATTAATTTGAGGTTGGTTAATTGCAAATTTAAGATTTTCATTTAACCGAAAGTATAGTTTTCTTCCCTCATATGCATGTTGAAAGTTGTATATTCTGTCCTTCGGGAGGAAAGTAACTATATTCCTTCCTATGTAGGAAAGTATGTGCTTTCCTGCATTATTCATGGTTGGTTTTAAAGCAGTTAATTAATTTGAGGTTGGTTAATTGCAAATTTAAGATTTTCATTTAACCGAAAGTATAGTTTTCTTCCCTCATATGCATGTTGAAAGTTGTATATTCTGTCCTTCGGGAGGAAAGTAACTATATTCCTTCCTATGTAGGAAAGTAAGTGCTTTCCTGCATTATTCATGGTTGGTTTTAAAGCAGTTAATTAATTTGAGGTTGGTTAACTACAAATTTAAGATTTTCATTTATCTTCAAAGAGAAAAAGTGTTAAAATTAAAAATTGCTAAAACTTTGTTAAAAACTTAATTGAAGCACGAGATATTCAATGCCGTTGAGCGTATCTTCATGTCAGGTTTAGTTTTTGAGATATAAGCTTGAGAAAGTATCTGAAGAATAAGAAGAATTTTAATTTCCTGGAGGTTATATCTAATGCCTATGGCACCCTAGTCGAAGAACATCGATCTTCCGATTTGTCCGTCAGTACGGTGGTGTGGATAGCGATACGGAATTCGAATCCGGAGATCCCAAGTTCGAATCGCACTCAAGCTAAAAATTATATAAACTACCACACTGCGGCTCGGTGACTGCGGACCCTGTACTGTAATTGGGATTAAATTCCTGTTGTACAGCGTAACATTAATAAATAAATAAATAAATAAATAAATCTTCGATGAAACAACAGAACGCACCTGTCATTGACGAAAAATAAAAGCTTCTAAAGTTGAGAAAGAAAAACTAAATTTCAAAAATATGCTAACGTGAAATGAGACACAAAAGATACGAGTGAAATGAGATACGTTCGTTTCATCGATGAGCTCTTCAATGGAAATAGAGGAGCCTCTATTTTTCGTCGATGACGGGTGCGTTCTGTTGTTTCATCGATGCTCTTCGGTGCTCTTCGACCAGTGTATAGTATGTTCAAAGATATTCCGTTATGGCTTTAACTTACTAAGCCTGTGTTGAACCGCACACAGTAAGAGATTCTACCTGTTGGCGCTCAGGGTAGGATTGCAAAAAAATTAAATTCGGAAATCTCTAATCTCTGTGCGGATTACGTATTTCAGATTTACTTGAAATAATATACAATGATACTTTCATGTAACATTTGTTTTTTTTGCTTCATTATGAATAATAATATTTGTACAAAATTCTCTGTTTCATTATTATAATATATATATAAAAATTAAATTAAATTGGGAAATACTGAATACATACCTGTCCTTGCACCCCTATAAATCAAGCTTAAATCCCTAACAATAGACCCGCTGAGAGGGCCATAACGGAGTATCTTTGAACATAGTATACCATAGGCATAATGGGTGCTTATCAATTTCATCCCGGGTTTTAAACGTTAAACACGGGGGTTGGGAATATAAAAGCAGCCCGAGAACGAAATCCTGGAAAAGACCCACTAGTCGCGGAGCATTAAAATATATTAAAACTATTTTGAATACACAGGATATAAAAGCATTACTCCTTAATTACATGCTGCATTTATGCCTTTATGTTAATAACTTTAACAGCTTTATAATACGTAATTACTTTTGCTATCATTATATTCCATCTATACTGTTATAGCGAAAAGTCATTTGTTGCTTCGTTCTTACATGAAATGAATTTTATTTCATAGTTGCACGTGACATCCATGAACCATTATACACTACATTCATATATTTATTAATTCCAAGAAATGTACTTAGTAGGCGTTTAATCATTAATTGTTTCATATTTTATAATATATTTATTAATTACTATAATTAACAATTTTTATAAACACTTTAATATAGACTGATGAACTTTTAAAAGATGATAAAATTTGAGTTTGATAAAAATGTAAAAACTATCTAAATTAGTTGATTAATTTACTTTAATCCATAAGTTTAATTTAATTTTATAGTTACAGTAACTGAATTAGAATCTGATGAAGAGAATCTACTCTAAAAATGAACAAAATAACATCACGCTATATTCCATCAAATTGGGTAGCACAAGGCCCTGAAACATTCACTCATCCGAGATTTACTAACATAGACAAAATTAATTGTCGTCCATACACTTGGTGAAACTAGGTTTAATAAAATATAAACTAAACACTTGGCTAAGTCTCACAAAATTCAGCCTCTGACGATGCCCTCATAAGGTGACTTGGAGGCTGAATTTTGTGAGATTTAGCCAAGTGTTTAGTTTATACTTTATCATCAGAGATTTATCAAAGAATCAATCTTTGTAAAACATTCTCATCCTGACAACGTATTCATCCTCGCTTCAACCACATTCACATTCCTTTCATCCAAGCTCATTTATTAAAGTTTGATCTATTTAAAAAAAATTATATATGAAGCGATCCAAGTTAATCCAAGATCCGATTCGAAATCTGATCCAACATACGATCCAAAATCTGATCCGAAATTTGATCTGACATTTGGTCGATCCATGATCCGATCTGATATACATTAGATCTGTGCAGTTTTTTATGTTTATATGTACTCAATTGTAATTAAATTAATAATTTTGTACATAAACACTTAAACTTTTACGTAGCGTTATTATTTATATAAAGTGGAATTGAATAATTGGATTTTATGATATTTTAATCAGAATGTACTGTGAATGAAAATTTCTGATCGGATATTTCATTCGAATTTCGGATCGGAAATTTTATCCCAACTTCAGATCGGATATCCGAACTTCAAATCAGATGATTTATCAGACTTTCCGGATCGGATATTTAATCCGAATTTTGGATCGGATGTTTTATCAAATGAAATATTTTATCCGGCATTTGAATCGAATATTTTATTTGTTCTTTGGGTCAGATTCCTTTCGAATTCAATCCGAAAGAGATCTTTTCCGACCTGAAATCTGACTTTAAATCGGATTGGATATATTTGTGCTGAATTATATCATTTATACCGATCACTTGGAATCTTTTATCACGCAACAAACCTTTAATCACATCCATCCATTCATGTGTTCTTATACAAAAGATTGTAAACTTATATAATGTTGGAAATCTCGTAGGTTTTTTGACATGTAACAAGCAACCTTTTCGTTCTATTGATTATAAAAACTTATTAGCATATTATCTCATATCAATTTTTGCACTCTTATTCCATATTTAATCTTACAAGTACTAATCTATTTCGTGCATCTAACAGCAAAAAGCTTGCTAAAACGCACTCGACAATCGAAAAATATTTTAACATTGCATATTACTCTTACAAATTGCTATATACAACATTTTCTATTAAATAATGAACGTTTCCATCGAGGCAGACGATATTCTTAGAAAGCTAAACACCTTTTTTTTCTTGACAAAAAGTAAAATTTTACATTTTGTGTCGGTGGTGAAAAAAATTATATGTATACTTCGTGAAGAAAGTGTCATTCTACCCTCAGATACTATATATATATCTTGTCTTCGGTAAGGGGAATGATATGACAATTCCATAAAGAAATGTCTCAATTTTTTCCTTGCGACTGGTAATTGTATTTCAAGTGCATAGACTTATCAAGACTCTTTCCTTGGTCATTATGTCAAATGACATTTCCTTTACTAAATTTAGTAGTAACAGTAAATAATAAATTATAAAACGAAACACTTGTCTATGTCTCACAAAATGTAGCCTCCAAGTCAACTTATGAGGTCCTCGTCAGAGGCTGGCTGGTGTTTAGTTTTATAATTTATTATTAAACCTAATTTCACCAAGTGAGCATTCAAAGACAATTAATTTTGTCTTTCTTGTTTTTTATTTAAATTGCTATTTCGTAACAGTAAATGTTTCCCTCACTAGTGAGGAAAGTTATTTACCTTCATCACTAGTGAGGGAAATGTTAATATCAATAACTGAATTGAGTGAGTGAAATATTATTTTTACAAGTAATGTTGAAAAAATACAATGTTGAACATTGTATATTTTTGTATTTTAAATTTTGTAGAAATTATATTGAAAATAAAAGTTAAAAAAGAATAGTTTGCTCCAAATTATTTTAGTAGCGCTTGAAACAATAGAAAATATACGATACCAACTCTAAAAGATCAAATAAATCTGAAATTTTCATATTTTTAGGAAATAAAAAATATTGTTAATTTGATTATTAATATTGCATCTTTCATATAATTTAACTACAATCATAGTTTTTGTACAATACAATGAAGGCCCTTTAAAATTATCATTTACGTATATTTACAGTACAGATATTTTAGTCCATACTGTATTCGTCGTCCATCAAAATTCGCACACAACGCCGATAACAAACAAAAGCTTAAAAATAAGCGCATTATGCAAATCACCCATTATTCAAATTTGCGGGTACTCACGTACGCTTTCTACCGGTACCGCGGTAACGGAAAGCGGAAACCGGATACGGAGCCGTTAGCTGCTCAACCGCTAAACGTCGCCGGCGCAGCGACGTGGTTCGCACGCGAAACAAACGAGATCTTAATCTGTTTTTCCCAGAGCGTGCGAGACACGCAAACAAATTATTGCAAACATTCCGTGTTATGTGGTTACGTTTAAATGGTAAATGGTTCAGTATTCAAGTACGTCTTGTTCGTGTTAGCGGTAAATGGTTATTCGGTAATGAATGGAAGTGATTCAATTTGTTTTTTGTGCAATTAATTTACAAGTCTGGATTTATTCCTCATGTTTACTTTATTTTCACGCAACTGTTGATATTTACGCGCACAATTTAACTTTTTTTGTAAACTGTCCGACAAAAATTCATTATTGAACTGTAAGTTTATTTGTCGGGTTGTTTTCTAAACCTACAAAATGCCGTCGATAAACAAATAAATTGTTTTTTCTATACATCACATAGTGAAAATTTTGTGTGCACCTCGGACCTGAAATGATTTGATTTTCTTAGAAGATAGTCTACCTCGGCTACAAAACATATAATTTTAGTGTATATAATAGCTATTTATGTATCAAGTACATAAAGTTTGATTATGTACGAGTTGCATATAAAACTTGATGTTCGGCTGTCTCGGATGCGATTTTTTGTCTTAAAATATGTTAATGTAAAACTCTTGGTTGTATCTCAAAGTGTGAATTGTTGCTGCTTTTGTTTGTCAGTATTATTTATAATTATTAAATTGTCAAATTTGTCAAAAAAAGGTGGAAACTATTTCATAATGTCTCAAAACTTCAAAGGATCTCTAAAAAATAAAAGAAATTACCTTAAATGCAAAGGAATTATTGACGTGTCGCACGGATCGGCATTTAATATTTTACATGATAAGTTAGACATGAGAAAAATGTCGGCTCGGTGGGTGCCACAATTGCTTACGGTGGACAACAAGCAGATACGGAAGACAATGTCGAAGCAGAGTTTAGACTTCTTTAAGCGAAATCCGCAGGAGTTTATGCGTCGAGTCGTCACCGTCGATGAAACCTGGATCCATCTCTACACGTCAGAGACCAAGCAACAGTCAAAACAATGGACTTTCCCGGGTGAACCTGCTCCGAAAAAGGCAAAGACGGTCCCATCGGCTGGAAAAGTCATGGCCAATATTTTTTGGGATTCGAAGGGAATTATCGATCACAGGAAAGTATTACAGTGACTTGTTGGATCGATTCAACGAGAAATTAAAGGAGACACCCATTTGGCAAAGAAAAAAGTTCGGTTCCACCACGACAATACCCCTGTTCACTCATCCGGAATTGTCGCAACCAAACTGCATGACCTAGCTCCCTGAGATTTTTTTCTGTTCCCTAACATGAAAACGTGACTCGCGGGAAACAAAATTCAGCTCAAATAAGGAAGTAATCACCGTGAGAGAAGCCTTTTTTGCGGGGTTTGAAAAATCATATTTTTTGGAGGGGTTAAATCAGGGTTCGTAAATATCATGATATTTATAATAAATATCAAAATATCTGATATATAGGATATATATCAGATAAATATCACTTTTTGGATATTTATTTTTTAATTTTAGTTTTTGTACACATTTATTATCACAATAGGAAATACAAAATAAATTATTACTCCCAAATAAAAAATTAACATAGGTAATGAAAAAAAGTAAATATACATTGAATGGATACACAAATATTATATAGTACTAAGAATAGTAAGAATATTTAAATAATCCTATATTCCAGATAGAGGCAAATCATCATCTTCTGATGAACTTCTTGAACATAGCGTTGCAGATACTTGGCCAAATACAATCTAAATTAGTTTTTTTTTGTAGTTTCTTTTTGGTTTAAATATTTAAACATAAAAACTAGTTTACCGGCTTTGTCGTTACCGAGACGATTACGTAATTGGTATTGGACAATGCCAAAAGTGGAGAAATATCGTTCCAGCCCTGCTGTGGCTGTTACAGCAGTGTGTAACTGTTCACATAGTTCAATAAATGTACTTTTATTTGGCCACTCTGACTCATTAATAGTTATACTTTTCCACCATATTAAAGGATTTGTATTTCTAAAATGAGTACCAAATAAAAATTTTGGAAATGGTTCCGACTTTGCCGTTAATGACATCACAAATGGCACACAATTTGGATTTATGTCGTTAATGTGAAGTTAGTCAAAACCTAGTAAAGTAAGAATTATCTTTAGAATATAATTTTAACAGAATTAATGAAAGTAATAATACTGTATTTATTATAGACTATTTGATATTTTTATATAATGGATATATATCTTCGAACCCTGTTTATAAATTAACTGAAGCACGAGAAAATTAATGCCGCGTTTTCATATCACATTTAGTTTTCGAGATATAGCCTCGTAAAAGTAGAAAAACTGAAAAATTCGAAAAATTTCAATTTTCCGGAGGCTATATCTCAAAAACTAAACAAGATATGGAAATGCGCTCAACGGCGTTGAATTTTTCGAGTCCGAATTGACTTATAAGCAAATTTTCATACAATTTTAAGCAATTTAATATTTTTAATTATTTCCTAAGGGGTACCCCTTTGGTTTTTTCAGATTTTAATTCAATTTTCCCAAAAATCCTTAATCGTAGGATTATTAAAACGAAAATTTACATACATATGTATTTTGACCCACTGAATCCAGTGGTGCAATCTTCAAATGCATATGACTTCTGGTTTTCGAGAAAATGTTAAAAAACCGCTTTTTGCGATTTTTTTTGGCGGAAATTTTAAAAAAATAAAAATCGCTGAAACTATGTTTATAAGTTAACTGAAGCACGAGAAAATTAATGCCGTTGACCGCGTTTTCATATCACATTTAGTTTTCGAGATATAGCCTCGTAAAAGTAGAAAAACTGAAAAATTCGAAAAATTTCAATTTTCCGGAGGCTATATCTCAAAAACTAAACAAGATATGGAAATGCGCTCAACGGCGTTGAATTCCCCGTGTCCGAATTGACTTATAAGCAAATTTTCATACAATTTTATGCAATTTTATATTTTTAATTATTTCCTAAGGGGTACCCCTTTGGTTTTTTCAGATTTTAATTCAATTTTCCCAAAAATCCTTAATCGTAGGATTATTAAAACGAAAATTTACATACATATGTATTTTGACCCACTGAATCCAGTGGTGCAATCTTCAAATGCATATGACTTCTGGTTTTCGAGAAAATGTTAAAAAACCGCTTTTTGCGATTTTTTTGACGGAAAATTAAAAAAAATAAAAATCGCTGAAACTATGTTTATAAGTTAACTAAAGCACGAGAAAATTAATGCCGTTGAGCGCGTTTTCATATCACATTTAGTTTTCGAGATATAGCCTCGGAAAAGTAGAAGAACTGAAAAATTCGAAAAATTTCACTTCTCCGGAGGCTATATCTCAAAAACTATTTGATATTTTTATATAATGGATATATATATCATTGCAAAAATATGACGATATATATCAAAATAAATATCATGATATATATATCGATCGATATATATCTTCGAACCCTGGGTTAAATAAATGGCAGGTACGTTGGGAAAAGTGTATCGCCCTGATAGGAGATTATGTCGAAAAATAAAAACAAAAATTGTGAAAAAACTAGATCTTCATTTCTAACACAGGTACTTATTGAGCCACCCTCGTAAAACGTTTAGAATGTTTTAAATTACTTATAGTTCAAATATGCAAACAGCATTCTATATCACATACGAGTATATAAGTTAATGAACTCTGTTTTATTAGTATATCAAATGAAATATAAAAGTAATAGGTATTTTTTCAACAGGAGTAATGGAGACTCCAATTATGTTAGCATTTAAACTAAGAGACAGGACAATTTTTCGAGGTGTAACACAGCTATTATAAACAAATCATTATCGACTATTAAACTATGTACAATTCATTGTCAGATACGGAAGTGACAAATTCAAATAACACGAATAAATATTTAAATAAGCTAAGTGTAGCATATTTGATACGTCCAATATTTTTTAATTTATTTTCTTAAACGAATTTTTTCCCAAGTTAAAATCTGCTTCATTCTTATGAACACGAGCATAAAGATGTTTATCGTTTAATGACAATTTATGTGCGAAGGATCTTATGTTGCTCTAGATTTTTATATATTTGTTTTTCCCTAAGATCCTTTTCCTTACATAATATTCTATTTTAAATGATATTTAAAACAATCGCGTAATATAGGATTATAAGTCATATTTGTTGAGTTCCATCTTAATCAAATATTTTTTGTCGTCTTACTTTTCAAATAATTAATAATAATAAAATTAATTTTTTCCATATGTTGCATTCATATACTTTGGGTTCTTTATATTGTCGAACGCAAATGTAATGTTGTGTTGTGGTTTGTGTTTGTAGAACAGAACCAGGGTCCCGCTGGCAACGCACGAGACGGCCACGGCGGTGGCGGCGGTGCTGGCGGCGAATTGTGGCCGCAGGACGCCGCGGCGGCCGAACTCCGCTACGCCACCACGCCGCCCGATGGACACTTCCCCATGCACAATGGCGGCAAGGTCAGCTTCGAGACCCCGCGTGTCCCAGTCATCTTCGTCCTCGGTAAGTTACTCCACTAGAGTATTAACTACATGACTTGAAAACAATGTGACTTAATCGTAGGCCAATCGACGCTGATAATAAAGTCGTCTAAGGTCTTTCCAAAATATCTTGAACAATTAATAATCATTGAAAAGTAAGCTATTTTGGCCATCCAAGTATTACTAACATTCCACATAAATGTTAAATATTTGTAGCACATATAGAGACCAAAATAAGTTGAAAAGTTTTATTCAACCTGGGTCCAAAAATCAAGCATTTTGTAAATGTGAGATATTTTTATTTAAGTTTAATCACTGCAAAATTTGTATTTTTTTTATAAATAAGTTAAGGAAACAACAGCAACTTTTGTTTTTATAATTCTCAGTTTACAAAAAATGAGAATCAGTTCAAAAATCGAAATAAAAATATAATGTTATCATTCAAATCACGACAAATCAAATACCACTGAACGCATTTTCATATTTATTATAGTTTTAGAATTACACTGTTTTTTTTTTTACTTTCTTAAAATATCAACTTTGAAGGTCCAAATTAATAAATAAAAAATCTGATGTGGACACCACATGACTTCCTTGTACGCGTATTAAACTATAGATATTTTTTAATTGCACATATATTTGACATAAAATCTTTTATTTTTTATTTTTTGTTCTAATCCATAGCAAACTTAATTTTTTTTAAAAACTAAAAATATATAATATTTAAATTTAGATATCTCGCTTATGCAAAAGGCTAATTTAAAAATTCTTAATGTGCTAGACGCAGAATTTAATTCTCTAAAACTTTTATTTGCAGCATTCATTTCTAAAATTAAAATAATACTATTTTTTTCAAGGAAAACTGTTAGCAGCTTCATGTAATGTGTCACTTCCGGTTAGTCTATTTTAACCAAAATCTATTATGTTATTTCCATTGATATAGTAGTCTTATATTCCAAATTTGGAAAGTTTTAAATTATATTTGAATATAGTTTTTCATGAAAATCTATTATAGGCTTCAAGTAAAGTACCACTTCCGGTGGTTGTATAATGACCAAAAAGGGAGGTGCACAACTTGATGTTATAACAGTCCTAAATATAAAGTTTCAATTTTCTACGGCTTACCGTTTTTGAGTTATGCGAGATACATACGTACGTACATACGTACGTACAGACGGCATGACGAAATTAGTCAAAATAGATTCAGGGAGGGCCAAAATACCTATTTCCGTTGAAATCTGAGAACCGAAAATTTTCGCGATTACAATACTTCCTTTACTTCGTACAAGGAAGTAAAAATAAGTGGCAGGTTTTGAACAATTAGGTAGATCATGTCCTACATTCCATTCGACAATCTTCTCTAACTTAATTCTTACAGGAAACTAAAACAGGTATGAAAATGCCTTCTATATCATTAGATTTCCCGTGGTTTAATTCATTTATATTTTAAAACCATTAATTTGGGGCTCCTGAAATTTGGGAGCCAGAAGCAGCCATTTTTGTTTGTTCATTAAAATATTTTAGATAAAGAAAAATGAGATGTATTTATGACTGTAATGAACCTTTTATTCTAACCATTTTTTTCTCCCAAAAATATCAAAACCAAGACCGAGGTATTTGTATAGAGTCTAAATGAATTGAATCCTTTTTCAATATCACGAACTAATTCTTTAAAATACTGGCAAATAGAACTACCATAATAATGATTAATTATTTATTGTGTGAATTTCTTAATAAATATAATTAAACTTCAATTTTTGACTGAATCGACATATCCTATTCCCCACATAATAATTATTCACTTATATGAGAAATATTAATACCAGAATGGATGATATATATGAAATAAAAATTGCAGATGCAGTACAGTCGTGTAAATAATGTATCAGTTTAAAGCATAACGTAGTTGCATGCAGCAAGGTTCACATCATCAACAATTTAAACTGAAATATAAAAGTGTATGTTGGCTGCATTGTATTTAAATATAATATATCTATGTTTGCTCGTAGTTAATCTATATTACATATTGTAAAATGAATTCGTCTGAATGCATTATTTTAAATTGCTGTATCAATAGAAAAAATATCAACACAAAATGTAGTTATCAGTTTTAAAATCTGTTATTTCATATTAATGTATGGATATTATATTGAAACGATATATTGTATATTTTCTAGATATATTTGTTATTATTTATAAAAATATACACATATAGAATACCGTTTATATTTTAGAAATAAATAAAAATATTGAATTTCAATCATTTAAAAATTTCATACATTGAAAATTAGACGTATGTTGATTGAACAATAATTACTTATTTCATTTTTCAAACCAGGGTAATATTACAACTAAAGAAATACGTTGTATTTTCTTAGAGTTATTATAGTATGTTATGCATCAAGGGAGGGAAACAAGCGATTATTCCCGCGTGTGAAGTTGGCAAATCGAGACGTAAGCGAGGGCCGAAGGCTCGAGCGGAAGTCGAGGTTTGCCAACTTCACACAAGGGATAATCGCGCCCTCCTGTGAAGCATATTATACTTTTCGTAACAACTGCACAAAAATTACTGTCTTATCGGGACAAATATCAAATATGGGTTGCGTAACTAGTTACCTAGGAAACGCCGCAAACAGCTAATAATCGTAGTCTCTAGGGAGAGAAACATGCTACCTAGGGAGAGAAACATGCTACCTAGGGAGAGAAACATCCTACCTAGGGAGAGAAACATTACGTTTCTCTCCCTAGGGGAGAAAAACAGTGTCTCTCTCTAAAATTAGGGAATAAGAACGTGTTTCTTGTGCATGTGTTACGAAAAAAATGTTAAATGACGCCAAGTATAAAAATGTTAATTGTTGAAAAAAAAACACTGGTTGAATTAAAGAAAATACCCTGGTATACAGAAATTAAAATTTCCCGAAACGATGACATAAATTATTGTGTCGATTTTTCCGTTACTTTTTTCCGCAGGTTGTACAATTTGTGGTAACAAAATCTGATTGGATGTTTGTGAAATGTTTGCAGGAGGGCCAGGGAGCGGCAAAGTTACGCACTGCGATAACTTGATGCAGGAGAAAAAGGGCATCATCCATATAAACATGACGGATCTTCTGCAGCAGTACGCCATCGGCAACGGTGAGTTATAAAAGTGTATTTATGCATTTTCAATCGGTGTACACTCACTCACAGCCAGTCAGTTATACATAGATGTGTTCTGGCATTATGAAAGACGTAGGAAAAAAAAGGAAGCTTATTTTAATTTTATTATTAATTAAATAATTGTACAGAAGGGAGCTTTATACTCGGTTTATACTGCTAATTCAACTAAGAAATTAAATTCTTAATTTTCTATAAATATCAAAACCATTTTAATTACTTTCCTCAAATGAGAGAAGAAAATAATTTTTTTCTACGATTGCTATGAAAAGATGACAATTACGCTCTCATTTGTCATCGTAAAGTTGACGTTTTCTGTGGAACAATCGAAAAATATCTTTTTTGCGCGTCTTCAATGGCAACGCGCGAAAAAGACGTTAAATTCGCGCGTTTC
The DNA here is from genome assembly GCA_947425015.1 of Pterostichus niger. Taxonomy (NCBI): domain Eukaryota; kingdom Metazoa; phylum Arthropoda; class Insecta; order Coleoptera; family Carabidae; genus Pterostichus; species Pterostichus niger. The sequence goes on from OX380339.1 coordinate 37,452,405, forward strand.
CAATGGCAACGCGCGAAAAAGATTATTTCAATAGTTACCAGGGATACAAACAAAACAGAAACTTGTCATATTGACAGTTAACAAAACGAATTTAGTTTTAGACGTATACCTACGTTTTTTAATAACTTTAAGATGCAATCGTAGAAAAAATTATGTGTGTATCACGAGCGTAAAGTGTCTTTGTTCCTCTTGCACTATTGCAACTCTCGGCTTCGGCTCGCGCTGCAATTACCGTGCTCGAGTAACAAAGAATCACTTTACGCTCTTAATACACAAATAACTATTTTCTACGATTGCTATGAAAAGTTGACAATTACGCTCTCATTTTGTCATCGTAAAGTTGACGTTTTCTGTGGAACAATCTCCAATGGCAACGCGCGAAAAAGATGTTAAATGCGCGCGTCTTATTTCAATAGTTACCAGGGATACAAACAAAACAGAAACTTGTCATATTGACAGTTGACAGAACGAATTTATTTTCAGTACGCATACGTTTTTGAATAATTTTAAGATGCAATCGTAGAAAAAATTATGTGTGTATCACGAGCGTAAAGTATATTTGTTCCTCTTACACTATTGCAGCTCTCGTCTTCGGCTCGCGCTGCAAATACCGTGTTCGAGTAACAAAGAATCACTTTACGCTCTTAATACTCAAATAACTATTTCTTCCTTAAAGAAGAGAACAATAATCCTTAGACAGAGCTATCGTTTAAAAAAGATATATAAAGTGTGCCGAGTCTCAATGGATCGAATCTTTTTCGCGATCGAGCTCCGCTGATTCGGTTCAGCCAATAAATCTGACATGCCTGTCTACTCCAAACATCTTTCGTAATGTCCGATAGATTTATTGATGTTATTGTAGTAATTGTAATTGTAATTGAACACTAACACTTACACACTACATATGAACTCGTTACTTATATGCTATGTCAATGTGTGTACTTTCCTGACTTGTATTTTTTAAATTCACTTTTCAAGCGGAGTATACTTTACACAGCAGTGTAATAAAGTTGAGTCAAGGTAACAATCACGTGTGAAACATTTGTGCTTACAGCTTATTTAAACCAAGCCTATTATTTTTCATTGAATAGAATGATAAGTTAAGAGAGATGCGAGAAATTCTCAAGATTAAATACTGATACTTTATACTTTTAAAGTGAATTCAGCTTGTATTAATTGCTTACGATGGAGGCACAGGGTTTTGATAGAATTCACTGTCTAAACAGATTATTATGACAGTCAGTAGACAGAAAAGCTTGAATAGAATAGGTAGAATTTTGAAATAACATTTTTTTCAGCACTAATTAAAATATCTCTTTTGAATAATACCAATATAACATTTGCAGATTTAGACAGACATTTAATTATATGTAGTTATTTGTGTACCTAGAGCAGAAAGTAGTCATTACCATTGGTGCACAAAGATTTTTGATCGAGGCGTAAAAACATTTTCTGCTCGTGGTGCACATATAATTTTTAATACGACCATTGATAAATGCTTGGAAAAAATTCTACAGTCGATATAGAAAGTAAAACGATAATTTAAATTGTTTATAATTACTGTACAAAAATATTTAGAAATTGTTTATTTCATTGGGCAAGTAATACCTCTTTTATTCTATACTTTTAATACCTCGGCATTGATATAAACTCGTATATAAAAGTGTATTAAAAGTGTCTTGTATTTCAATCGTGGGTTTACTATAAGTTTTCCACTCGTGCAATAAATTGATACTTTTCACACTAGTTCCATAATAGCTATTTATGAAACAAGTAACGAAATGAAGGTTATTACCTTACGCATGTGAAATTTGCAGAACGAGACGTAGCCGAGTTATGTAAACACATAAGTAAGGTAATAACCTTATTTCCTTAGTAGTTTCATACAATATTTTTTCTACTTCCGTTCTAATAAATACGAAAGAGCGTTTTTGAAATTATTTGACATACTAATGACAGTTATAGATTCAAAAAATAAAAGAATATCACATCAGAATTCGTCTACCAAGATATCTTATTTTTTTGTGTTGCTATGTTACCTCATTATTTCACTAGTTAAATAATACAGTTTATTACCTAAATCAAATAAGTGAAATAAAACGTCTATTTCCTAACGGAAGTAGAAAAATAATTATGTTGATAGTTTTTCTGTTTTTAAATTCGCTTGAAAACGTTGAGAGTTACATTAAAACGTTCTTTAGGAACGTGGACAGAAAGCAGTATTTTCTAAATGAGTAAGTGGTAATTGTCTACTTTTCATACGTGAAATAAATGCAGAAAAGCCTAGTTTTTGTCATGGTCGTATAAAAAAATCTTACATATGATAGATTATGTTCTACAAATAGTATTCTCTATTATTTTTTGTTTTAAATAGTTGACAATTTTAAAATAAATTATATAATATATTTTCAGTTTTTTTTTCATTTTAGATATAAATTCTCCACAGTCAAGCTCCAAATATTCTTAGCAAACTCAAGAAGACAAATATAAATATTACAAGTGAATTTCTACTCTTGTTACAATTTGCACCGCCAAAAATTAAATTTTAAAATTAGTTTAAATATATAAAAGCAAAAGTGGCATGTCAAACCAAATTTAAAACTTAACTTTTGGTCGTACAAATGGCCATTAAACAATATGTTAAACAAAGAAACTAAATGCGAAAGATCACGGCTTGCTTTTTGCAATGATTGTATTTCATTACTAAAATATGTGGTGTATGTATGCTATATAGACATGCAAGACTTCAGTCAACTATCGAGTCGTACAGTGACCGAGGTCCTGATGCTGGAGATGAAGATGGCGCCCACAGCCAAGACCTACCTTATCTCCGGATACCCGCGAAGTATGCGAGACGTCGTCGAGTACTCGGAGAAAGTAAGTTTATTTTTATTTATAACAAAAAACTGAGTGAGCAAAATGTTCTTTTACAATATATCCCACAAAAACTGCACCAAAATACACGACTTTTTACATTTATGACATGGAAATACAATGCCGGTGAGCTCATCTTCATAACTCGTTTAGTTTTTGAGATATAACTTTGGTAAAATCGAAAATCTTAAAAACTAAACAAAATATAAACATGCATGCACTTAACGGCATTGAATTCCTCATGTCCGAATTGACTTATTTATAAACTTTTAGCAAAGTTTGAACGATTTAATTTGTTTGAAAATTGTACTGTTTGATCTAAAATTCAATGCCGTTGGGAGCATTTTCATATCTCATTTAGTTTTTGAGATATAGTTTAAGAGGAAAATATAATTTTTTTCCAAATTTCACCTATGTTTAATAATTTTTCTCCAGCTTTCCTGTATATAAAATTATACTACAAACCTTCATCATTATGTTTAAAATAGTTTTATTCCATAAATTAAATCAGTTTAGTCGGATATCGGTTTATTCCGGCTTCTGTTAAAACCGGAATCCTGTTATTATCTAACATAGATACAAGATATTTTCTAATCCGAACATCTGAATATCGTATTAAAGTGTTGTATCTAGTATTCTAAATATTCATTTAATTATTTATTCTGTAAAATAATCTGGCAAGCGATGATAATAATCTTTACCATGTTATTCAGCTTTCATGGGACTTCGGAAAAATAGTCAACATTAAATTAAAGAATATGATGCTTTTTGTAATAAAAAGTTTGAACATTCGCATCCTGGCCAGAAAGTGGCGTCCGGTGGAAAACAATTGAATTGACTGCCTCAACAGCGTCATAACGCATCGACTGTTTTGTTTTTGTCTGTTGCTACGGTAACGTAATGTCGTTTTATTCCAGTGTCCGATCCATTCATTCAATGAATTGAACCTATAGTACAAAAAAAATATCTAACTATTATAATTTACAATTTATATAAAATAACAGTTTAGATATTTATAAATTTAAAATTGACGTTGTCGTTAGACGCTGCCACCAAATAATATCTACATATACAAATTAGATGTAGAAAGATTTGTAAACTATATTGAATAATTTGTTTATTCTCTGTGCCAAACAATTAATCATTCATAATTACTTCCCTAATTTACCTAAATCAAAAGTTCCGTTCTAATAACCAAAACAATTTATAAACACGCCATACATACACAAGATAAATCTAATAATTATATCTTTCGGGAATCGCAAAATGGAATGGAATTCTTAAGGTGGAATTTTGTGATAAATCTGTAAGTTTATAATCTGTAAATAATGAACAAATCAGATCAAGTCATAAGTTTCGTTGCGATTTTGTTGATTATTTATAGACAAAACTTATGGGTTTACACAGAATTCCACCATTAGCGTGATTAAATTCGTGATTGGTAATTGTTTATCATCGATTCTCATGCTTATTTACATCTGTCACCGTACGATGATTTGTCTTTCGATTATTCCATTCTTTCTTTATCAGTATTACTTCAATTAAAAATGATCTAGTTAAATATTTGAGTTCAAATAACATATAAATTAATTTCTTTCAACATTACTTGTGAAAATTGCATTTCTCTCAATCAATTTAGTAATTAATAATGAAGATAAATAACTTTCTTCACTTAAAACTCCTTTGATTTATATAAAATAATTATGAATTTTTTTGTATCGAAAAGGTAACAATGCAATTTTGATGTTTAATGTTGAAAAAATTGTATGTAACACACGTGGGAAAGGACTATTGCAAAACTCTTTCCTCACTAGTATTACAATATACTATTTTCCACGACAATTAAGTAACAAGTTCATTATACTCGTATGTACGTTTATAGGGTAGATGGTTCATTACTCAAAAGTGCAGAATAATGTATAATTATTCAACACTTTTTTAAGCCAATCTAATTGCGGTTACTATAGTAACGACATTATTCAACACCTTATAAGCCAATAAATTTAATGTTTCTAATGTATCCTTTAAAATTTATAATTTTCCTCAAACTACGATTTAAAAATGCAAGGTCCTGTTGAATGATCGTGGAAAAAGTATAGTATTCAACTCTATTGTAACGGAAATTAATACTACCCTTGCCCGTTGAATAATATATTATTTTCTACCACCAGCACAGTAAGTATATCATTACATCCTTGGTAACATGAATGTAATGAGTTCTTTATCGCCCAACAACAATAAAGAAATATTTAACATGATTGTTATGATAACAATACATTAATCATCTCAAATTATAAATTTATAGCTATTTATGAAACTAGTAAGGAAATGAAGGTTATTACGTTACACATGTGAAATTTGCTGAACGAGGCGTAGCCGAGTTATGTAAACACATAAGTAAGGTAATAACCTTCATTTCCTTACTAGTTTCATACAATATTTTTTCTACTTCCGTTCTAATAAATACAAAAGAGCGTTTTTGAAATTATGAAATTTTGACATATTAATGACAGTTATAAATTCAATAAATAAAGGAATAACACATCAGAATTCGTCTACCAAGATATCTTAATTTTTTTGTGTTGCTATGTTACCTTATTATTGCACTAGTTAAATAATTCAGTTTATTACCTAACTTAAATAAGTGAAATAAAACGTCTAGATCCTAACGGAAGTAGAAAAAAGATTTTTTCTCGGGTTTCAAACAACATTTTTGATTTTAAAACATTACTAACTACTTTTAGTACTTGAATAACTACCAAATTAATATGTATGCGTACAGAAATTATTATTTTCAACAAGAGCTGTAAAATATAAAACAATCACCCTGCTATTCTCCTCTATTAACAATTCATTTCAACAGATAATGCAACCTTTCTACAATTAGTGGAATGTGTGATTACAGATTCAGGTGGTAAACGGCGCCATTTTGATCTCATGGCGGCAGAAAGTCCTGGAACGCCAAATAGACTACGGCGCCAAGCTAGGCCAAGTGGTGCTTAGCTTGGCCCGCATGGAGCTTAACAACTTCTTCAAGAATGTCATGCCTGTCGCCGACTACTTCGATCAGAGCAACATGCTCATTGCGGTAAGTCTTACATTATGCAACTTCTCCGTCGGGTGTTTCATTTTGCTTTTATTATTTTCAACAAAAAATATAATTAGCTTTACAACTAAAAGGCCCGTTTGCATAACACATTGTAAGCTAATTACGGTGTTAACTACGGGAAAAAGTTGAATTTGAATAAAAAAACGCATCTAAGAAATGTCAAACTTTTTGACAGTTCAATATTTGTAATTATAATTAATAGAGTATGCATATTTTATGGGGTAGGTGGCTCAGTGGTATTGAGTTGAATGAATTCAAAAGGCTTTAAGTTTTTTAATCAAAGCTAGTGGTAGACTAGTCACATGTTAAATAAAAATGAAATAGTTAAATTACAAAAATAAAATAGTTAAATTTAGTAAAGTCAAAATTGTAAAAACACTTAGTTAATTAAATTAAATAATAAATAAATATATCATCACGCCTTTTACCCATTACTGGGTTGGGGCACTCTGCCTAAGCACATCTCGGTAAGTGATATATTTTTTCGCGTGAAGTGCTGTTACTAGCCGTCAAATCACGCCCCCAAAGATGTTAGTGGAGGGGGAGCCACAGGGGTAGATTTAAATTGGTGAAAATTGTTTGTCGGCTGTGGGGATCGAACCAGGGTTCTCAAGATCCACAGGCCGACTCGATACCACTGAGCCACCTACCTCATTAATTAATTGTACTATAATTAAATAACTTTGAGTTTTTATAAGTAATCAGGAAAGTAAAGATAGCGAAAAACTTATTTTTTAAGTATTTTGTCTTTAGTGCAGATTTCGTGGATCTTTCTGTATATTAAAATATCTTAAAAATTATACTACTTGATTAAAAACCCTTAAAATTTAATAAATGTTACTGATAAGTGTCAGTTTTTTTTCTGTTTATTTTAATATTTGTGTCACACACGAATATTTATTTACTTTTAAAATTCACGTATTATTATAAATAATTTATAATATTGTCAATGACATAAACGAGTATCCTTGTTGCACTTGGCCTTGACGTCAGGGAAAAATAAATATTTCTGACATACAATAATATGGTCGATACACGCATATACAACAAAACAGACGTACTTTTACTCTACGAATATATAATTTATATAAAAACCTCAAATAAATATGTACAATAATATTTAAACATGTTTGTAACTTATATAGTTCTGCAATACTTTTATTACAATATCATTAAAACAATATAGAGAAATTTATCATTAATAATTAAAATGATTCCAAACGTCAAATTTATGTTATTAGTGGGATAAAAGCATCATTACAACAATACAAATGTGACCTCGTCGAATAATCACAAGAGTGCTATAAACTGACAGGAAAATAAACATTTGTCTGAGCTTTAAGACTCAGAAAAGCTTTGCTTTGCATGCCTAGTCAGGAAAATAACATATTTCCTGTCTAGGCAGGTAATGAAAGAAACGTGAGTGTTTAGTTACTTAGCAACGTAAAATACTGACTGAATATGTAAGTAAAATATTTAAATTAATTTAAAATATTTGTTATTTGTTTATAAGGTAAAATGTTATACGTAACACGTCAGTAAAGCGTCGTACAGGATTTGTAAGCTGTTTCAAGCCTCGCTATAGCTCGGCATGAAACTATTTACTCATCCTGTATTGAACGCTTTCCTGACTTTTTACATAAATAACTATTATCTTACAGTAGTGGTTTTTTATGTACATTATAAATACTAACATTTTCATTGACTGAAATCGATAATTATTGATACAATTTATGCCAATGCAACAGCTTGACATAAATGATGTTTCAGTTATTTGATAGCATCTCCATTCAATTTAGTTTGAGCCTTTTTCTAACTTTATTAAAGAAAATCCGCTATTGTAGAATAAAACTATCTAAATCACTCCTCATAATTAGTAAAAATAATTTTACAAAGCTAATTTTGTGACAATGTTTTTGTCAAAAACAATGTCACAAAATTGAATTGTTTTAGGAACTTTTTTTATTTGTAAAATAAATATATCATCACGCCTTTTACCCATTACTGGGTGTGGCACTCTACCGAAACAGATCTCGGTAAGTGATATATTTTCGCGTGAAGTGCGGTTACCAGCCGTCAAATCACGGCCCCGAAAGATATTAGTGGAGGTAGATTTAATTTGGTGAAAATTGTACAATCAAACAGATATATATTTTAGGTGTCGTTTGAAACGTTCAAGAAATTGTCTGTCTTTTTGTGTATTGTGTTCTCAACATGTTCTTGTTCTTGTAATATTAATGCTGATATAAATGCGGTAAATTCACGGTTAAACCGAAGAACTTGGTCTCGATGTGTGTCAAGGGAAGGTTAACCCCGTCGACAGTCAACACATTTAACATTCAAGTAGAAAATGTAATCACAACAAGGACTAAATCATTGACTCATATTTGAAAAAACTACAATAGATATCAGTCAAATATATAACTATGTCATTATACTGTTTTATCCTAATTTGAAGATATTTTCTAGGTGATATAATGTACCTACTATTCTATAAATTGTTTCTTTTTATATAAAATATTATTAACTATATCATTTGTTTCGTAGAAATAAAGTAGATAAATAGTTATTAAAGATGTGCCGTCAGTTTGTATAGCGCAACGAGTGGGAAACGGAAAATATGTGAACTAAGTGTAATTTGTTCTGAATCTTTATAAAATATGCCAAATTTGACCAATGGTAATGAGTAACATAAGAAGCGATAGAAATAGCACACAGATAACAGATTTTGTTTCTATAAACAAACTGGTATATAAACTGGTTCGATCCCCACAGCCGACAAAAAATTTCACCAATTTAAATCTACCCCTGTACTCCAGTAATATCTTTGGGGGCCGAGATTTGACGGCTGGTAACCGCACTTCACGCGGAAAAAATATATCACTTACCGAGATCTGCTTAGGAAGAATGCCACACCCAGTAATGGGTAAAAGACGTGATGATATATTTATTTATTTTATTTTTATAAACTGTGAACTAGAATTTTAATTGTAAAAATATGCTTCTATTGCTTTTAAATCAGTTATAAACAGGACAGTAACTATTAAATTATATGTTATAGGGGCTAAACTAAAAATTAATCTATAAAAATGTCTTATGTCAAAAGTCACCCCATCCCCTCTAGCTGCTTTCATATTTTTATCCAGTAGTTGTGAAACTTTATTTAATATATAAATTAAATAAATAAATAAATATATCATCTCCCCTTTTACCATTACTGTGTGCCGTGGCAGCTCTTGCGCAAAATGCGGTTACCAGCCGTCAAATCACAGCCTCCAAAGATGTTCGTAGCGGGTAAACCACTGGGGTAGTTTTAACGTAGTGAAAATTGTCGAATCTGGAAATCGAACCCGGATTCTCAAATCCATAGTCCGACTTGATACCACTAAACCACCTAAACCATTTCTTTAATTTCTTAAATTTTTGGTTTTGTTTTGCTATTTTTGTTTGTCATTCTTGTTATTGTTCTTTTAATTGCTTTATAAATTTTCTACATTTGCTCAATTTTATTTTTTTAAAGTGGACTAGTTTGCATTTTCCCTTACAACTTATACTGTTTCTAAATATTAGTTAATAGTATAAATATCTTTTAAAAGTTTTCTTAGATTTGCTCATTTTACAAAAACAAAAATCTACATTCCTTCAAACGTCCAAAGATTTAAAAAGTACACATATATAGAGTATAAAATAGGTACTGACCTTTGCTTTCAAGCTTCCATCTGAAACAACAGAAAATAGAACATTAATACATGACAGAAACAAAAAATAATACTGTTCAAAAAATCAAATAATTTAAAATGTTTCTCATTGCTAATAAGCTGTATAGGTTTCCTGTACTGTAATTGGGATTAAATTCCTGTTGTACAGAGTAACAAATAAATTAATGGAATTTTTTATAAAATCAAAAGATTTTAAATCTTTTTTAATAAGCCAAATGGTAAATTTTTAATTTTTATTTTAGTTGGATTTCAATTAGATTTAATTAATTTTAACTTTTTTATTACCATTGAGAAAGCCTGAAATCCAACCAATATAAAAATTAAAAATAAATTAATGATTTCGTCTAACTGCAATTGTGTGGAATTTAATTTCATTAACAATTACCAATTAATGCTCACTTCCTATCTAATCTATAGATTCGGTGTTAGACCAGTAGGCGTAAGAGAAGGTTAATGAAACAGCTGTATGTATAGTAGCGAATAGATAGAAGTAATTAATTGCTTGTTGCGTAAATAAAGATTCTGTTTGTGAGGAATGCAGGTAACGTGAATGTAGTTGAAACGAATATGGTTGTTGTACGAAACCTGATACGTGGATGTTTTGTGAATGTATCAAGGGTTCGTGGTACCCAATTTAATGGAATATAGAATGATGTTATATCTATGTACCTCTCTGAAAGTTGCTTGGCTCCAACGTAACGCCTTCTTCATGGCAACACTTTTAACACATATACACTACACTAATTAGTTCACCACGGACTTACAAATAACACACAATAATGTACAGCACTTGCATTCGCGATTATACTACTTGTATGACATTATAAAACTATTTAAATACTTGTAACATTTGTACAAATGTATTTAAATGTAAAATAGTTATTAAAATCGTAAACACACATAGAAGACACGTCCATCGTTCATAAAATGGAGGAATGTACTGATATTTGCCTTGAGATATGAATTGTTCTCTACCTGAGACCCGCAGCCGGTAGCGGACAGACAGCCGCACAGACTTGTCGGATTACGCAAACGAATCTGTTTAGTTTGTTTAATTGAAATGGAATCTAATATCTGAACTAAACATAGAGTAGTACAGTTACAAATAATGTTATTCCGGCAATGACAATTGTTTATGTGAATTTTAAATATTTGTATCTGTAGTTTTACAATAAATATCAACTATATTAAATAAATAAAAGGCTTCAGAATCTAATGTTATTTTTTTTAAATATTTATTTTTGTGGATGTTTCGAGCATAAATATTAGCTCATCATCAGTTCCTTAAAATATAAATACAATAATTATAATATAAAACTAGCAAATTAATCAAAATGTCAAACCTTTAAAAAATATAAAACAATATTTGTAAAATGTTAATAATAATACAAGTGAAAAAAGTTACATACATACATAACATCACGCTATATCCCATTAAATGGGGTAGCACGAACCCGTCAACATTCTCATCTTGACACACGATACTCGATTCGACCATATTAACACTTCCTCCATACAAACTCTTTCTTTTCTCACCACCAAAATCCATCAACACGCAACAAACATTCATCCATTCGCTCCTGTACACCAGTTTCGTAAATCTTCACTTACGCCCACTTCTCTAACAACGAATCTATAAGAAATGAAGGCAGCATCAAAAATAAAAATAGAAAAAACAAAAAATAATAAATAATTAAAATAAAATATATAAAACATTAAATTGTTAAATTCCCTAAAAAAATTTGAGCATATTTTAAATTATTATACGCATCAGTTTGATAATTAATCGAGGTATCATGGTGTAAATTTATATGTAACGTTTCTAAAATAAGTTTTTTATTTTCCATAATATCAATAATTTTGGCTTCAGAAAAATTTAAAATATGTCCAGTCTCCTGATATTGTATATCATATTATTGAATCATTTTTAAATATATATATATATATATATATTAATAAATATCAACAGTAACTAAATAAAACTAAATATATCATCATAACAGTACAATACTATTTATTACATTACTACGATACGCGATACAGTATAAAATAAATTTTATTTTCTAACAGGGATGCAAAAAAAGTAACTAAAGCCTTAATCATTTAATATCGTAAATATATTCTCGTTGACAAAAAGTATTAAAAATTTTCAAAGTTGAAAACATCTTACAAATGTTATGAAAATTCTATAAAATACTGACAATCTTACAAATTACAAAGCAAATATAAATAATAATTAGATCTCATGTCTCTTCAAAACTTAATCAAATTAGAATCCGTACTTGGCTTGCGTCTGCTTCCTCGTCATCTTGTTTAATGCCCACTGTTCCTTCATCTGCTCTTCATTCTTCTTTACCTGATACGCCAAATATGTTATTTGATGTTTTCTCTTACTTACTGTCGATGGTTCTTCTTCTCTTTGTTCTGATCTTGAGGAAACTAAAGATGTCTTTTCTTTTAATGCATTCATTTTCCAATCGTTTTTAAATTCGGCTGAATTTATATCTACAACTTTCTCATCGGTAAGATTTGATTCATTTTCTTCTAGTTTTGCAACTAGTTTTTTATTAATAGTTTTAGAAACTAAATTGGAGAAATATGCATTTGTTTTAACTGAAATATCTTTTTTAATTGGAGCACTATCAACTTTAATATTTAAAGATACTGATAAGTTTGTTTCATGTATCTTTTTATTTTTAAAAGCTGTGGTAAAGAAATAATTTCCGTTGCGGATTTCTTCAACTTCTTTGTCATCAACAATCTTATGATGTCCTGTTTTGACAGTTCGTGGTACAAGATTTTTCTCTTTGACAATTGATGCGTCAAATTTGCAGATTTTATTTGGTGGTTTATGGATTGGTTCTGGTAAAATGTTGAATAAACCGGAAGATATATTATGATTTGTTTTAATGATCTTCTTTGATGGTTCATCTTCTTCCGTGTTAAAATTTGACAGATGTGGTACCTTTATCTTAATACGTTTCTTAACAATTTCTTTTTTTCTCATTGTTACTTCTTCTTCAAATTTTTCAGAATTAATTATAATAACAATGTAATGCAATAATAACTTACCTTTTTGTTCTGAATTAATTTCAGATTCTGAATCACTATTGTCGTATGATACTAACGCCATTTTCTCAGCTTAAATTTTCGAAATTGTATAAACACATTCCTTAATTACAATTAGACACGAATGTTTCAAAATTTACACAAATATTTTCTGATCCTAATTCTTAATTATAATCTGACATGCTTGACATTTCAACAAAGAAACAAAAGTTTTTATTTGTTTATTCACAGATTGTGAGATTATAAAAAAATATATCTTTTTTGAAGGATATAAAAACTATTAAACTAGATTGGATACCTCCATTAAATTTATGATAATTTTCTATTAATAATTAATATTTTTTATGGTGACTCAGCTATTTTTGACTTTTTTTAAAGCTCAACTTTGAAAGCCCATAACTCAAAAACTAAAAGAGATATTGAAATGCGGTTTGAACAAGTGTATTTCTCGTGCGCTACTTAACTTGTACATGTATTTTGCAAATTTTGAAAATTTTTCAATTTTTTCGAAATTTTCTTTTGTCAATATTTCAAATATATAATGTAAATATGAAAACACCAGTGAATTCCTCGAGTGAAAATACATAGGTATGCAAATTTTCAGAAGAAAATTCGAACGGATACATTTTGTATTACAAAAAATCGAAAATGGCCGTTTTTTGAAGATTTCTTAAGGGGTACCCCTTGGTGTTTTTACGATTTTTGGCCATTTTTCGTTTTTTTGAAATAAAAAATGTATCCGTGCGAATTTTATTGTGAAAATTTGCATACTTATGTATTTTCACGCCAGAAATTCACTGGTGTTTTCAGATTTTCATTATCTTTTCAAGTTTTTGAAATATTGAGGAAGAAATTTTGAAAAAAATTGAATTTTTTTTAAAATTTTCAAAATACCTGTACAAGTTAAGTAGCGCACGAGAAATACACTCGTTCAAACCGCATTTCAATATCTCTTTTAGTTTTTGAGTTATGGGCTTTCAAAGTTGAGCTTAAAAAAAGTCAAAAATCGCTGTAATTCAAAAACTAAAAAAGATATGAAGATGCGCTTTGCGCCATTCAATTTCTTTTGATCTGAATTATATAGAACCACATTTTAATAATTTTCGATTTTTTAACTGGTTCAACCAAAAATTCTCTTTATTTATATATACGAGCTCTTAAACGAAGAATTTGCGAACAAACCTCTACACAAAAGAACTTTTGGATTGTTTTGAGGTTCTAAATTTATCCCTAACGTTTAGTTAATGTAATTTAAAGTAATTCAAATTCATTTAATTTGTTTAAACTTAAAATGTTTCTTTTAGACTATAGACTATTACACTTCAATGCATTGCTGAAAATATTATTTTCCCTATGTTTACTTTTAAAATAAACGCTCTAATGTATTGCTGTCAAACTTTTTTACTGTAACTATGGTAATGATATATCTCTATGTTTACTGATAAGAAAAACTCCCGGCATATATATTCAGCTTGAGCGGGATTTGAACTCTGGATCTTCGAATTCAAATGCAACAACGGTAACCACACCACTGTTTAAATTAAAGGATAATTTTATGATTGTATAAAATATTAGACGAGGTCACAAATTTTTTTAAAAAGAATCCGGGTTCAATTTCTATAGTCGACAAACAGTTTTCACCACATTAACACTACACCTGTGGCTCTTCCTCCACTAACTTCACACTTCACGCGAAGAAATATATCGCTTACCGAGATCTGCTACGGCGAGTACCACACCCAGTAATGAGAAAAGACGTGGTGATATATGTATGTATTTAAAATATAACCAAAACACTAAGATACGCTCAGCACTTTTGAATTTCTCAAGTTTTAATTGACTTTCTTCATCCTTTCAAAGAAATACGAAATGACGTCAAGTATATTCAAATCTTCTAGACAGCCGTCCGCTTATTACTCTGAATATTTAACCACATCGATGAAGTAGAAAATTATTTAAAATGATTCCAGTGAGTGACATCGATCGCTGTATTTGCCTATACTGTGTCATCCCTCTCGTACATTACACATGACACACTAACTGACCTCAATCCATACAGTCAAGTTCTCGTCATAAGTGGAGGCACACCGTGGGTCTAGGTCAGTAGCGCACAAGTGGGGCAGCGGGAATTATTCACTTATTTTACCCCTTAAGGGAATGACAGAGACATCTTACTAATTGCTATAAGTATTGTATTCAATGATTTACAGCTAGACTCAGTTTTTAATATTGTACAATTATATATTAATAGATAGGTTAGTGTAGGGTGCAGGTAGAAATTATAATTGTAAATAATTGTAGGTACAGATTCTGAGATATTGTATTTTAATATTTCCTTGAAAACTAAGGGAGAAATATATATATCACAAAAAAAATTGAATGGAAATCGTAGAATTTGTTCATTGCGTTTAAAAGTAAAATAGTTATTTGTGTATTACGAGCGTAAAGTGATTCTTTGTTACACGAGCACGGTAATTGCAGCGCGAGCCGAAGGCTCATAGTGCAAGAGGAACAAAGACACTTTACGCTTGTGATACACACATAATTTTTTCTACGATTGCATCTTAAAATTATTTAAAAACGTATACGTATTGAAAATAAATTCATTCTATTAACTGTCAATATGACAAGTTTCTGTTTTGTTTGTATCCCTGGTAACTATTGAAATAAGCGCGTATTTAACGTCTTTTTCGCGCGCATTTAATATCTTTTGCCATTGGAAACGCGCAAAAAAGATATTTTTCGATTGTTCCACAGAAAACGTTAACTTTACAATGACAAATGAGAGCGTAATTGTCAACTTTTCATAGCAATCGTAGAAAAAGAACATTTCATGAAGACAGTAAAATTTAATTGAATACTATCTTAAATATGTATTATGTGTTTAAGAGTTATTTCAAACCTGCAAACTATCTTATTTCATGTCACAATAACCTATTAATTATTGTTATTTTATGTAAGATATTTGCCGCATTTGCATACATAGCATCACGCTATATTCCATCAAATGTAATAGCATGAACTCCTCAAACATTTACTAATTACTAACTCAATAAGCAATTAAATCAAAATTAAATGTATGGAGTACCGCCGTTTTAGCACAACGTTCTTGATTTAACATTTGTCTTAATTTTTTTCGTAGAATCCAATGACAAAACCCCCAATTTCATATCTATCCCCATTTTTGATTAAATGGTCAAAAAGTACCATTTTTGACCTATTTTTAAACCTCAGTATCTCGAGAACGAAAAAATATTTGAAACTACGGTTTGAAAATTTTAAATCCTCATGATAAGAATATGCTATATCCGTATATTATAAAATGTTTATTTTGCACTCGATTCTATTCGAGTTTAAAGTTTATACAAAGAAACGCACGAGGAACCCAAATTTTTATACAGAATTTCATTATCTGCTGTAGATTTTAAGTATTTTCTCCAAATTTATCTTAAAATAATATAGGCAATTCATTAATAAATGTATGAACTTTTGTGTAATATGATGAAACACTTATTGAATATTAATAAATATGTGTGACATTACAACTTTTGTTTTATGTCAATTACAGAGAAATATTGGAAAGTAATTAGCATATTTAATATGGATTTAAACAAAGTGAGAATTTAATATTAATAGCTACATTATACGCAAATAGAATTTATTTTTATGCATTTTGTAATAGAGATATTGAAATTTACGATATATTTTTACTTTTTTTTAAGATTATAAATAAATTATTATCATGCCATTTATCCCTTACTGGTTTCATAAACATTTAAATTCAGAAATTAACTTATATAAAATCTGGTTTAAAAGCGCATTTGTTTATGTTTATGAAACAGAAAATAGACATTATATTATGTTTTTATTGCATTTATATTTCTTTATTCAAATAAATAGATTTTTATATTATATTTTATTATGCGTACCTATATTTATATAGCTTTCATTATAAAATTTGTCTCTTTTATCTCATTTAAGATTAATACTGTAACAGTTATTAATAAGTTACTAACAAATCGAAAACAAGTGGTATTAGTTCAAGGTTACCAACACAAAAATCAAATTATAGGCTCACAATGCTTCAAGGATACCAACTTAAGAGATGAAAGACACTAAATTGATTTTTAATTTAATAGGAAATTGTTGGGAAATTGATGATGTATCGCGAGTTGCTTTCATGAAAGTTAGAGTTTGATTAATCACTATTTCCGATGAAAATTTGACAAAAGGTTTTAACGTTTGAAGGTTGGCAATGTTGATTAGTTGTTTACTGATTTATTATACGCTATTAATGTTGACAAGTAGCAAATTAGGCGAAATTTGTATAAATAAGCGAAAATTTTCCACGTTTTTTTGACATTTACTGAATAGTGCGTCAGACGATTTTAATGTTATTTTTGAAATATTTTATTATTTTAGCTAATTAGTTAAATAGTATTTTGTAGACAAAAAAGTCTGCATGTAATGAAATTTTAATGCAGGGGTTTTCAACCGGGGAGGCATAAGCGATTCTCATGGATTAAAATTAACATTTATTTAATGATTTTTTTCTGTATCTAATAAAGAAAAATTATGAATTACATCATTAGATTGTTTTGTCTATAAAAATCCATTTAACTGTTCTGTTAAGAAATAATTAGGACAGCCAATAACTGCATATTTCAAAATTAACAGTGAAATCCCTATGGTGCGTCTTTCAACGTACCACCTTGTATAGTGTCAATTAGAGTGCTTTATAATATTTTTTCGTAACACATGCACAAGAAACACGTTCTTATTCCCTAATTTTAGAGAGAGAAACACTGCTTTTCTCCCCTAGGTAGCATGTTTCTCTCCCTAGAGACTACGATTATTAGCTGTTTGCGGCGTTTCCTAGGCAACTAGTTACGCAACCTATATTTGACATTTGTCCCGATAAGACAGTAATTTTTGTGCACTTGTTACGAAAAGTATAATATGCTTCACGGGAGGGCGCAATTATCCTTTGTGTGAAGTTAGCAAAGCTCGACTTCCGCTCGAACCTTTAGCCCTCGCTTACGTCTCGGTTTGCCAACTTCACACTTGGGAATAATCGCTTGTTTCCCTCCCTTGATGCATAACATACTATTCGGTGATTCATTTTCATTTTCAATCTTCATTATTTAATATGATGTGAATATTTACGTATTAATTTGTTTCAGGTGAACGGTGAGCGTCACCCAGGTGACGTGTACAAAGACTTCCGCGCTGCGGTAATGCGCATCCTGGGCCAGCAGGATAACCCACCGGTGTTCGCAGCAGGACGCGTGGCAGCCGTCCCCAGCGACGTTAGCAACGAACAGAATCCTGCACCGCCTAGGGTAAGTCGTTTTCGAAAACCTAGTGCTGCCTTCAACTAACACAGAAGTACATTCTGTGGCGCCTCCACCAATTATCACCTACAATATTTTAATAAATAAAAGTCGAAATAAATTTTAAATGAGGTTTCTATTTTAAAAGTTAGTTGTAACATATTATTTATTCGTATTTAATTATATCTTCCTGGTATCATTTCCACTGCCTTAACTAACTTAATCAACAATAAACAATGACAATACCTGTCCTTTCCATATTTATACAATAAATAAATACTATAATAATTTTTTTCTACTTCCGTTAGGAAATAAACGTTTTATTTCACTTATTTAAGTTAGGTAATGAACTGCATTATTTTACTAGTGAAATAATGAGGTAACATAGCAACAGATATCTTGGTAGACGAATTCTGATGTTTTATTCTTTTATTTTTTGAATTTATAACTGTCATTAACATGTCAAAATTTCATAATTTCAAAAACGCTTTTTCGTATTTATTAGAACGGAAGTAGAAAAAATATTGTATGAAACTAGTAAGGAAATAAGGTTATTACCTTACTTATGTGTTTACATAACTCGGCTACACCTCCTACTGCAAATTTCACATGCGTAAGGTAATAACCTTCATTTCTTTACTAGTTTCATAAATAGCTATTATCTTACAGTAGCGGTTTGAGATGTAGATTATACAATAATTTCAGTGACTAAAATCAGTAATTATTTAGCACTTGTGACTAGAATGTTTAAATTCATGACAAACTAAAACAAATAACAATTTATACCAAAGCAACAATTTGTCAACATTTTCATTCAAGTTAGTTTCAACCTTCTTCTAATTTTATCATAGAGAAACCGCTAATATAGTAGAGAATTATTCTAATCATAAATAATGATTTCTTTCACTCACTTATAATATAATGTATTCTTATTACATTGTTAATTATTTCACGTAAGTATATAAGTAAATAAATCATTTCTTTAGACTACATTTATAGTATTTAACTTGTACATTTGGTATCGTATAGTTTGCACTGTCAAACATTTTTAAATTACTTACTTTAGAAAGAAACTACATTTTATTCCAATTTTATTTGAAGCATTTTTCTAAAAAATAATTTCAAAACATTTAGAAACAGAGGATATACTAAATACGTTATTCAAGATTAGCTATTTTAAAATATTATAAATATATTTTTTTTTAGAATACATTGCTTGTTGCACATTGCATGATCTATTTTCTAAAACACAGATTGTAATAATAGACAGTAATACATATTCTTCCACATACGCACCACTATTAATTGGTAATGTTTCATGAATATTAGAATAAATATTTATTATTAGCCCCACGATTATGATTATTACATTTATTAAAAATACTCGCCATTAAAAATAAAGTTATAATAATAATAACAAACTTGAACATTCGTCCTCGTTTAATTTGAATAAATAACACAGAATCAATCTTTAATATTTGTCGGGAAAGCAATCAACTAGTAGTAAGCCAGCCCTAAACTTGAACTGCATTTTGGAAAGAAGCAACAAAGTGTGGTAGAATCTCACGTTATGCCTATGGCACACTGTTCGATGAGCGTCGATGAGCATCGATGAGCTCTTCGATGAAACAACAGAACGCACCCGTCATCGACGAAAATTAGAGGCTCCTCTATTTCCATCGAAAGAGCTCATCGATGAAACGAACGGCAAGCATAGTTTCATTAATAAGGGGATGTACACAAAAAAGTAGTAACTTTAGACTTAATTTGTACAATTATTAAATGAGTAAAATGAAACATTAACTGGCTTAAATAATTAAATATTAAGTGTAACCTAAGTAAAACAATACTGAATCAAGAAATAATTTCAAATGAGTTTAATGATTCCACGTTTCAATTATGGTTGTATTTCCATAATGCCTATGGCGCACTGGTCGATGAGCGTCGATGAGCATCGATGAGCTCTTCGATGAAACAACAGAACGTACCCATCATCGACGAAAATTAGAGGCTCCTCTATTTCCATCGAAAGAGCTCATCGATGAAACGAACGTATCTCATTTCACTCGTATCTTTTGTATCTCACTTCACGTTAGCATATTTTTGAAATTTAGTTTTTCTTTCTCAACTTTAGAAGCTTTTATTGTTTGTCAATGAAGAGTGCGTTCTGTTGTTTCATCGAAGAGCTCATCGATGCTCATCAACGCTCATCGACCAGTGTGCCATAGGCATTATAATAGTCACCCAACACTGATTTTACTTTGATATTGGGGAGTCCTCTGGACTTTAAACTTTTTTGTGTATCGTGGCGTCGGCTGATTTGCATTGCACTATGTCTTTCATTTAAGGTATAAGCAGGTCAGTCCAGCACTTGCCAGAAACTGGGCGGAGTGTAGTGTATTGTCTTTATGTCTAGGGTGCATAGTCCGGCCTGGCGATTCTGTTCGGATATTGAATCATTATTATTCAATACTTAGCAGAATGTAAATAAACCAGGATTAGCTCTAGGACCCGCCATGTATCTCTAACAGAACAGAACAGAATTAATCTTTAATATTTGTCTTGATCACCAACAAATTGTTATATTTTATGTCTAGCAACTATAAATTTATAATTCAATGGCACTATTCATTACTTAGAAATGTGAATGCATACAGTGGGATTGCCTCGTCTAATCAGCATGCTATGATATGATGGTGGTGTATCTGCGCACCAATCACATTCTGACAGATCGAATTATCGATTTCAACTAATCCAAGTACGAGTAAAAATCGAAAATAATATAGAACTTACATTACATGTACACAGAATACTATACAGTGGTGGAGAACTTACAAGTTTTATTCAATTTGCAATACACAAGATTTACTATTTTCTTGAGAGAGCTTAATCCCAATTACAGTACAGGGTCCGGACTCACTGAGCCGCAATGTGGTAGTTTATATATTTTTTCTACTTCCGTTAGGAAATAGACGTTTTATTTCACTTATTTGACCATGACAAAAACTAGGCTTTTCTGCATTTATTTCACGTATGAAAAGTAGACAATTACCACTTAGGTATTCATTTAGAAAATACTGCTTTCCGTCCACGTTCCTAAAGAAGGTTTTAATGCAACTCTCAACGTTTTCAAGAGAATTTCAAAACAGAAAAACTGTCAAAATAATTATTTTTCTACTTCCGTTAGGAAATAGACGTTTTATTTCACTTATTTGAGTTAGGTAATGAACTGCATTATTTAACTAGTGAAATAATGAAGTTACATAGCAACAGATATCTTGGTAGACGAATTCTGATGTGTTATTCTTTTATTTTTTGAATTTATAACTGTCATTAATATGTCAAAATTTCATAATTTCAAAAACGCTCTTTCGTATTTATTAGAACAGAAGTAGAAAACATATTGTATGAAACTCGTAAGGAAATAAGGTTATTACGCATGTGAAATTTGCAGAATGAGGCGTAGCCGAGTTATGTAAACACATAAGTAAGGTCATTTCCTTACTAGTTTCATAAATAGCTATTGTAGCTTGAGTGAGATTCCAACTCAGACCTAGACTTATAATAATGAATATAATAAATGATAGAATAATTACGAGTTATATTTTGCGTGAGAATTTAACAAGCAAAAATTTATTCTCTACAAGCCCGTTCCCCAATAAGAACTTGTCATTTCAATACATTATTTTCAGTTGACGTTTATGAAAATAGCATTTATTTTATTGAAGGAGATTTAATTACAATTTAAAACTATCACTTATTAATTTCACTAGTGGAAAAATATTTAAAAAGTTTTCTAAAAAACAACAAAGACAAAATTAATTGTCTTTGAATGCTCACTTGGCGAAACTAGGTTTAATAATAAAATATCAAACTAAACACTTGTCTAAGTCTCACAAAAATTCAGCCTCCAAGTCAACTTATGAGATCATCGTCAGAGGCTGGCCAGCACAGTTAGTAACCATAGACGCGTTTCGCTTTTATTAGAGCTCATCAGTATAGTATAACCCACTCCTTCACCTAGAACAAAGTTCACGTGAAGGAGCTGTATGACGAAGAACTGGCCAGTCTCTGACGATGCCCTCATAAGTTGACTTGGAGGCTGAATTTTGTGAGACTTAGACAAGTGTTTAGTTTGATATTTTATTAAAAAAGCTTTCATTCCATTAGTTCATTTTCAAACAAATTTGTGATTCTATTGGTTTTCACATACACGTGGTAAATTATTTTCCTAATAGTACCACCACTGGTATATAACAGACGTCATTCAAACTATGCGAACACGCCATGCGGACGAATAATGAACACATGAAGCATCAAATTATCTGTATATGTGTGTGTATGTACATGTATGTTGTACTATACTCTAGAGTTAATGTTTTATGTGTGAGAATGAATGATGAATTAATAATCTATATATGATGAGCTATTGGTAAATTGCGATGAGCGGTGAAAGATGTTCATTAGAATTTAAACGGGTGGCATGAACCCTTTATTTATATGTCATAAGAGGTTAACTTATAAGGTTCAAATATTATATGCTCTACAGGGTGTGACAACAAAAATTGGAACATAACATTTTAACATAGAAAATCAGTTGTTTCACAACTTAGAGCAAAAAATGAAAGGGTATATTCTGTACGCCGTGCTGATCATGAAACAAAAAGATTTTCTTTTAAATTCGAAAAATTAAGGGTTGTTAACCTAAAACATTTTTTGTAGTACTGCACTGGATTCGCTTTCCTATTAAACACAAACAATGAAGTAGGTATCAACTACGAAAGAATAATTACACAATTCAATTATTAGCAGTTATTTATAATAGAATTTTATTTAATTAATAACTTTAACACGTTGACTGCCAACTACGAGATAACTCGTAGATTGCGTTCTTTGCTAGGACGCCGACTACGAGTTATTTCGTACTGTGTTTACTTACCATTTTCGCGCAGCTACGATTAAACTCGTAACATATCAGTGCTAATATGGATAGATGGCTTCTGGGAGAGAACAAAAAATCAATGCTGGCTACAGGAACAGAAATTGGCTTTTTAGACCGGAATTCTGAAAATTGCCGTGGCAGTCAACGTGTTAACATAATAATCCACCCAGTGGCAGTGGCATCGAAAAATTTTGGACTGGGAAACATGGAAAATAGTTTTGCGGTTTAAAAAAAATTATTTTTGTTTCATGATCAGCACGTCGTACAGAATATACCCTTTCATTTTTGGCTCTAAGTTGTGAAACGCCCTGTATATATGTAACAAGCGCTGGTAGATACTCCCTTCCTTCCTCATCTTTTTTTCTTCATTTTCAGTTTTTACTATACAGTGTCTAACTGCAATTGTGTTAAATGTATTTTTAAACAAGCGCAGGCGATGCTGCCTTCATTTCTTTATAGATTCGTTGTTAGAAAAGTGGGCGTAAGTGAAAATTTACGAAACAGGTGTACAGGAGCAAATGGATGGATGTTTGTTGCGTGATGATGGATTTTGGTTGTGAGGAAAGAAAGAGTTCGTATGAAGGAAGTGTTAATGTGGTCGAAACGAGTATCGTGTATATGGATGTTTCAGGGGTTTGTGCTGCCCCATTTAATGGGATATAGCGTGATGTTACGTATGTATGTATGTATGTATGTAACGTACTACGTGTATCAATAATACTTCTAGTATTATATTAATAGTTATATTTAATAAAATAATAGGTTTGATTTACAGCGATTAATAATATATAACAAACTGCATCTTATTATTATATTCTGATGCTCTCTTGTTCTTGTTACCATCATCTTACCAACCTCTAGTTACATCAAGATGACAACCTTACAATATAAATTAAAGAAATCTAATTTCTATTATGCCTATGGCACACTGGTCGATGAGCGTCGATGAGCATCAATGAGCTCTTCGATGAAACAACAGAACGCACTCTTCATTGACAAACAATAAAAGCTTCTAAAGTTGAGAAAGAAAAACTGAATTTCAAAAATATGCTAACGTGAAATGAGATACAAAAGATACGAGTGAAATGAGATACGTTCGTTTCATCGATGAGCTCTTCGATGGAAATAGAGGAGCCTCTAATTTTCCTCGATGACGGGTGCGTTCTGTTGTTTCATCGAAGAGCTCATCGATGCTCATCGACGCTCATCGACCAGTGTGCCATAGGCATTATGGAAATACAACCATAATTGAAACTTAGGTTACACTTAATATTTAATTATTTAAGCCAGTGAGTGTTTCATTTTACTCATTTAATAATTGTAAAAATTAAGTCTAAAGTTACCACTTTTTGTGTACATCCCCTTATTAATGAAACTATGCTTGCCGAAAGAAGCAACACATAAAATGACGTGCAGATAAATTTGCAAATTTCTCTAAACCTAACTAATCATCTATGTCTTTAGAACATCATGGCGAACGGCGTACACGGTCTCAACGGCGTTAACGCATTAAACGGTCTGGCGGCGGCGCATGGACCTAGAAGCAGTGACGTCATCACAGTGACATCACGAGAACTGCAGACAGGACTCACGTCTCCAGTGAAACCAGCATGGCCGCCTGTTCTGTGGGTAGTGGGTGGTCCAGGAAGCGGCAAGGCAGCGCTATGTCAAACCGCGGCTGGTCAACAGCCTGCTTGGGCGCATGTGAGTGTTGGGCGTTTGCTGAGAGCGGCGGCGGCGGGCACGGCGGCAGCGCCGGGCGATAATCAAGGAGGTAAGAAAAAGTATACTATTTTCATTTTAAACTGGAGGGATCGGCATAAAATGATTAAATGCACCGCAATTACGTTTACAAAGGAACTCAAAATATGACCGCATAGGGTTGTACAGCCCCATTCGCCAATACGTGTATAATAAAAACAAAAATATTACACTCTTTAAATAAGTATATTTCCTTACTCATACGATACAAGTATAATATATTATATACAAACATAATCTAAACATTTACCTACATTACTCAGCCTGTTTCAGTACAGGATATTTAATGTTCTTATTGAGTAACATAACTGCTAATTGGATAATTTAATCCGAATGAGTAATTTTTAAATGTTTAATCATAGGAAAAAACAATAATAATTTTAGGCTGAATACGACCCTTAAAAATTTACCTGTTGTGACCATTGTTAAGTGATTGGGGGTAGCCGCACTAATAGATTCATTGTAGTTATATGGGACAGGGACGTTTAATTGTTTTATGCCGATCCCTCCAGTTTAAAATGAAAGTAGTATACTAGTTTGGTATTTGTAGTGAAACAATTCAGAATTAGTTTTTTGTTATAACTAAACTTTGAGACAGTAATTAAATGTTATCTTCAATATCTTTTTAAAATTTGAATTAACAGAGTTTCATTTATCAAATTTATTAGAAGCTATGACTCCCTTTTACCTCTTGTCAGAATGTCCCACAGAAATCAACATCAATAATTAGTTACTGGTTTTTTGGTTTTCATCGAGACAAGTCGTCTTTTTAGATATGTGCAAGATGTAGTCTTACTATGATCAATTATTTGTAAACATTTTTAAAAAATGATGAAAAAATATACAATGTTAGAACTGTTTTCAAAAATATTAATCCTGTTTGTAATATTTTATTGCCTAATTAAATATGTAGTTACGATAAGTAATCCAATTAGTTACCTCGTTACAAAATTTCCGTTTAAATAAATTAATTCCTGAGTGTTTCATATTCATGTAATGTCATAAAAATATTCAAAAAGGAAAGCTGAAACGCCATATACTAAATTTAAAATGCAACATAAAATTATAACAAATGTATGACAATCATGCAATGTTGGTTGTGGCCTTGTTAAATATTTTTTTTCAAATTTTCATACTTTCAAATTAATATAAATGATACGAGATATTAAAAAAGTGTAAACGTAGCCATATTTTACTTTTATTATAATCCTATTTGTTACAGTGGAACCATCAATGAATTCGGACGTAGCCCGTGTAATAAGAACAGCCATTGTGGATGGCGAGCTCGTGCCTTTGAATATCGTGCTACAGCTCGTGGAGTCGCACATGGCCGCCAACATCACCAAGAAGGGCGTTATCCTCGACGGCTTCCCCAGGAACATGCAGCAGGTTCAAGAATTCGAAAATAAGGTCAGTAAAATAGCCTTAACATAATTGATACTTCAAAAATATTTTCTATTTATTACGTCCAAAATTATCTGCCTTAAATCTGGTGATAAAAATAAAACTTTATACAAAGTTACAAAATATTCTGCATTTCTTCTAACTTAATTTAAATTATAATCTGCAGAGTATTTTCATATATTTGTTGGTACAAATACATGTATGTATGTCAAATAATGAATATAAAATCTGTTTTAAATTATAATATACAATTCGGAACTCAGAAAACTTTTAACTAAATAGTTATTTGTGTATTAAGATCGTAAAATGATTCTTTGTTACTCGAGCACGATAATTGCAGCGCGAGCCGAAGACGAGAGCTGCAATAGTGCAAGAGGAACAAAGACACTTTAAGTTCGTGATACACACATAATTTTTTCTACGATTGCATCTTAAAATTATTTAAAAACTTATACGTATTTAAAATAAATTCATTATGTCAACTGTCAATATGACAAGTTTCTGTTTTGTTTGTATCCCTGATAACTATTGAAATAAGCTCTCATTTAATATCTTTTTCGCGCGTTGCCATTAGAGACGCGCAAAAAAGATATTTTTCGATTGTTCCACAAAAAACGTCAACTTTACGATGACAAATGAGAGCATAATTGTCAACTTTTCATAGCAATCGTAGAAAAATTGTATTATGTTGGCGTTTGACATTTTTGTTCATGTTTGAAATAGTTCAAGCAACAGCCAACGTTGATCCTGCTGGACTGTTCCAAACTGCAGCTGGGCCGCGGGCGTCTGGACGACAGCGTCTCCGCGTTCCGCCGTCGCCTGGAAATATTCCGGGAACATTCGCTTCCTATGCTCAAGTCCATGGACAACGTGGGGCGACTCACCATCGTAAGTTTTTGTTAGAACATTGTAAACATTGCCCCATGACATTTCTGTTTCCAATTGTTATCCATCGTAATTAACTAACTTAATATAAATAAATCTTAATTTTAAACATTCGCATTTTTTAAATCTCTTGCAATATTATTTGTTAACTTACTAGATAGTACTAGTGTAATATCAAACAACTTTAGATACATCTAATAGAGCCATTTATTTATTTATTTTACGCTGTACAATAAGAACTTAATCCTAATAACTAAAGCCCGGATTTTAGGCAATTGCCTAGATTCAAATTTTAGGTTTTTTTTTTTCGTGCCTTAGAGCCTATTTTTTCTATATTTTTGTTATTGTGCCTATTTTATCTTATACAGCCTATTTTGCCTATTTTTGTTGCCTATTCTAACTTTTATTGAGCAGACAAGGTTTATCATCTACTTCGTTGACTAATTCAGCACTCAACAAAGTGTTTCAACCTAACCTATAATATTTAAAGTACTTACTTTAATCATGTTTTTGTGTGTGAATTCAAAATGCCAAAAGAAAAAACGATTTTTAGTGAAAATTTTACGTGGCAATTCAATTGTTTCTTTGCCATTAATCAATGGAGCTGAGGTAACTTTAGACGATATGGCTAAATATAAGAATGCCCCTGTCACTTTTTGTGATGTCGAACGAAGTTTTCAGCTTACAAGCAAGTTCTGACTGACCGAAGACAGTCCCTTTACGAAAATTTCATAGAGCAATTGCTCGTAATATTTTGTGAATTAAAGTATACTACATAATTTGAATTTGCATAATAGTTAATAAAATGAAACCCTACATGATTATTTTTCAGAATGCGTTAATTTTTGTTTAAAATGATTATTTTTTTCTAACGAAGAATAGATACGAGTACCAATATTATAAAAAGGATTCGTTTATTTTTTTTAAAACAAATTATTTACATTTAGGCTGCCTAAAATCCCGCCTATTTTAGAGTAATTACCGGCCTATATGCCTGCTTATTTGGGTGTTTTTAAGTGCCTAAATATCCGGGCTTTACTAATAACAGTATAGGGTCCGCACTCACCGAACCGCAGTGTGGTAGTTTATATAATTTTTTATACTAGCGTATTATAACAACAACTTTTCGATTGTCATTTCCGTTGTTAAATGAAGTACTTTTAAGCACTAGTGCTTAAAAACGACAATTTAATGCGTAAAAGTAAAAGTACTAAATACCTATTATAACTGTTTATTTATGATAAATATTTACAACACAATTACTTAAATTACTAAATTGAACATTTGATGTCGTTCTTAATACTTCTTCTTGGTTAACTGATTCTTTGTCGACAATTTTTATTTTTTTAATTGCTGTTTCTTTTTCTCCCAAAATTCTCAAGAATAATTATACACCGAGCACGTTGACATCAATGTTTATTAAACAACATATTGAATCCTATAGCAACAAAAAGATGAAACTGATGCCTGCCTACTTTTACATTTTTTAAAATTCAAAATGTTGACATTTGAGAATAAATATAAATAATCTGTTTTAAAACGCTAGTATAAAAAATCATGTACGGAATATGTTGCGAAATGTTGTTATCCAACTCGGCTACGCCTCGTAGGATAATTTTCACGTCGCGTGCTTAAAACACATTTCTTTCGCAACTTATTACATATATATATATATATCATCACGCCTTTTACCCATCACTGGGTGTGGCACTCTGCCTAAGCAGAGCTCGGTAAGTGATATATTTTTTCGCGTGAAGTGCGGTTACCAGCCGTCAAATCACGGCCTCCAAAGATATTAGTGGTGGAGGAGCCACAGGGGTAGATTTTTTAAATTGGTGAAAATTACATAAATAGCTAAATAACAACAAAGACAAAATTAATTGTAATTTATACACTTGGTGAAAATGGGGTAGATGGCTCAGTGGTATCGAGTCGACCTGTGGATCTTGAGAACCCTGGTTCGATCCCCACAGCCGACAAACAATTTTCACCAATTTAAAAAAATCTACCCCTGTGGCTCCTCCACCACTAATATTTTTGGAGGCCATGATATGACGGCTGGTAACCGCACTTCACGCGAAAAAATATATCACTTACCGAGATCTGCGTAGGCAGAGTGCCACACTCAGTGATGGGTAAAAGGCGGGATGATATATTTATTTTTAATTTACACTTGGTGAAACTAGGTTTAATAAAAAAATATTAAATAAACACTTGGCAAAGTCTCACAAAATTCAGCCTCCGAGTCACCTTATGAGAGCATCGTCAGAGGCCGGCCAGCACAGTTAGTAACCATAGACGCGTTTCGCTCTTATTAGAGCTCATCAGTATGGTATAACTCACTTCTTCACCTAGAACAAAGTTCATGTGAAGAAGCTGGTGACGAAGAACTGCGCCAGCAGAGAATAAGATCTCTAACATAAGGTGACTCGGAGGCTGAATTTTGTGAGACTTTGCCAAGTGTTTATTTAATATTTTTTTACATAAATAGCTATTTAGCTTGAATGAGATTCCATATTGCTATCCACACATAATTATCATTTCCATTGTCAGAAATGACGCTAATTTTGCATGGTCTTTGACATTGAAAATCAATTTCATTACCGTAACATTGACTCTGTGTAACCGTCAGGAAAATTACCTCTTTCCCTCGAATTTCCTTCTCTATCTCTTCACTACAAACCACTATCTATACATACATACATCTATCTATGCAATACATTTACGTATAGCAATCGATTTTCCTGTAAAAGGAAAAAAATTAATGTGCCTCATGAATTTATAATGAGCGGTGTTTAAACAAGTGGACTTATAATATAAGTGGTTTGTTTGTTGATACGTCCAAACGAAATATTTATAAACATGGGCTTCTAGTCTTCTTCAAAAATTCATTGAATGAAACGTTATATTCGTACAATAAGTACATCTTCTATCGGTATTGACTATACATATAAATTATTTAAATTGTAATAACCTTCAATAATAGGTATATTAATGTAAAAGTAAAAATACATCCTACTCAATATCATTAATAAGCAACTTTAAGATATTAGCGATAAAAATAATTTTCTTCGTTTTGTGGATATAATTGCTAATTAATGAAATAAATAAATATATCATCACGACTTTTACCCATTACTGAGTGTGGCACTCTGTTGTAGCAGATCTCGGTAACTAACATATTTCTTTGCGCGAAATGTGATTACCAGCCGTGAAATCACGGCCCTAAAGATGTTAGTGAAACAGGAGTCACAGGGGTTATTTTAATGTGGTGAAAATTGTTTGTCGAGTAAGGGAAACAGTTACTGTCAATATTAAATTAAGTGCGGAAAATGTCCAAACAATTTTCAAAATCAAATTTTCAACTTTCCCGAGGCTATAACTCAAAAACTAAGCAAGATATTGAGATGCGGTCTGAAAGGTTGAATTCCCCGTGTTTCAATTGACCTTTAAGCAAGTCTTTAGCGATTTTTATTTTTTTGAAAAATTTTCGCCAATTTTTTTCCTCATACAGTTTTTAACCATTATCTCAAAAACTATAAGACTTATGGACATAAACGTTACACCATTGGATTCAGCACGTCGAAATACATATGTATGTAAAATTTCATTACATTATTCGTACGAGAAATAGTTTTATAGCAATTTGTTTAAAAATCATAAAAACCCCAAGGGGTACCCCTTGGAAAATAATTAAAAAATTACAAAAAAGTTAATTTGCTTTAAATGAGCTAAAAATTTGTATATAAGTAGTTTCGGACACGGGGAATTCACTCGTTCAAACCGCATATCAATAGCTTGCTTAGTTTTTGAGTTATAGCCCCTAGAAGATTTGCTGTTTTCAAACAATTTTCAAAATCAGATTTTCAACTTTCCTGAGGCTATAACTCGAAAACTAAGCAAGATATTGAGATGCGGTCTGAAAGGCTGAATTCCCCGTGTTTCAATTGACCTCTAGGCAAGTTTACAGCAATTTATTTAAAAATCATAAAAAGGGGTACTTTCGTACTTGTTTTGCAATTGAACCCTTACCTCACTAGTATTATTTTTAAATCAATTATGTTTATATTATAAATTTCAAAACAATTAATTTTCCAATACAAGATTTTCAACGATTACTTTCTTATTTTTACTTGGAAACGTGATATTCCAGGCCTTCAATATAATGTAACCTACAGTCAAATCATACCTTTATTTCTCAGTTACTAAAATGTGACTTTACTTTCCTTCTCCAAGGAACAACAATTTAATTCCTTCCTTAGAGATGAAAAGTATCACTTTCTTCTCTCAATTAAAACAAGAAAGTTTTATGAAAATAATTATTTTTAGGGTGATCTTGTTTCTTGAGATACCTAGTATATTTATTTATTATTACGCCATTCACTCAATTTTACCAAATCATCAAATAAACTTACAGCCAATCTTCAAACAACATTCTTGAAAACCTCATCTTATTTATGTTACGCTGTACAACAGGAATTTTAATCCCAATTACAGTACAGGGTCCGCACTCACCGAACTGCAGTGTGGTAGTTTTTATACAGGGTGTTTCAGGACTAGTGTAACAAACTTTAACAGCTTATTCCTGAGGTCATTTTGAGCCAAAAATGTCATTTGAACGTAGGTCCTATTCCTTCTAGTTACCAAAATACAAGAGGTTGAAGTTCTATGAATAACACGAAATTTTCAAATTTTTGTAATTAAGATACTTTCGGAAAACAAAAATGTGCGCAAATAGGGGATGGGAAAGTTGGCTTCTATTTGGATATCTGTCTTGGTATTCTCTGGACGCATAACGGGCATTACCATTACATAATCCATAAATAAAAATCATATCTGCATATTCAGCAGTACTATAACCATCCATTATGAAACAATAATACAATCAAAAGTACAACAATTTTTAATGAAGACAAATAAGGTATGACTTTTCAATAAAATTCTTGTTTTCCGAAAGTATCTTGATTACAAAAATTTGAAAATGTCGTGTTATTTATAGGACTTCAACCTCTTGTATTTTGGTAACTAGAAGGAATAGGACCTATGTTTATATGACATTTTTTGCTCAAAATAACCTCAGGAATAAGCTGTTAAAGTTTGTTACACTAGTCCTGAAACACCCTGTATAATTTTTAGCTTGAGTGCGATTCGAACTCGGCATCTCCGGATTCGAATTCCATATCGCTATCCACACCACCGTACTGACAGACAACCAACAAAAATGTTATTAAAAATGATTTATTTATTACAGGTTGATGGTGACACTGACACCTCCCCAGTCCAAGAAGACTTCTACAGCGTTGTCAAGCAACACCTTCAATTCCTCAAGGACTCCAAACTCACCAATCAACCTCCCCAACTAAACAATCTCCTCCCCAGCAACAACGCAGTTCTAAACGGTGCAAACCACATCAAAGCATCCGGTCAAAACGGCCATATCCCAGTGCGCATCAACAACCACAACGGTCAGGTGCCTAACGGTCGCGCCAACCACGACAACACCACACTAACCGACCTCGAAGCGGTTACTGAACTAGAAACCATCAGCAAGAGGGTCCACGGGGACATTTCCAACGGTGTTAACCATCTCAATAACCGGAATGGTAATGTGATGAATGGTAATGTGATGAATGGTAACCGGGTAGCGAATGGTAATGGGTTAGTTAATGGTATTATGAACGGTCATGCGCCGAACGGGACAGCGATTGGGAATGGGTTTGTTGCGGATAAGTACCGGGATTTGGATCAACAAAGAAGAGAGAATATAAGGAATATTTATCAAGGGATACCGATTGATTCGCATATTTGAGATACGGAGAATCGAAAGTGATGATACAGATGTATGTGATAATGTTCATAATAATTTTTAAACGGTTTTGACAGATATTTGCAATAAGAAGTTACTTTTTAGGCTATGTGCAAATAATACTTTTAGGTTTACTTCACTTTATTTTAAGATGAAATATGGGTTACGTTTTAATAGCAAAGTATCAGAACGTTCATTTTAAAACGAAACATAAGTTGTCAAGTTAACTTTTCTATTAATTAGTATTGTTATTAACGATTTGCTATCTGTAAATAATGTATAAGTACAACTGAAGACAATGGTCAAATTATTTTTAAAACCGAACAGTGCAGAAAGCAAATAATCTGCTAGGTTTCCAACTGGATTTATTTACTGAAGATTTTTAAAATCAAATTTGTAATATTTTAAATTTAGACGAATTAAATATTCAGACTTAAAACGTGTCGAAAGTATTACAGTGGTCTGAATATATAATGTTACAAATATTTTTTTTAATTAACTAAAGAATTGTTTGGCAGTGAATTGAAGAATTAATTAGAATTATTGTTTATTTGTATTTCTTATAATCATTCAATATAATTGTTCAATCAATAGTATAATGTAATACTAATAAGGAAAGGGTTTAATTGCAAAGTTGTAGCACGACCGAAAGCAAGTTTTGTAATGGCCCTTTTCCACGTGTTACATACTATATTTTTCAACATTAAACTTTAAAATTGCATTTTTATGTTTGCGATACAAGAAATTAAATAATTATTTTGTATAAATCAAAGGAGTTGTATTTGCAAATGCACATCACGTTTCCTTGATCACCATTTCAAATAACATTTCCCTCGCTCAATTTAATTGTGATAGTAACTGTTTCCTTTACTAGGGAGGAAAGTTATTTACTGTCATCACTAGTGAGGGAAACGGCTACTATCACAACTAAATTGAGTGAGGGAAATATCATTTTCACAAATAATGTTTCATTTTAAAATGAATGTTCTGATACATTTTTGTCAAATTCGTAACCAAGGATACGACAAATTCCATGTTTCACATCTAAATAAACTCACCGTACACAGTCAGTTTGATGAGAGATTTCACTGTAGTTGACCTTCATACTTATTGGCTGACTAAAATATCAAAATGAAGGCATGTTTATATAGCCGCAAAAACTTGTGATAATTACGGCAAATAAATATGACATACAAGTTTGGTTACTTATTCTAAATTGCCCTGTAGATTCATTTTATAAAACCATAAGATATTATCTACTAATAGCTATAATATAATGTGAAAAAATTAAATTGGTTCAGCTCTGTTATTGTTACAAGTTTTTGTATATTTGTATGTTTTATTCAGCCAATCAAATCCAAGATACATCCTATATAACTACACAGTAATCTCTGATAAAACGGATTTTAGTTAAGTTGATATTTCAAAAATTGTAAATTAGTTTTTTTTTATTTGCGTTTGACTATTGCCAACTTTATTGAATTGCGCTAACGTTTATTATGGCTGTTTCATATGTCATTAAAATTTCTAGTTTCAAATTTACATAACGGCCACGTCAACTAGCGCCTCTGACGAAATACGTTGTAACTAACATACCCTAACCTAATAATATTAAACGTATAAATAAAATATGCAATTTCATTAAATGTATCACATAAACTTCAATTTTCAAATATTTTAAGATTGTTTCCAAAACTCCCGACAAGTTTTCATACGGCAAAACGATAAAATGTATGCTGTAATAAGCGTTAGAGCAATTCAATTCGTGAATTGACACATAAAAATTGACATCTGGTGGTAAAATTTAGTACATTGGATTACTGCAGCCTTCGACTACGTTTTATACAAGGCCTATTCTCGGATCAAGCAATAGTTATATATTTTCGTTTTTAATTTATCTGTATTCTTTTTTAAATACACAGGCGTACAAAAGTTTCTAACTGCGCTTAAAAGAAATAAAATAATATATGAAAAGTACAAACATTTTATTTTTGTTTTAAAATTAAAAACCAATATGAAGATTGAAACATTTCAACAAACATAAAACACAATTTGCAGCTAGCAAACACTACCAAACTCCAAGTATTTTAGATTATTTTAAGTTTATTTTACTTTCTTATTAAAAATGAAATAAATTTTGTTTACAAAGAATACAGCTGGCCATTGCACGTTACGGTGTTGAATATTATTATGATTGATATAAAAATCTTATTTTGCAAATAATAATATTAAATTAAATAGGATTTTTATAACAAATAGATTTAAAACATTAGATTAGACTAGAGTTAATGAGAACTAAGGTTAAGAAATATCATTTGAAATTATTTATGAAAAGTCATTGTTTAAAAACATGAAAATATAATTAAATTTATTTTGAATTATCGTTGTTTGACATTATTTATTTAAGGCGAAGGCGCCTCCTTAGAAAAATATTGTCAAATAAATCGATAGCAATTTTATTACAAATTAAAATATTAACGTTATTATTTATTTAATTAATCAATAGTTAAATTTGTTTCAAATAATTAAAAATACAATAAATATTTTAAAGAAATAGATATAAATATTTGTTTTTATTTAATTTTGAAAATATTTTCATAAATAATTTCACATGAATTAATATTATATTAAATAGATTTAATACAAAATAAAACTATATTTAAATACATACTTATAGATAAAGTTAGACAGAGTGCCTTTTACATAAAACTAAAAATTATAACATCAAAAATATAGCGTTAAGTCTCTTTGAGGTCCAACAGTATTCTGATTATTCGATAAGTTTAAGACATTATTTCTAAGTGTTAGAATCAAATATTTTGTACAAAATTACTTACACAAAGTATACTGAGTAATACTACATATTGATAGATGATAGAAAACATTTATATATTTAAAAAAATGCACGGGTCACTTCTGCAGGCAGAATTTTGCACTTTTAACCAGGGTTCGTAAATATCATGATATTTATAATAAATATCAAAATATCTGATATATAGGATATACATCAGATAAATATCACTTTTTTAATTTTAGTTTTTGTACACATTTAGAAAAACTGAAAAATTAGAAATATTTCACTTTTCCGGAGGCTATATCTCAAAAACTAAACTGGCGGAAAATTGAAAAAAAATAAAAATCGCTGAAACTATGTTTATAAGTTAACTGAAGCACGAGAAAATTAATGCCGTTGAGCGCGTTTTCATATCACATTTAGTTTTCGAGATATAGCCTCGTAAAAGTAGAAAAACTGAAAAATTCGAAAAATTTCACTTTTCCGGAGGCTATATCTCAAAAACTAAACAAGATATGGAAATGCGCTCAACGGCGTTGAATTCCCCGTGTCCGAATTGACTTATAAGCAAATTTTCATACAATTTTATGCAATTTAATATTTTTAATTATTTCCTAAGGGGTACCCCTTTGGTTTTTTCAGATTTTAATTCAATTTTCCCAAAAATCCTTAATCGTAGGATTATTAAAACGAAAATTTACATACATATGTATTTTGACCCACTGAATCCAGTGGTGCAATCTTCAAATGCATATGACTTCTGGTTTTCGAGAAAATGTTAAAAAACCGCTTTTTGCGATTTTTTTGGCGGAAAAGAAAAAAAATAAAAATCGCTGAAACTATGTTTATAAGTTAACTGAAGCACGAGAAAATTAATGCCGTTGAGCGCGTTTTCATATCACATTTAGTTTTTGAGATATAGCCTCGGAAAAGTAGAAAAACTGAAAAATTCGAAAAATTTCACTTCTCCGGAGGCTATATCTCAAAAACTATTTCATATTTTTATATAATGGATATATATCATTGCAAAAATATGACGATATATATCAAAATAAATATCATGATATATATCGATCGATATATATCTTCGAACCCTGCTTTTAACAAAAAAATATAGAATAAAAATGCAAAAATATTTTAATATATCACTATTTGCACAACATTTTTACAATATATTTTTTTAATTACTTCATATTAATATTTGCTACAATAATTTATTAATTTTGAAGTTTAATTTAAATAATAATATTATTATTATTCTTATGTTCTTGAAGTAAACATTTATTATCAATTTTAGATAATATTTTATTTATTAATAGGTACGTTAATTGTTCATTTACATATTTAATTATATGTATTAAGAAATATTTAGTATTATTATAATTAGTTTCGACAGGAAAAAGTTGTATTTATTTTATATGACAATAACATGTTCTGTAACAAAAATTTGTTACAAATAAGAATAATTTTATTTTTCAATTAGCACAAAAATACTTATTAGAAATGTATTAAGACACAAATAATAATAGCTTTAATTAATCTATAGAATTTTTAACTATCATTTGTTTTGTATTAGATGTATTTGTATTCACTGTTGTTGTATTTATGTTACATTGCATATTGTTTAAATAATTAAATATTACAAATTTATCAAAAATATTCTCATTTTACTTAAATAAGTATTTTAAACAAATAATAAATAATAAAGAAAGTCGAGGAAAATGTTCGGTGTAATAGTTCCTACTATATAAAATTTAATTTTCTGTTTTCAGATTTAAACTATACAACAGACAAAGGAAAATCAATGTATGCAGTGCCTCTACCGGAAAATCTAGGAACCCTCACGTGACCCTGAAACTTTCATGAATTATGAATGTAGGTCACCAGTTAATGCAGTTCGACTTTCTGTATAACAGATTTATTTTTTATAAAAGTTTCTTAAACTGAAAAATATGAATAATATGAAATACACGTATTATTTCTTTTTTATGATTTTACTATAATTAGCTATCATAGTTTTTGTTTTTAATTTTTTTCTGTAAATCCAATCATGTACCTTAATTGCAATTTTTTTTATTAATTTTAATTTTTGAATTATTGTTTATAATGCCAAATTAAATACAAATTTTGAAAAGGGCAAATTTGAAATTAAATTAAAGATATTTACCAAATTGACAGGAAAATATTCAAATAAAAATTGTACAGATTTTAAATTCTACATTTACTCAGTCTTAAAATTTTATTTTATTTATTTACTGTTAAAATCAAGTTTAAAATATGTGTGTAACTATTAAAAGTGATATATACCGGGTGTCTACTTTTTATAGATCGTAGGAAATACTATATTATATAGAGGTAATTAATGCTCTATTAATTTTAGAAAAAAATATATCACTTACCGAGATCTGCTTAGGCAGAGTGCCACACCCAGTAATAGGTAAAAGGCGTGATGATATATTTATTTATTTTAAGAGTAAATAAAAAAATGTTTAGAATGAAAAACTGCATCTGTTTATTTCAAAATTATTGATAATTTACTTATTTTTCATGAAATAAACACAAAATAAAATTTACAATATAAAGCTTATTTATAGAATGTCATTAAAAACAAAACATACTATTATTTCAGTTTCACAGATAAACATTTGTTAATTGAGTTTTAATTGTTAATATTATTATTTTAGAATTTGTTTATTTGTTGTTTTGTTTTCCATGGCATTTTGTAATTATCTTTAAATTCTAAATTTTATTTTGAATTCGTAGGACACAGTTTGTCATTCATTTACACTTTTGTTAAGATTGTAATTTCTATGACCCATAAACAAGTAGACTCCCGGTATATTTGACAATTTGTCTTCCAACTTCCAAAATAAAAAAAAAATTCCGCAAAATCCTTAATTCATAATTACTACAAATCATGACAGAATAATGTAATAATTAAACAATATAAGGATTGATTTATTTTAAGGCTACATGCTCTAATGGCTTGTTTTATTTTCCATTGTTTCCCAACAACAATGAAATCTGAACATACTGTACGTTGCTCAAACCTAACCTAGAATTCAGTTTCAAGTTAGCATAATATCGATTTACTCCAGTTTCCAGAGTTCTCTCCAACAATCCAGTCCTCATTTCCCTCATCCAGATCCTCTTTAACATCTGAGTCTTCATAGAGAGTGGTTACTACCTCAAATACCCTCTTTATCTATTAATAAAGTGTGTTTTTATTTTTGTGATATTTTGAATTTGAAGTTGAAGATTTGCCAGGTTTACAAAGTGAGTGGAAACTAGTTAAGGCGTCTTTTGTTTATATGTTTTCAAAAATAGTTGAATTTTTGTTGTGTGTGAAACTATGGCTGTGTTCAGAGTGATTTTCAACTGTTTTTTATAATTATGGCTGTTGATATTTGTCATGACTATGAAAACAATTGCAAGGTATCCACTTGAATTATATTTTAACAGATATTTTTTAGTATATTTATCAAATGAAATGAATTTTATGTTTTTTTGATAACTTACTTTTGTACTTATGTTACTTTATTGGCTGTTTTAAAAATATTGAGGTTATAATACTTATAAAAAACTATTTCATTTGAGGTGTGAGGTTAGGATAGATTAAGTTTCAGGTTAGGACAAGATCATTTATTTTAGTAAAAAAAAATAGTTAAAAAAACACATGTGTAATCTTATAGTTCTAATTGTTACTTGCTTACAAATTAACATTTTAGGGGCCATAATTTGACGCCTAGTGACTACCCCTCACGCGCATAAATATGTTACTTTAAAGATCTGCTTTGCCATAATGCAACACCCATTAATAGGTAAAAGGCGTGATGATATATTTATTTATTTTATTTTATTTGTTTCAATTCATATAAAATTATTTATTAATTTGTTTTAAAAAAGATTAATAACGATAAAAACTCGACAAATTATAAGTGCAGAAAAATATATTTTAATTCTGAATATCCTAATATGAAACAAATTTATTTTAGTTGCTATGAATTTATTATTTAATAATATTTACTAATTCATTATTAAATTAAATTCAAGTAAATTGTAAAGATTGTTGAAGTTTCTACATTGCCCAAATGAAACGCTACGTAATCGTCAAAATTAAAAATATATTTACTTAAAAAATAACAGTTAAATTAAACTTTATATCCTTTATATGTAGAATAATTATAGAATAAATCACTTTTCAAAATATGTATTCCACGCCACTGTCTGTGACGTCACAACATTACCTCCAACATTTTTTTGTTATCTTAACTAAGATTCAAAACAAACAAATTTTTACTCAATACCTGCTCACTATTTCTCAATATTATCATGCCTTATTTAATTTTTATCGTAATTTTTAAATGTGAATAACGCCAGTTATTATTTATTACTAAAAGATAAAATACCTATTACCAAATTTTAGAATTTAAAAATAATAATTGATTTAATCAACTGATAAGTATTTACTTTCAAAAAATACTAATAAAACATTGTTTATAGTTGTTTTCTTTTTATCAAACTATTTTTATTTCTTGTTATATTTACGTTGTAGTTGAACTGTAGTAGACTGCTAGAAGAGTGTCGTTTACAATTAATATAAGTGAGTGTTGTTTATTAAATTGGTAATTGAGCATTTAGTAGCGTGCTAACTGCTGTCTTGTTCGTGTTACTAGTTTAGTTACTATCACTACTCGACAAACAGTTTAATAAAGGAAATCCAGTCGTGGAAACATTGTATAAGAATTAATAGTAATTGGTGATCTTTTTCGATTGTACTAGTAAAGGAATAAATAAGTACAGGTTAGTAAAATACAATTATAAAAAGCAGATCTCGGTAAGTGATATATTTTTTCTCGTGAAGTGCGGTTATCAGCCGTCAAATCACGGCCCTCAAAGATGTTAGTGGAAGGAGAGCCACAGGGGTAGATTTAAATTGGTGAAAATTGTTTGTCGGCTGTGGGGATCGAATCAGGGTTCTCAAGATCCACAGGCCGACTCAATACCACTTGTTAATTTTCTAATTTTATGAACTAATTAATACTTATAAAAGATTAAAGTTGTCCATCTTTTTAAACTTAGATTTCGTATTCAATTTTAAAATTATGTTTAAACGTTATAATAAAAATATTAACATTTGTTGGCCATGGCACAACTGATCTAAACGATAACGCGAGTTCAGCAACATTGCGAGCAGGGAAACACGCGTTGCTGATGACTGAAGATCTCAAATGCAGATCAAGGCGTAATGGCGGCACATAATCTAAGTAGTTGGTCCGGCAATAAGCCACAGATAAAAAAGCATCTTTCTTATTGAATTTTAAAATAAAAAACAACAAAGACAAAATTAATTGTCTTTGTTTTAGTTTTAACTATTTTACAATATAAAAATTGTTTATAGCAGGTTCCAAGATAATACAGTTACATACAAATAAACAAAATAATAAAAAAAAATACAAATGAGAAATGTAACTACAACCATATCAAACCCAGTCCTCATTCAGCCAGCTATGATTATAATATTCATGTACAGAGTAAAAGCAATGACGTAGTAGGAAACTCTTAACTTTACGTTTAAAAATATCTTCATTTGCATTTCGTAAATCAAGAGGTAGAACGTTATATAAATTAATATCCAAGGAATTATTTTTTGATATATGTACTTAGTTTATAACACTGTGAGCGAACTAAGTTTGAATTTCTTGTTGCATAATTATGAATATTTGAATGCTCACTTGGTGAAACTAGGTTTAATAATAAATTATCAAACTAAACACTTGTCTAAAATTCAGCCTCCAAGTCAACTTATGAGGTCCTCGTCAGAGGCTGGCCAGCACAGTTAGTAACCATAGACGCGTTTCGCTATACCATACTGATGAGCTCTAGTAAGAGCGAAACGCGTCTATGGTTACTAACTGTGCTGGCCAGCCTCTGACGATGACCTCATAAGTTGACTTGGAGGCTGAATTTTGTGAGACTTAGACAAGTGTTTATTTTGGAATTTTAAAATGTTTACATAAATTAAATAGTATTTACTGATATACCAAGAATTGATTTAAGGAAATATCATGCATAATCCAATACTACATTTACATAATACCAAGTCGATCCTCATATTTAACCCTACAATCAATCAATCAATCAACGAAACAAGTTTGAAACTGGACCGTGAGAGTGAACACATCTTGTGTAAGACGGGTAAAGATAGGCCTGCTATATCAGTAGTAGAATTGGCCGGATCTTGCACGACGCTCCTCGTGACCCGACCCCGACGCCGACGACGCCTACACAATCAAACGAAGACGTTGTGATGGGACGCCGCGTTTCGCGTATTTTTAGCGTCGGCCAGTCGGACAACCTTCGCTGTCATGGGATTTTGCAATGAGTGTATATATGTGAAGATAGCGATTTTATTTATTTTATTTATAAAATGTTTTGTATGGTATGTTCAAATTTAGGGTAATTGCCAATAGTTTGAATTGATGGATTTTGTTTAAAGTA
Organism: Pterostichus niger; assembly: GCA_947425015.1. Classification (NCBI taxonomy): domain Eukaryota; kingdom Metazoa; phylum Arthropoda; class Insecta; order Coleoptera; family Carabidae; genus Pterostichus; species Pterostichus niger. The sequence goes on from OX380339.1 coordinate 37,494,602, forward strand.
TTGGAAATAGAAAATGTCAGCGATACAGAAAAGTGCAGAGAACAAAATATCATTGCACATGACCTTTTTTACTGTTATAAATTATCAGAAAAAAAGATAAAAATTTGAAAATATAAATGTGGATTTGAGAACTCGGGTTTGATCCTCACAGCCGACAAACAATTTTCACCACATTAAAAATCTACCCCTGTGGCTCCCCCTCCACTAACATCTATGGAGGCCATGATTTGACGGCTGGTAACTACACTTCACGTGCATAAATATATTATTTACCAAAATCTACTACGGTAGAGTGCCAGACTCAGTAATGGGTAAAAGGCGTGATGATATATATGTATTTATGTTACGCTGTACAACAGGAACTTAATCCCAATTACAGTACAGGGTCCGCACTCACCGAGCCGCAGTGTGGTAGTTCATATAATATTTAGCTTGAGTGAGATTCGAACTCGGGATCTCCGAATTCGAATTCCATATTGCTATCCACACCACCGTATTGACGAATTTATTTACTTATTTATTTTATTTGTTTAAAATCTGCTGCCATCATCATTTCTTTTCCTTCATATAATCTTTATGAAACCTTTATCTGTGTCTATGATTATGATAACAGAATGCATGGTTTTCGCTTTCAGCTTCAGCTGTATAAGAATCAGTGCGCGTGGCCTCACGTGATCTACTGAAATGTATTAGTATTGAAACGAATCGCTGAGCGACGCGGCAACTAAAATAACAGTCAGTTGCTACTGTCCGTGGTCAGGACTCATCACCATCGCTTTATCTCACTTTCACTCCAGTGTTACTGTGCCTTCTAACTCTAATTACTCATCATGGTAAGTTGTACACTTACATTTCATTAATAAACAACAAATTCACTTTGAAAATTGAAAAAATACTTTTTATAATAATGATCTTCTTATGACAAGAGAGTGACTTCTGTTCAGTTCTTCATTCAACTGTTATGTTATTCGTACTATTATTCTCATGATAAATATAGATAATTTATGGATAATTTATGATGTTGTTAGTTAACATTTGATTCATAAACCGAGTAATAGACCAATAAAATGAACCAAAATGTACCTTTTAATTAACAATTTTGATTAGAGATTATTCAAATTTAACAACAATCCAATCAAAATAATACGAGTTGTACTTCAAACATGAATAACATTATTTTACCGTATTTTGCATTTGTCAAATAATATTTGTGTTATAAATATGTCAAACACTAACTTTAATTTTATTTCTAGTTTAATAAATGTCATCCAATTTTATTTATAGATATTATTTCGTAATTGGGCCAAAATAACTAATCAATAAGTATATTTATTATTTATAACCTAAATTTCTATTAAAATAATTATTATATTGAATTAGTATGTAATACTGTTTTTAAATCTACAAATTAATAATAGTTTAAGTTTGTTCTAAATTGATATTAGTAGAAAATAATTAATAGAACATGAATATAGGTCATGGCTGAAGGAGAGAGCAGTTGAACTAAATCCCATCCCAAAATAAGATTTTGAACTTGATCTCTGTGACAAATATTGAAAGTAATTTAGTGTAACGTTTAATTTACTACAGCTCTATTATAATCTAGTTTTACGTAAGTGGATGAATACTATGACAGTATGATGAATATATACGACTTAGATATTTTAGTTTTTGATATTATACAATCCAATTTCTTTTGGCAAGACTGTTGACATGCTTATATATACTGAAAATAAACTTCATATTTTCGTAAATTCTATTGTCTTCAGACGTACGAACAATTTAAATTCTTGGCAAATCTTATATTTCCCGATAATAATTTATGGCTTTGAGAACCCGAATTTGATTCCACACTTTAAAACTTCCCCTGTGGCTCCCCCTCCACTAACATCTTTAAAGGCCGTGATTTAACGGCTGTAACTGCACTTCACGCGCATTAATATATCACTTACCGAGATCTGCTACGGAGGATTGCCACACCCAGTAATGAATAAAAGGCGTGATGATATAATTATTTTTTAATAATCTGCATTTAGTATTTCAAGTGGAATGTAATGTAATATTTAAAATTAAATTTATGACAGAAAAATTCGAACCAGGGACTCTCTGCTTGCCGGACATAGATGCTAACTGCTACACCACGTCACCACAGTACGAAGTATGGCGTCAATAGCTTTTTTTGTCATGTCTAACGCAGCATCGATCCCAAGACTTTTATATAATAGGTATTGACAAAGGGTTTTGTCTGCAACGACACATTTTCTGATTTAAAGAATGAAGTAATTTATGCCCGGCAAGCACAGGGTCTCTAGTTTGAATCCAGGCGTACTTGAATTTCAGAATCAGAATCAGAAGATGTGTAGTTGCAGATGAAACCCGTTGTCAACAGAGACCGCGGAACCTTTTTTCGAAAGGGGTTGCGAAAATTTTTTAACCGGAATGAAAATAGAACACAGATAAATTTAGGTAATTAAAATGAATAATTAGGTGAGATACATTATATTAATAATATAATTAGTAACAGTTTTATAAAGTTTTTACATCTGTATAAATTGAAAAAGACAAACTGTCATTCGCTCTGCGGTTTTATTGATGAATATTTTCATCACCTTATTTAAATCAATGTCCAATGTTTTAATTTTGTGTATATGAAGAAAAACTAAATGAAACAGTCGTTTTTGTAACATTGAAGTACGGTTCCAAGTCAAAATTCGACGAATCCCGCTGAATGACCTGAACCTCCAAAAATGATCGCAACTGCAACCCCTGTTACCCCACTTCCGCGACCACTGGTTGTCAATATCTATCATATAGAAGTCTTGGGATCGATGCTGCATTAGAACTGTCAGAAGAATTTGATTGACACCATACTTCGTACCTAGGTAACGTGGTGTAGCATCTCTCCCGGCAAGCGGAAGGTCCATGATTCGAATCCAGGCGTCACCCGAATTTTTCTGTCCTAAATTTAACTTTAAATTTATCACTGTACTTTCAGTCACGTCATGTGACCAAAAATTACTCTTTAAAATATTGTTTAATATTTTGTACCATAACATAAGTAACATTTATAAAACATTCACTCAAATAATCAATCTTTGTCAAACGTACAATTTTTATCTTTAGTCACATCCATCTATTCTCTCCTATACATCTGTTTCATAAATCATTCATTCGACGTTTGCTCCACATGTTCAAATTATCTTAAGTCACTTACGTCGACTTTTCAACTCTTCTAACAACGAATTTAATAATAGTGGTCACTTTAATCGCATCAAATATATGCAAAATAGAAAAAATGAAATATCTAGTATTCTTTTCAAAATTTTGGTTGTTTTTTCACGAACGTCATTAAATGCCAAAGAACTTTGACCCCTGTGAATGTCGAAAACTTTACTTTTGTCAATGTAAAGTAAGTAATAAAATGAACTCAAAACAACTTTGTACAGATGTTAATATCATATGAATGATTTTGTTTGTGCATCAGAAAAATGAAAGTGATTAACTAATAGTTAATGTTATTATAGAGTGAAGTAAAGCTCCCCATTATCTGGGTGCTGGGTGGCCCCGGCTCCGGCAAAGGCACCCAGTGTGACAAGATCGTCGCCAAGTATGGATTTACACATTTATCCACTGGAGATCTCCTAAGAGCAGAGGTACGTAGTTAAAAAAACTGTTACTTATAATTAAAGCCCGGATTTTTAGGCAACTGCCTAGATTCAAATTTTAATATAATTCAGGCAATTTCGTTTTTCTATACATAGGGAATATGTTGACGTGTAATAGAAGGTTTATTTTTCATGCCTTAGAGCCTATTTTTTCTATATTTTGTTTATTGTGCCTATTTTATCTTATACAGCCTATTTTGCCTATTTTTGTTGCCTATTCTAACTTTTATTGAGCAGACAAGGTTTATCATCTACTTCGTTGACTAATTCAGTACCCGACAAAGTGTTTCAACCTAACCTATAAGTACTTACTTTAATCAAGTTTTTTAGTCAAAATTTTACGTGACAATTCAATTGTCTTTGCCATTAATCAATGGAACTGAGGTAACTTTAGACGATATGGCTAAATATAAGGACGCTCCTGCCACATTTTGTGATGTCGAACGAAGTTTTCAACTTACAAGCAAGTTTTGACTGACCGAAGACAGTCCCTTTCCGAAAATTTCATAGAGCAATTGCTCGTAATATTTTGTGAATTAAAGTATACTACATAATTTGAATTTGCATAATAGTTAATAAAATGTGAACCCTACATTATTATTTTTCAGATTGCGTTAATTTTTGTTTAAAATGATTATTTTTTTCTAACGAAAAGTAGATACGAGAACCAATATTAGAAAAAGGATTCGTTTATTTTTTTTAAACAAATTATTTACATTTAGGCTGCTTAAAAGCCCGCCTATTTTAGAGTAATTACTGGCCTATATGCCTGCTTATTTGGGTGTTTTTAAGAGTCTAAATATCCGGGCTTTGCTTATAATATAGGTTGTGTATAAAAATTGATCTATGGTTTTTGAGAACCTGGTACAACTGTAACAAAGTGAAACAATTCAGAATTGGTTTTTGTTATAATTAGGATTTTTCACTATCAACTCAGCTTCGAAAGATACAGACAAATTAAATGTTATCTTAAGTATCTTTTTAAAAGTTGACTTGACAGAGTTTTGTTTATCAAATTTATTAATACATATGTATGTATAATTTCAGTATTCTTCGATCATTATTTACATACATACATACATACATAACATCACGCTATATCCCATTAAATGCGGCAACACGAACCCCTGAAACATTCATAGAGCATCAGTGCACATCAACATTCTCATCCTGACATACGATACTCGTTTCAACCACATTAACACTTCCTCCATACAAACTCTTTCTTTCCTCACAACCAAAATCCATCATCACGCAACAAACATCCATCCATTCGCTCCTGTACACCTATTTCGTACATCTTCACTTACGCCCACTTCTCTAACAACGAATCTATAAGAAATGAAGGCAGCATCGTCTGCGCTTGTTTAAAAATACATTTAACACAATTGCAGTTACACACTGAAAAAAAACTGAAAATGAAGAAAAAAAAGATGAGGAAGGAAGAGAGTATCATTATTTATCGAGTTTATGGCTTCTCTGAATTGTCGCGATTGTTATACTATATGTGTGATGACATATCTGGGTAAACTAATAGCTTTTGAACTTTGTATTGCATCCCTTAGAAGCGTCTAGGTTTTTTATGTAAACTTGTGCATGGGAACAGTTATCTTGAACCGACGCAACGATTCCACCCTCTTGCCCCTTGCCTGTACGTCCTATGGAAAACAACAACAAATAGTTGATGGTAGTTTAGTTTTTGGATTGGTAAGATGTTGTCTTGCCATGTAGCAACTGAAGTTCATACGTTGTTGTTGTTTACCATCGTCGGCCAATTTGTTTAAATCGTCATTTAATATGTTTTGTTTAACTTCTATAAGTTTGGTAATTTTGTAAATTTTTCTATTTATTTTTACATTCGGTTAAGAGCGGTGACCGAGCGTGTTAAGGCACATCTCTTAACATACTGTGACGTCACCCGAACCAAAGTTCGTCAGTTCGAATCCGCCTGTCGACAATGTGTGATTTGTCGTAAAATATAAAAAATACAGTTACATGTATTTATCACACTCGGACGCTATAAGCTAGTCACTTATACGCCTTAAATGATGTAGCATTTGACTACGAAAACCGGCAGTACGGCAGCGTAAAAACTGCGGCTCGGTGTGTCCAGTAGGCCTAGGCCCGACCTCAGGCTGTAGCGCCACAGATGATGATAAGAGTGGATTAGCGTCAAAAGTTTAACTGAAATACTACATTGCCAGCAGTCATGTTACACAACCGACAAACAATTTTTACCACATAAAAAGCTATCTCTGTATCTTCCCCACCATATTACTTTAGGGGTTGTGATTTGATGACAAGTAACCACACTTCAGTTGTATAAATATATCAATTACTAAGATCTGCTGTGGATGAATGCCACCCTCCAGTAATGGGTAAAAGATGTGATGATATATTTATTTAATTTATTATATGTTCATTGTAGGTGGACAGCGGTTCCGACCGAGGCAAAACCCTAACCGACATCATGTCCAGGGGCGACCTCGTCCCAAACGAGACCGTCCTCGAGCTCTTGAAGGACGCCATTGTCAAGAATACTCCCACCAGCAAGGGTTTCTTGGTGGACGGTTACCCACGCGAGAAGGCACAAGGCGAGCTATTCGAGAAGTTGGTACAACCCGTAGACTTGGTGCTCTTCTTCGATGCGCCTGAACAGACCCTGGTCGAGCGACTTCTTGGTAGAGCTAAGACCAGCGGGAGGGCTGATGATAATGAGGAGACGATTAAATTGAGATTAAAGACTTTTAATGAGAACAATGATTTGGTTGTGAAACAATATCCTGATAAATTGAAAACGGTAAGTCTCTTTACTTACATACACATATTTAAAGAGTGATTTATTCCCGTTCGATACAGTGGCATTATGACATCTGTTGATAAAATTTGATACCAAATTTAAACTATACTTTCAGAGTCATGCCGTATAACAACAAAGACAAAATTAATTGTCATCCAACACTTGGTGAAACTAGGTTTAATCAAAAGTATGAAATAAACACTTGGCTCAGTTTCACAAAATTCAGCCTCCAAGTCACCTTATGAGGGCATCGTCAGAGACTGGCCAGTACAGTTAGTCTATGGTTACTAACTGTGCTGGCCAGCCTCTGACGATGCTCTTATAACGTGACTTGGAGGCTGAATTTTGTGAAACATAGCCAAGTGTTTATTTTATACTTTTTATTAAACAAATTTAAAATTACTTTGTAAACATATCTATATTTTAACATTCTAATCAGCCAATTAGTAACAAGATCAAATATGTTCTCTGAAACACCCTGTAATCTCTCACCGAGTAGGCTATAATGACATCTTACGGCAATATTTGAAACTAGTAATTGGTAGATATATTCTTGTCAAATATACAAAGCTGATAAACTTTTATTTATTTAAACCATTACGAATATTAAATGAAAAATATCTGATGTGGACACCACATGACTTCCTTGTACACGTATTAAACTATAGATATTTTTTTAATGACACATATTTGACATTAAATCTTTTATTTTTTGTTCTAATCCATAGCAAACTTAATTTACAAAAAAATCAAAAAATATATAATATTTAAATTTAGATATCTCGTTTATGCAAAAAGCTAATTTAAAAATTCTTAATGTGCTAGACGCAGAATTTAATTCTCTAAAACTTTTATTTGCAGCATTCATTTCTAAAATTAAAATAATACCATTTTTTTCAAGGAAAACTGTTAGCAGCTTCATGTAATGTGCCACTTCCGGTTAGTCTATTTTAACCAAAATCTATTATGTTATTTCCATTGATATAGTAGTCTTATATACCAAATTTGGAAAGTTTTAAATTATATTTGAATATAGTTTTTCATGAAAATCTATTATAGGCTTCAAGTAAAGTACCACTTCCGGTAGTTGTATAATGACCAAAAAGGGAGGTGCACAACTAGATGTTATAACAGTTCTAAATATAAAGTTTCAATTTTCTACGGTTCACCGTTTTTGAGTTATGCGAGATACGTACGTACAGACGGCATGACGAAATTAGTCAAAATGGATTCAGGGAGGGCCAAAACACCTATTTCCGTTGAAATCTGAGAACCGAAAATTTTCGCGATTACAATACTTCCTTTACTTCGTACAAGGAAGTAAAAAACTATAAATTATGTATATTTCAATAAAATAGTTATTTGTCTATTAAGTGCGTTGCCATTAGAAACGCGCGCTTTTAATGTGGCTCCACAGAAAACGTCAATTTTACGATGACAAATAAGAGCGTAATTATCAACTTTTCATAGCGATTGTAGAAAAAAGTTATTAACAGCTCATCACTTTAATGAATGTTTTCTGTATTGTTTCAGATAAACGCCTTAGGCACCGTAGACGAAATCTTCGCCGAAGTCGAGACCTACTTAGACGCTCTTGTCGCCCCTAAAGCCTCCTAACTTCATATTAGTCCAGTCAGCCATGACAAAGTTTAAAGATCGGCGTCGATGTGGTAGTGCAGGCACACACACATAGACACGTACACTCACATTCAACAAGCAAACTTAGCAAATAATACATTCAATAAGTGCAGTACCACAGTATATGATACTGTTATTGGTGCTAGTACCATTTATAAAATTCATTATTCTGTGAATATGGAATCAAGTCAATTTATTGTTCAATATACATTATTAAACGTTATTTAAAATATTACATTTTGTTATTTATTTGGTAGTTTGTGCTTTTAATCCTGTTATATAAGATGCGAGAAAATTATTCTTATTAGCGATTCAAAATAAGCGATACTGTATCTGCTATCGGAAAAGAGAACTAATATATTGCAGGGTTCGAAGATATATATCGATCGATATATATCAAGATATTTATTTTGATATATATCGTCATATTTTTGCAATGATATATATCCATTATATAAAAATATGAAATAGTTTTTGAGATATAGCCTCCGGAGAAGTGAAATTTTTCGAATTTTTCAGTTTTTCTACTTTTCTGATGCTATATCTCAAAAACTAAATGTGATATGAAAACGCGCTCAACGGCATTAATTTTCTCGTGCTTCAGTTAACTTATAAACATAGTTTCAGCAATTTTTATTTTTTTTTCAATTTCCGCAAAAAAATCGCAAAAAGCTGTTTTTTTAACATTTTCTTGAAAACCAGAAGTCATATGCATTTGAAGATTGCACCACTGGATTCAGTGGGTCAAAATACATATGTATGTAAATTTTCGTTTTAATAATCCTATGATTAAGGATTTTTGGGAAAATTGAATTAAAATCTGAAAAAACCAAAGGGGTACCCCTTAGGGAATAATTAAAAATATTAAATTGCATAAAATTGTATGAAAATTTGCTTATAAGTCAATTCGGACACGGGGAATTCAACGCCGTTGAGCGCATTTCCATATCTTGTTTAGTTTTTGAGATATAGCCTCCGGAAAAGTGAAATTTTTAGAATTTTTCAGTTTTTCTACTTTTCCGAGGCTATATCTCAAAAACTAAATGTGATATGAAAACGCGCTCAACGGCATTAATTTTCTCGTGCTTCAGTTAACTTATAAACATAGTTTCAGCGATTTTTATTTTTTTTCTATTTTCCGCCAAAAAAATCGCAAAAAGCGGTTTTTTAACATTTTCTCGAAAACCAGAAGTCATATGCATTTGAAGATTGCACCACTGGATTCAGTGGGTCAAAATACATATGTATGTAAATTTTCGTTTTAATAATCCTACGATTAAGGATTTTTGGGAAAATTGAATTAAAATCTGAAAAAACCAAAGGGGTACCCCTTAGGGAATAATTAAAAATATTAAATTGCATAAAATTGTATGAAAATTTGCTTATAAGTCAATTCGGACACGGGGAATTCAACGCCGTTGAGCGCATTTCCATATCTTGTTTAGTTTTTGAGATATAGCCTCGGAGAAGTGAAATTTTTCGAATTTTTCAGTTTTTCTAAATGTGTACAAAAACTAAAATTAAAAAATAAATATCCAAAAAGTGATATTTATCTGATATATATCCTATATATCAGATATTTTGATATTTATTATAAATATCATTATATTTACGAACCCTGATATATTGACATTTTATAACCTAAAATGTCAATTTTAAATTTAACGCGGGAAAAATTAATTTGAATTAATACTCTTCACATCTGTCTTCATATTGCATTTCTTCGTCATAGTCAATTGGTTTCTGGGCTTTTTTATATTTTTTCTTTATCCTTTTACATTTTCTTTTTATTGCTAAAAATAAATACTATAAACAATTTATTTATTTTCTAATCTACACAATACAAAATTCATTTCAATTACAGTAAAGATATCTACAATGGAATTCATATCTTTCGAAGATAATGTTGTTTTTTTATTATACAGGGTGTTTCAGGACTAGTGTAACAAACTTTAACAGCTTATTTCTGAGGTCATTTTGAGCCAAAAATGTCATATGAACATAGGTCCTATTCCTTCTAGTTACCAAAATACAAGAGATTGAAGTTCTATAAATAACACGAAATGTTCAAATTTTTGTAATCAAGATAGTTTTGGAAAACAAAAATGCGCGCAAATAGGGGACGGGAAAGTTGACTTCTATTTGGATATCTGTCTTGGTATTCTCTGGACGCATAACGGGCATTACCATTACATAATCCATAAATAAAAATCATATCTGCATATTCAGCAGTACTATAACCATCCATTATGAAACAATAATACAATCAAAAGTACAACAATTTTTAATTAAGACAAATAAGGTATGACTTTTCAATAAAATTCTTGTTTTCCGAAAGTATCTTGATTACAAAAATTTGAAAATGTCGTGTTATTTATAGAACTTCAACCTCTTGTATTTTGGTAACTAGACGGAATAGGACCTATGTTTATATGACATTTTTTGCTCAAAATAACCTCAGGAATAAGCTGTTAAAGTTTGTTACACTAGTCCTGAAACACCCTGTATATTGAAGTCATCAATATTTAATTCGGGGACTAACAACTAATACCATTTTTTATTTCGTTTTTGACTCTCATTCAAATTCGCGAAACAAGTTTATTTTAACCGGGGATAAAAAGAATTTTAATTAACATCAAATTTCATTAATTTTGTGAATCGGTTTTAATTTGAAACAGAGATATCTGTTAAGAAGTACTTAATTTTGAATACAGTACAAGACAATTAATTAATTTAATTGATATATAAAATATAATTTGATTAAGATTTAATTTAAATATAAAAAGATTAATATTAAATTAGTACTAATTCAAAGAATATATGCTAACAATTAATATTTGTTTAACATATTGATTTAATTGTTAAAAGCTAGCTAAGTTTATTGTTATTAAATAGATTTGCAAGTTGTGCTACTCACTGCGATTAGTAAAATCTCTGCAGGACGAGTTAGCAAACTCCTTATAAAGTTGCCAAAATGGCGGACGAGGCTGCAGCTCGCAGAAAAATGGCAACCGCTTGGAGCAGTGCACAGCACGCCAAGTTTTATCATCGTCCACCACTACGCAATCGTCCCTCTTACGATGGCGTCGTGGATGTCCTGGTGCCCATGCACGGTATCTACACAACGTAGAGGTCTTACTCATATTTTCCAGTCTACAGACGTTCTAGTTCTATATCACAAATTTGTTCTTTTTCAAGCTCTCTATGAGGACTTAAAGTTAGAATTTAATTTGTCAATGTTCTCGAGAAACGTCACTGTTTCTAATTACAATATGGTGCCATACACATTTAATATTTCATGTGGTATTAATTAATTATTTTATTATTTACAAGGTTCAAACAGCAGAGAGTAAAATGGCTAGGACATACATGGAGGGCTGATGAAGACACTATGATCTATAGCAGCGGTCGCCAAACTTTTTGACCTCACGGACCAGTTAATTCATAATTTAAATCCCGCGGACCACTAATAGGATTTTTTAAGTGTTAAATATATTTATAAAAAAAAATTGTGATCAAAGAACACATAAAATGTACCTAGTTAATAAAATGAAACTATTAATAGTAACCAAGTTATGAAAGCTTTATTAATAAACCATAATAAAATAAACAAAATAAACAAAAATTGTACAAACAAAACAATTAAAAGATGGTTTAAATATATCAAACTTTTAGCGTTATACATTCCTAGTGTGATGGATGAATTGAATCATGTTTTAATGCATCTTAAAACATAACTTAACATGATGAGTAAGTATGTATATTCCACATTTTTCTGCGGACTAGCGAAATTTTCTCGCGGACCACTAGTGGTCCGCGGACCACCACTTTGGCAACCGCTGATCTATAGTATATTAGAATGGGATCCTGGAAGAAGAAGGAGAGGAAGATCCAGATCTACGTGGATGAAGGAAGTAACAGAAGACTTGAAAAATGCAAGAGTCCAAAAATGGAAAGAAAAAGCAGGAAATAGAGAATTATGGAGGAATATAAGTGAGAAGATAAAATAATAGAAGAAAAGAGGAATGATCCCCCTGTTAAAAAGGATCTAGAGAGCTTTGAAGGAAGCGGCGTTGCCTCACAAGGGGCGTTTTGCCACCGCATATATATGTATATATTTATATACAGTAGTGTATGATGAATGTGAGATTGAGAAGAATGTTGCAAGAAGAGTGGGAATAAGTCAGTTGAGATGGTTTGGTCATGTACGAGCCCCGTCCCACATCAGTTGGCCCACTTGCAGAAAATTTAATTTATGTAGTTATTATAAGAAAATAATTATATTTATGTAATTTAACTGTATTTATTTAACCTAATATTGATATTTAGACTTTTTATAGTTAATTGGAAATAAATATTTAAAGGAATATTATTTTTTATTACAAAAAATGTAATTGGTTTTTATACATGAAAGTTTTGCATTTTATATAGTTTATAAGTCTTCAAATTACTTACACTTTGTTTAGAAATTTGGTAGCTATCGAAGTGGCTATGCATAGATACGTCAAAACAATTGTTGTTTATTGACATTAGTTTTTCAAAAGACTTCAAATTAATTTTATACATTGAAATGACTAGAGGTAAAAAGATAGATGAGAATCTTCGATCTATCATAATTAATTTATCTAAAACTGGAAAATAAAATTCAGAAATTGGAATATTATTATGTTTATCACGATATAGTGTTAGAAATATTATGCGATTGTACAATACAAGCGGATCTGAAGAACAATTGAAAAGAATGATTCTAACTATAAATGAAGTAGGAAAAGGTTTAAATCTATTACTGAATGTTGATAAATGTAAAGTGTTAGTGTTTGAGAAGAGTGATTTGGTGACTGATTGCAATGTTTCGGTGAATGGTGTGAGATTGGGTCAAGTAAATGAGTTTGTATACTTGGGGAGTGTGTTTTCGAGGGATGGACGTATTGATCGAGAGATTGAAAGAAGAGTATCTGCTGGATGTAAGATATTGGGTGCTCTGGGAACCTTTACTCGGAACGTGAATGTATCCAGAGATGCTCGATTGAGTGTTTATAATGGTGTGTTAGTGCCTACGTTGATGTATGGTAGTGAATGTTGGGTATGGATGAAGAAACATGAACGGCGTATAACTGCTGTGGAAATGAGATATTTGCGGGGTGTGTGTGGATATACTAGAAGAGATCGTGTCCAGAATACATTGGTGTATGATGAATGTGAGATTGGGAAGAATGTTGTAAGAAGAGTGGGAATAAGTCAGTTGAGATGGTTTGGTCATGTAGAACGTATGTCGAATGACAGATTGGTGAAACAGGTGTATGTTGGTGAAATTGAGGGTGAAAGTTTGCGTGGACGGCCTAGGAACAAGTGGATGAATATGATTGAAGGGTTGTTGCGTGAGCGAAAGATTCTGAGCATGAAGAATCAACGAGCTTGTATGAAAAGAATTATGAATGTGGTTGAAGCAAAAGTGGTGTGTCAGGATAGGAATGTTTGGAGAAAATTAATTGCGGGATAAATATGATGAATGAAGACAAGCGTATGATTCTTGATTTTAGATCATTGGTTAGATGTTTCGAGTGTTTACCTGCAATTGTGTGGAGACCATCTTCAGAAACATGCGCAGTGTACACTAACGAATGGATGAATGTTTGTTGTGTGTTAATGGATTTTGGTTGTGAGAAAAAAAAGAGTTTGTATGGAGGATGTGTTAATGTGGTCGAATCGAGTATCGTGTGTCAGGATGAGAATGTTGACGGGTTCGTGCTACCCCATTTAATGGGATATAGCGTGATGTTATGTATGTATGTATGTATATATTTATTTACAAGGTTCAATTCCACATTAATGATTAATTATTACTAGTATAAATATATTAGTATTAAACTGCTAGTAGTATGAAGCATATTTTTACATATATCATTTCATAGGTTAGGAGTGTTTTTTTGTTCGTTTTACACATATTGGCGATTCAAATTAATTTTTCCCGCACTTTCCAGCGCGCCGGCCTCCGACGATGCCCTCATAAGGTGACTCGGAGGCTGAATTTTGTGAGACTTTGCCTAGAGTTTTATTTAATATTTTTTATTATACCTAGTCTCACCAAGTGCATGAATGACAATTAATTTTGTCTTTGTTGTTATTGATAATTAACATTTTAAATTATGTTCAATTTTTCTTAAAACTTATTAATAGTTTTAAGTACAGCCAATTATAACTGTATTAATATAAATCGTTTAATTTTTACAAAAACCAACATGACTGCAAGTGCAAAGGCTTCAGTTTTCATTTTTACCAACAAATAAAGCACCGCTTACGCCATGCTTGAATCGCCAATAGTTTCGCCTCACCTAAAACACTCAAGAGGTTCCCCCATCTCCGTGACAAACACCCCCTCTTGCTGTTGATCTCCAAGTCCCACATAGGCCACGGTATCCCACGATAGGACTTCTTTGGCGTCACGCCAGGGTAAACGACGAGCAGCCAACAACTGTCCCAGGCCTCGTGTTCGTGCCTCGCTAACCACATGTGCCAGTTGTGCATCAGCAGCTGCACACACGTTTTGTGCTACGGAGATGTTAGCACCAGGCATGTGGAGGTGGAACAGGCCGGTGTTAGGAATGCAGAAGGAGCTGAGTAACGCTGAAGAGGACATGATGTAAATGTGAAGAAAGGCTTCAATATTTTTCTCAAATTATGTCAAAGAAAAAATCAGTTTCAATTCATTATTATTATTTTTCTTTAGATGTTCTTAGATAGAAATGTAAAATTAATTTTTTCGAAAAATGTCATATAAAGTTAAAATTTACATGACAACTATCAACACGCGAAATGAGTGGTTTTTGTCTACAGAACGCAAAAGACTTTTGCATGCAGGAAGCAAAAGTTTTTTGCATCCTGCAATTTTTTGATAGAAGGCTCACAATTTAATAAAATTTGTCACTTTATTTTTTTTGCTTAGAAACAATACTTCTATTCTTTAACAAAACTTATATATAATGTTCCAATTGAGCAATTATTCATATTTATCACGCTTGAGGAAGCTAACTGGTGTACTGGAATAGTTTCTTGAGAAATGCAATGCGAAATGCAATGCGAATCCCAATAAATCGCAGAAAAAAATTAGAACGTTTGTTTGGTTTCTATTGCCAACCAGCTGTCAATTGCTGGTCAGAGAATACTAGATTTAATAGCAATTATATTACATACATTGTTGTCATGGAGACATTAGATGTCATATTAATTAATCCTAAACGTCAAAATTTTCTCATTACATTATTACAAATTTTGGGACATAGGTTTCGAAAAAACGTTATTTGATAACCGATTGCGAAATGCTTTTGCATTCTCGAAGCAAAAGTAACATTTCGCAATCTAGAATCAAAAATAACTATTGATATATTGTCCTTTTTTATTTATTTATTTTGTTGAAATTTTCACATAAAACAAAACAGAACTATAAACCAAAAATATATTTTCTAAAACTATAAACACTAAAAGAGTTTTCATGTTGTAAATTTTAAATTAAAAATTTTACTATTTCAAATCAAGTAAATATCAATTCAGATATTTAATTGAACCGAATAAAGTAATTTCAACAGTTCTTAAATTGTACAATTTCTCTGCACACGAAGAAAATTTTACACCTGTCCATAAAGTTTCAATTGTTTTCACGCAAATTAAAATGTAATGAAAAATAACTGATTCCATTAAAAATTACATTGAATTTCATATAAACTACTATTTAAACCGTTCAAGAAATCAAATGCATTTACTCACATGTAAAATGTCTCTGAAATTTTATTTCGTTTTTGCAACTTTAATAGCCTTCACATCAGCAGGTAAAATTCACCAACAATATTTTTTTTAAAATTATAATAATTGTGATATATTTATATGCTTGAAGTGCAGTTACCAGCCGTCAAATCACGGCTCCCAAAGATGTTAGTGGAGGGATAATTTTAATGTTGTGAAAACCCGGGTTCTCAAATCCGCAGGCCGACTCGACAGATTTGTATTTATTGATATATTGATGAAAAAATTAGAAAATAAAATTATAAAAGTTAATTGAAGCACGAGAAATACAATGGTTTAAACCACATTTCAATATCTTATTTAGTTTTCAAGATATGGGGGCTCAAAGTTGAGAATTTCGAAAAATCCAAAATTGAAATATATGATTTAATCAGATTAATCTATTTGTCTACTTCCGTTAGGAAATAGACGTTTTATTTCACTTATTTGAGTTAGGTAATGAACTGCATTATTTAACTTGTGAAATAATGAGGTAACATAGCAACAGATATCTTGGTAGACGAATTCTGATGTGTTATTCTTTTATTTTTTGAATTTATAACTGTCATTAATATGTCAAAATTTCATCATTTCAAAAACGCTCTTTCGTATTTATTAGAACGGAAGTAGAAAAAATATTGTATGAAACTAGTAAGGAAATGAAGGTTATTATCTTACTTATGTGTTTACATAACTCGGCAACGCCTCGTTCTACAAATTTCACATCCGTAAGGTAATAACCTTCATTTCCTTACTAGTTTCATAAATAGCTATAAAATTTACTTGGTTTCCGTTTACATTAAGAAATTATAATTGCTTATTTACTTGTTTATAGTTACGTTTAGTTTTTCCCCTAACATTGAAATAAATAAAATTAGAGAAGCCAAATCAAGAACTGTTTTATTTTAACATTGATTAAATTAAAGTGAATATTTTTGTATTGTTTTTAGGTTGTACGAAAGACATGGTAGCTTTCTTGAAGGGGACTATTGACACGTGTCGCGGCCACGAAGACATCTTTTTTCTCCCCTGCTCTTGTCCACAAGGATCACTACTTTTGTCGCCGGATGGCGAACGTTGCTTCAATGCTTTTCATCCCAAGTGCATCGCGATGAAAGCAACAAAAACTATTCAGAACTTATTGAATGTCAGAAAGAATAACGAAGAGAATTATGAATTTGTTGAAGATATTGACTTAGAATAATGCGGGAATAAAATGTCTTGTTTATTGTGACTATACATTTTTCAAAATTGTATTCTTCTTTTTTATATGAATACCATGAATAAAAATTCTTTGATTTCATTTAAAAAAATTATTCATATTTATGCAGAAAGATATGAGGAATTAAATGGTGAAATTGTTAGGTTCGTTTTTAATATATAGAATAGAAATTAATTTTATAATTAGATGAAAATATAGTTTTTTGTAAGTTTCAAAAGATTTACAAGATATATAAAAATGTATTCAACGATATTGAAATTAAAGTATAGTAAAATAAAATAAGATTGTTTTCTTTTCATTTAGCAATATAAATATAAATATATCATCACGCCTTGTATCCATTACTGAATGTGGCACTCTGCCAAAGCAGATCTCAGTAAGTGATATATTTATGCACGTGAACAGCCGTCAAATCACGGCCTCCAAAGATGTTAGTAGAGGGGGAGCCACAAGGATAGGTTTAATTTAGTGAAAATTTTAAAAAAATAAATAAATATATCATCACGCCTTTTACCCATTACTGGGTGTGGCACTCTGCCGAAGCAGATCTCAGTAAGTGATATATTTCTACGAGTGAAGTGCAGTTACCAGCCGTCAAATCACTGCCCCCAAAGATGTTAGTAGTGGGGGAGCCACAGGGGTAGATTTAATTGATAATTTGATAATTGATAATTGTTTGTCGGTTGTGGAGATCAAACCAGGGTTCTCAAGATCCACAGACCGAGTCGATACCACT
This sequence comes from Pterostichus niger, assembly GCA_947425015.1. Lineage (NCBI taxonomy): Eukaryota > Metazoa > Arthropoda > Insecta > Coleoptera > Carabidae > Pterostichus > Pterostichus niger. Next base: position 37,512,439 of record OX380339.1, read on the forward strand.
GAGCCACCTACCCCATTTTAGCAATATTAAATATTTGTATTTTTTGCAAAATAAAATAAATAAATATACCATAATATAAAATAATATTCAAGGCAATGCATTATCAATCAAAAACTGCACATATTCGTATAACGAATATATTTACTTACTAATCGTAGAAGAAAAACTATTTCGACAACAGTTATTTAAAAGATAAATCGGTCAAAAGTTACTAGCTCACTAGCGAACCTATCGGGTATGAAAGCTATTCTGTCATGGGCATATTTGTCTGCATCTACATACATACATACATAACATACGCTATATCCCATTAAATGGGGCAGTACGAACCCCTGAAACATTCATAGAGCATCAGTGCACATCAACATTCTCATCCTGACACACGATACTCGTTTCAACCACATTAACACTTCCTCCATACGAACTCTTTCTTTCTTTACAACCAAAATCCATCATCACGCAACAAACATCCATCCATTCGCTCCTGTACACCTGTTTCGTAAATCTTCACTTACGCCCACTTCTCTAACAACGAATCTATAAGAAATTAAGGCAGCATCGTCTGCGCTTGTTTAAAAATACATTTAACACAATTGCAGCTAGACACTGTATAGTAAAAAATAAAAATGAAGAAAAAAAGATGAGGAAGGAAGGGAGTATCTACCAGCGCTTGTTACATATATACAGGGTGTTTCACAACTTAGAGCAAAAAATGAAAGGGTATATTCTGTACGACGTGCTGATCATGAAACAAAAAGAACATTCATCCATTCGCTCCTGTACACCTGTTTCGTAAATCTTCACTTACGCCCACTTCTCTAACAACGAATCTATAAGAAATGACGGCAGCATCGCCTGCTCTTGTTTAAAAATACAGGAGATCCTTGCCTTCATTTCTATATATTCTACTTATGGGTCAACGAAAATAAACATTTATCTTATTTGCGGAATAATATGTTGAGTACCTTCTGTATTTCCATACAAGCTGTAATAATCAAATCTAGAGTCGTTGACTAACATGGTCAAGTTGTCCACGTCTGGACAGCCCAACACTTCGCAGTTCAAGAAGAAGAAATGATCGTCGTCGTCATCATCCTGTTTAATTTACATACATAGTTTTTATCGCATTGCTATTATAAATAAATATATCATCACGCCTTTTACCCATTACTGGATGTATCATAATCTACTTATTTATTTTTACCGCTATACAGGGTGTTGCAGGACTAGTGTAACAAACTTTAACAGCTTATTCCTGAGGTCATTTTGAGCCAAAAATGTCAAATGAACATAGGTCCTATTCCTTCTAGTTACCAAAATACAAGAGGTTGAAGTTCTATAAATAACACGACATTTTCAATTTTTTGTAATCAAGATACTTTCGGAAAACAAAAATGCGCGCAAATAGAGGATGGGAAAGTTGGCTTCTATTTGGATATCTGTCTTGGTATTCTCTGGACGCATAACGGGTATTACCATTACATAATCCATAAATAAAAATCATATCTGCATATTCAGCAGTACTATAACCATCCATTATGAAACAATAATACAATCAAAAGTACAACAATTTTTAATGAAGACAAATAAGGTATGACTTTTCAATAAAATTCTTGTTTTCCGAAAGTATCTTGATTACAAAAATTTGAAAATGTCGTGTTATTTATAGAACTTCAACCTCTTGTATTTTGGTAACTAGAAGGAATAGGACCTATGTTTATATGACATTTTTTGCTCAAAATAACCTCAGGAATAAGCTGTTAAAGTTTGTTACACTAGTCCTGAAACACCCTGTATAACAGGAAATAATCTTACAGTACAGGTTACCTACAGTTTATAACAGAACTTAAATCAATTGAAAACAGTATTTGTATTTTAGGTGATAAATATTGTAAAACAAATATTTAATTGTTAAAATCAATCAAAGTAAATTAGCACTTACATTTGCGTCTCACCCCTGTTGTCTGCTCCTAAAAACAAAATCCATAAATTAATATCAATAATTAATTAATTAAATAATTTTAAAATGGGGTAGATGATATCGAGTCGGCCTGTGGATCTTGAGAACCCTGGATCGATCCCCACAGCCGACAAACAATTTTCACCAAATTAAATCTACCCCTGTGGCTCCCCCTATACTAATATCTTTGGAGGCCGTGATTTGCCGGCTGGTAACTGCACTTCACGCGAAGAAATATATCACTTACCGAGATCTGCTTAAGCAGAGTGCCACACCCAGTAATAGGTACAAGGCGTAATGATATATTTATTTATTTAATTTAAATAATTTGACTAGGGTATAAATATAAATTAATTTGCAGTTAAAAAATTGTACAAAATTATTTATGAACAAATTAAATATTATAAATCATACCAATGAGACGCCATTCCTTGCCCAGGTCCCCTTTTCCATAGCGAACAGCGAGGTTCTTACTTCAAAGATGAACCAACCATTTTTAGCACATGTACACTTCACTTCACTGATTATTAATTAGTTCATTATATTTTATTTATTATTAAAATTTACACAAAACCAAGAAAATAATCACAAAATGTACACGAACAACATACAAAACCTTTAAACACAAATGGACACCTTGTCACAAACGAGTTTAATCTCAAACTAATGACGAGTACCTTCTCAGATCTTACTGACAAGTTTTAACTTAAAACTCAAGGAGAGACATACAGTTGTGTTGCTTACAACATTTATTTTTATTAATTAATTATCCGAAAATGCGCGAACTTTAACGAATCATATTTTAATTTAAATTTCGTGCAAAAAATACATTTAAAAAATAAAATATTGGTATTACAAGAAGAACTACTGAAAATAGTGAGTTTATCATCAAAATATACTGCGTCCACAACTACCCAATTAGTAATTACGATTAGCAATTACAATTATAAATTAGTGGAAGCATTTATAATTAATTATTTATTTATGTTTCGTTTGTGTAAACGAGCATTAAAATAGTATGTTATGTATCAAGGGAGGGAAACAAGCGATTATTCCCGTGTGTGAAGTTAGCAAACTTCACACAAGGGATAAATGCGCCCTCCCGTGAAACATATTATACTTTTCGTAACAAGTGCACAAAAATTACCGTCTTATCGGGACAAATGTCAAATATGGGTTGCGTAACTAGTTACGTAGGAAACGCCGTTAACAGCTAATAATCGTAGTCTCTAGGGAGAGAAACTTCTCTCTAGGGAAAGAAACATGCTACCTAGGGGAGAAAAGCAGTGTTTCGCTCTCTAAAATTAGGGAATAAGAATGTGTTTCTTGTGCATGTGTTATGAAAAAAAGTTTATAAAATGGATAAAATAAATAAACATATTAATAATTACATGAATTAATTCTTATTACAATTCCTAAATTGGGTAAAAGGCATGATGATATATTAATTCTTATAAGAATAACAATACCTGTTTCTTTTTGGGGCTAAAGTTGAAAGCTAATCCACCCTTATCCACAGCGTATTTCAAACACCTGGAAAACGTGCCAAGCTTGGCGCGCGCCACGATGGACATATTGAGACGATGGCAGGATTTCACTCGATAGAACGTGGTGGACAGCGCGTGTAGATGTGCTTCATCTACTTGTGAGCACCGCAACAAGGTGTAGCTGACAGTGACCAAGACAGCGGTCACGACGAGGCGAAATAACAAGCTCAGTAGAAACATTTAGAAGATTTCTGTAGGAAATTATCAGTTTAGATGGTTTGGTTAGATTTTTCGAGTGTTTACCTGCAATTGTGTGGAGATCATCTTCAGAAACAAGCGCAGTGTACAGGAGCGAATGGATGAATGTTTGTTGTGTGTTGATGGATTTTGGTTGTGAGAAAAGAAAGAGTTTGTATGGAGGAAGTGTTAATGTGGTCGAATCGAGTATCGTGTGTCAGGATGAGAATGTTGACGGGTTCGTGCTACCCCATTTAATGGGATATAGCGTGATGTTATGTTATGTATGTATGTATGTATGGTTTGAGTATGTGGAATGTATGTCGACTGATACATAGGAAATTTAATGTTAAAATTTTGATTTAGCGATATCTCTTTACCTATTAATTTTAGAACAAAATTGTATTGAAGAAAAATGTTCAGAATGAAAAACTGCATCCATAGAGTATAAGTATGTTGTTCAATTGTTTTTTATGTCCAAGTTAGAAGCAAAAGAAAATACACGCTTTAAAGCTATTTATCAGAGTGCCATGAGAAATAAAACAATAATTTGTTTGTTGTGTCTGACATTATGACATATTGAACCAGAATTGGAAGCTTACTCTAATTTATTTATTTATTCGAGCATTTAATTTAATAATAAAATTAATTATAGCAACTATAATTTTCTTTTTTTCTACATAATCTAGACAAATAAATACCTATTATTAAGTTATCTAATTTGTTTTATTTCTCATGGCACTCTGATAATTGCTTTAAAGCGTGTATTTTCTTTTGCTTCTAACTCGGATATAAGAAACAATTGAACAACAAACTTATACTCTATGGATGCAGTTTTTCATTCTGAACATTTTTCTTCAGTACAATTTTGTTCTAAAATTAATAGGTAAAGAGATATCGCTAAATCAAAATTTCGGAATGTTCGGGAAAAAAATAGACACCCGGTATGTTAGGGAAATTGAGGGAGAGCGATTGTGTGAAGAGATAAATTGATGGTATGAAATACTTTGCTTACCTAATTACTTGTGTTTGCTGAAAATAAGTACACATACAACATAGAAATAAAGCTCACTGCATACGAAATTTATTTCAAAACTATAAAAATGACATGTACATTTGAAATACTCTCGCTTAACTAACATAGTCGAGTGATGGTAGTAAATTACATGTAATTAAACTGTCTCTCATTTGACGGACTGAAATGTATCCACAGGAAATATTTGACAATCAAACAAAAGATCCTCAAAAACGAGATGTCAAATGACGTCACAGTGATTTATTATTATTATATTTTGTTGGTTGACGTGCGATCCAAAATGGCTGCCTCTATTTTAAGGAAGATGTCGGATGGAGGTTCATTTGCGTTTATCTATTAATAAAGAAAATTATTATAATTAATTTCAATTAGATTAATTAGTAACTTGCTGCTATCAAAGTACCTACAAATAATATTAAATCAAATTTAGATTTTAGTTTGATATTACGAGCACGACTTACTAGTAAATAGATGCGAACCAAAAATACAGAAAAGATAAATTAAAAATTCACATATTCATATTTATATTAACCATCATTTCTAAATTAAATTTATAATAAATTTTGAAGATTTTAAATGAACACTGTAACAATAAATTGTCAGAAAATTTTAAAGTTTAAAACACCTGAATATTATTTTTGAATCTACAGGATGTCCCAAATAATATTACGTTCTTGAATATCTCGAAAAGAATGCATCTTAACAACAAGTGTGCCGAATCAAAACCGTCATAGTTTGGGGATTAGGGAATAGGGATTCCCATTTAAGATTTTTAAGTCGACCCCCTTTCCAGTCCCCCCTGGGGTGATGGAGGGCATCTTTTCAGAATCCGATGTCCCCCCCAAAACTATGAAGGTTTTGATTCGGCACACTTGTTGTTAAGATGCATTCTTTTCGAGATATTCAAGAACGTAATATTATTTGGGACACCCTGTATAATAAAAACCACAAATTCGTTAAAAACCCGGTAAAAATTCGATCATCAAGTTAAGAAAATCATTTAATTACAGCGAATAGAGTCCAATATCTTACCTTCTCCACCAGGAGGTCCCACTTGCCTCCAGCAGCCTCCACGATCTCTCTCACCACATCATCCTCCTTAATCTTATCCTTGTCCTTCCCTTGTTTCTTATCACCCACGCCCTTGCTATCACCCTCAGGCATGACACCTCCACCTGCGTTTGACTGTAACTGCAGCTGGAGTCCTGGTGGAGCTGGCGGCTGCAAGCTACAAGTCTGGGGCACTTCTACAGGGTGTAGTAATACCACGCAGTCCACGGGAGCGAGCTCTCGTGTGAAGAGGGTGGATTGTTTAGGGGTTAGAGGGAAGCCGGCGAGGAGGTAGCCTCGCGTGTCACCAGCAGATACCATTCGCTCTTTGATGAGGTCGACCATGATTCGCTAAAACAGAAGACGAAATCAGAAGGACCGAGAAACCTGGTTCGATCCCCACAGCCGACAAACAATTTTCACCAATTCAAATCTACCCCTGTGGCTCTCCCTCCACTAATATCATTGGGGGCCGTGATTTGACGACTGATAACCGCATTTCACGCGAAATAAATATATCACTTACCGAGATCTGCTTAGGCAGAGTGCCACACCCACTGATGGGTAAAAGACGTGATGATATATTTATTTTTATTTATTTTATCTCGATCTTAAGGAGGTTGAGACAGAATAATACACTTGGGCACAATTTTCAAACCCTGAATTTAAATTTTCTATTTATTACAACAAAAAATTTATATAGCAACAAAGACAAAATTAATTGTCGTTCATACACTTGGTGAAACTAGGTTTAATAAAATATAAAATAAACACTTGGCTAACTCTCACAAAATTCAGCCTCCAAGTCACCTTATGAGGGCATCGTCAGAGACTGGCCAGCACAGTTAGTAACCATAGACGCGTTTCGCTCTTATTAGAGCTCATCAGTATGGTATAACTCACTTCTTCACCTAGAACAAAGTTCACGTGAAGAAGCTGGTGACGAAGAACTGTGCCAGCAGAGAATAAGATCTCTAACAAACGGTAAGATGACATGAGAAGTTCTGTGGGACAGGCCATGCCATCTACCGAAAAAAGGAAAAGCAAATTAAATAACAACAAAGACAAAATTAATTGTCATCCATACACTTGGTGAAACTAGGTTTAATAAAAAATATTAAATAAACACTTGGCTAAATTCAGCCTCCAAGTCACCTTATGAGGGCATCGTCAGAGGCTGGCCAGCACAGTTAGTAACAAATAAATTCGATAGATTTAACTGTCGGTTCTCGTTGAAACATTTTATAATAAAATTAAATTAAAAAACACTAGGTTAGTTTCAAATAATGTAAAGTTTATTTTACAATACGTATTTCGGTCGACTAGACCATCATCAGGTGAACAAGATATCTTGTTCACCTGATGATGGTCTAATCGACCGAAATACGTATTGTAAAATAAACTTTACATTATTTGAAACTAACCTAGTGTTTTTTAATTTAATTTTACAGTTAGTAACCATAGACGCGTTACGCTCTTATTAGAGCTCATCAGTATGAATTTTGTGAGACTTAGCCAAGTGTTTATTTTATATATTTTTTAAAAATTTATACACTTTCATATAACATAGAATCAGTTTTTTATAAATTCCTACTTCCCTTATTATTTTGGTGAAAAAAGCTTCAAATAAATATTGTAAAGCATAAAATTCTACATGCAAATCAATAAACAGAATTAATTTTGTTTGTTTTATAATGGCAGAAATTAAATTGAAAATTAGCTTACTGGATGTGGCACTCTGCCGTAGCAGATCTCAGTAAGTATAAGCGTAAAATGCAGTTACCAGCCGTTAAATCACAGCTCTCAAAGACATTAGTCGGCTGTGGGGATCGAACCTGGGTTCTCAAATATGCAGGCTGACTCGATACCACTATTTTTGTTATGACATAAAGTGAAAGACTTGACTTAAATAGCAATGTCAGTACGGTGGTGTGGATAGCATTACGGAATTCGAATCGCACTTAAACTAAAAATTATATGAACTACCACACTGCGGCTCGGTGAGTGCGGACCCTGTACTGTAATTGGGATTAAATTCCTGTTGTACAGTGTAACATAAATAAATAAATAAACAAATACGACTATTATGTTGCATCAATCATTCACCCATCTATTTACACTTACATCGGGAACTCGTTTGCCTTGTGCAGTTTTTCCACGCACCATCCTCCCGCGGCTGTTTTCCTTGGCCGCCTCCTCCTTGGCGATGCGTCCGGCGTCCAAACACACAAAACCAAAGCGTTCGGCCACGTTTGTAGCGTGTGCGTCAACAGCGGAACCGTCGCCTAAAAACCACACGACAGGCATTTTCCGTGCTTGGATGCGCGTTCGCAGGACGGCCACTTCGCGTGCGAATGATTGCGATGCCGACAGCTGGCCATCGTCGTCGAGCTAGACAAACATTCACAAATTTTGTACGTAGTAAAAAAATGTAAAGAATTCACTTACAATATGTGTACAAAGACAGAGCCCCATCTTAATTTACCGTGTTAAATACAGTTTCTAACGATTACTTTATATATTTTAACTGTTTGATTTAGTTTTAATTATTTATATTTTTGCTATAAATTGACATTTAAAAATCTTGTTGATAAAACAAACGAAAATCTATAAATGGTTTTGTTAGTTGAACGATGTTCACAATTACATATTTTTTAATATTTTTCCCTTAAATCAGTGCATATTTTAAGTTATTTTCTTTGAAATTTAAAGTATTTCAAATCAAATTGAAATTACATACACTGTGCTGCCATCTAGCGAACAAGTAAAAATACATTGGTAAGCTGTTGTCAAAAGTGACAGTTCCTGTTGACAGCACAGGTTTTTCGTCTGTAAATTCACTTTACTTGGCATATTTTAATTTTTTTAAGTACAAAATGGTTTTATAAGATATTGTTTATATAGTTTTAAAAGTTTTACCGGTGTACATTCATAATGGGCCAAGGCAAAAGTCAATTTACAGAAGAAGAACTTCAAGATTATCAAGTAAGTTATTGTTTTCTTTGTAATAAATCAGTAATAATTATAGTTTTCTTGTAGGATCTAACTTATTTTACCAAAAAAGAAGTATTATAGTAAGTATATTTAGCTACAATTGCACAAAAATCTGTAAATAAAAACGGTTTGATTGTTTAGTGCTCACCAAAAATTCAAATCTCTAGCTCCCGAAAAGGTAGGACACAACAAAAACGCCAAACTACCAATGAACAAAGTCTTACAGTACCCTGAGTTACGGGTGAACCCTTTCGGAGATAGAATCTGCAAGATCTTCAGCTCTTCACATGATGGTGATTGCACATTCGAAGACTTCTTGGATATGATGTCTGTTTTCAGTGACGCTGCACCTAAGGCTGTTAAAGCTGAACATGCTTTCAGAATATTTGGTTAGTGCAATTACATACATACATAACATCACGCTATATCCCATTAAATGGGGTAGCACGAACCCGTCAACATTCTCATCCTGACACACGATACTCGATTCGACCACATTAACACTTCCTCCATACAAACTCTTTTTTTTCTCACAACCAAAATCCATCAACACACAACAAACATTCATCCATTCGCTCCTGTAAACTGCGATTGTTTCTGAAGATGGTCTCCACATAATTGCAGGTAAATACTCGAAACATCTAACCAATAATCTAAAATCAAGAATCATACGCTTGTCTTCATTCATCATATTTATCCCGCAATTAATTCCTATCCTGACACACCACTTTTGCTTCAACCACATTCATAATTCTTTTCATACAAGCTCGTTTATTCTTCACGCTCAGAATCTTTCTCTCACGCAACAACCCTTCAATCATATTCATCCACTTGTTCCTAGGCCGTCCACGCAAACTTTCACCCTCAATTTCACCAACATACACCTGTTTCACCAATCTGTCATTCGACATACGTTCTACATGACCAAACCATCTCAACTGACTTATTCCCACTCTTCTTACAACATTCTTCCCAATTGTAATAAAATATATTTCCAAACTGGTTATTTTTCGTGGGTTAGATTTCGATGGTGATGATATGGTAGGAGTTGATGATCTGAAGGAAGTAATCAATCGGTTGACTGGAGATAGTAGACTTTCTGAAATTGATATGCAGCAGCTGATCCAGAATGTGCTGGAGGAAGCAGATCTCGATGATGATGGCTCGCTGTCTTTCGCTGAGTTTGAGCACATTATCGACAAATCTTCTGATTTCTCAAAGTTAGTTATTTTTCCTAAGATCCAAATTTATTTATCTATAACTATATTTTTAATTACAGTGCATTCCGAATTCGTCTGTAACTCTCATAATTGTAGACCTCTCTATATTCTATAGCTTCTGAAGACTGATCGGTATGAACAATTTTTTTATATTTCAGATCTTTGTTTATGTGACGTCTTTATATAAATATGTTGTGTGTTTGTGAATTATTTATAGTTGTATTTGTAGATTTGTACATATTTCAAACAAAAATAAAAAGAACAATCAATTAAATTAACCCTTTCAAGCTTACTGGTATAACAGCTATACCACATGTTCAAACTTCAATTTTGTTGCGGCTTGATGGTATATTGTAGTTACCACATTTTAGTTAGTATATAGTGTCGCTATTTATTGAGAAAAAAAATAATTTGTTGGGTTTTGTGGCTCTATATCCGTAAAAACGAATTTAATAGTGTTTAGATATGCAAGATTTTACAGGTGGTTGTTCCGTATACAAAATTAGTGTTTTTAAATGTTTTTTGTCACTATGGCCAGAAAGTATGCATATATTTCATTATTAGTAGTACATTCAATAGAAATTTGGTAATTTTGGAATCATACAATGTAATTTTTTATTTTTATACCATGAAAATTATGTGGTATCGTGAATGTACCACCAAGCAGATCTAAATATCTAAATATTGTTTTGTTAGCGAAAATTCCGTCGGACAATTAATCTTTATGTAGCGATGTAAATAGTGAAACTGATGATTTCAACATAGAGCCAAAGCTTCCGGAAATACTAATAGAAAATGAAAATATCAGTAATAGCGATTTTAGTGATGAAGACGACCTTCCACTTGCGCAGTTATTTCTACAAGAAGATATATTTTTGTGGAATCGTAATGTTACATATGCTAGAATATGGCACTTCTAGAAGATGTGCTCATTGCAGTACACGTGCTGATCAAAAAAGAAGCAAATGGTCCTGCACAATTTGTAAAGTTGGCCTATGCCTATCAGAAAAAACAAATTGTTTCCAAAATTATCATAAGAAGTAGTAAAAAGAGTAAATTTTATTGTGATTTTGTTAGCAATAATACAGTAATAATAAAATTTGTTTATTATAATACATAAATATTTGTTCTTCTTGCAAATTTTGTTATTAGTTCATGTTATTTGTAGTTTGTTCTGTGTATGTAAAAATATGTTTTGCTGCTTAGTGGTTACTAGGATATACCACATCATAATTTTAATTTGGTGCAATTAAAAAAAAATCTAATACCAATTTATCGTTAATTGTGTACTTAGAACCATTATTTTTTGTAAAAAATCAAAAAAAGTTACCAACCCTTAATTCTGCCCGGAAAGGGTTAAAACAAACATCGTTTAAAAACAAAGGAGAAATAAAACTCTAATTTAGTTTTTTTTTCTTGTATTATTTTTTGTAAAAAAACACTAGATTTACAAAAGATCCAAAATTATTTTATCAGTTCAACTTAAGCTAATTACGACTGCAAGTAGCCGGGTAGTTTCATACGCATGAAAATCCACGTAGTAAAGAAAGAAACTAGGACGAACAGGAAGCCAACAGAGATGAGTAAAATACGATTGAGTTTAGGCGTTGAAGGTGAGTGCGTCTGGTCTAAGATGATAAACCCTAACCCACCCATAGAGAAGAGAAAACTGCTGGCAAGGCCTTCCATGATATACTGACCGTTTACTCTGTAAGGCATGAAGGCGACCTACCAGAAAAAAAGATTATTCCTTATATTAAACAAAAAAAGAACTACATTCCAAATATGCAAATCGGTTAAGTAGTTTCAGAAATAGCTCGACGACATTTTGTTTCAAGATGGCGGAGATTAAAAATTTATAACATTTAAAATTAGCCTATAAATTTTATGAAAATTGATCGAGCCATTTTCGCGTAATACAACAACAAATAATATAAATTAAATTTTATTTACGTAGATAACCTAGAAATTGTATCAACAAGTCACTAATGTTTTTACACTTTCTGTATAATAAGTAAAATTGGAAATATTGGCTGGTAGCACAAGCTCTGTTTTTGGGTATTCTAAGAGCACCGTTTTAACATGTTAGACATAGCTAAAACACCCAAAAACACTGCTCTTAAAACAAGGAAAAACAGAGCTTATGCTACCAGCCATTGTTTCTAAATAGAAAGATAACTATTGCCATATAAAAATTAAAATATCTAATACGCCCACATAAAAATACTTCGAAGAGAATTATGGCCTGGTAAAATAGTAAGTGAATACATGAAAATAGTAATAAAATAAAATTGTGCTTTATTGAATTTTTCGTAGATTAAATTTATGTTGATGCAATGTGATACATACCGGTCTTGAATGTCCATGTTCGTCAGTCGTTGAGCCAACACTTGGTGGTTCAACAATAACATCATAAATGATACCTACAACAATATCATCCAATAATAATCATCATAACAATCAACAACAAATCATTTTTACCTCCGGTAACCAAGAAGTATGAGGCTAAAACCAAGGAAAACATAACCATTGCACTTGGTTGTTGAAACCATGTTGGCCTTTTGATTTTCAAATTTGGAACTTCTAAAACTGTGTACGGAATACTATATAAACCGCCCATTTTGTATATTTATGTGATATATTTGCAAAAATGTATTAAAAATATTTAAGGTTGTGTAAACGTCAACTACTAATGACGTGTAAATTGAACAAATGTTAAAAGTCCCTAGATTCGCCGGTTGATGTTACTAAACTATAGTTTATAAGAATAAACATGCTCTGTTTCTCTGTTTCGTCATAATATTGTTTTCCATGAATTTTATTTCATAAACAATAAATAGATAACAATTTTATACTATTATTAATCAAGTCGAGCAATAATTTATTTAAACACTCAAGTAACTATTTTTTTTTAGTTTGTAACGTCACACTTTTCTAATCTATATAAAATGGACTTGTAATTCTTGTTACCTTCATATATTTATAAATAGAATTAAGAAACACAAATAATTTTGTGGTTATATTTTGTTTTTAAAATATAAATGTCAAAAAAAATTTGCGGCTTGACAAACAAATTTTCATTTTACATTTTGACATTGGCTGACGACATATTTTCCTTGCTTTAAAATTCCACCGCATCTGTCAAACGGCGCTGACCGAATCGCGTCGAAAAAAGTTAGTACACGTCAGTTGAACATTTGCAGTGTGTGTGCGTATTTCAGTGCGTGAAAAATCGGTTCATATCGGAAAAAAATAAAAATAAAAATGTATATAAGTGGACTAAAATTTAAAACTTTACGATGAAGATTAGTGTGACTTATATTTATTGGTTCCTTCTTTTAATTTTTGTCATATCAAGGTAAGTTTTATAACGGAAACGTTAAAAAACTGAATGAATTTATAACCTAAATTATAAATAATGCTTTATTTCAGTTGCCTTTTATTCATTCTGGTCGCATCAGAAGGTATTAAGTCGTCGTCTTCAGACAAACAGAATCTTGACGATGCTTCGGAGAAAATCAATAATTTTGAGGGTGGGAACACGGGGCAACTTACCCCTGATCCTGAATCAGAGGCGCCCGTTAACCAAGGCGCCGAGTTGAAATCCAGTTTTGAAGAAATTTCTCAAGAAATTGAACAATCAGAACCGAATAAGGACTATATTGTAGCACAAAACTCGGGGTAAGTCGGCTATGAAAAATTCCATTCAATTGTTATTTTTATATGATAATGTGAGAGATATGCAGTGGGTTCTGAAAAATCCGTACTTCACTTGTTCCCACAAATTTCCAAATTGTTGTTTTGTTAACAAGTGACGCAATTTGATATAATATTGTTCATCTGTTGATTCGTTCACGCAAATAAATATGTGGAGCAGCAAATTAAGACCACATGTTTATAAAAAAATCGCTTAAAATACAGACTGCATTGTCATCCAACCGAATAATTCTACATTTATATTAAAATTGACGGTTATGCGTTACTAGACATGGTTTTAATTAATTACATATTTTTAACTTGATTAAAATTATAAGTTAAAAATTTCAACCTTTAAAATAAAATTATTGACGTCAAATACTAAAACATCATTTGCATATAATACTTGACAATGACATTTAAAAAACTGTAAAGTAAATATTATTAAAACTGCTCAAGTTTTTTTAGCGGAGTGTTTGATAATGAAATAGTTTTGCGGTTTTTTTCTGTAACCGGAAGTTAAATAATATTGTATTTTGAAACACTGTTACACTTTCAATTTCGTTTCACTTCCGTTATCAAAAAATAGAGCGCAAAAAATATGCTTTGGGTATTGTTATAAATATAATTTACGACAAACAATTTAGATAAATATGAAATTAAATTTTTTTAATAGACTAACTAAAGGTAGTCAACAACAGTTAGTCATCCTTTTTGAAACTTGTACTACCGGATATTTGATATAAAATTGACAAAAAAATAAAATAAATTTAAATATGTAAAATCAAATTTTAATCACAGGCTACCATGGCTTAGTTAGTCTCAGATTCAAATCCTAGCGATATCCCAATTTTTTAAATTATAATTTAATTTAAATAAAAACTATCGTTATAACCGAGGTATGTATTTGTTTATAAAATAAATTAATATTACATTTAATACATATTTAGGTTTGGTTAGATTAATTCATAAAGTACCAGGTTCAAATCCTAGCGATATCCCAATTTTTCTATTTATAATTTAATTTAAATTAAAATATCGTTACAACCGACGTACGTATAATCGCGGATTAATATTAAATTTAATACATATTTAGGTTACGTTAGGTAAATTTATAAAGTCCCGGGTTCAAATCCTGGCGATATCTCAATTTTTCTAATTAGAATTTAATTTAAATAAAAATATCGTTTTAACCGAGGTACGTATTTTTTTTATAAAATCGCGGATTAATGTTAAATTTAATACATATTTAGGTTAGGTTAGATTAATTAATAAAGTGCCAGGTTCAAATCCTGGCGATATCTCAATTTTTCTATTTATAATTTAATTTAAATAAAAATGTCCTGTCAAACTTTTCTGACATTCGGGCCGATTCGATAATACTCGACACCGATCGGAGGATCAGCAACACTCTGATTGGTCGAAAAAAGTCAGAGATAAAATAGTACTTTTCACTACGATTTTACAAAACTAAAGTTCCTCATTATAAAAATAGTTATTTGTGTATTAAGAGCGTAAAGTGATTCTTTGTTACTCGAACACGATAATTGCAGAGCGCGAGCCAAAGGCGAGAGCTTCAATAGTGCAAGAGGAACAAAGACACTTTACACACATGATTTTTTCTACGATTACATCTTTAAATTATTCAAAAACGTATACGTACTGAAAATAAATTCGTTCTGTCAACTGTCAATATGACAAGTTTCTGTTTTGTTTGTATTCCTGGTAACTATTGAAATAAGCGCGCATTTAATTTCTTTTTCGCGCGTTGCCATTGGAGGCGCGCAAAAAAGATATTTTCTATTGTTCCATAGAAAACGTCAAGTTTACGATGACAAATGAGAGCGTAATTGTCAACTTTTCATCGCAATCGTAGAAAAAAGATATATTTTAAATAGAAATAATTTAGAGGTGTTTGCGAGCGGAAAATTATGAATATGTCAAGATGTCTTGAAAGTGATTGTGCATATTATGAAATAAATTTCAGTTAATTCATACTTAACTTAAAACAAATAGTAAATAATTTTTTATCTTTGCGATATATTAAAGATAAAATGAGCATAAAAAATCACGCCAGATTTGAAGATAATTTCATCACATTTTTGTTTACACCGTACCTACATTATAAATGATAAATATACATTTTATTTATCAGTTTTTTACAACATTTGAAATAGATATATTTAAAACTTTTTTTTAAATAAATTAATCATGAAAGCAATAGCAGCAAAAAAATTCTTCTAACTTTTTTATACGACCCGTATTTCCTGCAATGTTATATGATAACTCAATCTTATCAAAAGTGTCATTCATATTTCTAGTAATAAGTATATGAGTAACTGGCGCCTTAAACATGAGATTCACAAAGATAATTTAGTTGTACGCTAGCAAAGGTCAAACAACTAGTGATGATAACATGCACGACATGCTACTTACTGCTAACTTTAGTAGAACGGTTAGTTTAGCTGCGTCATATGTTAATATAATGGTATGCAAAGAGTACTAAAAATATTTACAAACAATCGACGCAAAATGCTGACGATAGTAAATTATTATAATTAGGTTAATAGAATGGTTTCGGGTTCTAGAAATTTTGCTGACTGACAATTTATTTTACTGATTACATAAATACAAAGCTTACAAATGTATTAAACATTAAAGCTTATATTATTCACTTCATGTTTGTTGAAAATATTAGAGAATATTTTGCAATTTTTGTTTGTTGTATTATCATTTACTGCATCTGAAATTTCTCTATTGTTGTGTAATTCAGGAATTAACAATTGTGCAAAATTTGCAAATTATTGTTAGCTTGTTTGTAAATATATACCATAATATAAACTGCTTCTAATGACATAAATATTACTTGAGAACACTCGCAAAATATTTGTGTGTTAGACGATTTTAAAAGTAAATATTATGTCGACTATAATCTGATGTAATGTTTATTTCAAGCTTTATTTAATATTGGCTTATTTATTTATTTTATAGTATACTAATATTTAATTTAAGCACAATTTGATTTTTTTTGTAAATATTAGTTTATACTTGATTTGGTTTAAAAAATGTAAATGATTTAAACACAAAAACTGTCGACATTTTACTGTTTCCTATGCTACCTAAGTTACTTAGTCAAATTTAACTTTATTATGTGTTTAAAAAAAATGTATTTAATAATAGTTATTTATGTTATAATTTCTACTTTCTATGTAAATGACACTTTATAGGTATTTATAGTAATTAAGTAATACGAAATACGAAAGAGTGTTTTCGAAATTATGAAATTTTGACATATTAATGACAGTTATAAATTCAAAAAATAAAATAATAACACATCAGAATTCGTCTACCAAGATATCTTATTTTTTCTGTGTTGCTATGTTACAGGGTTCGATCGATATATATATCATGATATTTATTTTGATATATATCGTCATATTTTTGCAATGATATATATTCATTATATAAAAATATCAAATAGTTTTTGTGATATAGCCTCCGGAGGAGTGAAATTTTTCGTATTTTTCAGTTTTTCTACTTTTCCGAGGCTATATCTCGAAAACTAAATGTGATATGAAAACGCGCTCAACGGCATTAATTTTCTCGTGCTTCAGTTAACTTATAAACATAGTTTCAGCGATTTTTATTTTTTTCAATTTTCCGCTAAAAAAATCGCAAAAAGCGGTTTTTTAACATTTTCTCGAAAACCAGAAGTCATATGCATTTGTAGATTGCACCACTGGATTCAGTGGGTCAAAACACATATGTATGTAAAAATTTAGTTTTAATAATCCTACGATTAAGGATTTTTGGGAAAATTTAATTAAAATCTGAAAAAAACAAAGGGGTACCCCTTAGGAAATAATTAAAAATATTAAATTGCATAAAATTGTATGAAAATTTGCTTATAAGTCAATTCGGACACGGGGAATTCAACGCCGTTGAGCACATCTCCATATCTTGTTTAGTTTTTGAGATATAGCCTCCGGAAAAGTGAAATTTTTCGAATTTTTCAGTTTTTCTACTTTTCCGAGGCTATATCTCGAAAACTAAATGTGATATGAAAACGCGCTCAACGGCATTAATTTTCTCGTGCTTCAGTTAACTTATAAACATAGTTTCAGCGATTTTTATTTTTTTTCAATTTTCCGCCAAAAAAATCGCAAAAAGCGGTTTTTTAACATTTTCTAGAAAACCAGAAGTCATATGCATTTGTAGATTGCACCACTGGATTCAGTGGGTCAAAATACATATGTATGTAAATTTTCGTTTTAATAATCCTACGATTAAGGATTTTTGGGAAAATTGAATTAAAATCTGAAAAAACCAAAGGGGTACCCCTTAGGAAATAATTAAAAATATTAAATTGCATAAAATTGTATGAAAATTTGCTTATAAGTCAATTCGGACACGGGGAATTCAACGCCGTTGAGCGCATTTCCATATCTTGTTTAGTTTTTGAGATATAGCCTCCGGAAAAGTGAAATTTTTCGAATTTTTCAGTTTTTCTAAATGTGTACAAAAACTAAAATTAAAAAATAAATATCCAAAAAGTTATATTTATCTGATATATATCCTATATATCAGATATTTTGATATTTATTATAAATATCATGATATTTACGAACCCTGCTAGTAAGTAAATGAAGGTTATTACCTTATGCATGTGAAATTTGCAGAACGAGGCGTAGCCGAATTATGTAAACACATAAGTAAGATAATAACTGAGTTTTCTTACTAGTTTCATATAATATTTTTTCTACTTCCGTTCTAATAAATACGAAAGAGCGTTTTTGAAATTATGAAATTTTGACATATTAATGACAGTTATAAATTCAAAAAATAAAAAAATAACACATCAGAATTCGTCTACCAAGATATCTTATTTTTTCTGTGTTGCTATGTTACCTCATTATTTCACTAGTTAAATAATGCAGTTCATTACCTAACTTAAATAAGTGAAATAAAACGTCTATTTCCTAACGGAAGTAGAAAAATGAATATTATAAGGCTCACAACAACAAAAAAACTAATTAGAAATAGTTACTTATAGCATCTGCAATATTTTGTATATTTTCTAGAACTATAAGTAAATCGCTTTCGAAGTCTTCGTCGGACATTAAATCTATTATTTCAAATTATTTATTTCTAGAATTCACAAAACTGTTGACACTGACAGTAGTTTTTTTCATCACAACACCATGACAACGTCTAGCTATAAATTTTCCTACCGCCAACAACCTTTTATTACAAAATGTAATGTATCTTTTTATAAAACTATTAAAAATTAAAACTCTATGAAAGTGGAAAAAAATATTTACTGGGCTCACTGGATTACCTTTCCAGCTCGCCCGTAAAAATTAATTTACTGTGCTGGCCATAACTATTACATTCTTGAATCTGTGTGTATGCATTTCTATTTTTTTTAAATACTCAACTAAATTTAAATTGAACTGGATCACAAAATAATAATAACAAAAATATATCATCATGTCTGTTACCCATTACTGAGTGAGGTAGCAGATCTTGAAAAGTGATATATTTATGCGTGTGAAGTGCTGTTCCAGCCGTCAAATTGCGCCTCGTATAGATGTCAGTAGCAATCGAACCCGGGTTCTCAAATCACTGAGTCACCTAACTCATAAATAATAATAATAATTGATAACATGTAATTTTTATTTTGAATGATCTTTGTTTCGGTCAGCCGGGTCACTTATGTCGACCTCAATTTGAATTCACTTCTAAAATAACAGAAGTCATGAATGATGATGACAACTGCTTTTATTTTGTTCTTCTTTGACAGTTACTTTGTTGTCATTAGCAAAATTATGTCTTGAAATTTCATACAATGTAGTAGTAAGGTATACGAACTCATTAGGCGTATGTTGTAGTTTTAATAGTTGATTTCAGTGGTTCCCCTTTAAATTTGACATTTGTTAGGTATATCGTTAGGAGTTATACAGGGTGTTTCATAACTTATGCCACTTATTTTAACCCTATATAGTAGTTAACTTAAACAAAGTTTTTTTTCAAAATTCGCAAAATTAATTGTCCTTTTTTACATAAAGTAAACATTTTTAGTAACACTACTAATAGGCATATATCAGATGTTGTATAATGAATAAATGGACTAGTATAGTGTTTATGTAATTATAATTTAATTATTAATATATTAGAAACAGGGTTCGTAAATATCATGATATTTATAATAAATATCAAAATATCTGATATATAGGATATATATCAGATAAATATCACTTTTTGGATATTTATTTTTTAATTTTAGTTTTTGTACACATTTAGAAAAACTGAAAAATTCGAAAAATTTCACTATTCCGGAGGCTATATCTCAAAAACTAAACAAGATATGCAAATGCGCTCAACGGCGTTGAATTCCCCGTGTCCGAATTGACTTATAAGCAAATTTTCATACAATTTTATGCAATTTAATATTTTTAATTATACCCCTTTGGTTTTTTCAGATTTTAATTCAATTTTCCCAAAAATCCTTAATCGTAGGATTATTAAAACGAAAATTTACATACATATGTATTTTGACCCACTGAATCCAGTGGTGCAATCTTCAAATGCATATGACTTCTGGTTTTCGAGAAAATGTTAAAAAACCGCTTTTTGCGATTTTTTTGGCGGAAAATTGAAAAAAAATAAAAATCGCTGAAACTATGTTTATAAGTTAACTGAAGCACGAGAAAATTAATGCCGTTGAGCGCGTTTTCATATCACATTTAGTTTTCGAGATATAGCCTCGTAAAAGTAGAAAAACTGAAAAATTCGAAAAATTTCACTTTTCCGGAGGCTATATCTCAAAAACTAAAAATGATATGGAAATGCGCTCAACGGCGTTGAATTCCCCGTGTCCGAATTGACTTATAAGCAAATTTTCATACAATTTTATGCAATTTAATATTTTTAATTATTTCCTAAGGGGTACCCCTTTGGTTTTTTCAGATTTTAATTCAATTTTCCCAAAAATCCTTAATCGTAGGATTATTAAAACGAAAATTTACATACATATGTATTTTGACCCACTGAATTCAATGGTGCAATCTTCAAATGCATATGACTTCTGGTTTTAGAGAAAATGTTAAAAAACCGCTTTTTGCGATTTTTTTGGCGGAAAATTGAAAAAAAATAAAAATCGCTGAAACTATGTTTATAAGTTAACTGAAGCACGAGAAAATTAATGCCGTTGACCGCGTTTTCATATCACATTTAGTTTTCGAGATATAGCCTCGGAAAAGTAGAAAAATTTCACTTCTCCGGAGGCTATATCTCAAAAACTATTTCATATTTTTATATAATGGATATATATCATTGCAAAAATATGACGATATATATCAAAATAAATATCATGATATATATCGATCGATATATATCTTCGAACCCTGATTTAGAAATAAGTCTCTAATCCGTGGCACTAGTTACGTCGTGTAAAGTGCAATTAATTTTGCGAATTTCGAACAAATTCATTTTGTATCATAATTCAGTACTAATAAATATATCATCACGCATTTTACCCATCACTGGGTGTGGCACTCTGCCTAAGCAGATCTCAGCAAGTGATATATTTTTCGCGTGAAGTGCGGTTACCAGCCGTCAAATTACAACCACAATTAGATTAGATTAGATATTAGTGGAGGGAGAGCCACAGCGGTAGATTTAAATTGATGAAAATTGTTTGTCGACTGTGGGGATCGAACCAGGTTTCTCAAGATCCACAGGCCGACTCGATACCACTGAACCACCTACCTCATAATTCAGAACTTGGGGTAGTCTATACGATTAAAATAAATGCCATGAGTTGAGGAACAGCCTGTATGTAATTTAAACGTAAGTTGTATGAAAATACATAATAATAAAACAGTTGCAATACAAGTGATATCAGTTAATATATTTAATATATAAAATAGTAGTATTTTATTTTTCTCTTTTCATTATATTACTACGCAATTCGATAAGAACAACCAGATAAAATGTATTTATTGTTTTATTTAAGTTTGGTAAAGCAATTTCCTTTTCCTATGTAGATTAGTTTTATTCAAGTATTAACGAATTAGGTAGCATGTTACTAAAAAGTTTCTAATTTTGCCACAAGAATTAATCCACCTTTTTTAGGTCTCACGGCATACATAAATTAATTACTGAAATTCTACGATACATTTCTTCAATTATCTGATAAAAAAGCTTCGAACGTTTTAGACACGGCGTGAAGATAGCATATAAATAAATATATCATCACGCTTTTTACACATTACTGGGTGTGACACACTGCCGAAGCAGGTCTTTGTAAGTGATATATTTTTTCGCGTGAAGTGCGGTTACCAGCCGACAAATTACGGCCCCCAAAGATATTAGTGGAGGGGGTGTCACAGATATATTAAATATGGAGTGAAGTAGCTTCCTTTTTTGTCATTGTAACTAAACTCTACATATTTTTGTTGTCCCAATCTAAAAAAAATAAATAAATATATCATCACGCCTTTTACCCTTCACTGGGTGTGGTACTCTGCCTAAGCAGATCTCGGTAATTGATATATTTTTTTCTCGTGATTTGCGGTTACCAGCCGTCAAATCACGGCCTCCAAAGATATTAGTGGAGGAGGAGCCACAGGAGTAGATTTTTTAAATTGGTGAAAATTGTTTGTCGGCTGTGGGGATCGAACCAGGGTTCTCAAGATCCACAGGCCGACTCGATACCACTGAGCCACCTACCCCAATCTGCGATCGTAAAAAATGTATAATATATAACAACTCCAAGTGAAAAAATAATAATTTTCCGAATGAAATATTGAAGCTTTCGTACATATAAATAAATATAATAAATATATCATCACGCCTTTTATCCATCATTGGGTGTGGCACTCTACCGAAGCAGATTTCGGTAAGTGATATATTTATGCGCGTGAATTGACTGTCAAATCACGGCCCCCAAATATATTAGTGGAGGGGAAGCCACAGGGGTAGATTTAATTGTTTGTCGGCTGTGGGCATCGAACCAGAGTTCTCAAGATCCACAGGCCGACTCGATACCACTGAGCCACCTATCCCATATTTTCATACATTATCTCCATGATTTGACAAGTCCAGGAGCACCCGACGATAGCGCCACCATCAGCAGCTTCACTTTCACATGGCTCGCTTGTTGCTAACATTCAACGAAGTCTTAAGATCTCAATGTCCGTTACTGCTGAGTGTTCGTAGTTCGGCAAGTGAACGACCTTGGTTCTACTAACACATACGTAGTTCCGTTACTAAAAATAACCGCGGCATCGGCACATTAGCATGTTCAGCGAAATGTGCAAAAAACTGATTGGATTATACTGTCGTTGAGAAATAGCAAGTTCAGATGCTCTTCAAAATACAGGAAGGTTTGGGATTTATTCGTTAGTGGAGAGAACACAGTTAGTAGATAGTCGATAGTTTTAGTATAGATGGTGGAATTAAAGTCAATAGATATACAGGATGTTTCACAACTTATTGCACTCTTCCTAAGCAGATCTCGGTAAGTGATATATTTTTTCGCTTGAAGTGCTGTTACCAGCCTTCAAATCACGGCCCCCAAAGATATTAGTGGAGGGAGAGCCACAGGGGTAGATTTAAATTGGTGAAAATTGTTTGTTAGCTGTGGGGATCGAACCAGGGTTCTCAAGATCCACTGGCCGACTCGATACCGCTGAGCCACCGACTCCATTTTAGTTTTAATATAGAGGATGGAATTAAAGTCAATAGATATACAGGATGTTTCACAACTTATTGTACTTTTTCAACTTACTAATTTTGAATCAGAATTAATTTTAGCAAAATTGGTCAAATTAATTGCACTTTACATAAAGTAAACAGATTTAGTACCACTGGTTTTAAACTTATTTCTAATATATTAATAATTAAATTATAATTATAAACACTACAATAGTCCATTTATTATACAACATCAAATAAATTCCTATTAGTAGGTGTTATAATTATAATTTAATTATTAATATATTGGTGGTCTAGTGAGTATGCAGTCAGCTTGCGGTTCTTGAGAACCCGAGTTCGATTCCCGCAACCGACAAACTGGCTTTCACCAATTTAATCTCCTGTGATTCTCCCTTCACTAACAACTTTGGGGGCCGTGATTTGACGACACGCGTAAAAATATATCACTTACCGAGATCTGCTACGGCAGAGTGTCACACCCAGTAATGGGTAAAAAGCGTGATGATATATTTATTTATTACTATATTAAAAATAAGTCTCTAACCAGTGGCACTAGAAATGTTTACTTCATGTAAAGTGCAATAAATTATGCGAATTTTAAAAATCACTTGACCGCAAGAGGCGCTTTTTCCGAAAATAATTCAAGCAATATTTTATTAGTCTATTTTTACACAAACATATACACTATTTTTATAATTATTGTATGTAAAATTATTATTATTAAAATAAGAAGTACTTGTTTTTAGGAGTAAATGAATAGGTGTGAATGTTAGGAATGAATATATGGATGTAATTGAAGGTTTGTTGCGTGATGAACGATTTTGAGTGTGAGGAATTAATGAACTTGTATGAAGGAAAAGTGAGGAAGGTGTGTCAGGATGAGAATGTTAGACGAAGACTAATTCTTTCACAAATCTGATGAACAGATGTTCTATGAATGTTTCATGGCTTTGTGCAACCCCATTTGATGGAATATAGCGTAATATTATGTATGTATATTTTATGCATTTTATTTATTTAAATAAATAGTTTATCATTTACAACATTTGTTTTATTTTTAAGTTATTGAGCAATATATAATTCTGGCAAATCCAAGAACATGACATTCAAAAGTTCTGTTATTAATATAATTTTCTATTGGACAAAAGTTCGCGCGTTTAACTCTCGCCGGCTTCACATATGTATATCCAAAAAAAAAAAAAAACGAGTGTATCTGACTGGGTTGAATTCCACTTTAAGCTATTGTAATTGGAATAAAGTTTCTGCTGTTACAGAGTAACAAATGAAAATTAAGAAAAAATTGATTAGTTTATAGGTAGATGATTTTCTAATTTCAAGCAGCATATCAAATTGACTTTAATTAACTTGATAGTTTCATGAATAATAAATAATATTTATTCTAATCGAGTCTCTAAATGTGAAATAAGATAATTTTACTTTTCTATTTACATAGAAACTGTATTTTATTACACCAATCATTATCTGTTATAATTGAAAAATACTAAATTTTAATGCATGTTACATACATTTAAAATTACTAGCACATCGTATTGCATGTTATTATATGTCTACAAAACTTAACAAGTTTCAATTGTAATCATTGTTATTATTATTGCGTTTTACATAAATAGTTATTTGTATACATGCAATTAAGAATTACAATTTTATCAGTGTGCGAAAATGTTACTTTGTGCACGCTGCTGTGAAACAAAGTTAGATATATTCTTTCGAAGGAGTCATTTTGTTTCTCGAGCTGAAGGCGAAAATATTTTTTTTAAATTTGCAAAATTAATTGCACTTTATATGAAGTAAACATTTTTCGTAACACATGCACAAGAAACACGTTCTTATTCCCTAATTTTAGAAAGAGAAATACTGCTTTTCTCCCCTAGGGAGAGAAACATTATGTTTTTTTCCTTAGGTAGAATGTGTCTCTCCCTAGGTAGCATGTTTCTCTCCCTAGAGAGATGTTTCTTTCTCTAGAGACAACGATTATTAACTGTTTGCGGCGTTTCCTAGGTAACTAGTTACGCAATCCATATTTGACATTTCTCCCGATAAAACGCTAATTTTTATGCACTTGTTACCAAAAATATAATATGTTTCACGGGAGGGCGCGATTACTCCTTGTGTGAAGTTGACAAATCTCGACTTCAGCTCGAGCCTTTGGCCCTCGCTTACGTCTCGGTTTGCCAACTTCACACCCGGGAATAATCGCTTGTTTCCCTCCCTTGATGCATAACATACTACTTAGTGCGATGACAACTGATTGTAATGGGGTAGGTGGCTCAGTGGTATCGAGTCGGCCTGTGGATCTTGAGAACCTTGGTTCGATCCCCACAGCCGACAAACAATTTTCACCAATTTAAAAAAAACCAACCCCTGTGGCTCCTCCTCCACTAATATCTTTGGAGGCCGTGATTTGACGGCTGGTAACCGCACTTCACGCGAAAAAATATATCACTTACCGAGATCTGCTTAAGCAGAGTGCCACATCCAGTGATGGGTAAAAGGCGTGATGATATATTTATTTATAACTGATTGTGATTCCTGTGGTTCCTTCTCCAAAAAAACATTTTTGGGTGCCGTGATTTGACTTTTCGCGTATAAATATATCACTTACTGAGATCTGCTCTGGAAGAATACCACACCCAGTGATAGGTACGAAGCGTGAAATATATTTTATTTTTAATTGGGTTACAAATTAGGCCATCATTGTCGTGATTGTGAAGTGATTGGATATGGCGTACATTATGCTACCTGCAGCAGGTTGAAGTTTCGAGTTAGCTGTGAACAACACATGAAAATGGCATTGAACCCAATGGCTCGACGCTGTACCGTATAATGACACTACAAAAATCCTCCGAATCTAAATATAAAATGGCTCTCTTTGTCTATTAATCTGGCGCCATCCTGTTCTAGCATTCCGTTCCACTTCACTCGCGGTACAATTTTATTCAAATTTCCTTGATGTTCCAAAAATATATATTTAAAAATATGCACATGTTTTTAATACTACAGGTGTCCTATTTTAATTTGCCATTTTTGAAATCTCACAATTCGTAAATGCAATATATATTTTTAAAATCATTTTATGCAGACTCAAATACTATAAAAGTGTTTCACAACTTCAAGATAAAAATTATATAGCAGGTGCAAAATTAACTTTACATGAAGTAAACATTTATTTCTAATATATTAATAATTATGGGGTAAGTGGCTCAGTGTTATTGAGTCGGTCTGTGGATTTGAGAACTCAGGTTCGATCCCCACAGGCGACAAACAACCCCTGTGGCTCTTCCTTTACTAATATCTTTGGATGCCGTGATTTGACGACTGGTAATCGTACTTCACGCAAAGAAATATACCACTTATCGAGATCTGCTCCGGCAGAAATACGATTGTGGTTGAATGATTTGGATTCCACTATTTGGGTTTAAGTTCATTGATTAAAAATGTGTGTTTTATTAAATAAATAAAATATATTACCCATTACTGGGTGTGGCACTTTGCCGAAGCAGATTTAGGTAAGTGAAGTGCAGTTGCCAGCCGTCATATCACGGCCCCCAAAGATGAAAATTATTTGTCGGCTGTGGGAATCAATCCAGGGTTCTCAAGATCCACAGGCCGACTCGATACCACTGAGCCACCTACCCCATAAATTATTATTATTTTTATTATGCATACCTTAAATTTAATAAATCCTCGGTTTGCGAACAATTTGATAATATAAACAAGCCTGGCTTTATTCTGTTTATATTAACGCGACTGTACTGTAATACTGAAAAATAATCTAGTAAAGTGAAAACCCATAAATAAAAAATAGTAGGTCTCCTTATTTAATGTGCAATACGCATGTAATTGTTGCAAAAAATCAAGTACAGCAAGCGCTTTTTTAGAAAGTTGAATTGAGATCACTTTACATTTTTTAATAGTACTTTTAATCACTCATATTAATAGATACTTTTTTCTTTTTCTTTATTTACAACAGAACCGAACTATACTTATAGTTTGAAGTATTTTTATTACTCAAAGGATTTAGAACTAAAGTAGCGTAAGTAATTTTTTTTAATAAGGAATATTATGGCTTATTTTTCACCAATCTAATATTTTATCACTGCCGCAGTGGCTTCTAGTTTATCTCTATAGATGTAGCCACTTTCGTTTTACTCTGACAATTTTAATTTACCTTTCATTCTTAATAACTCCAAGCTTTGAATTCTGAACCCCTCATTTAATGCCATAATTAATAGATATCGAAATATATTTTTTATTTAATTTAATGGTAGAACTGTTGAAAAAAGTACAATTTTTATCTACGAATGTAATTAAAAATTGATAAAAAGTATAAAATAAACACTTGGCTCAGTTTCACAAAATTCAGCTTATGAGGGCATCGTCAGAGGCTGGCCAGCACAGTTCAGTTAGTAACCATAGACGCGTTTCGCTCTTATTAGAGCTCATCAGTATGATATAACTCACTTCTTCACCTAGAACAAAGTTCATGTGAAGAAGCTGGTGACGAAGAACTGTGCTGGACAGCCTCTGACGATGCCCACATAAGGTGACTTGGAGGCTGAATTTTGTGAAACTGAGCCAAGTGTTTATTTTATACTTTTTATTAAACCTAGTTTCACCAAGTGTTGGATGACAATTAATTTTGTCTTTGTTGTTATGAAAAATTGATAATTATGCTCTCATTTTGCCACGGAACAATATTTATTTTCCAATAGCAACGTACGTAATAAATTACTTGTGAAAATTACATTTCCCTCACTTAATTAAATTGTTGAGGATAGGACAATTTATAGCCATGGTATAATAAAAATTAAAATAAAAACAATGAAACTAAACTCAAAAATGTTTGAGTCAAAGTTTTAGATTGTATTTCGATGTACGCCACTGGTAGCGACTAAATATAACAAAATGATAATTTTCTTGATTTAAATAATACTAAATAGTAAAACTCTTGATTTAATATGTATTTAGTACAAATATAATAAAATGAAATGAATTGTCACACCCAATAATTTATAAAATACAGAGAAAAGTAGTTGACATAAAATGCGTAAAATGAGTTTTCGACTTTTACAACTATGGACTCATTTGTTTTTATTAATAAGTAAATGTAATGTAATGACATGCGCGGAGAAAATCCTATAGCTTAATTAACAATCTGAATCTATTCTTAATTACAATTACTTAAACTTGATGTTGCTATAAAATTTAATGTTAGTTTAATTCAGTCATTTTTGTACTAGTAACTTTTATCAGTTTCGGATGTAGGAAACTTCACTTCGTGATTTGACTATTAAATTAACCTACTAAAGTTTAACTTTTCCTTTTAATCATCTCAAATATATCGATGTGATCTACCAAGCAACGTCATCGAGCTATTTAAATCTTATTTTAAAAATCCTAAAATATACAATTCCAATAACAACAAAGACAAAATTAATTGTCATCCAACACTTGGTGAAACTAGGTTAATAAAAACTATAAATTAAACACTTGGCTAGGTTTCACAAAATTCAGCCTCCAAGTCATCTTATGAGGGCATCGTCAGAGGCTGGCCAGCACAGTTAGTAACCATAGACGCGTTTCGCTCTTATTAGAGCTCATCAGTATGATATAACTCACTTCTTCACCTAGAACAAAGTTCATGTGAAGAAGCTGGTGACGAAGAACTGTGCCAGCAGAGAATAAGATCTCTAACAAACTAGTAAGATGACATGAGAAGTTTTGTGAAACAGGTCATGCCATCTACCGAAAAAAAGGAAAAGCTAAGCAATAGCAATTTAAATAACAACAAAGACAAAATTAATTGTCATCCATACACTTGGTGAAACAAGGTTTAATAACATATAAAATAAACACTTGGCTAAGTCTCACAAAATTCAGCCTCCAAGTCACCTTATGAGGGCATCGTCAGAGGCTGGCCAGCACAGTTAGTAACCATAGACGCGTTTCGCTCTTATTAGAGCTCATCAGTATGGTATAACTCACTTCTCCACCTAGAACAAAGTTCACGTGGAGAAGCTGGTGACGAAGAACTGTGCCAGCAGAGAATAAGATCTCTAACAAACTAGTAAGATGACATGAGAAGTTTTGTGGAACTGGTCATGCCATCTACCGAGAAAAAGGGAAAGCTACGCAATAGCAATTTAAATAACAACAAAGACAAAATTAATTGTCATCCAACACTTGGTGAAACTAGGTTTAATAACATATAAAATAAACACTTGGCTAAGTCTCACAAAATTCAGCCTCCAAGTCACCGTATGAGGGCATCGTCAGAGGCTGGCCAGCACAGTTAGTAACCATAGACGCGTTTCGCTCTAATTAGAGCTCATCAGTATGGTATAACTCACTTCTTCACCTAGAACAAAGTTCACGTGAAGAAGCTGATGACGAAGAACTGTGCCAGCAGAGAATAAGATCTCTAAGAACAGGTAAGATGACATGAGAAGTTTTGTGGAACAGGTCATGCCATCTACCGAAATAAAGGAAAAGCTAAGCAATAGCAATTTAAATAACAACAAAGACAAAATTAATTGTCATCCAACACTTGGTGAAACTAGGTTTAATAAAATATAAAATAAACACTTGGCTAAGTCTCACAAAATTCAGCCTCCAAGTCACCGTATGAGGGCATCGTCAGAGGCTGGCCAGCACAGTTAGTAACCATAGACGCGTTTCGCTCTTATTAAAGCTCATCAGTATGGTATAACTCACTTCTTCACCTAGAACAAAGTTCACGTGAAGAAGCTGGTGACGAAGAACTGTGCCAGCAGAGAATAAGATCTCTAACAAACTAGTAAGATGACATGAGAAGTTTTGTGGAACTGGTCATGCCATCTACCGAAAAAAAGGAAAAGCTAAGCAATAGCAATTTAAATAACAACAAAGACAAAATTAATTGTCATCCAACACTTGGTGAAACTAGGTTAATAAAAAGTATAAATTAAACACTTGGCTAGGCGAAACGCGTCTATGGTTACTAACTGTGCTGGCCAGCCTCTGACGATGCCCTCATAAGGTGACATGGAGGCTGAATTTTGTGAAACCTAGCCAAGTGTTTAATTTATACTTTTTATATACAATTCCTTTAAAAACTCACTATCGAGTTTTGTACCTTTCACTAAACTTTTCTATCCTGTGACATCATACACATTCATAATTTGTCCCAATTGTACAAGAGGCAGTTGAAAAGTAATGGGCCTATGCAAAAGATGGCATAGCTAGTATCAAATCAAATGGACAACTTCATTGCATTGCGCTACGCTTATTATGGCCGTTTCATGTCATTAAAATTCCTAGTTTCAAATTTACAAAGCGGGCCCGTCAACTAGCGCCTCTAACAATATACGTCGTAACTAGCATAAACAAACTTAATAATATTAAATGTTTAAATAAAATATCCAATACCATTAAATATGTATTATATTTTATCACATAATCTTGAATTTTCAAATATTTTAAGGCTGTTTTTATAACTTGACAGCGTGGTTTCTTTTCTTAAATTGAAATAAATATCACTAGATGACATACTTGACGTACCAAACCTCCCCTCCCCACTAACGTCTTTGGTGGCCGTGTTTCAACGGTTGATAACCGCACTTTACGTAAAGGAATATATTACTTACCGAGATCTGCTATAGCAGAGTGCCACGCCCAGTAATATATAAAAGGCGTGATGATATATTTATTTTATTTATTTACAATATTTAATAAAATGTGACGAAGGAATTTGCTCCAATTTTATTTTATTAAATTAAATGTCATAGAAACACTTTTATATCCTAGGCTAAAAAGTGGTACTTTACAGCTTGTCAATCGTTAAGAAAATCACACTTTTATGCCCAGTTTTATAAAGGACAGAATTAATTTACTTTCATAGAAAATATATGTAAATTAACAAATTCGAATCAATTTATTTATTTTATAACAAATTACAATCAAAAATTTGACTGTCATTTGAATGAATAAATTTTATTGTGGCTCCCCCTTCACTTATATCTTTGGGGGCGTGATTTGACAGCTGGTAATCGCACCTACCGAAATCTGCTTATGCAGAGTGCCACACCCAGTAATGGGTCAAAGGCGTGATGATATATTTACAGGGTGGCGACTAACCTGGAAAACCGGGAAAACCGAGAAAAGTCAGGGAATTTGATATTTCTGTAAAAGTTAGGGAATTTTATTCCATGTCAGGGAAAAAAGTTTTTTGTTCTTTAAATGTTTTAATTTAATTTTAGAAAAATAACTACAAACTTTTATTTCAAAAAATGTATTTAGTTATTTTTAGATTTTATTGGCAAAATACCCTTTATTAGATAGATAGTATACCTTTATTGGCAACAAATACCCTTTATTGCTTCTTAAGAGTGAGAACCGCCATCTATGAAAATATAACCGAAGGATGTTTACTAATTGAAAACTGTTTTGTTTTGTCTAACGTTTCTACCGCGCTATGTTTTTTTCTGTATGCAATATTTAAGGTTGTGTCTTTGCCTGTTTAGAAACACAAATTGATTTTGCTTTTACTATAAATTTAATAAAAAAAAACAATTATATTACAATATATGATATAATATATGAAATGTAACCATAAATTCATAAATAAGTCAATATTCTAGAAGTCAGGGAATTTTTTTACTTAATCAGGGAAAAGTCAGGGAATTTATTAATGTTACTTGAATCGCCACCCTGATTTATTTATTTATTGGAAGTAAATTAATTTGTCAGTCAGCAATAAATATAACAAATAAAGAGTAGTAAAAAGGCCCCAACAAAACAGTTTAGCATCCACTGCTTAATCACACCACAACACATTTCCAATAACTCGTTAACCATATCCCTGCGGGGTCAAAATCTGACAGCTTAATTCTATCACGCATCTCACTGATTTACTCTCAATTCTCAGATACACCGGTAAAAAATCTTCTCGATCCGTGCGTACATGTCACCTCACTTAATCCTTTCACATCAAGATCACGCGTGCCCCTTCCACAAATTAACCGCTGTCCCCACCCCTGGCGAACCTAGCCTAGCTTAGCTTAGCTGATAGAAACTGGTTGCGCTAACTCAGATAGCCATGTAAGATGTTAATGCATGTGGTAGTGTTGCACTATTGTCAAGTGCAGCAACTAGTGTGAACATTATAAATTAATATCAAGTTACCTTGTTTGTTTCTGTAAATATTTAAAAATATATTATTGTTTATGAATGAAAATATCTTTTAAAGTTGATGATAAAATAAATGATAAGTGACGTTGTATTGTTTTAGTGACAGTTGAATAACGAGTTTGTTGACATGTTTTTGTAACGCCTGCAGTGCGTTTCTTGACATCTGACTGAAAATATTGTAAGTTGATTTTATTTTATTTATTGAGAAATTTTCATAATTCTTGATTTTCTCTTATCGCCAGTTACATTATTAACATTTATAATTTTAATTATCAATTATTAATCAATTAAATTATTGACGATTTTCCTTTTCAATATTGTTTATTTAAAATCAGGATAAATTTGGAATCCATTTTTATTCCGAATTGAAATTATTTTAAACCAACAAATTAATTAATTGCGAAAGTACGAGTAAATAAAATTTATTTATATAAATGACAGCCCAATTTTTGAGGGTAATGTTATACAGGGTGTTTCAAAATTATTGCAAAATAATTGCACAGTACTAAAACAAACATTTTCCGTTTATTCATTACTGTAGCCTATCAATCCGGTGACACGAAAAATATTTGCTTCAAGTATTATTTTAGCGAATTTCAAAAACAAAATTTTTGCGTTGTAATCGGTGCATCAAATAATTTAATTTTTTTGTAATCATTTTGAAACATCCTGTATATGTCATAAAATAAATATAATTTATAAAATTTATTCTGTTTGGGTATAACATATTTTTTAAATTGTAATTTAAAATGTTACCCCACATTAAAATTACCCTTGTGGCTCCCCTGCACTATCATTTTTGGAGGCTCTGATAACCGCATTTCACGCGAAAAAGATATCTCTTACCAAGATCTGCTACGACAGAGTGCCACGCCCAGTAATTTTATTTATTTATACTATAATTTTGATTAAATAAGCAATATTGAATTAAATGTTTGAGTACAGTGAGAACTAGTCCAATCTCATTGATCAAGCAGATTGAATGAATCACATTAATTTATAATGGTGTCAAATAAACATATAGGTACCATAAAAATTTCGAATTGTATTGATTTTGTTAATCGGAGAGAGATTTTGTTTACACGCTTCAATTTGTCATTTGATTTCATTGTATCACTAAAAAAATTACTTTCATAAATTATTCACTTTTGTTTGGTCAATTTCATTTAATTTTTATTTCTATATTTCATTAACAATTACCAATCAAATTGATTGATTCACTTGAATTAATGAATGACATTTTTTAAACTAATTTTAAATTCTAACAAACATTAATTAATGAACAGTACACCAAAGTTAAAATAAATAAAAACTAAATTGAATTTTTGACAGCAGTGTCATTTATGACATGACTTTTATTTAAACTAAGTTTAAAATTTAAGTCTATGAATCTTGGCGATAAAGATCAACCTGTAAAATCCAAAAAACAATGTGAAATATAAAATAGGTTATATAAATAAATTAGCAAACAACTAAATTTATAAAATGTTCTTTATGCATGCAACAATAATATGTTCAATAAGAAAGTAAATTAGCATTGAATTAATAAAAAATAAAATTAAATCAATCATTGCTTTCTTCAAATTTTCGGAAATATGTAAATGCATGAAAACATATTTAGTGTGTCAAATATGTCCAAAAATGTAGGTGAAAAATAGTAACAAATTCGGAGCATTCTAATTTAAAAATAAATTCAGCGAAAGTTGCGGTTAAAATGAAATGAAAAGTGCGGTAAAAAGTAAAATTAAAAACGCCCGTCTCATCGATAATAATTACTTTCAAATTTCAGTGATCGTGTCGGGCGTCTGTCGGCATCACAAATACTCGAACTGCGTTGTTTAAAACTGCTCTAAATTCACTATTAGCGTGTCACTATGACATCTTGGTGAATTTGAAAGTTGACCACTATTATTATAATTATATTGTTTTGACCAGAACGTTTATCATGCAAATATAAAAGTTCAAAGATGTAGGAAATATCTTACCCAAGTGTAAATTAAATAGAAACTAGTATATTACGATATTATACGAGTATTATAGATGATATACTGTCGCACAATTTGTTTGGAATAGTGGTTTTTAAGATTTTCGACTTTCCCGAGGCTATATCTGAAAAACTAAATGAGATATGAAAATACGCTCAACGCCATTGAATTTCTCGTGCTTCAGTTATTTATTTATTTATTTATTTATGTTACTCTGTACAACAGGAATTCAATCCCAATTACAGTATCTTATAAAGAAATTTTTAAGAATTTTTATTTGTTTAAAATTATTATCAATTTTTTTTTGACACAACAGTTTTTGACCAATATCTCAAAAACAGGAACACATATGCATTTTTAAACTTGACCATTAGATTCAGCGGGTCAATATACATATGTATGTAAATTTTCATTACAGTATTCATACGAGAAATAGTTTTAGAGCAATTTGTTTAAAAGTCATAAAAATCCCAAGGGGTACCCCTTAGAAAATAATTTAAAAATTTCAAAAAAGTTAATTTGCTTTAAATGAGCTAAAAATTTGTATACAAGTAGTTTCGGACACGGGGAATTCACTCGTTCAAACCGCATATCAATAGCTTGCTTAATTTTTGAGTTATAGCCCGTAGAAGATTTGCTGTTTTCAAACAATTTTCAAAATCAGATTTTCATCTTTCCCGAGGCTATAACTCGAAAACTAAGCAAGATATTGAGATGCGGTCTGAAAGGTTGAATTCCCCGTGTTTCAATTGACCTTTAAGCAAGTTTTTAGCGATTTTTATTTTTTTGTAAAATTTTCGCCAATTTTTTTCTCGTACAGTTTTTGACCATTATCTCAAAAACTATAAGACTTATGGACATAAACATTGCACCATTGGATTCAGCACGTCGAAATACATATGTATGTAAAATTTCGTTACATTATTCCGACGAGAAATAATTAAAGAGCCAAACTTCTGAAATTGGCCTAAAATCGAAAAAAAACCCAAGGGGTACCCCTTAAGAAATTTTCAAAAAATTAAATTACTTCAAATTAACTAAAAATTTGTATATAAGTCAATTCGAACACGAGGAATTCAATGGCGTTAAGCGCATCTTCATATTTTGTTCGGTTTTTAAGATATAGCCTCCGGAAAAGTTCAATTTTCTCAAATATTCTTTATTTCATTATATATTTTTTCCGATGCTACATCTAATATAATCAGGAAAATTTATTTCCTATGTTAATTGTTTATGAGACACTCTGTATATAATCAGTACGTACTAAATTATATTTTTTAGTTGTCGTATCTTAGGAAAGTTACAGACAAATCTCTAAAAGCATTTTAACAATGAATTTTTACGATAATTTTCATTCTATAGAAACTATTCAGGTTTCGTGTTTGATATCTTACAATACAATAAAATGAACATTGCTTTAGTATCTAGTGACCTATGAAACTGTTATGCAAGGACCTTTAAGAAATATTGATTTCTAGTGAGGAAAACAGGCGAAATCGAAGTCATTTTAATGACTTCATAAAAACTATTAAATTGAAATGTTATTATTATTATTATTAGTGTATATTTATAGCTGTGCATTTTGCATGATTAATTTAGCGAGTGTGAAAACTAATTGTCGGTATGTTTTCTCACAGCGCGAATATGTTGTTTTTTAGATATTTTTTTGTTTAATAATCATAATATTAATATTCGTAAGTATTTTACTGCACGTCTGTTATTAGTGTTCTACTTATATTTAACTAGGTAATTGAAATATAAAGTTTTATTATGCATAAAATTTATGGTTATCTAAAATGATTTACGGACGTTTCGTGTGGTCTAAGGTTATGGACTTATAATTAACCGTGAGATTAGAACCATAAAAGTTTTGATATTAATAAGTTTATTAATATATTAGAAAATTTACATAGTTTATTACGTTTTTTTTTGTTTCAAAATTTGCTTAAAAGTGTAAAACCCAGATACATAATTTCTTCTGTTATTTATTTATTTATATCTTGTATGAAAGTTTTGTTTTTGTGGCCTCCTGTCGAATCAACTGCTAAGGTTATACCTATGCCGCCTTTACGCCCTGATCCAGCGTTTTAGATCGCGGGTTTCTCTGGACGGTCACTCTTAAGAGTTGAGCCATGGCCGTTGACAAAAACATTATTTATTTATTTAGGAAGATGATAGTTATTCAAAAATAAATTGCCACGTTTATTGTTTATTAATATATTATGAATGTGGATAAAGTGATAGTAAGGTGCCAGTCGAAGAGATTAAAATGTCATGTTTTCGTCACGGCTTCAAGTTAGCTTCTTCAAGTATTTGTAATTGTAACTTAACCTGTCTTTTAAATAATTCATAAAATAAAATACCAAACTAAACACTTGTCTAAGTCTCACAAAACTTACTGTGCTGGCCAGCCTGTGACGAGGACCTCATAAGTTGACTTGGAGGCTGAATTTTGTGAGACTTAGACAAGTGTTTAGTTTGATATTTTATTATTAAACCTAGTTTCACCAAGTGAGCATTCAAAGACAATTAATTTTGTCTTTGTTGTTTTTCATTTAAATTGCTAATTCATAAAACTTTAAATTTTGTTGTTGTCTTAACCCTTAAATGCATGATTTTTTATTTGAAGTTGAAAATATATTTTTTAAATGATTTTAGAATAGGAGAAAAATAATTTTTTAAATGTTTCCAGTTATTTAACTTTTTCTTTCGATTCATTAAATTTTGTTAATATACAGCAAAGTGCAAATTATAATAATAGAAAATTTAAAATAATTTTCTTTGAAAAGCATATTGTTGATTATCTGCAACAGTCTATTTATTATAATGTATGTAATGTTATGGGCACACAACAAACAAATCTACCCCTGTGGCTCCTCCACCACTAATATCTTTGGAGGCCGTGATTTGACGGCTGATAACCGCACTTCACGCGAAAAAATATATCACTTACCGAGATCTGCTTAGGCAGAGTGCCACACCCAGTGATGGGTAAAAGGCGTGATGATATATTTATATTTATTTATTTATAACAAACAAGATAGCTGAGATTCTAACAGATATGTGTATGTACGATAAAAATTAAAAATATGGTTCTAAAATACGAACATTTTAATACAAAATGCAGAATTTATTTTGAAAAAATACATTCACAAAGCCAAATATATTTTTAAAAACATGCATTTACAAGACTCAATCAAGAAATTTGTTTAAAAGTTTTGTTCTATTCTATCACATGATATCGATCTAAATACTGTTTTAAAATCGATATGTTGCAGAAATGCAACACTATGTATTTAAGGGTTAATTTGCGATCGTAGTAAAAGTATATACACTCGTAACTAAAGAGACGTTTATAAAACTTGTTACATAATATACTATTTTCTACTCGCGTTATTAAAATGTCATAAAGTACTGGTTTCCATGCCACTAAAATACATCTAAATCACATGTTCACAAGCTGTGGTTTCGAACAGTTTAGTCACGGCTTGAGATGTTAAACACGGAGTGAAATTAGCTTGAGGCATTTGTCATTGTAACTCAATCTCACTTTTTTAATAATTCATAAAACTTCGCTTATCTTATTTAAAGAAAATAGCTATTTATGAAACTAGTAAGGTAATAACCTTATTTTCTTACTAGTTTCATACAATATTTTTTCTACTTCCGTTCTAATAAATACGAAAGAGCGTTTTTGAAATTATGAAATTTTGACATATTAATGACAGTTATAAATTTAAAAAATAAAAGAATAACACATCAGAATTCGTCTACCAAGATATCTTAATTTTTTTGTGTTGCTATGTTACCTCATTATTTCACTAGTTAAATAATGCAGTTCATTACCTAACTCAAATAAGTGAAATAAAACGTCTATGTCCTAACGGAAGTAGAAAAACTGGTAAAACTTGACTTGAGGGCCAAACCTGAAGTTGACTGCAGAACAAGCTGCTTCTGGCTTGAATTCAGGAGTACCAACTTAAAAAAAAAACACCCCTAACCATGCCGAACCTAGTACAGAACGCATTTTTATGATAAATATATTTTTAAACAGATGTACTCGAATTTTATTACAAACAAAATTTTGTTTCGTTAGTAAAAAAAACACCCCTAACCATGCCAAACCTAGTACAGAACGCATTTTTATGATAAATATACTTCGCATTTCAAATTGCTCGGCTTTTGACGTTAAGTTGGTATTCCTGAATTCAAGCCAGAAGCGGCTTCTTCCGCAGCCAACTTCAGGTTTGGCCCCCAAGTCAAGTTTAGCCGAAAAACTTTTTTAAAAAACTTGTTAAATAATATACCGGATAAAAACCGAACCGAATTTTTCAACATTTTTAAGCCTTCTAATAAAATAACTAACAAAATACATGAATATTTTGTTAAGAAATACAGAAACCACAAATAGCAGAAACATATTGTCGTTCAATCACCTCTCGCCACCCACTGAAACCATGCAGAATTTAATTCTTCGAGTGACATACGTTGTGCAGATAGGTGGGGCCCTTCAATTCCTGCCAGGCGTCAGACTAAGGCCCACCTAAACACGCGTTTACATGCAGTCTACAGCAAGCAGGGTATATAATACTCGTATATCACTACTGCCTCTGTGTGATGTATGTATGGTGCGTGGCCGTCATATGGAATGCCGCTCCGCAAAGCTTATGTGGGCAGCGGAATCATACATGGAAATGCATAACCCGCGAGGAATACAATCATTCATAGGATTTGTTTTAAGATGGTAACTAGAAGTTTGATTGAAGTAAGCTTGTCGTAACTTTGTTTCTTACTTCCTTCTTTATTAACGGATGGATATAGTTGGATTTATGTGGATCGTTGGGCAGTAATGACTGCAACGGGATGTAAAAGACGGAAAAATAAATAAATATATCATCACGCGTTTTACTCATTACTGGGTGTAGCACTCTGGCTAAGCAGATCTCGGTAAGTGATATATTGTGGGGTTATCAGTCGTCAAATCACGGCCACCAAAGATGTTAGTGATGGGAGAGCCACAGAGGTAGATTTAAATTTGAAATATTACATATAATAAATAAATATATCATCACGCCTTTTAGCCATTACTGGGTGTGACACTCTGGCTAAGCAGATCTCGGTAACTGATATATTTTTCGCGTGAAGTGCGGTTACCAACCGTCAAATCACGGCTCCCAAAGATGTTAGTGGTGGGGGGGCCACAGGGGTAGATTTAAATGTGAATTCAATTTGCAAGTTCGTCTACAAAATATGTCCAATTTAATCATGAATAATGTAAAATGTTAAATCAATACATCATTATTCTTTTTACCCATTACTGGGTGTGGTACTCTGCCGAAACAAATCTCAGTAAGTGATATATTTCTTCTGAAGTGGTCAAATCATGGCTCCTAAAGATGTTAGTGGAGGGGTAGTTTTAACGTGGTGAAAATTGTTTGTTTTATTTCTATGAGCTGTCAGTTGAATACAATACTTTTTTCCACGACCATTCAACAGGAATTTGCACTTGTATGCACAATTATAGTAACCGCAATTTAATTGGCTTAAAAAGTGTTTAATAATGGCATTATTATAGTAGCCCCAATTCAATTGGATTAAGCAAGTTTTGAATTCAACACTTTTTTCCTTATTCTGTACTTTTGATTAATGAATCGTCTAGAAATAATTATTTGTGTATGCCATGAATTCACTTGTTTAAACTATTAGATTTATTACTGTCAAATCTTTAATAACTATTACTTGCTTTTCTTCCCTTAATATAATTATTAAATTAATTATAAACAAAAAAGTAGGTCAAAAATTATCATCTTTAAACATCGCCGAAAATTTATTCAATGCCAACAAATTTGCATGTTACATTTTAGAGACATAACAATTTCTAATTTTTTAAATGAACTTATAAAATGTTTATGTAACAGCTACAAATATTTCACGACCAAACCAGGAACGTATTTATAAAATTTCGTTACGAAAGTAGGAAGGAAATCGGATGAATGCAACTCTGAATAAATAACTGAATAAATGCAGAAGCAGAGGTGTAACCTGTTTCGCTTAGCAGTTGCCTAGCCTGCTCTGCCACATGCGCTCCATTTCAG
The DNA here is from genome assembly GCA_947425015.1 of Pterostichus niger. Taxonomy (NCBI): domain Eukaryota; kingdom Metazoa; phylum Arthropoda; class Insecta; order Coleoptera; family Carabidae; genus Pterostichus; species Pterostichus niger. The sequence continues at coordinate 37,553,108 of OX380339.1, forward strand.
TTTAACATTTGTGAAATTCTGAAAATGTTTATTTACATAAGCGCCATTATGAAATATCTCACCATTAACACTGTACTTAGTTATTAAATATACTAATTTACAATCTGAAACATTCAGAATGTGAGGAATTAATGGGCTTGTATGACGGGAGCGTGAGTGTGGTTGAAGCAAGGAAGGTGTGTCACGATGAAGACTGTTTTTTGATCAATCTGATGAGTGGATGTTTTGTGAATGTTTCAGAGGTTCGTGCTACCCCATTTCATGGGATATAACGTGATGTTATTTATTTATTTATTTATGTTACGTTGTACAATAGGAATTTAATCCCAATTACGGTACAGGGTCCGCACTCACTGAGCCGCAGTGTGGTAGTTTTTATATAATTTGTAGCTTGAGTGCGATTCGAACTCGGGATCTCCGGATTTGAATTCCGTATCGCTATTTCCACCACCGTACTGACGGATATACAGGGTGTTTCATAACTTAGAGCAGAAAATTAAAAGGTATATTCTGTACGACGTGCTGATCATGAAACAAAAAGAATTTTTTTAAATTCGAAAAATTAAGGGTTGTTAACCTAAAACATTTTTTGTAGTACTGCACTGGATTCGCTTTTCTATTAAACACAAACAATGAAGTAGGTATCAACTACGAAAGAATAATTACACAATTCAATTATTAGCAGTTATTTATAATAGAATTTTATTTAATTAATAACTTTAACATAATCATCCATTCAGTGGCAGCGGCAACGAAAAATTTTGGACTGGAAAATAGTTTTGCGATTTAAAAAAAATAATTTTTTGTTTCATGATCAGCACGTCGTACAGAATATACCAGGGTTCGTAAATATCATGATATTTATAATAAATATCAAAATATCTTATATATAGGATATATATCAGATAAATATCACTTTTTGGATATTTATTTTTTAATTTTAGTTTTTGTAAACATTTAGAAAAACTGAAAAATTCGAAAAATTTCACTTTTCCGGAGGCTATATCTCAAAAACTAAACAAGATATGGAAATGCGCTCAACGGCGTTGAATTCCCCGTGTCCGAATTGACTTATAAGCAAATTTTTATACAATTTTAAGCAATTTAATATTTTTAATTATTTCCTAAGGGGTACCCCTTTGGTTTTTTCCGATTTTAATTCAATTTTCCCAAAAATCCTTAATCGTAGGATTATTAAAACGAAAATTTACATACATATGTATTTTGACCCACTGAATCCAGTGGTGCAATCTTCAAATGCATATGACTTCTGGTTTTCGAGAAAATGTTAAAAAACCGCTTTTTGCGATTTTTTGGCGGAAAATAGAAAAAAAATAAAAATCGCTGAAACTATGTTTATAAGTTAACTGAAGCACGAGAAAATTAATGCCGTTGAGCGCGTTTTCATATCACATTTAGTTTTCGAGATATAGCCTCGGCAAAATAGAAAAACTGAAAAATTCGAAAAATTTCACTTTTCCGGAGGCTATATCACAAAAACTATTTGATATTTTTATATAATGGATATATATCATTGCAAAAATATGACGATATATATCAAAATAAATATCATGATATATATCGATCGATATATATCTTCGAACCCTGGAATATACCCTTTAATTTTTTGCTCTAAGTTGTGAAACACCCTGTATAATGTATGTTTGGAAATGTGCAATTACAGCATTTTACATTTATCTACATTTTTGTAAACTTTAAATTAAATACCAATTTCTCTCGTCACTCCCTATATTTATATTTATTTGTTACTCTGCACAACAGGAACTTAATCCCAAATATAATCGTATTTTTTATACAAGGCACTTATTTGAACTCCATATTTAGTACTCCAAGTACTGATTAAGAAACAAAGATTTTTCAACATTCGCAAAAATAATTGCACATTACATTGTTCGACTACCATTATGTAGTTTTGTTTAATTTTTATAGTTTAAATTTACTTTATTCTACTTGAAAATTAGTCCAATCAAAGACCGGAAACTTCGTCTCTAATAATGTTTTAAATAATAAATATAGATCAAGCCGTATCCAATCATCAAGAAAATATTATTTTATATTTTCCTATATTATTTTTTAGGGTAGGTGGCTCAGTGATATCGAGTCGGCCTGTGAATCTTGAGAACTCTGATTCGATCCCCACAGCCGACAAACAATTTTCATCAATTTAAATATACCCTTGTGGCTCTCCCTCCACTAACATATTTGGGGGCCGTGATTTGACGGCTAGTAACCACACTTCACGCGAAAAAATATATCAGTTACCGAGATCTGCTTAGGCAGAGTGCCACACCCAGTAATGAGTAAAAAGGCGTGATGATATATTTATTTATTTATTTATTTTTCAGTTTAATAATTTCAATTCATTTTACTAAACTAATCAAATAATAATAATATCATAACTTGACGCTATATCCCTTCAAATACAGGTAAACGATTTGTGCAATTAGATAGCTAGTAAGTGAAAATTAATAGCGATTAGTGATAAAATTCCGTTTATTATCACCAAAACAACAACAGACCAATTAATTGATAGTTAATGGTAGTCATAAGTATTGATTTCATTGAGAAATATTGTAACAAAATTACGTAAATTTGTGTTGAGTTTCATTGCAATCAAATAAAAAAAACTAAAATGATTTATTGGCATTCGAGCGTAGTTGCGTACTATGCATTGTTTAAACAACAATATTATTTAGTAAATAATATTAAATTTTATCTGACAAGACAAACATTTTTACGGTAATTTTAGTAGCAATAATAATGAAATAGTGAATGACTATACATACTTGTTTATTATTCGCTTTAGAAAAGACGTTTTCTCGCGCATATGTAACAATATCCTCTAACAGAATTTAATACTTGCGTACGCAAATGTTTCCAGGGCTGCATTTAGCCTAATATAAATATTTTGAAAAAAAATATTTCTAAGATTTTTTTTCATTATTTCACTATTAATATTATAATCGTTTGACACTAATTAACAGCCAATAGAAAGTGTGGTTGCCATGGTAAAATACAAAATGCTTAGAAATTTTTCATAGACCACCCGGTAGAACAAATTGTAGATATGTTTCCAATTAAATTGAAAATAAACTTTGTTTAAAATTTTTTGGTAATATTTAAAATAATTCAGTAAAAAAAAAATATAGACTGATGGGCCAGCCTGTATAATTTACAGAATATTTTTAACTATGGCACCAATGGGGTAGGTGCAGGGTTCGAAGATATATATCGATCGATATATATCATGATATTTATTTTGATATATATCGTCATATTTTTGCAATAATATATATCCATTATATAAAAATATCAAATAGTTTTTAGCCTCCGGAGAAGTGAAGTTTTTCGAATTTTTCAGTTTTTCTACTTTTCCGAGGCTATATCTCGAAAACTAAATGTGATATGAAAACGCGGTCAACGGCATTAATTTTCTCGTGCTTCAGTTAACTTATAAACATAGTTTCAACGATTTTTATTTTTTTTCAATTTTCCGCCAAAAAAATCGCAAAAAGCGGTTTTTTGACATTTTCTCGAAAACCAGAAGTCATATGCATTTGAAGATTGCACCACTGGATTCAGTGGGTCAAAATACATATGTATGTAAATTTTCGTTTTAATAATCGTACGATTAAGGATTTTTGGTAAAATTGAATTAAAATCTGAAAAAACCAAAGGGGTACCCCTTAGGAAATAATTAAAAATATTAAATTGCATAAAATTGTATGAAAATTTGCTTATAAGTCAATTCGGGCACGGGGAATTCAACGCCGTTGAGCGCATTTCCATATCTTGTTTAGTTTTTGAGATATAGCCTCCGGAGAAGTGAAATTTTTCGAATTTTTCAGTTTTTCTACTTTTCCGAGGCTATATCTCAAAAACTAAATGTGATATGAAAACGCGCTCAACGGCATTAATTTTCTCGTGCTTCAGTTAACTTATAAACATAGTTTCAGCGATTTTTATTTTTTTTCAATTTTCCACCAAAAAAATCGCAAAAAGCGGTTTTTTTAACATTTTCTCGAAACCCAGAAGTCATATGCATTTGAAGATTGCACCACTGGATTCAGTGGGTCAAAATACATATGTATGTAAATTTTCGTTTTAATAATCCTACGATTAAGGATTTTTGGTAAAATTGAATTAAAATCTGAAAAAACCAAAGGGGTAGGAAATAATTAAAAATATTAAATTGCATAAAATTGTATGAAAATTTGCTTATAAGTCAATTCGGACACGGGGAATTCAACGCCGTTGAGCGCATTTCCATATCTTGTTTAGTTTTTGAGATATAGCCTCCGGAGAAGTGAAATTTTTCGAATTTTTCAGTTTTTCTAAATGTGTACAAAAACTAAATATCCAAAAAGTGATATTTATCTGATATATATCCTATACTCTGGGTAGGTGGCTCAGTGGTATCGAGTCGGCCTGTGGATCATGAAAACCCTGGTTCGATCCTCACAGTCGACAAACAATTTTAAATAAATAAATAAATAAATAAATATATCATCACGCCTTTTACCTATTACTGGGTGTGGCACTCTGTCTAAGCAGATCTCGGTATGTGATATATTTCTTCGCGTGAAGTGGGGTTACCAGCCGTCAAATCATGGCCGCCAAAGATATTAGTGGAGGGAGAGCCACAGGGATAGATTTAAATTGCTGAAAATTGTTGGTCGGCTGTGGGAATCGAACTAGGGTTGTCAAGATTCACAGGCCGACTCGATACCACTGAGCCTACCTATACAAATAATTTTTACCAATTTAAATCTACCCCTGTGGCTACCCCTCCACTAATATCTTTGCACTTCGCGTGAAAAAAATATATCACTTACTGAGATTTGCTTAGGCACAGTGCCACACCAAGTAATGGGTAAAAGGCGTGATGATATATTTATATATTATATTAACTTTTCCTTTTTACTTCCTTGTACGAAGTGGCCCTCCTTGAATCCATTTTGACTAATTTCGTCGTGCTGTCTGTACGTATGTACGTACGTACGTATCTCGCATAACTCAAAAACGGTAAGCCGTAGAAAATTGAAACTTTATATTTAGGACTGTTATAACATCTAGTTGTGCACCTCCCTTTTTGGTCATTATACAACTACCGGAAGTGGTACTTTACTTGAAGCCTATAATAGATTTTCATGAAAAACTATATTCAAATATAATTTAAAACTTTCCAAATTTGGTATATAAGACTACTATATCAATGGAAATAACATAATAGATTTTGATTAAAATAGACTAACCGGAAGTGACACATTACATGAAGCTGCTAACAGTTTTCCTTGAAAAAATGGTATTATTTTAATTTTAGAAATAAATGCTGCAAATAAAAGTTTTAGAGAATTAAATTCTGCGTCTAGCACATTCAGAATTTTTAAATTAGCTTTTTGCATAAACGAGATATCTAAATTTAAATATTTTATATTCTTTGATTTTTTTTAAATTAAGTTTGCTATGGATTAGAACAAAAAATAAAAGATTTAATGTCCAATATGTGCAATTAAAAAAATATCTATAGTTTAATACGTGTACAAGGAAGTCATGTGGTGTCCACATCAGATATTTTTATTATGTTTGATATGTTTGCAAGATTTTACTTCCGTCTAAAAAAGTTAAAGTTGAAAAGCTCCTCCTATCAATTTCTATGAAACAGCAATAGGAAATTCGTGTCTAAATAAAAGATGAGTTATGAGAACCAAGCAATAGCAATTGCTAATTTAATTACATTATTAATTAATTTCTGTAATTAGTAATTACGTACCGACAGATAACATTACAGTTTCATTTAAACGCAATAAATCTTATCTAAATTAAATAATTAACTACATATAAGATCAATTTGTATTGTACGTGTACTCCCGCGTAGGCAGACATTCAATTTTCATCGAATGCCATAAAATTTAATGTGTCCTAAATAAATACATGTGTTTTACTACCGACTTTCTAGAAAAATGCAATGAAAAACTTACATTTCAGAAAGTAGATTAGAGATCAATCAATTTGTATTTTATCTTTACCTACATTAATTGAATTTTGTAGAAATGATGATTATTTTAATTTCAGTATTGTTCGGCTTCTATGAAAAATAAAATGATAGCAAAAACTATATAATGCATACCTTAACATTTATATAATTTACTACCTATTTACTATATAGTATATGTACCTATTGTATTTGAGTAATAGCAAGACGTTAAATTCCACTATATTGCTTTCGAATAATATTATTTATTTACTACACTGCACAATAGTTCATTCATCCCAATTACAATATAGGTCTACAGTTTATTAACTGGAATCCGAATAACTCCAACGAAATTTTATAAACACGATACCATTGACCTATAATTATAGTAGGAATGCTACCTTTCAAAACTTAGTAATTATATTATTTGAGATGTGATTAAAAAAAAAAGAAAGGTACTTTTTAAATTTGAAGTGGGACTAACTTCAACTGTATGCTCATGCCTAAACTTTTAAGACAAGTTATTGTTGTTGTTAAATGAACCACATTATGTTTTGTATACAGGCTGTGCAGAAAATAAGGATATATATAATATTACAAAATAATAAAAGATTCTTTAAAATAAAATAAAATAAATATATCATCACGCCTTTTACCCATCACTGGGTGTGGCACTCTGCCTAAGCAGATCTCGGTAAGTGATATATTTTTTCGCGTGAAGTGCAGTTACCAGCCGTTAAATCACGGCCTCCAAAGATATTAGTGGTGGAGGAGCCACAGGGGTAGATTTTTTTAATTGGTGAAAATTGTTTGTTGGCTGTGGGGATTGAACCAGGGTTCTCAAGATCCACAGGCCGACTCGATACCACTGAGCCACCTACCCCATTATTATTATTATTTTATTATGTATAACAGTTATGGGGTAGGTGGCTCAGTGGTATCGAGTCGACCTGTGGATCTTGAGAACCCTGGTTCGATCCCCACAGCCGACAAATAATTTTCACCAATTTAAATTTACCCCTGTGGCTTCCTTTCCACTAATATCTTTGAGGGCCGTGATTTGACGACTGTTCACGCGCAGAAATATATCACTTACCGAGATCTGCTTAAGCAGAGTGTCACATCAAGTAATGGATAAAAGGCGTGATGATATATTTATTTATGTATTATGTATAACAGTTAGCAGATCTCTTATACAGATGTTAGTTGTGTCTTGACATTGACAATGCCGGCATTGGTAGCGAGGCTTGTGGACTTGTCCGTTTTTAGAATCAGTTATAAGCTACTAGAATGGACTCTTTTAGAATTGCTAATATTTCCTGTGTGACGTCGTGTTATCTATACTAACTAAACTGATGAGCAATGTAAACATTTCTGCCAGTTTTCTGTATCTGCAGAAAAGATAGTTTTTCTAGTTTTTATCTTTTATTTATTTATTATACGTTTGTTTTTAATGCATAATACAAAAAGCATACGTACATATAATAAATAAAATAAATATATCATCACGCCTTTTACTCATTACTGGGCGTGGCACTCTGCTTAAGCAAATCATGGTAAGTAATATATTTATTCGCGTGAAGTGCGGTTACCAGTCGTCAAATCACAGCCTCCAAAGATATTAGTGGAGAGGGAGCCACAGGGGTAGATTTAAATTGGTGCAAATCATGGAATATAATTATATCATATAATAATGTACATATAATGAAAATTAATTCAGGTTTGCATTAAGAACTGCTCTGAATGATAAAAGGTGAATAAAAAAACAAAGATAGATATAATGAACTTGTCTGAGATTATCAAAATCAGTGACTTTTTCATTGTTAATTATGGCAGATAATTTATCAATTAATTTCAAATTTATAATGTCTAATTTTATTGATTAGTGTAACATTTAAGTGGTATGGCAAGAAAAGTGCCGGATAGTACTCTTGTCAATTTTAAGGTTGACAACAAGTAGTAAAATTAAAAAATAAATAAATATATAATCACGTCTTTTACCCATTACTGGGTATGTCAGACTGCCTTAGTAGATCTCAGTAAGTGATATATTTCTTTACCAGTTACCAGCTGTCAAGTCACGGCCCCCAAAGATATAAGTAGAGAGGGAGGTTAATTTGAGTTGTCAAATCCACAGACTAACTCGACCCACTGAGAATTTATATATAAAATATATCTTAAATTTTATTTGACTAAAAATAAGTTAAACAAAAACAACAAAGATAAAATTAATTGTCTTTGAATGCTCACTTGGTGAAACTAGCTTTAATAAAAAAATATAAAACTAAACACTTGTCTAAGTCTCACGAAATTCAGCCTCCAATTTCGTGTTTAGTTTTATATTTTATGTGAATAAAAATAAATGAGTGTAGCACCCCTTATTACGGTCCTGCACTAGGAGAAATCCAAACTCAAACACTAGATATAAGCCGAGAGCAGCAACACACACGATATTAAATACGTACAAAGAGAAAGGATTCAACAAACATACACTCACACATCCGCATTACCAGTCTGTGCTGTGTGCCGTGTGCCGTGTGTGAGCATAACGTCAAATAATTAATACACGACGTACAGGAGTACCAACTGAAAAAAGAGAAAAATCCCTACATGTACTAAGCTTTCCTTTATTGCAACCGTGGGCTGCCTACATACTTACAAGGGTATATATGGTTCTCTGTCTTATTATTTATTAATTTATATCTATATTTAACCTTTGACTCCCTATGGGATAATTAAAAATCGATAGTGAACTTTATTGGTGTTTCTATATAAGTAGGGGGATTTTTGTTTTGTGACTATATGAACGAACAGACATGTGATAGATTTATTACAAGATGAGCGCCGAATGCACTGTGACGACGTCGACATTTAGATGTTAGAATAAAAACTCCAGATTTCTAATACATCGTTTCTTCTTTGGAGATTCTATGCACAGCGGGATTCAATTTGGACTTAACGAAAAATGTAACCAAAGTTTACTTCTTCATGTCTAGCTGTCTTCTAATTAATTTGCATTGAGTTCTCACTGAGCAGATCCTTGAAATATTGCGAACATAGATGGTGGCTCAGTGGTATCGAGGCAGGATTCTGGATTTGAAAACCCGGATGCGATTCCTAGTCGACAAAAATTTAAATCATGGTTCTTCTTTTGTAATGTACCTTATTAAAGTATATACATACATAACATCACGTTATATCCCATTAAATGGGGTAGCATGAACCCCTGAAACATTCTCATCCTGACACACGATACTCGTTTCGACCACATTAACACTTCCTCCATACGAACTCTTTCTTTCCTCAGAACCAAAATCCATCATCACGCAAGAAACATCCATCCATTCGCTCCTGTACACCTGTTTCGTAAATCTTCACTTACGCCCACTTTTCTAAACTTAATTTTGATCACATAAAAGTATAAAGGGGTTGCGAAAGAATTTATTAATTTTTGTCTCGGCTTCGAAAAGTTTGAAAACTACTGAACTGGAGATCGAACTTGATCCGTACAAAAAAAATAGTTCAAATTGATTGAAACTAACAGAAAACTAAGTAAGGTACAAAAAACGAGCGACCGAATAACTGAGTAAACAAGTGAACGACATATACAGAGTGATCCATCGATCTGTATTTTTTTTTACTCAATTATTTTAAATATTAGCTAAAAAAAATTTTAAACAAAGTTTATTTTAAATTAAAATGCACACATATATATCTGAAGTAGAAAGTTTTTCTACAGGGTATTCCATGATATGCACCTTAATATTTTTAAATGGAATACTCTTTGAAACAGTTCTTATTCATTAAAAATAATTAGTACAGAAACTATTCATATTTTTGCTTTTAATCAAGTTCAAATGTAAACTCATTTTAATTTAGGTTGTAATTCAAATTTTTAATCATTTTATATATTTGTTTCTCTTTTTTATTATACACATTATAAACAAAATATTATATTTAATTTTGTCGGCATCGAAGTCGGAGTCAAACTACTAAAATAATTAGGAGCCTGAATCACACCATTAAGAATAAGAGTGGAATGTTTTTTTACCGACTTTATAACCCTGGTCTCTATATAACATTTTCCTAATTATTTCCGATACAGACATTTTTTTAAACTTTGAGAGTCTACTTGATAAAAATGACAAAAAGGATGAATCAAGAAAATAAGGTGAGATGGTAAGCGAAGCAGAGGGACAAGAAGAATTTTGTCTTGTCTCGCGTAGTACCATGTGGTTTGCAATCAGGGTTCGAAGATATATATCGATCGATATATATCATGATATTTATTTTGATATATATCGTCATATTTTTGCAATGATATATATCCATTATATAAAAATATCAAATAGTTTTTGTGATATAGCCTCAGGAAAAGTGAAATTTTTCGTATTTTTCAATTTTTCTACTTTTCCGAGGCTATATCTCAAAAACTAAATGTGATATGAAAACGCGCTCAACGGCATTAATTTTCTCGTGCTTCAGTTAACTTATAAACATAGTTTCAGCGATTTTTATTTTTTTTCAATTTTCCGCCAAAAAAATCGCAAAAAGCGGTTTTTTTAACATTTTCTCGAAAACCAGAAGTCATATGCATTTGAAGATTGCACCACTGGATTCAGTGGGTCAAAATACATATGTATGTAAATTTTCGTTTTAATAATCCTACGATTAAGGATTTTTGGGAAAATTGAATTAAAATCTGAAAAAACCAAAGGAGTACCCCTTAGGAAATAATTAAAAATATTAAATTGCATAAAATTGTATGAAAATTTGCTTATAAGTCAATTCGGACACGGGGAATTCAACGCCGTTGAGCACATTTCCATATCTTGTTTAGTTTTTGAGATATAGCCTCCGGAAAAGTGAAATTTTTCGAATTTTTCAGTTTTTCTACTTTTACGAGGCTATATCTCGAAAACTAAATGTGATATGAAAACGCGCTCAACGGCATTAATTTTCTCGTGCTTCAGTTAACTTATAAACATAGTTTCAGCGATTTTTATTTTTTTCTATTTTCCGCCAAAAAAATCACAAAAAGCGGTTTTTTCACATTTTCTCGAAAACCAGAAGTCATATGCATTTGAAGATTGCACCACTGGATTCAGTGGGTCAAAATACATATGTAAGTAAATTTTCGTTTTAATAATCCTACGATTAAGGATTTTTGGGAAAATTGAATTAAAATCTGAAAAAACCAAAGGGGTACCCCTTAGGAAATAATTAAAAATATTAAATTGCATAAAATTGTATGAAAATTTGCTTATAAGTCAATTCGGACACGGGGAATTCAACGCCGTTGAGCACATTTCCATATCTTGTTTAGTTTTTGAGATATAGCCTCCGGAAAAGTGAAATTTTTCGAATTTTTCAGTTTTTCTACTTTTACGAGGCTATATCTCGAAAACTAAATGTGATATGAAAACGCGCTCAACGGCATTAATTTTCTCGTGCTTCAGTTAACTTATAAACATAGTTTCAGCGATTTTTATTTTTTTCTATTTTCCGCCAAAAAAATCACAAAAAGCGGTTTTTTCACATTTTCTCGAAAACCAGAAGTCATATGCATTTGAAGATTGCACCACTGGATTCAGTGGGTCAAAATACATATGTATGTAAATTTTCGTTTAAATAATCCTACGATTAAGGATTTTTGGGAAAATTGAATTAAAATCTGAAAAAACCAAAGGGGTACCCCTTAGGAAATAATTAAAAATATTAAATTGCTTAAAATTGAATGAAAATTTGCTTATAAGTCAATTCGGACACGGGGAATTCAACGCCGTTGAGCGCATTTCCATATCATTTTTAGTTTTTGAGATATAGCCTCCGGAAAAGTGAAATTTTTCGAATTTTTCAGTTTTTCTACTTTTATGAGGCTATATCTCGAAAACTAAATGTGATATGAAAACGCGCTCAACGGCATTAATTTTCTCGTGCTTCAGTTAACTTATAGACAGGGTTCGAAGATATATATCCATTATATAAAAATATCAAATAGTCTATAATTAATACAGTATACCTCTGATTATTACTTTCATTAATTCTGTTAAAATTATATTCTAAACATAATTCTTACTTTACTAGCTTTTGACTAACTTCATATCAACGACATAAATCCAAATTGTGTGCCATTTGTGATGTCATTAACGGCAAAGTCTGAACCATTTCCAAAATTTTTATTTGATACTCATTTTAGAAATACAAATACAAAACTATCAATCAGTCAGAGTGGCCAAATAAAAGTACATTTATTGAACTATGTGAACAGTTACACACTGCTGTAGCAGGCACAGCAGGGCTGGAACGATATTTCTCCACTTTTGGCATTGTCCAATCCCAATTACGTAATCGTCTCGGTAACGACAATGCCGGTAAATTAGTTTTTATGTTTAAATATTTAAACCAAAAAGAAACTACAAAAAAAAACTAATTTAGATTGGATTTGGCTAAGTGCAACGGTATGTTCAGGAAGTTCATCAGAAGATGATGATTTGCCCCTATCTAGGATATAGGATTATTTAAATATTCTTACTATTCTTAGTACTATATAATATTTGTGTATCCATTCAATGTATATTTACTTTTTTTCATTACCTATGTTAATTTTTTATTTAGAAGTAATAATTTATTTTGTATTTCCTATTGTGATAATAAATGTGTACAAAAACTAAAATTAAAAAATAAATATCCAAAAAGTGATATTTATCTGATATATATCCTATATATCAGATATTTTGATATTTATTATAAATATCATGATATTTACGAACCCTGTTTGCAATATATTATAATTATCCGTTTATAAAAGTGATGTGAAGATTCATAAAACCATGTTACATTCCTTGGAGAAATGTATGAACTGTTTTAAGTGTGAAGTCAGTTATTAAAAATAAAGTAATAAAAACAGTAATATAATTAGCTGGATTAGTAGAACATATTCTGATGATGGTATGGCATTTGAGTAGGTATTTACGATGCCTTCAGGTGCGAAACTAATTGTTTTCCCATTGACATAAACATGAAAGAAACCATTGCAGTTTACAGGTTTCAATCCCATTCCCAGTGCACACATTTCGCGAGTGGCCACTCTCGGGATATTTTCTCCTACATTCTCCAAATCGGGAACACAATTACAATTATCGTGGCCTGGTGCGTTTGAATGTTTGACGCTGCTAGATTTACGATCTGACAAAAAGGTTAGTTACAGACACGTGAACCGCGCACTTCACAGCACACTGCAGACAAGACATATGCGCTTGATTTATTGTTGGAAAGTTGGTAGTACTGCAGCGAGAAGTAAACAGAGCAACTGTCAAGGGGTCGTGTACCACAGATACAAGTTATGTTTGCGAATTAGTTTAGCCAAGTTGATTGACTTTTGAAGCCATGTGGGTGATGCGCGGTAATAACTAGTTTATTACTCGTGAAACTGAACTAATATTGCTACTTTGTAAAACTTACTTGCTTCGTGGTTTCAATCATAATAGCTTTGACTTTTATAGTTTACAACCACACTAGAGTTTATTTATTTATTTGCTACTCTGTACAATAAGAACTTCATCCCAATTACAGTAACTTTGTCGTTTTTACTTCCTTGTACGAAATAAATGAAGTATTGTAATCGCAAAAATTTTCAGTGCTCAGATTTCAGTAGAAATACGTATTTTGGCCATCCTTGAACCATTTTGACTATATATCTCGCGTAACTCAAAAACGGTAAGCCGTAGAAAATTGAAATTTTATATTTAGGACTGTTATAACATCTAGTTGTGCACCTCCCTTTTTGGTCATTATATAACTTCCGGAAGTGGTACTTTACTTGAAGCCTATAATAGATTTTCATGAAAAACTATATTCTAATATAATTTAAAACTTTCCAAATTTGGTATATAAGACTACTATATCAATGGAAATAACATAATAGATTTTGGTTAAAATAGACTAACCGGAAGTGGCACATTACATGAACAGTTTTCCTTGAAAAAAATGGTATTATTTTAATTTTAGAAATAAATGCTGCAAATAATAGTTTTAGAAAATTAAATTCTGCGTCTAGCACATTAAGAATTTTTAATTAGCTTTTTGCATAAACGAGATATCTAAATTTAAATATTATATATTTTTTTATTTAAAAAAAAAAATTAAGTTTGCTATGGATTAGAACAAAAAATAAAAGATTTATTGTCAAATATGTGCAATTAAAAAAAATTCTATAGTTTAATACGCGTACAAGGAAGTCATGTGGTGTCCACATCAGATTTTTTTAATTTTTTAAATTAAAGTTTTAGAGAATTAAATTCTGCGTCTAGCACATTATGAATTTTTAAAATAGCCTTTTGCATAAGCGAGATATCTGAATTTAAATGTCATATATTTTTACCCATGTAGCTTTCTCACCACAAACATCTTTGGGGGCCATGATTTGATCATTTCACGCGAATAAATATATCACTTATTGAGATTTGCTACGACAAAATGCTACATCCAGTAATAGATGGCTCAGTGGTATCGAGTGGATTTGAAAACCCACGTTCGCTTCATACAGGCTTCAAACAATTTTCACGTTAAAAAACTACCCCTGTGGCTTCCCCTCCATTAACATCTTTGGAGGCCGTGATTTAACGGCTGGTAACCGCACTTCACGCGCTTTAAATATATCATTTACCGAGATCTATTTCTGCAGAGTGCCACACCCAACAATGGCTAAAAGGCATGATAATATATTTATTGTATATGAACTCATCAATACTTTGTCCATCTGTCACAGAGAAGTATCGTATGGTACCTATATAGTTTATGATAATAAAAACAACGAACTAAACATCAGTGTAGATTGCAGATCCTATATCATGCGATGATTAATGACGTGAAAGGAAATTTCCAAACTTTACAATCTCACATATGTATACGAACACGAACACATGAAAGTTATGAACTACGAATATTGACAAGGTGAGAAAATAAAGGAAACATAATTGTATATGAAAGAATTTAGAATCATTTCTAATAGCGTGTTTCATGATTTATTATTTAAGATATCAAATGATTGACAAGCTGAGAAAATAAAGAAAACTTACAAATTCGTAAACATTTCTAATAGTTAAATGATGTCTTAATTACAAAGAAATCTCACATTCATTTGTTTTTCTTATTTGTGTTTGACCAGGGTTCGTAAATATCATGATATTTATAATAAATATCAAAATATCTGATATATAGGATATATATCAGATAAATATCACTTTTTGGATATTTATTTTTTCATTTTAGTTTTTGTACACATTTAGAAAAACTGAAAAATTCGAAAAATTTCACTTCTCCGGAGGCTATATCTCAAAAACTAAACAAGATATGGAAATGCGCTCAACGGCGTTGAATTCCCCGTGTCCGAATTGACTTATAAGCAAATTTTCATACAATTTTATGCAATTTAATATTTTTAATTATTTCCTAAGGGGTACCCCTTTGGTTTTTTAAATTTTAATTCAATTTTCCCAAAAATCCTTAATCGTAGGATTATTAAAACGAAAATTTACATACATATGTATTTTGACCCACTGAATCCAGTGGTGCAATCTTCAAATGCATATGACTTCTGGTTTTCGAGAAAATGTTAAAAAACCGCTTTTTGCGATTTTTTTGGCGGAAAATTGAAAAAAAATAAAAATCGCTGAAACTATGTTTATAAGTTAACTGAAGCACGAGAAAATTAATGCCGTTGAGCGCGTTTTCATATCACATTTAGTTTTCGAGATATAGCCTCGGAAAAGTAGAAAAACTGAAAAATTCGAAAAACTTCACTTCTCCGGAGGCTATATCTCAAAAACTATTTGATATTTTTATATAATGGATATATATCATTGCAAAAATATGACGATATATATCAAAATAAATATCATGATACATATCGATCGATATATAACTTCGAACCCTGTGTTTGACATATCGCGTTGCGGTTAAATTTAGAACTATACATTGGTAGACATTTTGTTGTCAAATATAAGTTACATATATTTATCATAATTATTTTTGTTGCATTTTAATTTAACATTTAAAAAAAATATGCTTTATTAGTAATTTGTATCATTAGGCCAATGGGATAGGTTGCTCAGTGGTATTGAGAACCCGGGTTCGATTCCTACAGCTGACAAGCAATTTTGACCATATCTAAATTACTCCCAGCACTAATTATGTGCATGATGCCGACAAACAATTTTCACCAAATTAAATCTACCTCTGTGGCTCCCTTACCACTAACATTTTTGATGGGTGGAATTTGACGGCTGGTAACCGCACTTCACGCGTAAAATATGTCACTTACCGAGCTCTGCTTAAGCAGAGTGCCACACCCAGTAATGGGTAAAAGTAGTGATGATATATTTATTTATATTTTGTGCGATTAACAGTCATTAAATCACACTTCTTCAAAGATATTAGTGCTGGGGGAGCCACAATTTATTGTAAAACAAAAAAATTATTTTAAAATCATTATTTTGAGTTATATCTAATATTTTAATAATGACATGAAACCACGACTAATATACATTTATCTGATGATGTATAATGATTAATATATTAGAAATAATTTCATGTAAAGTGCAATTAATTTTATGCTAATTATAAAGAAAATCTTTCTGACTAAAATATAATATATCATCACGCCTTTTACTCATCACTGGGTGTGGCACTGTGCCTTAGCAGATCTCGGTAAGTGATATATTTTTTCTCATAAAGTGCGGTTACCAGCCGTCAAATCACGGTCCTCAAAGGTGTTAGTGGAGGGGGAGTCACAGGAGTAGATTTAAATTGGTGAAAATTGTTTGTCGGTCCAGGGTTCTCAATATCCACATGCCGACTCGATACTACTGAGCCACCTACCCCATAAAAAAATCTTTCTGTTTCGTAATCAAAACGTTGAGTACCTTATTGGGTTAAAGTAAGTTGTGAAACACGCTGTATAGTGGAGTCCGAACCACTCAGACCGAGTAAGATATTTTGTTGATGTAAGTGGAAGTGTGATTTTGAACGCACGAATTTCTGCTCAGTCCACATTCGCTAACTATTGAACCACACCAAACTGACATATAAGGAAGAAAATGTATAAAACTGATAGCAGGCGATATGCACGCGATAAGCAGCTCACGTTTATCCTGATTTTCATTTAGCTCTTGATTAAACAGTAGATAGAATTCTGAACACGTGACAAGTGTGTGTAGATAGACAATCTCTTTACAATCTCATCATGTGTGGTGTGTTTACTATACGCTAACGCACGCTGCCGCAGCCGCAGCCGCAGCATGCTTGATGCTTGCACATATGCGGAGAGATGAAAGGATCATTCACAAAGTGAAACTGCAGTGCACGCGTTCTCGTTGATGCCGCGCCGCGCCGGTGCCGCTGCGACTCAAGTCACCGCTGCTGCAATCTGCAATAATTGGCTTCGGTCGCCTCCTTCAAACAAATGCAACAGATGTTCGCAGGGCTACTTGTGGATTCGGATAAGATACACTTTCCTTTCTGACAAGAATAAATCAAATTGTCAACGGCTGTAACTCTGTGCTCAATGACTTCCAGATTGACAAATGGCCGGACACAACGTTTTCACGTGCATATTTCTAACACCGCTATTGTTGACTAACTAACAAAAAATAATACATCAAAAATGAGAGTTTTAAATAAATATATCATCACGCCTTTAACCCATTACTGGGTGTGGCAATCTATCTATTGCCTATGGCACACTGGTCGAAGAGCATCGATGAGCTCTTCAATAAAACAACAGAACGCACCCTTCATTGACAAACAATAAAAGCTTCTAAAGTTGAGAAAGAAAAACTAAATTTCAAAAATATGCTAACTTGAAGTGAGACACAAAAGATACGAGTGAAATGAGATACGTTCGTTTCATCGATAAGCTCTTCGATGGAAATAGAGGAGCCTCTAATTTTCGTCGATGACGGGTGCGTTCTGTTGTTTCATCGATGCTCTTCGACCAGTGTGCCATAGACATAAGTAAATCTCGGTAAGTGATATATTTTTTCGCGAGAAGTGTGGTTATCAGCCGTCAAATCACGGCACCCAAAGATATTAGTGGAGGGAGAGCCACAGGAGTAGATTGTTTGTCGGCTGTGGGGATCGAACCAGGGTTCTCAAGATCCACAGGCCGACTCGATACCATTGAGCCACTTACCAAATGAGAGTTTTGTTGAAAATAAAGTCACTACTTCTGACAGTCACAAATAAATATTTGTTAATGTTTATTATTTAAGATATTTTTAACTATTAATGACATAAAAACCAGTGGCTCAGTGGTATCGAGTTGGCCTTTGGTTTTGAGAACCCGGGTTCAATTCATACAGCTTTCACGTTAAAAAACTACCCCTGTGGCTATTCCTCCACCTACATCTTTGGGAGCCGTGATTTGACGGCTAGTAACCGTACTTCATGCGTCAAATCACGACTCTCAAAGATGTCAGTGGAGGGGAAACCACAGGAGTAGTTTCAGTGTGCTGAAAATATATAAAATTGTTTTAAATGTAATTTAAAAAAAAACAAATACTTGGAAAATGGCTCAATTTCTGAGACCGAAATGTCAGCAATTACAAAAACTTATTGAAAATCTATCCAATTTTTTGTTAATATTTTCGGCTTATCCAATTTTCCTATTTGCAAACAAGATTAGTTTGCAATAAATTGTTCGTAATTAAAACAGACAAAATGTCGGTGTATTCATAGTAATAAAGTAACCTATATTGTGAGTGTAGTGTGGAGTGTACATACATCGTTGATTGGTCGGGTCGGATCGGATCGAGTAACCTAATTACAATCTCCCCATTAACAAACGATATTTTCTCGCGACTCACGGCACTTACATGACAAGTGTTATAAATAAATCACAACACACACACATACACACACACACACAAATATTAAATGCACAGCACGACTACGATACAATGAAGTGTTTATTAATACCACAAGAGATAGAAGGTAACGACTCGCCACTTATAATTTTAACCATTTAAGGGACTTTAAACATCTATATTAGATGCTCAAACAAAATATACAAACAGTTCTAACTAAACTTATTCAAATGTTATCGCATTTTATTGTAGTTAATAGTTCTGGACGAGGCCACATTCCAGGGCTAATTTTAATTATTAATTTAGGGATGCTGAATAACAGCTTTCACGGCAAACTTTATTAGATGACAGTCCATCATATTTTGAAATCTATGGTGTCATAAGGAAGTTATTCATTTTTCACATATCAAGAAAATTTGGGGTTGAAAGTGCTGTAGAAAACAATGAAACAAAATATGATTTATTATTAAAGCCCGGATATTTAGGCTCTTAAAAACACCCAAATAAGCAGGCATATAGGCCGGTAATTACTCTAAAATAGGCGGGATTTTACTTGATTAAAGTAAGTACTTTAAATATTATAGGTTAGGTTGAAACACTTTGTCGAGTGCTGAATTAGTCAACGAAGTAGATGATAAACCTTGTCTGCTCAATAAAAGTTAGAATAGGCAACAAAAATAGGCAAAATAGGCTGTATAAGGTAAAATAGGCACAATAACCAAAATATAGAAAAAATAGAGTGCCACACCCAGTAATGGGTAAAAGGCGTGATGATATATTTATAAAAATAAATCAATATATCATCACGCTTTTTACCCATTACTGGGTGTGGCACTCTGTCTAAGCAGATCTCGGTAAGTGATATATTTTGTTGCGTGAAATGCGGTTACCAGCCGTCAAATATATATATATATATATATATATATATATATATATATATATATATATTTATTATTGTTATTAATTTATTGTTACTATTATTTTGATTAAATATGACAATACACGTTCAAGTATAATTTATTATTAATTTCGATTAAGCAATTTAATTTTCTTTACACATAAAAGCAATTTTTCATTTGTTTGTTACTCTTGCATAAAAACTAATTGGGCAACAAGTAGATGCAGTTTTTAATACTAAATTTTTTGTGTATTTCCTATGTTACATATTTCAATTCTACACCCGATATTTTGTTTGTAATTATACCATCTTACAAAAAAGTTGACTTCATTGAACATTCGCTCGTGGAGAGAAACTTGATCACATGATGTATGCGATCTGAGCACACTCACAGTAATACCATATCTGGCCATCCGTTCATTACTCCATTACTATCTGAAGCTAACTTCACTGTTACTGTTACTATCTCCACAGAGAAGTCGTTGTGCAGACATGTGTGTGTGTGTTTGTGTTTGTTGCACTGATTGTACCGACTGCATGATTTGTTGTACTCTTAAAGACGAGACGTGATCATTGGTTGCTGGAAACTTGAATGTAGTGCATGCTGAGAAATGTAGAGCTTAAGGGAAAATCGGTTTGTTTTCTTGTGTTGATATATTGGCCTGGTTAATTACTTGCTGTAAATTACTATTATTACATATTACTATTTAAAAAATTAAGTACGGAAAGACGTTGAATTAAAATTGGTTCTCTTTTTCAAGAGCTCTTATATCAAGGCAGATGTAAGACTTGGTTGAACCCTCAAACAAATAGAGATAAACTAACCAGTCGGCTTTGACGACCCTCGGATTATTTTGTTTTTTCGACCTATTATTCATTCGAGTATTGATATTTAAAACAAAATTACTGTTTATTAAAATTTTCGTTTGAATTTTAAATAACAATTGCAATAATCATTTACTAGAAACATTTTATATGGGGTAGGTGGCTCAGTGGTATCGAGTTGGCCTGTAGATCTTGAGAACCCTGGTTCGATCCCCACAGCCGACAAACAATTTTCACCAAATTAAATCTACCCCTGTGGCTCCTCCACCACTAACATCTATGGGGGTCGAGATTTGACGACTGGTAACCGCACTTCACGCGAAGAAATATATCACTTACCGAGATCTGCTTAGACAGTGTGCCACACCCAGTAATGGATAAAAGGCGTGATGATATATTTATTATGGGGTAGGTGGCTCAGTGGTATCGAGTCGGCCTGTGGATCTTGAGAACCCTGGTTCGATCCCCACAGCCGACAAACAATTTTCACCAATTTAAATTTATCCCTGTGGCTCCTCCACTACTAACATCTTTGGGGGCCGTGATTTGACGATTGGTAACTGCACTTCACGCGAAGAAATATATCACTTACCGAGATTTGCTTAGGCAGAGTGCCACACCTAGTAATGGGTAAAAGGCGTGATGATATATTTATTATGGGGTAGGTGGCTCAGTGGTATCGAGTCGGACTGTGGATCTTGAGAGCCCTGGTTCGATCCCCACAGCCGACAAACATTTTTCACCAATTTAAATCTACCCCTGTAGCTCCCCCACCACTAACATCTTTGGGGGCCGAGATTTGACGGCTGGTAACCGCACTTCACGCGAAGAAATATATCACTTAGCGAGATCTGATTAGGCAGAGTGCCACGCCCAGTAATGTGTAAAAGGCGTGATGATATATTTATTTATTTATTTAGAAACCTTTTATTTGCAATAATGATTTTGGAAAAAACAAATAGTGGGTCATATTTTTTTATTATAATTCCCATCTATATGTATATGGGAACCAATATAATTACGAATTTGTTTGAAAATGATCCAATGAAATGAAAGCTATTTTGATAGTTTTCCACTAGGGAAATCAACAAATAATAATTTGAAATCTCCTTGATTACCAATTAAATAAATGCTATTTTTATAAACACCAATGGATAAAATCTATCGTAAAGGCAAATTCTCGATAGAAACTGCTTTTATAAAAGAAGTTTTTGCTTGTCGTCTCATCCGTCAATTTCCTTCATTTATTTGAAAAACTGCATTTTTTGTTTATGTGTACAATAATAGTATGTTATGCATCAAGGGAGGGATAATCGCGCTCTCCCGTGAAGCATATCATATTTTTCGTAACAAGTGCACAAAAATTACCGTCTTATCGGGACAAATGTCAAATATGGGTTGCGTAACTAGTTACCTAGGAAACGCCGCAAACAGCTAATAATCGTAGTCTCTAGGGAGAGAAACATGCTACCTAGGAACATAATGTTTCTCTCCCTAGGGGAGAAAAGCAGTGTTTCTCTCTCTAAAATTAGGGAATAATAACGTGTTTCTTGTGCATGTGCAATAATTATTATTCACATATAATTATCTATAGTTTAAAATATGTTTATTGTCTATTGATTGAGAAACACCGTTGTATGTTAGATTCCAATTCATTAAGATAGTCAATATGCCCTTGCGAAAGAAAATAATATAATTTATGAAGAACGCGCCTATATTACTTAAGTAAATATATTATCTATGAATTGAATTAAGAATTTAGTTCAAGATTAATCATTTAAATAAACATCGTAATTTCTGCACGCTACAAATATTCAAATAACTCAAAACCTTTTCTATAAATCTTCATCCAATTACGCTATACACTTATATGAGCGTTCATGCAAATCTAACTTTACATACACGAGTGCATACTTCATTCCTTATAAGTCTTATGCGAGTATGAGTGCTCCAAGTTCATTCTGAACACGACCGAGCGAACAAACTGAGTAAATAAGTACTCGAGATTTTTGTCTACCTCAAGCTGATGGTGTCAAGAGCAAGTGCCGTACATGTGCATGGATTCTAAGTAAACAAATCATCTCGGACAGAGGTTTTCAAATCAGGAACGGTGTTGATGATACTCATGCGGAAATAAGATAAATTTGTTACTTTGTATAACAGGAATTTAATCTCAATTATAGGAACTTATAGTGAAGTCTGACAGGAATTGTATATTTTGAATTTATAAACAGATTAGAATTTATCATTTTGCCACCTCTCTCATGAATTAAATTTAAAATGCTTATGTATATAATAAAATAAATATATGCCCATTATTGGGTGTATTACATTGCCGTAGCAGATCGCGGTAAGTAATATATTTATCCCCAAAGATATTAGTAGTAGGGGAGCCATAGAGTAAAATATATATACCGGGAGTTTTTCTTATCAGTAAACATAGGGATATATCATTACCATAGTTACAGTTCAAAAGTTTGACGGCAATACATTAGAGCGTTTATTTTAAAAGTAAACATAGGGAAAATCATATTTTCAGCAATGCATTGAAGTGTAATAGTCTATAGTCTAAAAGAAACATTTCAAGTTTAAACAAATTAAATGAATTTGAATTACTTTAAATTACATTAACTAAACGTTACGTATACATTTAGAACCTCAAAACAATCCAAAAGTTCTTTTGTGTAGAGGTTTGTTCGCAAATTCTTCGTTTAAGAGCTCGTACATACAAATAATGAGAATTTTGGGTTGAACCAGTTCAAAAATCGAAAATTATTCAAATGTGGTTCTATATAATCGAATGGCGCAAGGCGCATCTTCATATCTTTTTTAGTTTTTGAGTTACAGCGATTTTTGACTTTTTTTAAGCTCAACTTTGAAATCCCATAACTCAAAAACTAAAAGAGATATTGAAATGCGGTTTGAACGAGTGTATTTCTCGTGCGCTACTTAACTTGTACAGGTATTTTGAAAATTTTAAAATTTTAAATTTTTTTCAAAAATTTTCTTCCTCAATATTTCAAAAACTTTTGTAATAAAAAATGTATCCGTGCGAATTTTATTGTGAAAATTTGCATACTTATGTATTTTTACGCCAGAAATTCACTGGTGTTTTCATATTTACATTACCTCTTCAACTTTTTGAAATATCGACAAAAGCAAATTTCGAAAAAAATTTAAAAAAATTCAAAATTTTCAAAATACATGTACAATTTAAGTAGCGCACGAGAAATACACTCGTTCAAACCGCATTTCAATATCTCTTTTAGTTTTTGAGTTATGGCGTCTCAAAGTTGAGCTTTAAAAAAAGTCAAAAATCTCTGTAACTCGAAAACTAAAATAGATATTCATGGCACTGATAATTGCTTTAAAGCGTGTATTTTCTTTTGCTTCTAACTCGGACATAAGAAACAATTGAACAACAAACTTATACTCTATGAATGCAGTTTTTCATTCTGAACATTTTTCTTCAGTACAATTTTGTTCTAAAATTAATAGGTAAAGAGATATCGCTAAACCAAAATTTTAACATTGAATTTCCTATGTTCGGAAAAAAAGTATATATATCATCCATATTTCCAGTGTTTAATGAAAGATGAAGCCAGCGAGATTTAAACACACGAACTAAAAGTGTTGAAATATAAATGATATAAATATGTTCGTTCCTGATGCAACTTTGCATTTCCATATATGTATTGTTATGACAACGAAACCTTATGTCTCAACTAACCATCACGCCACATTTGACAGACAGTTAACCTTACACTCAAGGATGCAACTTGACAAAAATTAAACTTATAAAAACTGTTCCGCGCTGTGTCCGTGCCAATACACAAACAGACAAACAAGTTACACATCAATCACACTGCTCATAATACGAATGTTACAGATATGTATAATATGTAAAGTGAGATATTTTCATTGCCACGTAGTTGAAATACTATATTGGTTATTTCAGTTATGTATGTCGCATGTTGGTTGCATGCGACCAGTGTTTCTCAAACTGAGAATAATAATTCTGCTTCAATATTAGAATGGAGAGACTTTAATTCTATTTGTTTTGTCCCGCGTGATTGAGGGCCTGACTCATGACCATAAGGTCGTGGGTTCGGGTCCCGCCCGTGGCGGCCATACAAAGGACATATCGACATATGATATATAAATTAAAAATTATATTTTTTCGCCCTTAAATAAAAACAGACGATATTGTCACAACGCTAATAGTATGTTATGCATCAAGGGATGAAACAAGCGATTATTCCCGCGTGTGAAGTCGAGCTGAAGTCGAGGTTTTCCAACTTCACACAAGAGATAATCGCGCCCTCTTGTGAAGCATATTATACTTTTCGTAACAAGTGCACAAAAATTACCGTCTTATCGGGACAAATGTCAAATATGGGTTGCTTAACAGCTAATAATCGTAGTCTCTAGGGAGAGAAACATGCTACCTAGGGAGAAAAACATCCTACATAATGTTTCTCTCCCTAGAGGAGAAAAGCAGTGTTTCTCTCTCCAAAATTAGGGATTAAAAACGTGTTTCTTGTACATGTGTTACGAACACACATTTCCATGTGTTCTATATTTTTGATGTATAACATAAATAAAGTTATTATAAACCAATGTCAAAACGACAACATTAATAAATAAAATAAAATTAAAAAACACTAGGTTAGTTTCAAATAATGTAACAAGATATTGTTCACCTGATGATGGTCTAGTCGACCGAAATACGTATTGTAAAATAAACTTTACATTATTTGAAACTAACCTAGTGTTTTTTTTTTAATTTAATTTTATTATAAAATGTTTCAACGAGAACCGACAGTTAAATCTATCGAATACATTAATAAATGTTGTCTTCAGTTGTTCTTGCTAACAAATAGCATTTTGTAGCACACCTCGTATAAACTAGTAACACAAATATTTGTCTAGGTTTGTCCTGGAATCTAGAGCAATCTATTTTTAAAGAATCTGCGTGTTTTGAGAGAGCCCTATAACTGCAAAATCAAAGTTAAACCATTTATGGTCGCATGTTGGCTATTAATATAGTCTATTTACGAAGGCCACCAAATCAATCTGAACAGAATGTAAAAATAGAACACATAAATTCACACAATTTCGCGATTATGTTCTAGGTCGAATATTGTTCATATTTAAATTCACCTAATCATTGTTGTTTGACATTTCTTTCCAGTTTACAGTTTGGATTTTTTACACATGTTTATGATTTATGCTCTGTATGATGTTTGTAAATTGTTTCTAGGTATTTGTTTAAAAACTTTTAAAGTATGCTGAAATAAAAACACTTATCACAAAATAAAAATTAAATCGTTTCTAAATATTCGAATATTTTTATTTGTCGTCCTGGTCTAGTGATTCAAATAACTATTAATTGTTAGTCTCCACAATTACAGTAACTTTATATTAATAATAATATTTTTTGATATAAGTCAACAAAATTAAAAAATGTACATAAGAGATTCCCGTTTAAACTTCAAACGTAGATAGTGACGGCAATGTTTTTGTCGTTTCTTTCTAAAAATAGGAGGCGATCTGAAGTATCTGTAATCATAACAGACACAAAATCGTACGATATAACATGACTTCCTATCCCAACAACACAACACATGTCTTTATCTTTGTGTCTGCGTCAAAACAAAGTTCAAATTGTGTTTACATGTTTTAGTAGCGTATGAATGATTAGTATCCACGCAAGTTGTGACAATAAATAAATAATACATCATTGGATTTGTATTCTAACATTTTCTGTGATTAATTTTGTTTAAATTTATTTATGGGCTAGGTGGCTCAGTGGTATCGAGTCGGCCTGTGGATCTTGAGAATCTTGGTTCGATCCCCACAGACGACAAACAATTTTCACCAATTTAAATATACCCCTGTGGCTTCCTGTCCACTAACATCTTTGGGGGCCGTGATTTGACTGCTGGTAACCGCACTTCACGCGAAGAAATATATCACTTACTGAGATCTGCTTACGGCAGTGCCACACCCAGTAGTGGGTAAAGGGCGTGATGATATATTTATTTATAAATTTATTTTACCGTTTAGTTCAAGTAAATAAAAACATAACTGCCTATTCTGTAACTCAATCATTATTGGTTATCGATGGTTAATTACAAACCTTATTTTCAGGATTTTCTATATAAATATCATTTTAAATACATATATTGTAAAAGTTTTCAGAACTTATAATTAATTGGTTTAACCAAAAATCTATTTTATTTTCTATATTCTGTGACTAAAATCATTTATTCTGTTATTTCTAGTTTACTTTTATACATTTTGCTTTCAAAGCTACAGTGTAAAAATAGTATATTATTTAACGAGCGTGTAATAAAGATGAAGTTTACGATACGAATCTGTTTGAATAAAAGCCATTACACTTTTTCAAAGCTTTTCGTACTATTTCGTCAAGTCTGACAATTTCCTTTAATCGTACGAGAACTGCATTTTTCGTCGTTGTGTCATAAATAAATATTTCGTATTATCATCAATACAATCAATGGGGTAGGTGGCTCAGTGATATCGAGTCGATCCCCACAGCCGACAAACAATTTTCACCAATTTAAATCTACCCCTGTGGCTCTCCCTCCACTAATATCTTTGGGGGCCGTGATTTGACTGCTGGTAACCGCACTTCACGCGAAGAAATATATCACTTACTGAGATCTGTTTACGGTAGAGTGCCACACCCAGTAATGGATAAAAGGCATGATGATATATTTATTTATTTATCAATACAATCAATAAAATATATCCTTTATTTACAGTAATTTTGAAACAGCCTAAGATGATAATAACATAAAAATGTTATAGATGTATAAAATATTCATGAAATAGAAATTTGGTGACATAATTATTTATTGCACGTTTTTAATTTGCGAAAACCTGTTTTCCCATATTGTCGTATGACTCTATTTATTTGGAACACACGGTAGATTAAAGTAAACGTGATGGAAAATCTTTGAATCTAAACAGAATGAAATAAATTAATCCTACTTTCAATTCAATCTTCTGTTCGCTTCATGCGTTATTATTCAATTTCACAGATTGATCATTGATGGCTGTGACTGCAAACTATAATAATTATGCATATATAAAATTATTTTAACTTCTTCTAAATATATATATATAGATATCGGTAGCCTTAATTTCTATAAGAATATAAAATTTTATTTTCTATTCACTTGAGATTCTAAATGCAGTTTAGAGAGCATAATAATTTTTTAGTACTATTAACTCATCTTACTGAATAAAGTAATGGTGAACAGTAAAATATTTTTATGACCGGAAAACGATTTTTTTTTTACCAACATATCAGTATGTTTGTGTAATTACTACAAAATTGTTTAGTTGCGAATTTTAAGAACGGAATAAATAAATTACATATGACATTTATTGTAACACAAACTAGTGATTTATGTACATATTTATGTTTTCGTAAAGTTTTTTTTTACGCATTTACATAAAAACGAAATAAACTTAAAAGATAATTTTGTCCTAAATTATTTAAGATAACTCTAAAACGGAATATTTAAATTTCTTAAAATAAGCATAAATATATTGTTTCTACGATTGTGTGAAAAGTGATTCATTGTGTACTCATTTTTAGGGCGAAAACTTATTACTTATCGCACGAAGTGCAAAAAATATTTAGTTGTTACGAAACAAACTGAACTACATAACCTAAGATTAAAATAAATCTTTTTAGCATTTGAATGTTATTAGTAAAAATTTGTATTATTAATTCGTGTGAAAAGTGAGTCATTATGTACCTATTTTTAGGGCGAAAAGTGATTGTTTATCGCAAGAATTGCGAAAAATGTTTAGTTGTTACAAAACAAAATTAACTATATAACCTAAGATTAAAATAAATGTTTTTAGCATTTGAATGTCATTAGTAAAAATTTGTATGATTAATTCGTGCGAAAAGTGAGTCATTATGTACTCATTTTTAGGGCGAAAAGTGATTTTTTATCGCAAGGAGTGCGAAAAATGTTTAGTTATTACGAAACAAACTTAACTACATAACCCAAAATAAAAATAAATATTTTTTTTTTATATTTGAAATATTATTAATAAAAATTAGTATTATTAGTTAAAGCTGGATCATATAAAAACTCTCGTTAAAAGTCAGAGTAAATGATTGATCACGGACTACCGAAATTATGTTAAATTATGAAAAAATTGCTTCAAACATATTAACTTGTGAGGTAGGTGGCTCAGTGGTATCGAGTCGGTCTGTGGATCTTGAGAACCCTGCTTCGATCCCCACAGTCGATAAACAATTTTCACCAATTTAAATCTACCCCTATGGCTCTCCCTCCACTAACATCTTTGGGAGCCTTAATTTGACGGCTGGTAACCACACTTTCACGCGAAAAAATATATCACTTACCGAGATCTGCTTACGGCAGAGTGCCACACCCCAGTAATGGATAAAAGGCGTGATGATATATTTAAATATTCCGTATTATAATATCTCATAAAACATACTCGTGATGATGACTATGCTTTTCCATATTTTAAGCACGGCTGAAAGGTAAACAACAAATAAACTTGACAAACTGCATATATTTTTCTGCCGACGCAAATACAATGTTTCCAAAAATTGTTGGCCAGGTTCTATTTACGCAAATGCCATGCAATTGAGATTCGGTCGACTATGAATCGACAAACTGTTTAAACCATGTTTACACAACTCAATTTTAGTTGCGTGAAGTTGAATTGAATGAGATCAAATAATTGTTTTTATAAAATCGTACACAAATGAGCTACTTTATCTCCGCCACGTCAACGGGCTTATTTTAGTTTGTTTCCATGACAACCACTTTAAGATAAATTTATATGAATGTAACAAAAACAAAATCGGCAATAATAAGAAAATAAGTCGGTAGCATAAATAATTATTGAATTGTATCTACATTATTACATTAATAATTATTTTCTTTGTATTACGCGCTATTAATTAGGTACAAGTTGAATAGAAATTAAGTTTAATAGTTTTTTGATAATATTCAAGATAACACTATTTAATACAAAACATTTATTAAAAATTCAAAAATGTTGGTACACAAGTAACTTATCGTTTTTGAATCTTTAATATACTTACAGGCTTTTGTTATACAGGGTGTTGCAAAATTATTGCAAAAATAAATGCTCATTACTTGATGCAAATATTTTGGGAATTAATAAAATGGTGTCCCGCGTGGTGGCCGCGCGGGTTGTGGGCCTGATTGACGACCATAAGGTCGTGGGTTCGGGTCCCGCCCGTGGCGGCCATACAAAGGACATATCGGCATGACCTAAGTAGTTGGTCCGATATATAAATTTAAAAAAATTAAATAAAATGGTGAAATTATATGTATAGTATAACGTATTATTGTTTAGATTTTCCTTAATAATTTTATAAATAAATATATCATCACGCCGTTTACCCATTACTAGGTGTGGCACTCTGCCTAAGCAGATTTTGGTAAGTGATATATTTCTTCACATGAAGTGCGGTTACCAGCTGTCAAATCATGTTAGTGCAGGGGGAGCCACAGGGGTAGATTTAATTGTTTGTCGGCTGTGTGGATCGAACCAGGGTTCTCAAGATCCACAGGCAGACTCGATACCACTGAGCCACTTATGCCATTTTAATAATAATTTTATTTGTGTAAATTGTACTTGGCACTCATTTCATGAATGGACGATATATAGAATTAAATGTTTGGCACTACAAAACTTAATTATTATTTTAAATATTACTAATTATAAATGATATTAAAACTATGTCACGAGTTCGACTTAATTAATTAATCTTTATTTGTAAGTAATAACAATTGTGACATATTTATTATTCAATTTGAAGTACCTACTTTGTTTTTTTACAAAATAAAACGAAGATAAATAAATAAATATATCATCACGCCTTTTACCCGTTACTGGGTGTAGCACTCGTCCTAAGCAGATCTCGGTAACTGATATATTTATTCGCGTGAAGTACGGTTACCAGCCGTCAAATCACGGCCCTTAAAGATATTAGTGGTGGGGAGCCACAGGAGTAGATTTTAAATTGGTGTAAATAAAACGAAGATATTTATTTATTTATTTATTAACTAATCAATCCAACAGGATACTACGATCCCAATTACAGGACGATTCATAAAGTAAATATAAATGAACAATTGGCGAAAATAAACATTTGTAAACATAATACATAAAAAAAAAAATATCTTACATAAAAAAGTATAGAAAAAGATACATTCAAATATACATAAAAATAATAGTTTAAGTTGGCTGCGAAAAATTGATAAACAATAGATATGAAATTTAAATAGCATGTACTTATTTACTTCAATTTTGGAAACAATTTAGCATGCAATTGATTATTATCGATAAAGCAGAATTACGGACAAGTATTCAAAATGCAAATTTTGTTTGTTCATGGTTGCCTTGCTTCCCTGCAACAAAAATAGATTTTAATATTATAATCCGGAATTAATATTCATTATTCATGTAGGTCATTTTTCACAAACACTTTTATATTACTAACTATTAATATATTGATAAGAGCATTTATAAACATAATTGTTGATAACACTTTATTAGGAAACGTAATATTATTTTCTAACAGCAAGTTACTAGAAACTAGACTATACAGGGTGTTTCAATACAACAAACTTTTCACCAAATTTAATTAATCATTAATCAAGTGTGTCCTTGTTGGCGCCGAGACCCTCAAGTCTCCGTCGATCTCAACCCGAATATGGATCACGAATCACGATTCGCGATCAACATGAACCAAGATCAGAAGCAAGTGATACCAGTACCACTGGTTCAGGGCCGTACTTGCCCAATGAGGAATTATGAAAGAATTTCAGGGCGGTCAAGTCTTACTAACAGAATGATTTTGTTTGTATTTCCGACTTGTTGAAGGGGAGGGGGAGGGGTTGAAGTGACGATATGACGCAGTCCAGTGACAAGGTTAACTAAGTTGTTATTTTATTAAATAATATAGTAGGTTATTGATTGTATTGATTTTATATTAATTTCCTTGCCGTAAGGGAGTAATAATAATTTATTATATAGATAGCTTGCATATTTAAAATTACATTTCGAAATTTATATTAATTTGTCGGTCACTGCTTGTTGTGACTTAAGACACCCGTGCAGTCACAGGTTCGAGTCTGCCGTCAGGTCGTTAAAATGCTGCAATACTTAATAATAATAATAATAATAATTTGTTAGAAGAAATTGCCTATACAAAGAATTGGTAAACTTATAGTACATATTATTTAACAAGAGCATTTATTTACATATTCATGGCAAAGGAACGTATT
Source organism: Pterostichus niger (assembly GCA_947425015.1). Lineage (NCBI taxonomy): Eukaryota > Metazoa > Arthropoda > Insecta > Coleoptera > Carabidae > Pterostichus > Pterostichus niger. Next base: position 37,585,043 of record OX380339.1, read on the forward strand.
TTTAGAGCAGTTAGTACGTAATTGTATATGTGATATATTTTGGCAACAGTGGGATATTTCAGTAGTAGAATACTTAATAATCACACACCCTGTATTTTAATTGGGATTAAGTTCCTGTTGTGCAGAGTAACAAATAATAATAATTAAAAAATAGATATTTGAGTATTAAGTGCGCGAAATGACTGTTTTTCTTGTTGCGCGTCGAGACAAAAAAGTAATTCGAACGCGCTAAAAAATCAAGAATTTTGGCCACGAAATACAAACAACGTTTTTTTCTACAACTGTCAAAGAAACAGAATACAATAATTATTGATTTGTTCAAGTAAATTGAAGGAAAACAATAAAAAATAATATGAATTTGGTACTATTGATGTGTTGTAATCAGTGGAACGTGAAACATATAAAATAATTTGGGAGTGTGCACGAAATACTGATCTAGGGTGCAAATATGCGTTGTCATGGTAATGTAAATGATGAAAAAATACGTACTTTGCGTGTTGATATTAGTGAAAAAAGTTAACATTTTTTGACAATTAAGACAGAACAAATAAACAATTTTATTTTTCTTGTTTATTGAATATCTCGACTTATATTTTAAAACAATAATTCCAGACGACCTTTTAAATCTTAGATTTGATTCATTCTCAAGTCGAATAACATTTTTAAACAATTCATACATACATACATACATAACATCACGCTATATCCCATTAAATTGGGTAGCACGAACCCCTGAAACATTCACAGAACATTTTCATCCTGACACACGATACTCGTTTCGACCACATTAACACTTCCTCCATACGAACTCTTTCTTTCTTCACAACCAGGGTTCGTAAATATCATGATATTTATAATAAATATCAAAATATCTGATATATAGGATATATATCAGATAAATATCACTTTTTGGATATTTATTTTTTCATTTTAGTTTTTGTACACATTTAGAAAAACTGAAAAATTCTAAAAATTTCACTTTTCCGGAGGCTATATCTCAAAAACTAAACAAGATATGGAAATGCGCTCAACGGCGTTGAATTCCCCGTGTCCGAATTGACTTATAAGCAAATTTTCATACAATTTTATGCAATTTAATATTTTTAATTATTTCCTAAGGGGTACCCCTTTGGTTTTTTCAGATTTTAATTCAATTTTCCCAAAAATCCTTAATCGTAGGATTATTAAAACGAAAATTTACATACATATGTATTTTGACCCACTAAATCCAGTGGTGCAATCTTCAAATGCATATGACTTCTGGTTTTCGAGAAAATGTTAAAAAACCGCTTTTTGCGTTTTTTTTTGGCGGAAAATTGAAAAAAATAAAAATCGTTGAAACTATGTTTATAAGTTAACTGAAGCACGAGAAAATTAATGCCGTTGAGCGCGTTTTCATATCACATTTAGTTTTCGAGATATAGCCTCGTAAAAGTAGAAAAACTGAAAAATTCGAAAAATTTCACTTTTCCGGAGGCTATATCTCAAAAACTAAACAAGATATGGAAATGCGCTCAGCGGCGTTGAATTCCCCGTGTCCGAATTGACTTATAAGCAAATTTTCACACAATTTTAAGCAATTTAATATTTTTAATTATTTCCTAAGGGGTACCCCTTTGGTTTTTTCAGATTTTAATTCAATTTTCCCAAAAATCCTTAATCGTAGGATTATTAAAACGAAAATTTACATACATATGTATTTTGACCCACTGAATCCAGTGGTGCAATCTTCAAATGCATATGACTTCTGGTTTTCGAGAAAATGTTAAAAACCCGCTTTTTGCGATTTTTTGGCGGAAAATTGAAAAAAAATAAAAATCGCTGAAACTATGTTTATAAGTTAACTGAAGCACGAGAAAATTAATGCCGTTGAGCGCGTTTTCATATCACATTTAGTTTTTGAGATATAGCCTCGGAAAAGTAGAAAAACTGAAAGATTCGAAAAATTTCACTTTTCCGGAGGCTATATCACAAAAACTATTTGATATTTTTATATAATGGATATATATCATTGCAAAAATATGACGATATACATCAAAATAAATACCATGATATATATCGATCGATATATATCTTCGAACCCTGCTCACAACCAAAATCCATCATCACTCAACAAACATCCATCCATTCGCTCCTGTACACCTGTTTCGTAAATCTCCACTTACGTCCACTTCTCTAACAATAAGAAAGGAAAGGAGCATCTTTCTGCGCTTGTTTTTGAAGGTGAACCCCACACAATTGCAGGTAAACACTCGAAAAATCTAACCAATGAATCTAAAATCAAGAATCATACGTTTGTTGTTATTCATCATATTTATCCCTCAATTAATTTTCGCCAAACATTTCTATCCTGACACACCACTTTTGCTTCAACCACATTCATAATTCTTTTCATACAAGCTCGTTTATTCTTAATTTATATTTTAAACCAATAATTCCAGACGACATTTTTAAATCTTAGATTTGATTCATTCTCAAGTCGAATAACATATTTTTAAACAATTCAAATTACATTAGTTACAAAGTTTTAAAGCGTGACATCTCCTAATTGAATGAACATTTAGTTAGTGACTATAGGAAGGCTTGAGTCCCCTCTGCTGTAGCGATTCTGTAGCTCTTGCCACTAAATAGTGATTTGCCTGTACTTGAATCCGATAAAACGATAAAAGTTCAGTTTAATATCTCTACTGAAGATAGATTGTAATGAATATGATATTGACCAGACAAGTGGATATATTTGAAATTGAAACAAACCGCATGGTACATAAATTCAATTATGATTTGTATTGGTTGGCCTCGTTTGGTATCTGATACACATATGAGTCATTGCCAAACTGTACTAGGGACTAGAGTTACAATTTGTGACTTTGAATCCCACTTTCATCATTCAGAGTGACTTGTATTAATAGATTGTTTCATTAGTTCAAGATATACTACTAGACTAATATTAAACGTATTTGAAAAATCACTTCCTGTAGTTCTGTTAGTCTTATTAGAGAAGTGAAACTTTAAGTTTATTTATAAAATAATAGTTATGTGTAGTTTATAATGATAGATAAACATCATTTTATTTATACATAAATTAAGAAGTAAATACGGGAAATGACTTTTATCGAGTTTGATTTTCACAGTAGACAAAGTTTACACCAAATTAAAATTACTTGTGTGGCTTCCCCTGTACTAACTTTTGTCTATTACTTGCTTATAAATAGAGATATTTTAATTATGTTTAATCTATTAAACAAAATTAAAGTTATAAACATTGCGTAAAAACTTTAAACCTAGCTTTTAATTTAGGTGAAATATTGACACAAGTCGTTTTACAACTTTAAACCCGACTTTCTGCGATTTTAGAAACTAAAGCGAACTTTTGTCTATTACTTACTTATAAATAGAGATATTTTAAATTTAAGACGGCCATGATTTGATGACTGGTGACCGCACTTCATGCAATTTGCTACGACACAGTATACAACCCAGTAATGGGTAAAAGGCGTGATAATATATTTATTTTAACAACAAAGACAAAATTTATTGTCGTCCATACACTTGGTGAAACTAGGTTTAATCAAACATATAAAATAAACACTTGGCTAAGTCTAACAAAATTCAGCCTCCAAGTCACCTTATGAGGGCATCGTCAGAGGCTGGCCAGAGCTCATCATTATAGTATAACCCACTAGAACAAAGTTCACGTGAAGAAGCTGTGTGACAAAGAACTGTGCCAGTCTCTGACGATGCCCTCATAAGGTGACTTGGAGGCTGAAGTTTGTGAGACTTAGCCAAGTGTTTAGTTTATATTTTTTATTATATTTATTTTATTATAAAATAGTTTGTAGTGTTTTAACCTAATACTCGCCGCAATTCAATGATCAATAAAAGAATACCTTTTCAGTAAAAATATCTTTATTTGAGTTCTAAAAAACAAGTTTTTGATAATAAAAGTTATACATACTAAGTGTTAAAATATATCTGACCTTGAAATATAATTCTTAAAAACACCGAAATTAAGTAATTTTTAAAATTATTTGTTTTGCAAATATTTGAAAATTGGCTGTGACTGGCTGTCATAACATAACTAATTAATATATTCATTAAAGAAAATATACATTTTAAATGTAAAAAAAAATGATTATAGCCAAATATTTAAGCGTCCCAAAAATGGGACGTTGGCGGTTAATGGGTTAACTATGTACATATTTGGACATATAGACTTAGTATATTCGGGTGGTACTATAGTTGTTGAGGTATAGTATTGTTGTTAGGGTAGTGTTATGTGCGTTGGACACGATGTCGCTGCCCGTGTACCTGGTGGCTCCTCTGTCCAGCCCCGCCAAGGGTGTAGCGCTCTACTTCACGCTGGCCGTCATCGCCTGCTGTGTGTCCAATCTCCTCAACCGGTACCGTACTGCATATCTCTTACATTCTCTTCATACCTAACTATATCAACATATTTACTTGTTTCATTATCATTACAAAGGACTGATATTTCAATCTTCTAACAAAGTTCTTATTAAATGATTACATTGAAATCATAGTTTAAATTTTGATTAACTGCAATATTTTGTATTTGTTTATGCTTATTCTGTAATATACCTGTTAATATTTAATGATACTGAATAAAAATTGAAAATTTTCATTGAACATAATATTATTATTGGCAGATAAGTAACGGAACACGCCCCCTTGACATATAAATGTATTAGCAACTTTGTTTCGAGATTAAAATAAAAATTTATGTTTATAATATTTATATTGTTTTCTTCTATTATGTGTAGGTTATCCGACACCGGACAGGCCGTGGTGTTCACCCTAGTGGACACGGCGTCGGCCGAGCTTCAGCAGCGAGCCGATGCGCTGCCCGCTGCACATGTTACCCAGCATCACGTTATGGCGGCAGCCGGTGCAGGTGGTGGTGCTGCTGGTGCTGTAGACAACGGCTCGCTACCCGGCTTGAATTATACGCCTACGGTGCTGGTGCCCGACCAGCCTAGCAGCACGGTCAGCGGTGAGGAAGGTGGCGAGGGGGATAGCCATAAGGGGAATAGCACAGGTACATCAATATAAATATGATTCAGTCGTAGACATATTGTAATATTCAATTTTTTTTTTAAATTGTGTTTTCCAAATTATTTCTTGGTCCTTATTAAATAGTATATTGTGCAACAAGTTTTATAAACGACTCTTCAGTTACGAGTGTATAAAAAACGAGTAGGTATCTAAAGAGTTGAAAAAATGAGTCACATACTATACGTTTCTATGATTACAAATTAAGACAAGAAAAAAATGGAAAGTTTTATAAATAAATAAATAAATATATCATCACGCCTTTTACCCATTACTGGGTGTGGCACTCTGCCTACGCAGATCTCGGTAAGTGATATATTTTTTCGCGTGAAGTAAGGTTAAGTTACAATGCCAGATGAGTGAAGCTAATTTCACCCCGTGCTTAATACCTCAAGCCGTGACTAAAACTTTCGAAGCCACAACTTGTCAACATGTACCTTAAATGACATTTCAATAATATTGTATTTATATTCAGTACATTTTTTTTTAAATAATAAAAGTGATGATTATTAAGAAATCAAAAACCTCTCTTTTAAGATAAATATAATATTTCACTTAGTTCTAACATCCTAAATTTGTTTTCATTATTTTGCGGCCAACGACCTCCAGGAGAGTCGCGGGCCACTTTTTAGAAAGCGCAGTATTAAAATGAGTAAACAATTTAAATGTTTTATAAATTGATTGAATTGTTTAAACCAGAATTTAAAATAAACAGTAATTTAACTTCATAAATTTGATAATGTTATTGTATACTGTTCGCCTTTATACATCAAATGCAATAGCATGAACTTTTAAAACATTGACTGAATATTTTTATATTAAATTCATCCTGCAATGAATACTTATCCTAGCATACCATCCATATTCATAATTCTTAATAATACAATTAATGTAGATGCTGACTCAACAAGCAGCACCACACAACAATCAGAATCCAGTTACATCGTTCGCGCAGAACCCAAAATCATCATCCAAGAAAAAGAAGAACCTCCTATCTCCCCTCCAACAAACATCACCAGCCAATCACAACAAAAACCAGACCCTCCCCCGCCACAACAACCACAAGACACACCCGATCAGCAGGCCTCAGCCAATGAAATCGCTGATCAAGAGAAAGAGGTCCCAGAGGACATCCCGTCATTCAGTGAATGGACCCAAAAACAATTACAAGAAGCTGAGAAGAAAAAAGAGAAGGTTAATACAAGCGCACAGAATAATCATTCAAACAAAAACACATCAAACTTAAAGTTACGATCAAAGAACTATGCCTCCCCTGATTGCGGGGCGAAAATAGTAGCAGCCAATCCTGAGGCGATCAGCGCTGGGAGTGTCCTATCTCCTTCAAGGGATGAATATAAACTTAACACTTGTACCAGTCGTATTTGGTTCGTTGTTGAACTATGCGAAGCAATCCAGGCCAAGAAGATTGATTTGGCCAATTTTGAATTATTTTCATCTAGTCCCAAAGATTTTACTGTGTCAGTAAGCGACAGATTTCCAAGTAGAGAATGGTCTAGCGTAGGTCAGTTCCAAGCAAAAGACGAACGAGATGTACAAAGTTATAATCTCCATCCCCATTTATTTGGAAAATTTATCAAAGTGGAAATGTTGTCCCATTGGGGAGCAGAACATTTTTGTCCTATTTCCTTATTTCGTGTTTACGGGACTTCTGAGTTTGAAGTCTTAGAAACAGAAGATCTTCAAGAAACTATTCCTGAAGAAGATGACGAAGATGAGACTCTAGATTCCTATAAAGGAGAACCATCTAATAATCTGTTTGGTTCCGCCAGAGACGCAGTTATGTCAATCGTGAAAAAAGCTGCAGAAGTTTTAGTAAAGAGTAATGACAATTCTAATCAAACAGTTCAGAGTCAATCTGTAAAATATGCGCCTCTAATCAACACGTGTACAACACCAAGTCATATAGTAGTCTGTGACAATTGTAGTGATATCCTATTTGGAAAAGTGTACGAACTATTAAGTTGCAAAAGTAATTATTTGCATAAATTAGTTAGTGTACCTCTAGTGACTAAATCCCTCTACAACACAGACATTTGTGTGGAATACGGTTTGAATTTCTTCTCGAAGACAACCGACAGACACACAGACTCACAGTGTAGTTATATTTCAAACTTTTTCGCACCGAAATACATTGCAGCTTTGTGTAACGTTTTAGCAGTGTTAGAAAATAAAGTCGTTTTAAATATTAGTAGCCAATACTCAAATGCATCTACAGTAGACAATGAAACACTGTCTACAAACACATTCGAAATAAACTCTAAAATTGTTGAAGAAATTGAAGTTAGTGCTTGTGTATCTAACGAAATAAGTGAAGTTAAAACATGTGCTAGTGTGAAGATCGACTCGAACATTGAAACAAAACCAACAGTCATCATTGAAAAAAGTTTTGTGGAAGAATCATCAGAGTTACAAATAAAACCAACAAAAACTTTAGGTAGTAAAGACCCTAAACTAGATTCTAGTTACGCCCAACAAATTCCCGAAGATTCTCCTATAGTCCCAACTCGGCAAGAGTTAGGTTTGGACCCTAGCGAAACTGCGCAACCTTCACTGGACTCCAGTGGTGGTAAAAATGCAACAGACGAGGACAGCGGAAGCGACGCTGGACATCAGCACGCGACGGCAACACTAGGTGATGCAGACAGCTCCGCAGAGGCGTTAGAGGATGGACATGATCAGTTAGACAAGCTGCTGTCGGAGCTGCAGCTGACCGGTCTAGAGGAGGATGCAAAGAGTGCGGGAACGACAGTGGCGCCGCCGAGCAACGTGCCTCAACAAGCGCAGAAGGAATCAGTGTTCCTTAGACTCTCCAATAGAATTAAGGTAAGATATTTATCACTTCTAACAGTTCGGCTGAAAAGTTCGTAGGCTAACATAGTAAAACACATTTATTTGGTAAAATTCGATTTTTTTATTCAATGTAGTTACCTTCGAGGGCGATACAATGATTATAGCGACCATACAATTTCCGATGCCATTTTTATAGTACGCTTTCTCTTTAGTCTCAAAATAGGCCTCAGTTTCGGCGATTACCTCTTCTTTAGTGCTAATTTTTTTCCAGCAAGCATTCTTTCGAGATCTGCAAACAGGAAAAAGTCATTTTGGACCAGATCTGAAGAATACGGTGAATGGGGAAGCAATTTGTAGCCTAATCCATGCAATTTTGCCATCGTTTTCAGTGATTTGTGACACGGTGCATTGTCTTGATGAAGCAGCACTTTTTTCTTCTTCAAATGGGACTGTTTTTTCGTGATTTCATTTTTCAAACGCTCCAACAATGCTATGTAATAATCGCTGTTGATGGTCTGGTTCTTTTCGAAGTAATCAATGAATATTATACAATGCACATCCCAGAATACTGATGCCATGACCTTGAAATCCGACTGTTGCGTCTTTCCACGCTTTGGATTCGGTTCATCGTCATCGCTTGCAGTCCACTCGGCTGACTGTCGATTGGACTCTGGAGTGTAGTGATGGAGTCATGTTTAATCCATTGTCACATATCGTCTGAAAAATTCGTCTTTATTTATTTATTTATTTATTTATTTCTGTTACTCTGTACAACAGGAGGTTGATTCTGTATCTTGCGTGACTACTTGCGGCACCCATACTAACACAGATATGTCACATGCATATAGTAAACCATCTATCGGACATTTAAAGAACTAATGGGTATGACGTCACTTCTTGCGAGACACGCAAATATAGATGCGTGACCTGCGTAGCTCCTGTTTCTTACTTGCGACACTACCTGTCTCATTCTAACATTATGTTTGTCTTTTACTTTCTTGTCATTTTGCGTTATCAACGCCATATCTTCCATAAAGTTTATTAAAATTAATTTTTGCTCCTCTGTAGCGTTCATATCACGTTTTCTATCTTCTGCCATAAGAAAATCATATAAAAAACTACAAAACGATGTTGACAAACAATGACATGTGATTGCAACTGACAGTTATAGTTTCAAAACCTTTACCAACACTAAACTTGGCGCGAAAACGTAAAGCACGGAATTCCCTATGCTCGACACCAGAAAAGAATCGGTGACGTCATACATTGTACTAACGCAAATTTAATCACGCAACTGCTCACGCAAGATACAGAATCAACCCCCTGGACCTTAATCCCAATTACAGTACAGGGTCCGCACTCACCGAGCCGCAGTGTAGTAGTTTATATAATTTTTAGCTTGAGTGAGATTCGAACTCGGGATCTCCGGATTCGAATTCCGTATCGCTATCCACACCACCGTACTGACGGTTAAATATCGCTAAACATTGCTCCGAATCATCAACACGTTGTTGCTTTTGATTGATTGTGAGCTCGCGCGGCAACCACTTTGCACACAGCGTTCGCATGTCCAAAAATTCATGCACGATATGTCCAGCACGTTCCTTTGATATCTGTAGAGTCTCAGCTATGTCGATCAATTTCACTTTACGATCATTAAAAATTATTTTGTGAACTGCCTTGATGTTTTCATCGATTACTGCCTCTTTCAGATGTCCACTGCGAGCATCGCCTTCGACGCTCATTTCGCCTCGTTTAAATTTAGCAAACCATTTTTCAATGGTTGATTTCGCTGGTCCGAATAATGTTTATCAAACCAAGCTTTGGCTTCAACAGCATTATTTTTTCACCAAGAAGCAATGCTTTATTAACACACGAAATTCTTTTTTATTCATTTTTTTAACAATAACAAAAGTTGCTTCACTCACAATGCTATATCTCACGAATCAATTGTCCGAAAGCTGACAAATTTATACACCTATTGTCTGAAGGTTAGTAGTAACTAAAATTCATATGGATTTAATTCTAGTGACGCCATGTATATGTCAGACTACGAACTTTTCAGCCCACCCGATAATAACCAAATAATTGTAGCTCAGGTATACCTACGACTGTAAAGATACTTTTAACTTTATGAAATATGTAGGCCCTCGAACGCAACATGTCCCTATCGGGCCAATACCTCGAAGAACTCTCTCGACGATACAAGAAACAAGTCGAAGACATGCAGCGCGCTTTCGAGAAGAAGCTCTCCTTACTCAGCGACGAAAACAAACGCCGCGATGAAGAACATCACCAGCTTCATCAGAAGATCTCCCATCTTACTTCTAGCATAGAGTCGCTACTCACCGAACGAGACAGTCTGTGGCGGACAGCTTCTCTTCTCGGACAGTTTCTCCTCATCGAAGTGGCCATCACATGTATCTTACTCTTCTTCTGCTGGAGGTCGCCCGATGGCACCGGCATGCCAGGACTGCGCGCCAAGAGCAAGAAGCTGGCCAATGGGCAAGTGAAGAGAAGGAAGAGTATTGATACGATTGGACATGATAGTCCGGTTGTTAAGAGGAAGAGGCGGCCGAGTGAAGAAGCTCTTCATATATCAGGTAGGTACTGTTAATATTTAATTGTTGACAAACTTTTGTTCTTTGCTAGTTTGTTTCAATTTGGTGGGCCTATATTTTTAAGTTTAACTAGATTCGAAAAATATATGTAATTATGTTGAAAAGATCGCCGCCATTTTTTTTTCCATATCATAGACTAAAACAGCATTAATATTAAAGTTGAACATAAATAGAAATACTTTTCAATTACGAGTAGTTTAAAATAAATATAACAAAAACGTATAAAAAAATTATAATAAAATTTCCAAATTCTCGGAATTGAGAAACAGAAAATGGAGGAAGACTCATTAATGATTTACAATATATTTTTATATATTTAGGATTTTAGAAAACTTATATCTAAAAGCAAACGCAGAATAAATTTGTAAAAATTTTATGTAATTTTTAACAAGTAAATAAAATAAATATATCATCACGCCATTTACCCATTACTGGACGTGGCACTCAGCTGAAGCAGATCTCGGTAAGTGATATATTTATAGGCGTGAAGTTCGGTTACCAGCCGTCAAATCACGGCCCCTAAATATGTTAATAAAGGGAAAGCCACAGAGGTAGTTTTTATGTGGTGAAAATTGTTTGTTGCCTCAGACCGAGTCGATACCACTGAACCACCTACCCCATTAAATAATTAATTTTGAACATACATACAGTTTTATATTTTATTCATGAATTAAATATTTGATTGCTCTATGTAGGTATTGGTTTACTGACTGTATGATGTTTTCAGAAGGTTACAAAATTTAATTGTATTCAAGTTTCCAATATGACTTGCAACATTTGCATCTGTAAAGCTAGAAATATGAGGTTGGTAAACTGAACAAGTAGCTTCTTGGAAATATTACAAAATTATAATAATAATGTAGATTTGTTTATTTATTATTTTATGTCGAATAATACTTGGTGTTCACTAATAGTTAAGATGAAGTCATTTACAATTATTTTTCTTTTAATTAATGAGGGAGGGAATCAAGCGATTATTTCTGCGTGTGAAGTTCGCAAATCGAGACGTAAGCGAGGGTCGAAGGCTCGAGCTGAAGTCGAGGTTTGCCAACTTCACACAAGGGATAATCGCGCCCTCCCGTGAAGCATATTATAATTTTCGTAACAAGTGCACAAAAATTACTGTCTTATCGGGACAAATGTCAAATATGGGTTGCGTAACTAGTTACCTAGGAATCTCCGCAAACAGCTAATAGTCGTAGTCTCTAGGGAGAGAAACATGCTCTAGGGGAGAAAAGCAGTGTTTCTCTCTCTAAAATTAGGGAATAAGATCGTGTTTCTTGTGCATGTGTTACGAAAAACTTTTTAGTGGACATCCGCTATATTTGACTTTCTTTATATTATTAGTTGTCAAATTGTTATTGCGTTTCGATGTAGGCTTTGATATCTTCTATTTTTATTAAATTTATTACAAAATTAATATTTTCTATGTTTTAATTTTCAGGTACTTACAAAGACTTATTAATCACCGACGAAATAGATGCCATGAACGGCGTTCTCTCAAAAGCAGAAAAACGTCGACGAAGAAAAAAAAACGCTTTACTTCGCTCTCAATCCGTAGTGGCGTGCCAAAACAAAGTAATCATCCCACAGGAAGAACCGACACGACGCGCCAGTTCCTCGGAGATGAACCGCGCTCTCCTTGCACCAGAGTTCCTAAACGGGGATCTCACGCCACCTACAAACATACAAGAAATCCCCTTCGTTCTGGAAGAAAGTGAACATTCTTCCGTTGAACCCATCGACTACTTCTCGGATACTACTAAAGTAGATACCAGTCTAACAAACGTGACAACAAAAGTTACTAAGAATGGTTCGTTAAAAGCGGCTATCTTGAAATCTCATAGTCCATTGTTTATGAAAACTGCGCTGTCATCAAGAACAAAAAGAAACTCAACCACAAAAAGACTAAGCTTGTTCAAGACTGACAAACATGCTCGAGTAAGTCCGGATTCGTCGATAAAAAGTGCGGAAAATCATAGTTTGAGTGTATCAGATAGTCAGGATGATCAAATGTCTTTAAATAGTGACAGTTCAAAAAAAGATAAGAAATTGGGCGGTTTAAAAAGAATGTTTAAAAAAGTGTTTTAGTTTTGTAGTGAATAAAATGTTTGTCTTGTGTTGTTGACTTTTTTATTATTTGTTCTTTTGTTTTTATTTTTGGTATAGTCAGTGCGTATCAAGCAAGAAACTTATAATTTATAGAATAATATGAAAATCTTAGACAAATTGTAGTGATGAAACTATTTTTGTATATCTTGTATTTTTTACTCTACTTTCAAACATTATTACAACATAATAATGTTACAAAATATTGATAATATTTATATAATTCAATGTATATTTATATAAATTTGCATGCATTTAATATTTTCCAAAAATGGAACATTATTTTTAGAAATTTAATAAAAATTATAAATTATCATTTCTTTTGCCCAAAACATTGGAATATAAAGAAAATAAATATATCATCACGCCATTTTACCCATATTTAACGGTGTCAATCTGCTATAGAAGATATTCAGTTATTTTACATCTTACAGCAATAAAATAGTCAGAAAAAATACAGTACTACCAACAAGAAGTGGTCTTCGAAATGACCCGTACTTGATAATCTAACATCAACTTTGTTGATATTTGTATCAACAATGGCTGTGTTCAAAACTATACTTTTTATACGACTATTCATGTGGAAATTACACTTTGAGATCTAGATAAGTCTGACAATAGCTATTATGAAACTAGTAAGGAAATGAAGGTTACTACCTTACGCATGTGAAATTTGCAGAACAAGGCTTAGTCGAGTTATGTAAACACATAAGTAACGTAATAACCTTATTTCCTTACTAGTTTCATACAATATTTTTTCTACTTCCGTTCTAATAAATACGAAAGAGCGTTTTTGAAATTATGAAATTTTAACATATAAAATAATTAATATAAAATGAAGATTAAACTCACGGACAACGTAGCGTTGTCATAGCAACCTTGATATGTTTGATCACAACCCGTGAGTAATGAATTAGTGCTGCCGACTGTGAGTAATTAACCTTATTATATATCAAGAAATGCATATATAATAAATGTATTACTTAATGGTTGTTGAAAGAAAGTATTTGTTTTCTGAACTATATTATTTATTAATATATTTTATTTAAATAGCCACTACAATTTGTCGTCTGCTGTTATATATTTTGTCACAGAAAATAATTCATTTACAATTTTTAAAATAAATTAAGCACCATATACTACATTACATAATAGTTACTGCAGCTTACAAATATATTCAGGCTTACACGATGTAAACACAGGTAGATGTAAAATGAAAATTGCTTTCAATGTTAATCAGAAATTGCAGAAATGTTGCCAAAATGAAAACTGGAAATGATCGACTAAATATTTTCAAAGTCTAATTTACGAAATTAGTTTTATTGCAGTTGACAAGAATGACTTTTAAAATGTCAAATTGTTGAACCAGTATGATTGTGTACTTGATTATAAAATGTTATTTAAAATGTATGATGTATGTAAAAGTGAGGAAAAAGAATGATTTCAGACTTAGTTTCAATTTTAGGACTTTGAAAATGATTAGTTGTGCAATTGTTTATTGTAAGATGATATTATTGTTGAAATGAATGAAATTATTCATTCCTTGTGCTTAAAGCACATTTGTGATATTTAATAAAATGTGTGTTGAATTTTAAAATTATTAATTATAATTTATATCCTTTTTAATTACAAATGTTGAATTTATTTTCTAATCATTCATTTGTATGTATGTAAAATTTCATTTGTATTGTACACAGAACACGATAAGTTTACTTAATTAAACAAGTCTATGTCCGCATGAATCTCAGGGCAGGTATACTGTGTTCGCAACGATTATCGATCATTTGTACACATTCTGTTGTATTGTAAACATGTGTTTATAATTTTTAAATTCATTATTTCAATTTTTATAGTAAAGTGACAGTTTTTAAATAGTGTTTAGTGTATTTAGTGTAATATTTAAATGTGTAAGTGCTTATTAAGTGAACTAAAAGTTGTTGCAGGTTCCTGTAGGTCTCACAAAAGCTTTCTACAAGGTATTTATAAAGTTTTAAATTCATACAATTTTGCAACTAATTATTATTTTATTTGTTTTAGGTTTTGGGCGGATACAGAAGGTAAAGGTTAGATTTTTTTATTATGCATGTGCTCTAACTTCCTTTATATCTGTGTAAGCAAAGTTTATATATATTTGTATGTAGTGTACCAAAGAATTTACTTCCAGTATTTTTATTAGTTTTCCTGACAAGTATCACGATGTTATACTAATTTATTGTAGAGTACTTTCTGATTTTTATTGTATAATTCCCACAGTAAGTCTATATTATGAGTAGGTACCTACCTAATGAATTTATTAAATTATATGAGTAATTAATATATGTTTGTTAAATTAATTAAATAATATTTTCGTTTAATAAACATGATAATAATAATATTTCAAATACTACATTTCTTGATTATTATTTTGTAATATGCAAATTTATAAATTCGGTTTAATTTGATAACTCATAATAGGAGCTTTCACAATTTGTTTATATGTTAATCTATGTACAAAATTTGATATGTTATATAAGTTCTATTTAAAGCTAAGGGTTTGTAAATCCCAATTTTTTTTCTATAAATTAAATTTTAAATTAATATAAAAAATTGATGTTTGTTTATGCAAAAAATTAGTACTTATTGCCGCGACTAAAACCTTATAATTGAATAAATATTTTTTGTCGATGTTTAAAATTAATATTACAATAACATTATTGCATTCTCACAATCATTTTGCTTTTTGTTAAGTAAATAAATATATCATCACACCTTTTATCCATTACTACATGTGGCACTCTGCCAAAGCAGATCTCGGTAAATAATATATTTCTTCGAGTGAAGTGTGGTTACCAGCCATCAAATCACGGCTCCCAAAGATCTGCTTTTTATGAATGTTGATAATCACTGTGTATTAATTAAATTTACAATATATGACAGAAAATAATGAAGGCATGTTAGTTAGAAACAATATACGCTTGAAATTTTATCTTTACTAAATAATATCGTAAATGTAAATCGACAAAAATTTTTTTACATAATTATAGAAATTAGTTATGAATACAGCAGTCTTATTCAGTACATATTTTGAATAAGATTTAATACTATATGGTCTGTGCAAAATATCATAAATATAATTTGTTTTTTTCCCTAATTTTACATAAATAATAATTATATAATATTTAGTTACAAATAAAAGAACACATATGCTGGTAGCATAAGCTCTGTTTTTGCTTGTTTTAAGAGCAGTGTTTTTGGGTGTTTTAGCTATCTTTAACATGTTAAAACCGTGCTCTTAGAACACCCAAAAACAAAGCTTGTGCTATCAGTCAATGTTTGTCTATATAAAACTAATTGTGATTCATTTTGCGCTTGGGTGTACTGGTCCTGCACTGCTCCTGCTCCTCCAGAAGGACTGACGTCCTAAGGATTATCGATTTATTATCAGTCCACTCCTAGTTAATTGAACCCTCACTAAAAAATATGACCAACAATTTTACTAAGAGTTTCAATTTTATCTAATTTAAAATACCTTACCACAATATTATGTTTCTGCAATTTCATTACTTCTCTTTGTTGGTGAAGTATTTGGTCGTTTGTACATATCAGGAAATTGTTTTAAGAAGTAATCACATATTTGAGTGCATCCTTCGCGACATGCGACAGACATTGGCGTCCGGCCATCTTTGCTGGATGGCACATCTGGTCGACATCCATTCTCGCAGAACACTTTTACGACTGATAAGTGACGTTTGGTTATAGCGTCCATTAAAGGAGTGTCCCCTTCGTCATTTTCTGTTTGGGTAGAACAACCTGGAATTTATTAATAAATACAGTTAAACACAATTTAAAAGCGAATTATAATTTGCATCAAGACAAATAGTTAAACAAGTTTCTCTCTTGCTAGAAATTTATTAAATGTAAGCATGAACTCTCAAAACATTTACTGAATATTTATTCATTATATTAATCCTATAATTAATTATAAACCGGGTGTCTACTTTTTTGTCGAACATAGGAAATTCAATGTTAAAATTTTGATTTAGCGATATCTCTTTACCTATTACTTTTAGAACAAAATTGTACGGAAGAAAAATGTACAGAATGAAAAACTGCATCCATAGAGTATAAGTTTGTTGTTCAATTGTTTCTTATGTCCGAGTTAAAAGCAAAAGAAAATACACGCTTTAAAGCAATTGTCAGAGTGCCATGAGAAATAAAATAATAATTTCTTTGTTGTGTCTGACATTATTTGACATATTGGACCAGAATTGGAAGCTTACTCTAATTTATTTATTTATTCGAGCATTTATTTTAATAATAAAATTAATTATAGCAACTATTATTTTCTTTTTTCTAAATAATCTAGACAAATAAATAACTATTATAAAGTTATCTAATTTGTTTTATTTCGTATTTGAGTAACATATAATAAAATACCAAACTAAACACTTGTCTAAGTCTCACAAAATTCAGCCTCCAAGTCACTTTATGAGGGCATTGTCAGAGACTGGCCAGCACAGTTAGTAACCATAGATGCGTTTCGCTCTTATTAAAGCTCATGAGTATGGTATAACACACTCCTTCGCCTAGAACAAAGTTCACATGAAGGAGCTGTATGACGAAGAACTGTGCCAGCAGAGAATAAGATTTCTAACAAACAGTAAAATGATTAACATATAGTGACAATTTTATGTTAATTCTATTACATAGAAAATAATTGAAATACTACCAGGATTTGAATCTGGGAATTCGTGAAATATCTTTAATGTCTTTAATTTTATATTAGTACATACCTTTATCAATAAGCATCTTCGTTGTTGCTGCATGTCCATTCCACGCAGCAAAATGCAGCGCATTATTATTCTCATGATCCAAGGCGTTTACTTGCGCTCCATTTTCAATCAAGAAGCTCACAACTTCTGTTCTACCTTTCGTAGCTGCTGCATGTAGCGGAGTGAAATCTTCACCGTCTGATATATCGATAGGCATTCCTTTGTCAAGCAACATTTTTACTGTTTCCACAGATGGAGATCGAGCAGCTGTGTGTAATATAGTAGTTCCTGCATGATTACGAACATCCATGGATGCTCCTTCTTCAATTAGAAAAATCGCGGCGTTTATTCGGCCGTTGAGAGCTGCGAGATGTAAAGCTGTAGTGCCTGTTTCATTTGGAAGATTTATAGGAACTTGATGTTCGTGAAGAAAGTATTTTAATATCGGGACATGGCCTTTTATTGCTGCTGTGTGGAAGGGGATACATTTATGTTCATCGTTTTCAGCAAGATAGACTAAAGATTCGTCGTGGCTTACTAATAGTTTTATTATATCAAGGTGACCATTTTCTGTAGCTTCATGAATAGAGAATTCAAATACAGCTGAAGAAGTTTCAGTTGATTCTACTTTTATATGATTTGTTGTTTGACTTTGGTTTTCATTGTCGTCTGAAGCTAATTTTAGCTCTTCAGCTTTTATTGCATTTGTGTTAAAATCAACAATGTAGTTTAAAGTAGAGTGGATCTCGTATTTAGTTAGCAGCTGAGTAAGTTTTTCTTGATTTTTACTATATTTATATATCTTAAGAATTGTGTCTTTTTGTTCTTCGGCAACACTAAATACATGCTTTTCAAGAAGATTGAAATTGTCTGCAGAATTTAAAATGAATTCTAATATTTCACTGTACGATTTTGAATTAGTGCCACATTTGTTCTGATGTAACAATACAATGTTTTGTACTAATTTATTCATTTGAACATTTCCATTTTCATAAAATATTAGTGACAAATCAACAAGTATTGTAAGTGCGGCAGCTAGTAATTTATAAGTTGATTCACTATCGAAACAAGAGCTGCTTTGAGAAAAGTTTTGTAACAGTGAATAAGGTATAGCTCCGAAATTACAATATGCACAAAAATTGATTATTTTTAGAGCCATTTTAGCAACATCTTCATTTTCTGTGAGATGCTGAATGTTGTCTAACGTTGCCACTAGTGATGTGTAAATAGTCTTCTGGTTGTTTTGTTCCGACCACTTTGGAAATGGTTTGTCAAATAAAATGTTGTGTATTTCCAACTGTTCGATACATTGTGAAAATGAAAAGTTCTCTTCAATGCGAGGACATTCATTCGCGATGTAAATAGAAAACCTCTGAGTTACTAACGGAACACCGCTTAATATCTTCGGAAACATTTGCACAACATCTTCCTGTTCCTTTGAACTTAATGTATCTTTTGCAACAGCTTTGAATATTGATATCGTTTCTTTTTCGGACAATGGTGTTAAATTAATTGTTTTAATGTTGGCCCACTTGGCGTAGGGGGATGTGATTAACACCCTAATATTCTTGCAACTGTCATTCGGCAAGTAATCATTCAGCAAACTTCTGGCAAGCACATTGTCAAACACAAAGAGTCCTCCGCCTTTCTTAGCAATAGTAGAGTAAATTCCATTTACTAAAATGCGAGGCACAGGTTTTTTCCAATTGTCATATTTAACATCCAATTGTTTGGCAATATCAACAAACATTGACTCGAACTGTTTATCGTTTTCATAATGAATCCACACGATATTGTTTTTGTAGTACTTTTTGTACTCCCACGCATACTCATTAGCCAACTCTGATTTCCCAATCCCACATAATCCACAGATAACTATAATTTTACGATCAAGTAGTTGGAAAGAACTATGTAACAATTTAATTTCACGTTTTCTTCCTTGGAATGTAGACAACCTGTTCATAAGATTGAAAGGGAAATTAAGCTCCCGATTTTTGTTTTTATTGTCAGAATTTTGCATTAATTCTACTTTATTAGCATTTATATTGATTTGCTTTTCAATTTCATTATTTGCATTATCCACAATTACACTTGTTGAATTCTTCTTATTTCTGTGTACCTATAATAAAAAATATTTACATTGCGCCTTAAACGAATAACATAGGAATTTTTTTTCGGTTACATGCTTTGAAAATATATTATTGCTACACCCATAAATAGGCAAAAGACCTGATGATATGTGTATTTAAATTATAATTAAAATTTAATTATACTTACACAATTTTTGACAGTTAAATCCTTCATGGCCACAACAGGTTTGTTGTTATCTTCCCTAAATTTAATTTCCGGTTTATCCCGAGGGACAAGTGCTTCCTGTTCCTCTAGGTCTAAGTTACTGTTTAATTCAGACTTGTTCAATGCAGTCTCTTCTTCTTGAGCTAGTTGTTGCAGCGTTTTCAGAGACACACTGATGTCAGCATCAACCTCCTGGTGCAAGCGATCTCTCACATTACCAGGGTTTAAACCTATGGCAAAGATGTCGCGCAGGACTACTTGTTTCTCCTGCAGGAAGCCGCAGGGTTCTGCTAGCTTCTGCAGTCGTGCTGCCCATTGCACGATGGATTCTTCAGCACTTTTTCTAGCGTTGTAGAACTCCGAGCGAGCGAGGAAACACGATGACATTTTCACTTTATATTATTAAATAGTTTTAGAATGTAATTATTATGGTGTTGAGCTCATTTTATTCACGAGGAAACAAAATTAATTCACTTAAACTTATAAATAATATCTATTATGATTGGTGATAAGATATATTATCTTCAACAAACTACAAAACTAATACAATTTTTAATAACATAAGATTATAACATAAAGATCACAATTTATGTAGATAACATAATTTAAAGTTGAATTAACAGAACAACAAAGATCAATTTTAATCACTTCTTATAAATCATTATTATTTTTAGAAGTATTTCCCTTCTGAGAATGCCCGAACTTAAAAATATATTTTGTATCTATTTAAACTTTAAATTATTCAAAGAATGTCAAAGGAAGTCCCCGCCCAAATGTCAAATATTTTCGACACGGTACTATTTGTTCTTCTTTTATAATGTAGGTACTGAAAATGTTACACATTTAAATTAATATATGTATGTTTTATAAAAAAACCAATAAATTTTGTTGGTTACTAATAACTTTAGAAAAAAAAGATACGTATGCTTCTAAAGCAAGCAAAGATAAATATTTCTGTCGTTAATAATTATGAGGGGAGTGCGGCGCGGGAAAATTAAAGATATCCCTAAATATCTATTTTTAAATGGTATATCATTTTTACTATATCT
This sequence comes from Pterostichus niger, assembly GCA_947425015.1. Classification (NCBI taxonomy): domain Eukaryota; kingdom Metazoa; phylum Arthropoda; class Insecta; order Coleoptera; family Carabidae; genus Pterostichus; species Pterostichus niger. The sequence continues at coordinate 37,605,746 of OX380339.1, forward strand.
AAAATTAAGATAAAAAATATTTACATATTAAGTATTAAAAATAAATTTGCAGAAATTTTATGAAATAAAAATGACAATGTTAAAACAAAACAAGTTATTGTTTATTTGACAGATTGCAATTGCAAGTGTAAATTAATATTGTAATTAATATTGCTTGCTTACCCACATATTAAATTCTAAACATTAAAATAATAGTAAAAGTAGTGATATTTAGTTTTAAAAATAATTCTTTGTTTAGTATTTTATTTTTTATCTTATCGCACAGTTGTATTGAGGTTACTGATTGCTATTAGAGAAAAAAACCCGCGGTTCATAGCTTGTATATAGTGGCTGCTGTTTGGTTTGTAAAAACCCGGGAATTTAATATTAAAACTTTGTATTACAGCAATTTTATTATTTTTATTGAAAAATGAATTTAAAAAATTGCTAAAACTGTATTTATAAGGTAACTGAAGCACGAGAAATTCAATGGTGTTTAGCGCATCTTCATACCTTGTTCACTTTTTGAGATATAGCTTCGGGAAAGTACAAAATCTGAATAAAATGAAGAATTTAACTTTTCCTGAAGCTATATCTAAAATATCTGATGTGGGCACCACATGACTTCCTTGTACCCGTATTAAACTATAGATATTTTTTAATTGCACATATTTGACATTAAATCTTTTATTTTTTGTTCTAATCCATAGCAAACTTAATTTTTAAAAAAATCAAAAAATATATAATATTTAAATTTAGATATCTCGTTTATGCAAAAAGCTAATTTAAAAATTCTTAATGTGCTAGACGCAGAATTTAATTTTCTAAAACTTTTATTTGCAGCATTTATTTCTAAAATTAAAATAATACCATTTTTTTCAAGGAAAATTGTTAGCGACTTCATGTAATGTGTCACTTCCGGTTAGTCTATTTTAACCAAAATCTATTATGTTATTTCCATTGATATAGTAGTCTTATATACCAAATTTGGAAAGTTTTAAATTATATTTGAATATAGTTTTTCATGAAAATCTATTATAGGCTCCAAGTAAAGTACCACTTCCGGTAATTGTATAATGACCAAAAAGGGAGGTGCACAACTAGATGTTATAACAGTCCTAAATATAAAGTTTCAATTTTCTACGGCTTACCGTTTTTGAGTTATGCGAGATACGTACGTACAGACGGCATGACGAAATTAGTCAAAATGGATTCAGGGAGGGCCAAAACACCTATTTCGGTTGAAATCTGAGAACCGAAAATTTTCGCGATTACAATACTTCCTTTACTTCGTACAAGGAAGTAAAAACTAAACCAGATATGAAGATGCGGTCAACGACATTGAATTTCTCATGTTCGAATTGACTTATGAGCAAATTTTTACGCAATTTATTTTTTTTTAATTATTAGCTTTTTTCAGATTTTAAGTTTATTTTCTCTAAACTTCTTTCATGTAGGAATATTATAATGAAAATTTACATACATATGTAATTAGACCTGCTAAATCCAGAGGCAAAATATCACTTACCGAAATCTGCTATGGCAGAATGCCACCCTCAGTAATATACAAAAGGCGTGATGATATATTTATTTATTTTTATTTGATAAAATATAGATTACTTAATTCTTCCAACTTTTAATTAAATAAAGTATAAAAGGTACAGAATTAATCAAATAATTAATGATCTATAAATTTATGATTTGAGCGATAATCAAACGATAATAATGTTTTTATTAATAATTATTTCAATTTTATATTTAAACAAAATGCATGTTAGTTATTGCTTATCCTGTGGTGAAGACATCAAAAGCAGCCATCCTTTTCTGGCTACAGACTTGAGTCCTTAAAACATAAACAATGATGTTACAAAAATCACTTCCCTGTGCATGAACCGTCTCACCTCTGGTTCACTTTTCTTTGCTGATGACGACTTTACTTGTTTATACATATCGGGAAATTTGTTTGAAAAGTAATCACATATTTGCGTATAACCCTCACGGCATGCGATAGACATCGGCGTTCGGCCATCTTTACTGGATGGATGATCTGGTCGACATCCGTTCTCACAAAGCACCTTTACGACTGTGAAGTTACGTTTAATCACAGCCAACATTAAAGGGGTGTTCCCGTCGTTAGTTTCTGCCTGAAGAGAACAACCTAGAATTCATTTAACTCGTTATTTTCAACATTGAATTTCCTTCACTCAATTTTGTTGTGATTGTAACCGTTTTCCTCACTAATGATGAAAATAAATAACTTCCCTTACTAGTAAGGGAAACGGTTACTATCATAACTAAATTGAGTGACGGAAATGTCATTTGACATGTGACCAATGAAACCTGATGCTCATTTGCAAGTACAACTCTTTTGAATTATATAAAATAATTTTCGTAACACATGCACAAGAAACACGTTCTTATTCCCTAATTTTAGAGAGAGAAACACTGATTTTCCTCCCCTAGGGAGAGAAACATTATGTTTCTCTTCCTAGGTAGCATGTTTCTCTCCCTAGGTAGGATGTTTCTCTCCCTAGGGACATGTTTCTCTCCCTAAGGACTACGATTATTAGCTGTTTGCGGCGTTTCCTAGGTAACTAGTTACGCAACTCATATTTGGCATTTCTCCCGATAAGACAGTACTTTTTGTGCACTTGTTACAAAAAGTATAATATGCTTCACGGGAGGGCGCGATTATCCCTTGTTTCCCTCCCTTGATGCATAACATACTATATCAAATAACTTATATCGCAAAAATAAAAATATAATTTCTACGTTTAATATTGAAAAAATAATAAGTAATACACGTACGAAAGGGCCATTGCAAAACCCTTTCCTCACTAGTATACTATAACTAGGTATATACTATTATCAGATTTTCAAACTATAGAGATGGTCCTTTTGTTATTTGAATCAGGTCTAATTTACACTTACCACCATTTGCATTCTTGTCCCTTAAGTATCAAATGTCATTTAAGTAAAAAATATTAAACAGAATTATTAATATCAATATGATATTCTTTTTCGGTTCAATATTGTTTTAATTAAATTATACTTATTTGAAGGATAGCGGTTATTACTGTCGCATACGTTATAACAAGACCTGGAGTATCACCCAAAAAAGAGAGATAATAAATGTTAAACTTGGCCGCAAGAGGCGCTTTTCCTGACAATAATTTAAGCAATATTTCTTTTTACACAAACATACACACTATTTAATTAATTATTTTATGTAAAACGTATTTGTTTTCTTCTACTATCACTGTACATATAAAATTAAACTAGTGTATTTTATAATGATTCATCTTGTATTGTCCTCACCCTTTTCGATAAGTGTCCTAGTGATTGCTGAATGTCCAAACTCCGCTGAAAAATGCAAAGCATTTCGTCCATGTTTATCTCTGGCATTAAGTTCAGCCCCATTGTCGAGCAAGAAATTCAACACTTGTATTGAGCCACTGTAAGCTGCATGATGAAGAGCGGTGCTATTCAGTTCCTTACTTCTCTCATCGATAGGAATTCCTTTGTCAATAATAAATTTTACTGTTTCAACAGATGTAGCCTCACTCGCCAAATGTAACTCTACGTTTCCATGTTTAACGTTTCCTAAAGATCCACCTTTCTCCAGTAAAAAAGACACTGCGTTCTTTTGGCCTTTTAAACTAGCAAGTTGTAATGCAGTGTAACCAAACCCATTTATGAGATTTATAGGAACTTGATGAACTTCAAGAAAATATTTTAAGATGTCAACTTGACCGTGTAATGCTGCTGTGTGGTACGGGATACATTTGTACTTATCATTTTCAGGAAGATAAACTAAAGATTTGTCGTTGCTTATTAATAGTTTTATTATATTAAGATGACCATTCATCGCAGCTTCATGTATGGAGAAGTCAGACGACTCAAAAGGCTTATCAGATGATGTATATCGATGGTTATTGTTTTGTTCCAAGGATTTTAATTCTTTATTATTATTTATTTCGGATTTAGTAAAATTACAAATGTAATCTAAAGTTGGATGAAACTCATATTTCAATAGTAGTTCATTGAATTTTTCCTGATTTCTGCTATTTTGGTACATCTTAAAGATTGTTTCTTTTTGTTCTTCAGCGAAACAACGCACACAGTTTTCCAAGAGAATAAAATTATCTGGAGTATTTAATACAAATTCTAATACATCACTGTACCATTTTGAATTAGTGCCACATTTTTTCTGATGTAACAATACAATGTTTTGTACTAATTTATTCATTTGAACATTTCCATTTTCGTAAAATATTAGTGACAAGTCAACAAGTATTGTAAGTGCGGCAGCTAGTAATTTATAAGTTGATTCACTATCGAAACAAGAGCTGCTTTGAGAAAAGTTCTGTAACAGTGAATAAGGTATAGCTCCGAAATTACAATATGCACAAAAATTGGTTATTTTTATTGCCATTTTAACAACATCTTCATTTTCTGTGAGATAATGAATGTTGTCTAACGTTGCCACTAGTGATGTGTAAATAGTCTTCTGGTTGTTTTGTTCCGACCACTTTGGAAATGGTTTGTCAAATAAAATGTTGTGTATTTCCAACTGATCGATACATTGTGAAAATGAAAAGTTCTCTTCAATGCGAGGACATTCATTCGCGATGTAAATAGAAAACCTCTGAGTTACTAACGGAACACCGCTTAATATCTTCGGAAACATTTGCACAACAACTTCCTGTTCCTTTGAACTTAATGTATCTTTTGCAACAGCTTTGAATATTGATATCGTTTCCTTTTCGGACAATGGTGTTAAATTAATTGTTTTAATGTTGGCCCACTTGGCGTAGGGTGATGTGATTAACACTCTAATATTCTTGCAACTGTCATTCGGCAAATAGTCATTCAACAAACTTCTGGCAAGCACATTGTCAAACACAAAGAGTCCTCCGCCTTTCTTAGCAATAGTAGAGTAAATTCCATTTGCTAAAATGCGAGGGACAGGTTTTATCCAATTGTCATATTTAACATCCAATTGTTTGGCAATATCAACAAACATTGACTCGAACTGTTTTTCGTTTTCATAATGAATCCACACGATATTGTTTTTGTAGTACTTTTTGTACTCCCACGCATACTCATTAGCCAACTCTGATTTCCCAGTCCCACATAATCCACAGATTACTATAATTTTACGATCAAGTAGTTGGAAAGAATTGTGTAACAATTTAATTTCACGTTTTCTTCCTTGGAATGTAGACAACCTGTCCCTCAGGTTGAAAGGAAAATTAAGTTTGCGACTCTGGATTTCTTTGTCAGATATTTCTACAATTTCTCCAGTTATATTTAATTGAGTTTCTATTTTATTATTTTTATTGTTCATATGTTGACCCAATAGATCCTTATTATTTGTGTGTACCTAAAATTTTAAAATATATATATATAGTTTTAAATTGAAACATGTTTTATCATCGCGTAACATAAAATGATCGTTTATTAAAATCGACAACGAATTTTGAAGTGATATAAATCATAAATTAAATATATTTTAGGACAATATACAGAGAGGGTGTTTATTTTGGACCCACGAAAAATTATTTCTCAATTATTTTCACAATTTGTGTTGTGCAAATATTACAAAATATTTCTATTCTTATTAGTATGGTATATTTAAAAAGTCTTATTTTTATTGTAACGTAAAATTATTATCAATAAGATTTATTAAATAAAAAGTAATACAAATTTTCTTAACAACAAAGACAAAATTAATTGTCATCCAACACTTGGTGAAACAAGGTTTAATAAAAATTTATAAAAATTTTCTTATTTATTTGTATCTCTTTTATTCTGCTCAGGTAAAGTGTCACACCCATTAATAGGTAAAATGCGTGGTGATATATTTATTTAAATTTTATTTTAAATAATATTTATAATTGAGATTAATTAGACTTACACAATTTTTGACAGTTATATCCTTTCTGACCACAACAGGTTTGTTGTTATCTTCCATAAATTTAATTTCCGGTTTATGGGGAACAAGTGCTTCCTGTTCCTCTAGGTCTAAGTTACTGTTCAATGCAGTCTCTTCTTCTTGAGCTAATTGTTCCAGTGTTTTCAGAGACACACTGATGTCTGCATCAACCTCCTGGTGCGGGCGATCTCGCACATTACCAGGGTTTAAACCTATGGCAAAGATGTCGCGCAGGACTACTTGTTTCTCCTGCAGGAAGCCGCAGGGTTCTGCTAGCTTCCGCAGTCGTGCTTCCCATTGCGTGATGGACTCTTCAGCACTTTTCCTAGCGGTGTAGAACTTTGAGCGAGCGAGGAAACACGATGACATTTTCACTTTATATTATTAAATAGTTTTAGAATGTAATTATTATGGTGTTGTGTTCATTTTATTCACAAGGAAACAAAATTAATTCACTTAAACTTAATAAATAATATCTATTCTGATTGTTGATAAGATATTGTAGGTATTATTAATGCTGCTATCATTTATTATCTACAACAAAGTACAAAACTAATATAATTTTTAATAAGATTATAAAATAAAGATTACAATAATTTAAAATTGAATTGACAAAACAAACCAAATATACAACAAAAAATATCAATTTTAATTACTTCTTATTATCATTAATATTTTTAGTAGTGTTTCCTTCTGAAAATATCTGTACTTACAAATATATTTTGTACCTATTTAAACTTTAAATTATTCATAGGATCTCACCCCTTAGGAAATAATTAAAAAAAATTAGTTTGCTTGTAAGTCAATTTTGGATACAAGGAACTCAATACAAAATCAGAACAAAATGAGAATTTAACTTTTACTGAGGCTATATCTTAAAAACTAAACAAGATATGAAGATGCGCTCAACGGCATTAAAATCTTTGTCTCCGAATTGACTTATACGCATATTTATATCCAATTTTAAGCAATTTTTCAACTATTTCCTTACAGGTACCTCTTGGGTTTTTCTGATTCTTAATCGTAAGAGTACTGTAAAGAAAATATACTTTCATACGTATTTTTAACCGCTGAATCCAGTGGTAAAAATCGCTAATTGCATATGTCTTCTAGTTTTTGAGATACTGTTAAAAAACGTTTTTGAAAAATTGTCCTATCCTGACTGGTGTCCACAGGGTTGTCCAGTTCTAATTGACCAAGCGTTAACTATAAAAAAATAATTTAAAACGTAAATAACTGTGTTACTGTCATTCACAATCATTTCTACCAACTTCTATCGCACCTCAGTTTCATGTTTTAATTTCAATTTCATTGTTTTTCTTTGCTGAAGAAATATTTGGTCGTTTATACACATCAGGAAATTGTTTTAAGAAGTAGTCACATATTTGAGTGCATCCTTCACGGCATGCGATAGACATTGGCGTTCGACCATCCTTGCTGGATGGATCATCTGGTCGACATCCATTCTCGCAGAACACTTTTACGACCGATAAGTGCCGTTTGATTATAGCCAACATCAGAGGAGTATCGCCATCGTCATCTTCTGCTTGAAGGGAACAACCTGAAATTCAATAATAAATATAATAAATTCTTCAAGCGGGATTAATATGAATAATTGTTCAATTGGAACATTAAATATAAATTTTGTTAAATAATAGAAGTATTGTTTCTAAGCAAAAAAATTAAGTGACAAATTTTATTAAATTGTGAGTCTTTCTTCTATCAAAAAATTGCAGGATGCAAAAACTTTTGCATCCTGCATGCAAAAGTCTTTTGCGTTCTGTAGACAAAAAACACTCATTTCGCGTGTTGATAGTTGTCATGTAAATTTTAACTTTATATGACAATTTTCAAAAACATAATTTTTGCGGAATATTTATAATTTAATTTAGATTGTTAATTTCCGTATTTCAAAGTTAAATGCTAACAACTAAACTAATTAATTTTGTCTTAAATTTGCCTATTTAAACACAAACCAAATAATATTTCAAGAGAATATAATATTTATTTCATCTTGTATCCGAGACCATTATAAATAGTTTCACCAGGAGAAATTTAAGCAAAGTAAAAAGAACCTGTCGACAATGTGTGATTTGTTGTAAAATATAAAATACAGTTACATGTATTAATCACACTCGGGCGCTATAAGCTAGTCACATATACGCCTTAAATAATATAGCATTCGACTACGAAAACCGGCAGTACGGCAGTGTAAAAACACTGCGGCTCGGCGTGCCCGGTAGGCCCAGGCCCAATTTGGTCTGTAGTGTCATCAGAAGAAGAAGACAGAATAGACATAAAAAATAAATAAATATATCTTCACGCCTTTTACACATAATTGGTTGTAGTATTCTCCCGTAACAGATCTCGATAAGTGATATATTTATGCGCGTGAAATGCGGTTACCAGCCATCAAATCACCTGAAGTTTTTAGTACAGAGGAAGTTACTAATTTTAATGTGTCGAAAATTATTTGTCGGCTGAAAGAATTGAACTCGAGTTCTTAAATCCACTGTCACACTGAAACAACTGAACAAACTCTGAATTAATATTTGTTTTAGGCCAAATTTGCATTTCACACTATAGGATCAGAACTTAAGTCCTATTAGTCTTTTCAAAGTCCCTACTAGCAAAGAGTTTCATTTACCATTTGGATCAAATCTAATTTACAGTTACTGAAACAGATCAGATTACTATTTATTAAAAAGTAATCCACCTTCCTAGTGTAACAATATGAGCTATCTCATTGTTGTTATGTTGCGTTTAGATAAGATTGCTTGCGTGTAATTTAACACTCGTGACCACATGTGCCATTAAGACTGAGTGTGAGAGCTTTTGGTTTACGAATATAGACCATTAAATTATAAAAAGACAGTTATTGTTAATATTCCAACAAGATTTCATGTTCGCGTTATCTGCAGTACCAGAGAGACTACATAACCAAAACACTTGAGACATCTGTGTCCACCACGAAGTGTGAGGGATGGATTCCAGATGTGGGTATCGTACCCAGGACAGCAAGTGTTTTGGTGGAAACCATCAGTCTCGTTCGTCTCCTCAAAGGTTCAACTTGTGTCTTCTGAGCAAATAACTTTTTTACTAATTAAATATAATTTTGATTATTCTATCAAACTTCAAACTTTACCTCTCAGCCTTAATTTAATTGGGTATCGCGGTAATAAAGAGTGACAGTGTTACATTGCCGCATCTCAAAGTAAGTGAAAATATTGAACATAATATAAAGACTAAATTAAGAACATTTGATTAACTTATTCGCCTAGTTCTTGCTCGTATTACACTAGATTAACAAGTAATATTAGTGACCCAAGTAGCAAATTCAAGTAAAGTATGTTATAATGTCTCCTCTTATACTCACCCTTTTCAATAAGTTTCCTTGTTGTAGCCGGATATCCAAATTTCGCTGAATAATGCAAAGCAGTTTGGTCATTTATATCTTTGGCATTAATATCAGCCCCATTGTCAATCAAAAAGCTCACCGCTTCTATTGAACCACAACAAGCTGCATGATGAAGAGAGGTGGCATCAAATTTCGTACTTCTCTCGTCGATTGGAATTCCTTTGTCAAGAAATATTTTTATTGTTTCAATAGATGTTGACTCACTCGCCAAGTGTAACTCCATGCTTCCATGATGATTACGATCGCCAAAAGAAGCGCCTTCTTCCAATAAGAAAGATACTACGTTTTTTTCACCTCTGATAGCAGCAAGTTGTAACGCAGTGTAACCATGTCCGTTTTTAATATTTATAGGAACTTGATGCTCGTGGAGAAAATATTTCAAGACATGAACATGCCCGTTCATTGCTGCTGTGTGGAATGGGATACGTTTGTATTCATCGTGTTCTCGAAAATAAACTAAAGATTTGTCATGGCTTATTAATAATTTTATTATATCAAGGTGACCATATTTTGCAGCCTCATGAATAGAGATATCAGAGGAGTCAGAGGGTTTGTCAGATGATGTGCACTGTTCGTCATTGATTGTTAATTCTTTAGTCTTTATGTTAATTACTTCGGGTTTAGTAGAATTACAAATATAATTTAAAGTAGATTGAAACTCGTACTTGATGAGTAGCTGTTTTAATTTTTCTTGATTTCTACTATTTTTATATACCTTGAAGATTGTATCTTCTTGTTCTTCGACGAAACTAAACACACACTTTTCAAGTAGAATAACATTGTCTAGAGAATTTAAAATGAATTCTAATAGTTCACTGTACCAGGTTGATTTAGTGCCACATTTGTTCTGATGTAACAATACAATGTTTTGTACTAATTTATTCATTTGAACATTTCCATTTTCGTAAAATATTAGTGACAAGTCAACAAGTATTGTAAGTGCGGCAGCTAGTAATTTATAAGTTGATTCACTATCGAAACAAGAGCTGCTTTGAGAAAAGTTCTGTAACAGTGAATAAGGTATAGCTCCGAAATTACAATATGCACAAAAATTGGTTATTTTTATTGCCATTTTAGCAACATCTTCATTTTCTGTGAGATGCTGAATGTTGTCTAACGTTGCCACTAGTGATGTGTAAATAGTCTTCTGGTTGTTTTGTTCCGACCACTTTGGAAATGGTTTGTCAAATAAAATGTTGTGTATTTCCAACTGATCGATACATTGTGAAAATGAAAAGTTCTCTTCAATGCGAGGACATTCATTCGCGATGTAAATAGAAAACCTCTGAGTTACTAACGGAACACCGCTTAATATCTTCGGAAACATTTGCACAACAACTTCCTGTTCCTTTGAACTTAATGTATCTTTTGCAACAGCTTTGAATATTGATATCGTTTCTTTTTCGGACAATGGTGTTAAATTAATTGTTTTAATGTTGGCCCACTTCGCGTAGGGGGATGTGATTAACACCCTAATATTCTTACAATTGTCATTCGGCAAATAATCGTTCAACAAACTTCTGGCAAGCACATTGTCAAATACAAAGAGTCCTCCGCCTTTCTTAGCAATAGTAGAGTAAATTTCATTTGCTAAAATGCGAGGGACAGGTTTTTTCCAATTGTCATATTTAACATCCAGTTGTTTGGCAATATCAACAAACATTGACTCGAACTGTTTATCGTTTTCATAATGAATCCACACGATATTGTTTTTGTAGTACTTTTTGTACTCCCACGCATACTCATTAGCCAACTCTGATTTCCCAGTCCCACATAATCCACAGATTACTATAATTTTACGATCAAGTAGTTGGAAAGAACTATGTAACAATTTAATTTCACGTTTTCTTCCTTGGAATGTAGACAACCTGTCCTTTAGGTTGAAAGGGAAATTAAGTTCGCAACTCTGGCTTTCGCTATCAGAAACTTCTACATTTTCTCTATTTATATTGAATTGAACTTTTATTTTATTACTTTTATTGTTGACATGTTGACTTACTAGATCCATTTTATTCGTGTAATCTACACATTTTTTTACAGTTAAATTCTTGGTTGCAACATTAGGTTCTTTATTACCTAAAAGTATAATAAACCTTATTTAGTATTCAGCTAATACATCTTACATTTTGCAACTATCAAAAGATAATACTTCATTTTTTATTAATCAATAACAATTACAACAAAATTAAGGCTTTATTCTACAATCGTAAATTAAAGTTTATCGATTTTTACTTTCTTGTACGAAGTAAAGGAAGTATTGTAATCGCGAAAATTTTCGGTTCTCAGATTTCAACGGAAATAGGTGTTTTGGCCCTCCCTGAATCCATTTTGACTAATTTCGTCATGCCGTCTGTACGTACGTACGTATCTCGCATAACTCAAAAACGGTAAGCCGTAGAAAATTGAAACTTTATATTTAGGACTGTTATAACATCTAGTTGTGCACCTCCCTTTTTGGTCATTATACAACTACCGGAAGTGGTACTTTACTTGAAGCATATAATAGATTTTCATGAAAAACTATATTCAAATATAATTTAAAACTTTCCAAATTTGGTATATAAGACTACTATATCAATGGAAATAACATAATAGATTTTGGTTAAAATAGACTAACCGGAAGTGACACATTACATGAAGCTGCTAACAGTTTTCCTTGAAAAAAATGGTATTATTTTAATTTTAGAAATAAATGCTGCAAATAAAAGTTTTAGAGAATTAAATTCTGCGTCTAGCACATTAAGAATTTTTAAATTAGCTTTTTGCATAAACGAGATATCTAAATTTAAATATTATATATTTTTTGATTTTTTTAAAAATTAAGTTTGCTATGGATTAGAACAAAAAATAAAAGGTTTCATGTGAAATATGTGCAATTAAAAAAATATCTATAGTTTAATACGGGTACAAGGAAGTCATGTGGTGTCCACATCAGATATTTAATAATTATAATAACAAATTTTGATTGAAAAAACAATATAAATAAAACAAACATGTAACAAAATATTGTCAATATCGATCATCTACAAAGATCCTTGGTCTACAACTGTTATTTTTCTATCACCAAATGATGTTTGAAAGCCTTACTTTTTTACTAATTGTAAAATAGCACATTTGTAGTTGTATATTTTGGAGGCCGTGATTTGACGGTTGGTAACCGCACTTCACGCGAAAAAATATATCACTTACCGACATCTGTTTCGGCAGAGTGCTATACCCAGTAATGGATAAAAGGCGTGATGATATATTTATTTATTTATATATTTTAAGTCAAAATTTTGAATTTTTTTTTACAAAACTTTTATATAATTATTATTACCTCCATAGTGACTTTCAGATGTCTTCCATTTTGTCTCTTCTTCTTGAGCGAGTTGTTGCAGTATTACCAGTAACACACTACTGTCTGCATCAATCTCGTGGTGCAAGCGATCTTGTACGGTGCCAGGACCCAAACCTATGACGAAGATATCGCGCAGGACAACATGTTTCTCCTGCAGGAAGCCGCACGGCTCTGCTAACGTGTGCAATCGGGTTGTCCATTGCTCGATGGACTCTTCTGTGCACTTTCTAGCGGTATAGAACTTCAAGCGAGCGAGAAAGCATGACGACATTTTATATTGCATATACACAATTTGTATTTTACCTGCTTATAATTTAATCTCGTAATTTGGTTATAATCTCGTTCATATTTTCATTAACAATCATAAATATCTTTCATTTATATTATAATATTTAAAGTAGAGTAGCCGTACTTACAAATATTTATTTATATATATATATATTAACGTTAAAATTATTTGTAGCATAATAAAGGAAGTCTAAACCCAAATGTCAAATATGTTAGATAAAGCACTCCTTGTTCCATTTTTATGGTATTCTAAAAAATATAAACAATTAAATTAGTATATATTATAAACATTTACACCTAATTGTATTTGTCTACTCACATAATTAAGTCCGAATAACTTGAAAACAGTTTTAAAATCAGTTTTACTTTAGTTATTCTGTCATTTGTTATTTCCCATATTATTTTTTTATCTTATCACGCTGTTTATATTTACATATATGTTTCCTACTTTTGTCGTTAGAACATTCAAACTGGTGAAGTAAGGTTTACACTATCGCGTAATAATACTTTTTTTTAAATAAAAAAATGAATAATAAAATATCAAAATAAACACTTGTCTTAAGTCTCACAAAATTCAGCCTCCAAGTCACCTTATAAGGGCATCGTCAGAGGCTGGCCAGCACAGTTGGTAACCATAGACGCGTTTCGCTCTTATTAGAGCTCATCAGTATGGTATAACCTACTTCTTCACCTAGAACAAAGTTCACGTGAAGAAGCTGGTGACGAAGGACTGTGCCAGCAGAGAATAAGATCTCTAAAGAACGGTAAGATGACATGAGAAGTTCTATCGAACCAGTAATGCCATCTACCGAAAAAACCAAAAGCTACGAAATAGCAATTTAAATAAAAAACAACAAAGACAAAATTAATTGTCTTTAAATGCTCACCGTTCTTTAGAGATCTTATGTGTGTGTGAAAACCAATAGAATCACAAATTTGTTTGAAAATGAACTAATGGAATGAAAGCTTTTTTAATAAAATATCAAACTAAATTCTTGTCTAAGTCTCACAAAATTCAGCCTCCAAGTCAACTTATGAGGGCATCGTCAGAGGCTGGCCAGTTCTTCGTCATACAGCTCCTTCATGTGAACTTTGTTCTAGGTGAAGGAGTGAGTTATACTATACTGATGAGCTCTAATAAGAGCAAAACGCGTCTATGGTTACTAACTGTGCTGGCTAGCCTCTGACGAGGACCTCATAAGTTGATTTGGAGGCTGAATTTTGTGAGACTTAGACAAGTGTTTATTTTGATATTTTATTATTAAACCTAGTTTCACCAAGTGAGCATTTAAAGACAATTAATTTTGTCTTTGTTGTTTTTTATTTAAAAAAATAAATATTTAAATCTGAAAAATTATATCTTACACAGACGAGGGTCATTTGAAAAATTCTCAAAAAGAAGTATGCATAATATAAGTTCACATCTTTGAAATTGTATTTAATCTTTATTCTGATTTGGCTATTCAAATTGTGAAGTGACATATTATTAAATACCACTAACTTAAAATGTTTTTTGATATGAGATTTGTTTGACGATGTAGTATAAACTATACTTTATCAGTTTTTTGCACATTCGATGATAGAATTAGTAATCAAGAAACCAGTAGAGCGTCATGTCATATGTTGCATATAAACATTGAGATAAGATAAATAATAAACCCAGTGAAACAGGAAAATATTTTCAAATTAATTTTATAATAATTATTATTATTATTCGGATTAACTATGTTGGAAAGAAGGTAAGATATCTTTCAAATAACTTTACTTCAAGTAATTCAGATTCTATTAAAGTTTATTGAAATCAAGAATCAATCCAAATTTTAGGAGTAATCGGTTTCAATAATCTTTGCTAATCTTATTGTAAATATAAAAGTACGAATATGATAAAATAATAGTACTTAATAATGATATATTCGCTTGGTTTATTCAGAAAAAATTATCGTTAGTAGATTAAGAACTTAACATCTAAACTTTAGTGGATAGCGTTGAAAAATATTTTTTTAAATCAGTCTAAAATATTTGAAAATTTGGATATATCAATTTAGCATTTCAAAATATAATAAATTATTTTATAAATAAATAAATATATCATCACGTCTTTTACCAATTACTTGGTGTGGCACTCTGCCTAAGTAGATCCCGGTAAGTGATATATATTTTCGCGTGAAGTGCGGTTACCAGCTATCAAATCACGGCCCCCAAAGATATTAGTGAAGAGGGAGCCACACGGGTAGATTTAAATTGGTGAAAATTGTTTGTCGGCTGTGGGGATCGAACCAGGGTTGTCAAGATCCACAGGCCGACTCGATACCACTGAGCCACCTACCCCATATTAACTAAAACTAAATTGCCATTTTTATAGTTTTAAGAACTACGATAAAAATGAAAGATGCTCAAATTTTAATTTCAACAATTTAAGTGATACAAAATCTCCGTCACGTTTTCTCGCTCGCTCGGAGTTCTACAAAGCTAGGAAGCATGCTGAAGAGTCCATCGCGCACTGGGCAGCACGGCTGCAGAAGCTAGCAGAGCCTTGCGACTTCTTGCAAGAGAAACAAGTAGTCCTGCGCGATATCTTCGTTATAGGCCAGAACCCCGGTTACGTGCGAGATCGTCTGCACCAGGAGATTGATGCAGACAGCAATGTGTCTTTGATAACGCTTCAACAACTAGCTCAAGAAGAAGAGAATGTAGTGAAGAAGTTTCAATGTGATAATGAAGGTAACAATAACAATTAAATTAAGTAGAATATTCTTAAGCTACTTGTAGGTTAATAAGGAAAATTATTGGATAAAAGATTGATATTTTCATCATCAATACAATCTTACGGTACAACAAAGCTCCAAAAAGAAATATCAAACCTATTAAAATCACTTCACGCGAAAAAATATATCACTTACCGAGATCTGCTTAGGCAGAGTGCCACGCCCAATAATGAGTAAAAGGCGTGATGATATATTTATTTATTATTTTAAAATCATACAGAATAAAACTACGACCACTTGGTCGTTACAAAGTAAGCTCATGATTTTGTTCTTTTTGATATTAATAAGTTTGACCGAATGACCGACCAATTTAGACGTCGACATATAAGTCAAGCCTTTATCCAATAACTTCTCTTCTGAATAACATTTAAAATTATATAAAAGTCATAAACAGACTAAGTAAGATTCTAAATTTAAAATCTTGGCTTGAGATATCAAACCACAAATATTTCTAGTAATGCACACATGCTTGTAAAGCGCGAACAAAAACAAATAGCAAAATTGGGCAAAAACTACATGAAAGTACAATTCGTAAACTTCAAAATCATATATTTATATAAATAAAAAAGGCTTCTGGTTTAATTTTGTATACCTATATTTAAATTTAAAAACTCGGCGTTTCGGTACTTTATACAAATACCTTCGTCAGGACAGAAATAATAAAAATAAAATAACACATAAATGACATAAAAATGAACATAGGTCCTATTCCTTCTAGTTACCAAAATACAAGAGGTTGAAGTTCTATAAATAACACGAAATTTTCAAATTTTTGTAATCAAGATACTTTCGGAAAACAAGAGTTTTATTGAAAAGTCATACCTTATTTGTCTTAATTAATTTTATTTATTAATATTAAGGAATACGATTTAGAGAACAAAACATAAAATGACACAATTAAATAGATACAGAACAACATAACCAAACATGGAATAGGTTAACACGATATGAAATAAGATAACAAATTTAAAAAAAATTACAGCAAGTGTTCAAAATGAGCGCCTTGAACTCGTATGCATGTTAATATTAATAAATAAAATTAATTAAGACAAATAAGGTATGACTTTTCAATAAAACTCTTGTTTTCCGAAAGAATCTTGATTACAAAAATTTGAAAATGTCGTGTTATTTATAGAACTTCAACCTCTTGTATTTTGGTAACTAGAAGGAATAGGACCTATGTTCATATGACATTTTTGGCTCAAAATGACCTCAGGAATAAGCTGTTAAAGTTTCTTACACTAGTCCTGAAACACCCTGTATATGAATTCTGAAAGGTTTTTCCCTATGTCATATATTTATTTTTCAACATAGTCATCGTGAAGCCTAACACATTTCTCCCAACGTCTAACAAGTTTTTTCATTCTTCCGACTTTTCTCGAATCCAGGACTAGACAGCTGCCTTTACCTCATCGTCTGAGGCGTAATGATTACCCTTGAGGACTCTCTTGATTAGAGGAAAAAAATAAAAATAGCAAGGCGCAAGATTGGGGAATAAGTTTGCGATGTTTATCGTCTGTAGAAGTGATCGGACATCCGCTGCGTGTTTCATCAACAATTGTGGCTTTTCCAGGCTTGCAACCATGAAATTTTACTACCCATTGATTCACAGTAGATCTATCAACAGCATCGTCACCATAAACAACAGTGCATGCTGTTTAACTCGCGTTGACAGCATTAGAATACGTCTCCATACTTCCGCTTCTCGAAACACACTGGATGAACGAAACGATCTTAAACTGCGCATGCGTATTGAGAGGGAATGGTACTTAACATGCCACCTGGCGCACTTCTAAAAGTCATTTCGTTCGTGCTTTACAAGCATGTGTGCAGTAGTTTTCAGTCTACTCTCGCAGTTGTTATTTATTAAATATAAATAGAGTAACAGAACAAAAAAGAAAACTAAATTATGTTTGTTTTTACTCTCAGGAAATAAAGAAATTACTGTGACAACTAAGGAACTGACTGTGAAAAAATGGGTAAGTAAATTCACATTTTTATGTCAATGAATAATTAATGCAAATTTCTCCAAAACAAATATAAATGCTTGATTTTAGATTAATTGGTTAGATGTTTCGAGTGTTTACCTGCAATTGTGTGGAGACCATCTTCAGAAACAAGCGCAGTGTACACTAGCGAATGGATGAATGTTTGTTGCGTGATGATGGATTTTGGTTGTGAGAAAAGAAAGAGTTTGTATGGAGGAAGTGTTAATGTGGTCGAATCGAGTATCGTGTGTCAGAATGAGAATGTTGACGGGTTCGTGCTACCCCATTTAATGGGATATAGCGTGATGTTATGTATGTATGTATGTATGCGTTTTTATTGCCAGGAATTCGTTCTAATATAAAAAATAGCTCGTACTTAAATAATATAAGTTTTGTATTTGGAATTTTGTATATTGTCCGGATTTTATTTTTTGCCGATAACAATCAACATATTTATGAATTCTTTTGAATGTTGCCAGCAGCTGTTCTGCTAGACTTTGACATGACAGATGTTAGAGATTCGGTTCGTGGAATTCATCCCCAAAAAGTTAGTTCCAAATAATGTTAATTTATGTTCATGCAAATGTTATACAATATTATGTAAAATATATAGATAATAAAGTTTTAAAAAATTGTTATAATATTGTAGTACTTAATATTTTTAGATACAGTTCCTGTTAATTTTAAATGTTACAATAAAAATAAGACTGTTTAAATATGCCGTAATAAATAGAATTGAAATATTTTGTAATATTTGCACAATATAAATTGTTAAAATCATTGAGTACCAATTTTTTGGGGTCCAATATAGTGGGTCAATATAAAAATACTGTCTGTATTGGCCACTACCTCTTTAAATAATTTAAAGAGTATATGGAACATCAGATTTTCGACTTTCCCGAGGCTATAACTCAAAAACTAAGTAAGTTATTGAAATGCGGTCTGAACGAGTGAATTCCCCGTGTCCGAATTGACTTGTATACAAATTTTTAGCTCATTTAAAGCAAATTAACTTTTTTGAAAATTTTTAATTATTTTTCAAGGGGTACCCCTTGGGATTTTTATGATTTTTAAACAAATTGCTCTAAAACTATTTCTCGTACGAATAATGTAACGAAATTTTACATACATATGTATTTCGACGTGCTGAATTCATTGGTGTAATGTTTATGTCCATAAGTCTTATAGTTTTTGAGATAATGGTCAAAAACTGTACGAGGAAAAAAAATTGGCGAAAATTTTTCAAAAAATAAAAATCGCTAAAAACTTGCTTAAAGGTCAATTGAAACACGGGGAATTCAACCTTTCAGACCGCATCTCAATATCTTGCTTAGTTTTCGAGTTATAGCCTCGGGAAAGTTGAAAATCTGATTTTGAAAATTGTTTGAAAACAGCAAATCTTCTAGGGGCTATAACTCAAAAACTAAGCAAGCTATTGATATGCGGTCTGAACGAGTGAATTCCTCGTATCCGAATTGACTTGTATACAAATTTTTAGGTCATTTAAAGCAAATTAACTTTTTTGAAATTTTTTAATTATTTTCTAAGGGGTACCCCTTGAGATTTTTATGATTTTTAAACAAATTGCTCTAAAACTATTTCTCGTACGAATAATGTAACGAAATTTTACATACATATGTATTTCGACGTGCTGAATCCAATGGTGTAATGTTTATGTCCATAAGTCTTATATTTTTTGAGATAATGGTCAAAAACTGTACGAGGAAAAAAAATTGGCGAAAATTTTTCAAAAAATAAAAATCGCTAAAAACTTGCTTAAAGGTCAATTAAATCACGAGGAATTCAACCTTTCAAACCGCATCTCAATATCTTGCTTAGTTTTCGAGTTATAGATTCGAGAAAGTTGAAAATCTGATTTTGAAAATTATTTGAAAACAGCAAATCTTCTAGGGACTATAACTCAAAAATTAAGCAAGCTATTGATATGCGGTCTGAACGAGTGAATTCCCCGTGTCCGAATTGACTTGTATACAAATTTAAAGCAAACTTTTTTGAAATGGATTTTCGACTTTTCCGAGACTATATCTCGAAAACTAAGTAAGCTACTGAAATTCGCTCAACGGCATTGAATTTATGAATATACGAGTAGATTTAAATAATTACTAGTTTTGCACAGATAATATTAACATAAGTTTTATTGTTCCTATTGAAATACTACTTATTTCTTGTAACATTAACTTTCGGATTAGATGGGTACATATTGGGTCAAGTAGAATACACTAATTGGGTTTAATTGGATATTCTTTCGGTCGGGTCGCGTTGGATATCCATCGGGTCGGGTCATGTTGAATATCCGTGGAGTTAGTTATCCTTCGGGTCGGGTCGGATTCAAAAAGATATTTAATTTATGACATAGCACTTAAAATTTGATGTCCATTTGGTAAACGATCATTTTATGTAACTTAATGATGAAAAATGTTTGAATATAAAACTATTTTTTTTTATATTAGGTACTCCCAAATGAAAAGGATTTGGTGGGTCAACATGTCAACAATAAACATAATAAAATAGAAACTCAATTAAATATAAATGGAGAAAAAGTAGAACTATCTGACAACGAAAACGAGAGTCGCAAGCTTAATTTTCCTTTCAACCTAAGGGACAGGTTGTCTACATTCCAAGGAAGAAAACGTGAATCTAAATTGTTACATAGTTCTTTTCAACTACTTGATCGCAAAATTATAGTTATCTGTGGATTATGTGGGACTGGGAAATCAGAGTTGGCTAATGAGTATGCGTGGGAGTACAAAAAGTACTACAAAAACAATATCGTGTGGATTCATTATGAAAACGATAAACAGTTCGAGTCAATGTTTGTTGATATTGCCAAACAATTAGATGTTAAATATGACAATTGGAAAAAACCTGTCCCTCGCATTTTAGTAAATGGAATTTACTCTACTATTGCTAAGAAAGGCGGAGGACTCTTTGTGTTTGACAATGTGCTTGCCAGAAGTTTGCTGAATGATTATTTGCCGAATGACAGTTGCAAGAATATCAGGGTGTTAATCACATCGCCCTACGCCAAGTGGGCCAACATTAAAACAATTAATTTAACACCATTGTCCGAAAAAGAAACGATATCAATATTCAAAGCTGTTGCAAAAGATACATTAAGTTCAAAGGAACAGGAAGATGTTGTGCAAATGTTTCCGAAGATATTAAGCGGTGTTCCGTTAGTAACTCAGAGGTTTTCTATTTACATCGCGAATGAATGTCCTCGCATTGAAGAGAACTTTTCATTTTCACAATGTATCGATCAGTTGGAAATACACAACATTTTATTTGACAAACCATTTCCAAAGTGGTCGGAACAAAACAACCAGAAGACTATTTACACATCACTAGTGGCAACGTTAGACAACATTCAGCATCTCACAGAAAATGAAGATGTTGCTAAAATGGCAATAAAAATAACCAATTTTTGTGCATATTGTAATTTCGGATCTATACCTTATTCACTGTTACAAAACTTTTCTCAAAGTAGCTCTTGTTTCGATAGTGAATCAACTTATAAATTACTAGCTGCTGCACTTACAATACTTGTTGACTTGTCACTAATATTTTACGAAAATGGAAATGTTCAAATGAATAAATTAGTACAAAACATTGTATTGTTACATCAGAAAAAATGTGGCACTAAATCAACTTGGTACAGTGAACTATTAGAATTTGTATTAAATACTACAGATAATTGTATTTTACTTGAAAAGTGTGTTTTTAGTTTCGTCGAAGAACAAAAAGATACAATCTTCAAGGTATATAAAAATAGTAGAAATCAAGAAAAATTAAAACAGCTACTCATCAAGTACGAGTTTCAAACTACTTTAAATTATATTTGTAATTCTACTAAACCCGAAGTAATTAACATAAATAATAAAGAGTTACCAATCAATGACGAACAGTGTACATCATCTGACAAACCCTCTGACTCCTCTGATTTCTCTATTCATGAAGCTGCAGAGAATGGCCACCTTGATATAATAAAACTATTAATAAGCAACGACATATCTTTAGTCTATCTTCATGAAAAGGATGAATATGAATGTATCCCATTCCACTCAGCTGCAATAAAGGGCCATGTCCCGATATTAAAATACTTTCTCCACGAGCATCAAGTTCCTATAAATATTCCAAATGAAGCAGGCAGTACAGCTATACATCTCACAGCCTTAAACGGCCGAAAAAACGCCTTGTCTTTCCTTTTAGAAGAAGGAGCCTCTTTGGATGTTAGAAATAATAACTCGTTGTCAATATTACATATGGCTGGTGAGTCTAAATCTGTTGAAATAGTAGAGATGGTTAATGCGAAAGGAATTCCTATCGATATAAGAGCTACATTAACTGGTGCTACTCCATTACATCATGCTGCTTTTTGTGATGCAACAGATATTGTAAGTTATTTGATTGATAAAGGAGCTGATGTTAATGCCAGAAATAAAGCTAATGAAAATGCTTTACATTATGCAGCCAAAGAAGGTTATGCAAAAACAATTAAGATACTTATTGAAAAAGGTGAGTTTTACAATCACTTTACAGCTAAATTCAAGTACTACCTTTTATTCAAAAGAGCGCGCAAATAATGCCAACTATACTTTGAAAATTAAAGCTTTTAATGATAGACCATGGCGCTAGTGTACACTATTTTGATTTTAAACTGGAGGGATCGGCATAAAACGATTAAATGTCCCTGTCTAATATAACTACAATGAAATCTATTAGTGCGGTTACCCCAAATCACTTAACGATGGTCACAATAAGTAAATTTTTACTTCCTTGTAAGTAAAGGAAGTATTGTAATCGCAAAAATTTTCGGTTCTCAGATTTCAGTGAAAATACGCATTTTGCCCTCCCTGAGTCCATTTTGACTAATTTCGTCGTGACGTCTGCACGTACGTACGTATGTATCTCGCATAACTCAAAAAAGGTAAGCCGTAGAAAATTGAAATTTTATATTTAGGACTGTTATAACATTTAGTTGTGCACCTCCCTTTTTGGTCATTATATAACTTCCGGAAGTGGTACTTTACTTGAAGCCTATAATAGATTTTCATGAAAAACTATATTCAAATATAATTTAAAACTTTCCAAATTTGGTATATAAGACTACTATATCAATGGAAATAACATAATAAATTTTGGAAAAAATGGTATTATTTTAATTTTAGAAATAAATGCTGCAAATAAAAGTTTTACAGAATTAAATTCTGCGTCTAGCACATTAAGAATTTTTAAATTAGCCTTTTGCATAAGCGAGATATCTAAATTTAAATATTATATATATTTTTTTTTTAATTAAGTTTGCTATGGATTAGAACAAAAAATAAAAAATAAAAGATTTTATGTCAAATATGTGCAATTAAAAAATTATCTATAGTTTAATACGCGTACAAGGAAGTCATGTGCTGTCCAC
Source organism: Pterostichus niger (assembly GCA_947425015.1). Classification (NCBI taxonomy): domain Eukaryota; kingdom Metazoa; phylum Arthropoda; class Insecta; order Coleoptera; family Carabidae; genus Pterostichus; species Pterostichus niger. Next base: position 37,628,896 of record OX380339.1, read on the forward strand.
ATAAGATTTTTAAGGGTTGTATTCAGCCTAAAATTATTCTTGTTTTTTCCTATGATTGAACATTTAAAAATTACTAATTCAGATTAAATTATCCAATTAGCAGTTATGTTACTCAATAAGAAGATTAAATATCTTGTACTGAATCAGACTGAGTAATGTAGGTAAATGTTTAGATTATGTTTGTATATAATATTTATAATATATTATACTTGTATCGTATGAAGATTGTAATTTTTTTGTTTTTAATATACACGTACCAGCGAATGGGGCTGTACAACCCTATGCGAACCTTGTGACATATTTTGAGTTTCTTTGTAAACGTAATTGCGGTGCATTTAATCATTTTATGCCGATCCCTCCAGTTTAAAATGAAAATAGTATATCAAACTCAACGCCAATAATTTTACTTCCTTCTATATCTTTGACGTTTATCTGATTGTGAAATGAAACGGTCAGAATATGCGTTAACAGAATTCAATGAATTTGACCATGTCTATATTTAATATTGTATTGTAGGTTGTTCTCCTCAGACAGAAAATGACAACGGCTATACTCCTTTGGTGCTGGCTGTCATGAAGAATCACTTGCCGGTTGTAAAAGTATTCTGCGAGAACGGATGTCGACCAGATAAATCATCCAGCAAGGATGGCCGAACACCAATGTCTGTCGCATGTCGCGAAGGGTGCTCGCAAATATGTGATTACTTTTTAAAACAATTTCCTGATATTTATAAACGACCAAAGACGAATATTAAAAATGCGGAAACATACAATTATGATGGGAGAGTTAACAATGAAAGAAATTTTAATCTTATTTAAGGTATATCATATCCGGTTGGTTTATCGTCGATAAATGATAGATTTAATTGAATTCAATTAATTTCCGATATTAATATTAAAGTGTTGAACCTAATTTTATAATTTATCAGTTATAAAAACATTTTAATCAAGCAATATATACCATATTATTCCGAAACATATTTTTGATGACGTAGTACCCGATTTTATGACAAACATACTTTCTGTTTACTCTGTGTGTAAATAATTAGTTACTAAATAGGAAGTAGTTGTTTAATTAATTAATATTTGTCGTATTAATATTTATTTGTGCATTTTAATTTAAAAATAATGTAGTTCAATTTTACATTGTTGGTATTGATGTTGACATCAACGTCAAAATAAAGTAGTGTGGTTATGTTTAAGAAAACTTGTGGTCTTTTTCATTTGCAACGGTATTTTAGCAATAACTACAAAAATATACAAAACCCATATAAACAAATGGCCAAAAGTCGTTACGAATACGTTAAAAATTTTGAAAGTGATGAAAAATTACTACTTAACACATGGATAGTTGTAAGAGTAGACGGACGAGCGTTCCATAAATTTACAAAAGCCCATGATTTTCAAAAACCAAACGACATTAGGGCTTTAGAGTTAATGAATAGGGCTGCAATATCTGTTATGCAAGAATTTAAAGACATTGCTATATCATTCGGTCAAAGCGATGAGTACACATTTGTATTTCGCAGAAGCACCGAATTGTATAATCGAAGATCTCAAAAAATCATGTCATATGTTAATAGTTTATTCACATCTGCTTATGTCATGTACTGGAAAGATTTTTTTAAAGATGTAAAATTACAATATCCTCCTTTTTTTGATGCAAGGGTAGTTCTATATCCAACTGACGAAAATTTAAAAGATTATTTGAGTTGGAGACAAGCAGATGTACATGTAAATAATTTATACAATACAGCCTTTTGGAATCTTGTACAAAGAGGTGGACTTACAAATCAAGAGGTAAGAAAACAAATGAAATACTGCCTGTTGCATTATTTTCGTTTCTCATAAATTTGAAATATATTTTAGGCAGAACAGAAACTTTGTGGTACATTCGCAGCAGATAAAAATGAACTCCTATTTTCACAATTTGATATAAATTACAACAACGAACCAGCACTGTTTCGGAAAGGCACAATTTTAGTACGAAAAATTATTAAAAATCCTCTGAATGAATCGAAAACTTGTCAAGTTATATTTCCACTAAACAAAGATTTAATTAGAGACAAATTTTGGAAAGAAAACGATGAAATTTTGAATGGTAAGCCTGCAAAATATCTCGATTGGACAGAAGGAAAATCATTACCGGAATTAGTATTACAACAGTTAAATGTAAGTAATATTCATGATTATATTCAACAAAGTTTAAACAAACAGATTGAAGAAAAAGTTCAAATTTAATACTGGTTTATTTTCGTAATTTTATATTAAATATGAAATATTTAGTTTTACATAACATAATGTAAATTTAATTTATTTCAAATGAAGGCAGATTTTTATTAAAAACTTTCATTATTTAGGAATAAAATTTATTTAACTAAATATACAATCCAATGATAACCAATTTAACACAATTCTTATATACATGATGGCTAAATCTACACATTAATACTTGCAAATACAATAATTTGTGCAGAAGCTAAAATATCAACAACTATGAACATTTCATTTCAATAATTAGATAAAATCTTTTACATTGCAGAAAAAATAATCATAAAATTAAACAACGTTCTAACAAAAATATTATTTTCCTTTTACATTCGGGATAATATAACATGCACGATTATTATAATTCAGATTTTACCTAATTATTATAATAATTTATACAAATTTCATTAGAAGGAGGTGAGATTAAATATATTTTACACATAAACGACAATCATCTAAACATTATTTAACAATTTCCTATTTCGTTATACTCGGTTTCTAGAACATAAAATGTACATAGAAAATAATAACGGTGTATTAGGAGCACATAACTATTTATAACTTGGCTTAAAATTTATATAATATTAAAAACAATCACTAGGAACGGGGATTTAAAATAAATATTTATTTTAATTTAAATTAAAATCATGAATCTGTATTAAAATAAACCGAGTATAAGTTCTACCATTGAGTAAAAAATTACAAAAATAATTCTTTATTCAATGGTAATATTCAAGTACCAGATAAAATTATGCCCGCGAGTGTACCTATCACGGGTATAGGGTTTTGGTTGGTTGTTTGGGAATGTTTGACAAGTGTTTAAAAGATCGGGATATAATTGTCGATCTTAGCGCGATGCTTCTGCGCCACGCATTCTGCAATCCACACAATATTGCGACACTCTTGTTCCTTTAGCTTCAAATACGAGTAGAACACACCGAAGTGGAACTGTTGCAAGAATGCGTTCACATTCAAACGAACCTATAATATATTCAGAAGAGTTTGACCATGATCTATGAATTTAATTATTTTTAACTCACCTCATATTCGAAGAACTTATCCTCCAGAGTTTTGTCGCCCGGGTTATTACCAGCACCTTCAAACAGCTTGCTGTATTCCGCGTAGTACTCTGCGACTGCCTTCACCTGCTCGTAGTCATCAGCGCGAGCCAGTGCTGCCAGCCCATCGGGGTTTAGTCGTCCGCAACGCGGATATAATTTAGCACGATCGTCCTTGCTTAGCTCCGTACCGAACGAATTGATCGTGATGATGATGGCACGACGATCAGCCTGAAACAATATTTATATTGCAATTTTAACTTTCGAAATAAAGGAAGTATTGTAATCGCGAAAATTTTCGGTTCTCAGATTTCAGCGGAAAACGCACTTTGGCCATCCCTGAATCCATTTTGGCTAATTTCGTATAACTCAAAAACGATAAGCCGTAGAAAGTTAAAATTTTGTATTTAGGACTATTATAACATCTAGTTGTGCACCTCCCTTTTTGGTCATTATATAACTTCCGGAAGTGGTACTTTACTTGAAGCCTATAATATATTTTAATGAAAAACTATATTCAAATATAATCAAAAACTTTTCAAATTTGGTATATAAGACTACTATATCAATGGAAATAACATAATAGATTTTGGTTAAAATAGACTAACCGGAAGTGATACATTACATGATGCTGCAAAAGTTTTTCTTGAAAAAAAATGGAATTATTCTGATTTTAGAAATAAATGCTGCAAATAAAAGTTTTAGAGAATTAAATTCAGCGTCTAGTACATTAAGAATTATTCAATTAGCCCTTTGTATAAGCGAAATATGTAAATTTAAAAATTATATATTTTTTGTTTTTTTTTAAATTAAGTTTGCTATGGATTAGAACAAAAAATAAGAAAAAAAAAGTAAATTTAATGTCAGATATGTGCAATTAAAAAAATATCTATAGTTTAATACGCGTACAAGGAAGTCATGTTGTGTCCACATCAGATTTTTTCAATTTAATAATTCTTTACCTCAAACGCCAAGATCTCGCACATGCAGTCGGCGGTCGTGCCGCCAATATCCTTGCAAAACTCGTAGAAGGCCTCCAGGTACGCCTTATACAACGTATTCCGGATGATTTCAATGTTCATCTCATCCAAATCCTGCTCGCTGATGCAATCCACGAAGAATGGAGCTAGTGGCGTGTCCACCAGCACAGCGTTGTACAGCTCGGCAGGAGTAGCTGCCACGTGAATGGCTTCCATCTGCTCGAAAGATCTACAGAAGAATAATTATTACTATTTATTTAACACAATTAATTTATTAATTGTTCACTTACCCCAGTGGATGACACTTGGGGATCAGCTCAGAAATCGGTCTCTGATGCAGTGTACCAGTGATCAACAAAATAATGTTGTCGATCATGTAAGAATACGTGATGAAGTCGAGGAATGTGGATAGCGGCTCCACGGCATGATTGCGCAGATGCTGGAATTCGATCACTAGCTTTTCACGCAGTTTGTCGTCGATGACGGATACGGCTAACGGCGACGGCTCGTTCGCCAAGAACGCGCCGTAGTCGGTGCCCTGAAGGTGAAGCTTCAAGTCTACAATAATACAGATTATCTTTAATGATCCTATAATTTAATATAAATTTATTTTAATCTCAAATAATTTGAAGAAAAAGTCATGTGATTGGTCACAAGATTATATTTTTAGAAAGAAAAATATTTAAAATGTCTTTGGTAAAGTAAATATTACTGAAAATAGAACATTTGGAATCAATAACTCATCCATCTGTATTCTAAAAGCCAATAAACAATAATCAGGGTTTTGTACTAATTATTTAATATAATAAAACAACACTGTTTAATAAGTGATAAGTACTGTCAATTAATTGTCATTTCTGAATTATAAAAGAATGTTAATTGTTATCAAATACGTATGTGAATTAATTTAAAATTATTTTAAATCGATCTCTATATACTTTACTTGATATTAAAATCTAATATATATAAGAAGAAAGTGTAATATATAGTCAACTGTTTTAAAATGAATATGCTTACCTTCTAATGTTTCGCATTGCACCAAGTTCAAGTAGTCTGCTTGTTTCAAAATTCCACATTTGAAACCTCTACACAAACCTTCGAGATAACCATTGTCAATATTAAACAAGCAGCCCTTCATTTTCACTGAATTTCTTCTGATATTCTGTACCTGACACAAATTTAATATCGCCTCACCCACTTTCAATCATATGATTCTATGATTGAGAGACGTGACGTTTGTATCATGTGCCTAAAATTTATTAATGTCGCCAATATAAGAAAATGTTCCAGTATGGGACAGCTGATGGAATGTATTTACTCAAGTATTCAACGAATAGAAATGACTGCAACTGCTGTGAGTACATTCAGAATATAAATTCAACATTGGATTCATTAAGAATTTTTATCTCAGATTGTACAAGCAAACTTAGCGATCTCCTAAAGTTATAATATTTTTTGGCTATTGGCAACATCGTTTAAACAGTGATGCATACATACGAATGTCATTACTTCTTAGATTTAAATTTATAGAAATAAATAACAGATTTCACCTAAAGGAAAAACAAATTTTGTAATTTAGGACTCAGACATATGAAATTAACAAAAATTATAAAGTATTATTTTGTTGGCTACATTGTTCCAGTAAATTTTTCTTTTCCCCCACTAACGGATTCAAATTTTGCGTTCATATAAATACCGGTAATTTATACTTAAAAAGCCTTCCAGTTTAATAGAAATTGTGCATCATGTCTAAGCCAAATTACAAAGTCGGTAAGTAACTGAAATTAATAAATGTCTATCTTCAACTGTTCCAATAACAAATACTATGTGTTAATGTTGTATTGTTAACCTCATTTTCTATACACGTGCCCTTTGCTAATAAATTTCAATATTTGCAGCTGACATCAAATTAGCGGAATGGGGCCGCAAAGAAATTACTCTCGCAGAAAACGAAATGCCGGGTTTGATGTCATTAAGAAAAAAATATGGACCATCCAAACCTCTAAAGGGTGCTAGAATTGCTGGGTGTCTGCACATGACTGTTCAGACTGCAGTGCTTATTGAAACTTTAATTGCACTAGGAGCTGAGGTGAGAAACTAAAAATAATTATCTGTATAGTAAAAAAACAATGGAAAGAATCGCTTTGCATCATGGGTATTATTATAAAAACATTTGAAACATACTCAATTTAATTTTGTTTTATTAACAAAAAAAGGTAATTACAATTAATAAAATCAAACATTTGTTGTATTAGCAAATTAAAATAATTTTTTGAAAAACGGGAGAAAGATAAAATGATGAAATATTATGACGTGTTTTATTGTGTTAGTTACTATAAACAAGTTTGCTTCACATTTATAAAAGATATTTATCAGAAAGATAAATGTAACGACGTCATAAAATTATGTGTTTTTACAATTGGTTTATCATGTATTATTTATGATGCAATATAAGTATGCGAAAGACCGTTCATGATTACATCTGTTATTTCTTTTCATATTTAAATTATGTAGTAACAAGAGCAATTATTCTGCTTCAAAATAAATTTGTTGAACTTTTTAACCTTTTTTGATTATTATGATAATAATAAACAAGTCAAGGACACATTTCATAAACAAATTTTTATCTTGATAAGCTTTAACAGTTAGTTCAAATATTTAACAATTTAAAAATAAAATATAGGTAAAATAAGTAATAAAAATTAATTATCGCTAGTTTTGTCGTATCTTAATGTTTGAAAAATACATTTTTTTGTCGAAAATATATTAATTAATATCGCCATGAAAGTATAATAGGGACATTATCTATCTTTTTTTTCACCCTTTTAAATTATTGAATGACAAATGTTTTATCTTCAATAATTTTAAAATTATGCAAACAGTATTTGAAGTCTAGATTACATGAAGAAAGTTTTTTTTTTACAAAATTTCTTGAAGCGCTAGAAATTTTTCAAAAATTATTTAATTCATATTCTGATAAGAATTAAATTAGTAACTTTCTTCAGGTTCAATGGTCAAGTTGCAACATCTTCAGCACCCAAGACCACGCTGCAGCCGCCATCGCTAAAACCGGCGTCCCTGTCTTCGCATGGAAGGGTGAAACAGACGAGGAGTACATGTGGTGCATTGAACAAACCCTCATCTTCCGCGACGGAAAGCCGCTGAACATGATCCTGGACGACGGTGGTGACCTCACCAACTTGGTGCACGAGAAGCACGCCGAGATGATGAAGGAAATCAGAGGACTCAGTGAGGAGACCACCACTGGAGTGCATAATTTGTACAAGATGATGAAGCAGGGCAAGTTGGCAGTGCCAGCGATTAATGTCAATGATTCTGTCACCAAGAGCAAATTTGATAATTTGTATGGATGCCGCGAATCGCTTCTTGATGGTATGTTGACAAAAACACGTTTATTCCTTCTGCAATCAACATGTAAATCATTTCTGTTATGTTGATTTCTAGGTATCAAGCGCGCCACTGACGTGATGCTGGCAGGCAAGGTCTGCGTGGTCGCTGGCTACGGGGATGTGGGCAAGGGCTGCGCTCAGTCGCTTCGTGCCTTTGGTGGTCGTGTGCTCGTCACCGAGATTGACCCCATCAACGCTCTCCAAGCCGCTATGGAAGGCTACGAAGTCACTACTATGGACGATGCTTGCAAGGAGGCTCAGGTATAACACTCAAATTAAACTCATTTAGAATGTTATGACAAAAGTTTATATTTTGCTCCAGGTGTACGTGACGACAACTGGTTGTAAGGACATCATCGTCGGTCGCCATTTCGAGCACATGCGTGACGATAGCATCGTGTGTAATATCGGCCACTTCGACTGCGAGATCGACGTGGCGTGGCTGGAAAAGAACGCAAAGGCTAAGGTTAATATCAAGCCGCAAGTGGACCGCTTCGAGTTGGCTAATGGCCGTCACATCATCGTGCTTGCCGAGGGACGTCTCGTCAACTTAGGTTGTGCCATGGGACACCCTTCCTTCGTAATGTCCAACTCTTTTAGTAACCAAGTGCTCGCACAGATTGAACTGTGGACGAAACACAGCGAATATCCAGTTGGTGTACATGTTCTCCCCAAGCACTTGGACGAGGAGGTGGCGAGACTCCACCTCGATCACTTGGGAGTTAAGCTAACTAAGCTCTCTCCTGCGCAATCAGAGTATCTGGGGGTGCCGGTTGAAGGCCCCTTCAAGCCAGATCATTATAGATATTAAGCCCTAATGTGCCTATGTGATTGTACTTATTGTTTATTAAATTGTGTCTCTGTTTTTGGTAATTTTGTTGTAAAGATTTTCTGAAAACTTCAAAATGTTATGTAAGTCAATAAAATTTAATTTTTATTTATTTATTATTTTTAGAAATATTGCGAATGAATGAAAATGATTATTTTTTAAAGGAAATTCGAGACAAGTTAAGAACGATGACGGTTACAAGATAAATAAAAATTGTCACAAAAAAGTTAAAATTTCTACATTATTTTTTTAAAAGGTAGCCAACCTACCCACCACAAAAAACTACTAAGAAAATAGAACTAAATCGCCAACTTCAGTGCTATGTCCAGGTGTGTTGTCAAAATCTGACTCCGACAAAATTATAATGAAATACCTAATACATGAATTTTCTTTTTAGTATTAATTATTTCACATTCCTATTTGTATCAGTTTTTGTTAGTGACGTAACGAAATATAATAATGAAGTCAGAAAATCAGCTCGATGATTTAGTTCAATCTGTAGCACTGCACAAACATTTAAAAGTAATTTTTCATGGATATGTTCTACCGTTTATTATATTATATTTTGGATGGATGTACTTCTGGTTAACATGCTACGATTTTGAAGAATTTTACGAAGCTGGAGCAATTGGATTTACTATAATCGGCTGTCTGCAGATCTTTTGCTGTTTATGCTGTCACTGGTCCGTTCGTTTTCAGTGTTTCGTGACATGTAAAGCTGTAAGTAGCAATTCAATCAGATTTTTAGCGACTTTATTTAGTTTCAGTATAATTTTATGTCATAAATTGAAGGTTATGTAGTTATGATACATGACAGCTGGCAATTTCCTCATGTAATGATTTTAGGGTTCTACGTATTTTCTTTTTTTAATATATATTTTACATTATATGATAATTTAAATACAATGAGTTATTTAGCACAAATTCATAAATTATTCATTGAATATTTTTTTCCGAACCTAGAAAAATAAATTTTAAAAATTGCATCATAAATTTATATTTTCATTACTTCTGGTATGATGATGTGTTCTTTTTTTCACACAGTTCTACCAATCTATTGTATACAAAATAATTTGAATTTCATAATTTTTACTGAAATACTATTTTTTATATAAATCTGAATTCAATTGCAACCTTATCCTTTATTTTTCAGGAACCCGACCCTCTAAAAGCAACAGTTGCCCTCGTGATACCAACATCAAACAACGGTTCTTCAGAACTTGTTAGACTTCACCACAGTACAACCAACCCCGTAAACAATTCTGAAAAGGACCTAGATGACCAGCAGACGATATGGTTCAACTTTCAAAAAACAAAATACCTGTGGGACTGGAACAGAAAAACATTCGCTGGGCTTCAATACCCGGTTGCTGGCACATTTGGAGAATATTTGTCGAAAAAAGGCTACCAAGACGAAGTAGATGTCACAGCTGCTGAAGAAATGTACGGCAAAAATGATATGGAAATGGTCGTGCCAGAGTTTGGGGAATTGTTTAAAGAGAGAGCTACAGCGCCGTTCTTTGTCTTTCAAGTGAGTTTAAAATTTTAAAGTTGGTATTAAGATGGAATATGAAGTATGAAGTTAGCTGTACAAAAATTTGTTATCGTGTAATTAGGGTTTCTTATGTTTATATCAAAAATGTAGTTCTGACCAATCACAGAAAACCGAGGAAAATCTAAGCAAATTTAATTATAATTTAATTTAAATATGTTTTTATTAATTTATATTTAAGAAGTTAATACTATTATTCTCTTCACCTGGAATTTCTAGGTATTCTGCGTAGCACTTTGGTGTTTAGATAAATACTGGTATTACTCTCTCTTCACCCTCGTCATGCTCGTCCTCTTCGAGTGCACTCTCGTCCAACAACAACTCCGCAACATGGCCGAAGTCCGCAAAATGGGGAACCGCGCTTACACGGTCCTAGCCTACCGAGGGCGACGATGGCGCCCTGTCCCTTCCAACCGTTTGTTACCTGGTGACATCGTGTCCATCGGCCGTGCTGGCCAGCAGGACAACCTGGTGCCGTGCGACATGCTGCTGCTCAGAGGACCCTGCATCGTCGATGAGAGTATGCTGACAGGAGAGTCAGTCCCCCAGATGAAGGAGCCGGTAGAGTGCAGAGAAGAAGGGGACATGTTTGAGATGGAGACAGATGGGAGGCTGCATGTTTTGTCTGGGGGTACAAGGGTAGTGCAACATACACCACCAGGTGAGATATTTATTTTGTATTTGAGTCTAGCTCTAGATTAATTTATTTTCATAGGTAAAGGCTCTGTCAGCGGTAGCGGCGCCCCAGCGCGTTCCACCGACAACGGCTGCATCGCCATTGTCCTCCGCACTGGATTTAGTACCTCTCAGGGGAAGCTTCTGCGAACCATCTTATTCGGCGTGAAGCGAGTGACTGCTAATAACCGCGAAACATTTGCATTTATTCTGTTCCTACTGGTGTTCGCGGTGGCTGCAGCCGGTTACGTCTGGCAAAAGGGAGTAGCAGATCCCACCAGGTCCAGGTACCGTCTCATGTTGGAGTGTGCGCTCATTCTCACGAGTGTGGTACCTCCGGAGCTACCTATTGAATTGAGTTTAGCTGTGAATACATCATTGTTGGCATTGGCGAAGCTGGGTGTGTTCTGTACGGAACCGTTTAGAATACCCTTCGCAGGAAAGGTGAGAGATTAAATTTAAACCATTTTTATATTACTATTAAATATCCGAATTAGGTGGACGTCTGCTGCTTCGACAAAACCGGCACCTTGACCTCTGATCACCTCGTTGTAGAAGGCGTCGCTCTGGTTTCTTCTCCTACGTCTCCAGAAAAGCCTACGGTGGTGACACCTTCTAGCGATCTACCTGCAGAGACGGTACAAGTCCTGGCCACGTGCCACTCGCTAGTGCAGCTGGACGATGGCCTAGTGGGCGATCCGCTGGAGAAGGCGACACTGGCCGCTGTAGACTGGACACTAACTAGAGGTGATGCAGTCATACCACGCAGAGGGAAGATGCCTGCTATGAAGATTTTCCATCGGTGAGTTGTTGGTTATAAAACTAGCCCTCCATCACTAGTCTTTCTGCATAATTCTCTTTCTCACAGCTACCATTTCACCTCCCAACTGAAGCGCATGTCCGTAATCGCGGGATACAGCGCCCCTGGCACAAACACAGACACCATATACGTAGCAGGCGTGAAAGGTGCCCCTGAGACATTACGAAGCATGTTCCGCACCGTGCCCGCAGGATACGACGCTGCTTATCTGGAGCTCTCGCGACGTGGCGCTCGTGTCCTAGCGCTCGGCAGGAAGGAACTCGGGGTGTGCAGTCCACAGGAGATTCGGGTTATGACCCGTGATGAAATTGGTGAGAGAAACATTTCGAAATAGTTTATTTTAATTTTGTTCATGGTAAATGTCTTCTTACAGAACGTGACTTAAGTTTCGTGGGTCTTGTAGTCATCTCCTGCCCACTAAAGCCCGATTCTTTATCCGTGGTGCGTGAGATTGTTTACGCATCTCATCGTGTTGTGATGATCACTGGTGATGGACCGTTGACTGCGTGTCACGTAGCTCGGGAACTGGCGTTCCTCTCGCGACCTCCTAGTAATGTCTTGTTGACGGTGTATGACGCTCCCCAAGATAAGTGGCTCTGGCAGAGCGTGGATCAAACCACAGAATATGATGTCAAAGATTGTGGGGTTGATACTCTGCTGAGTGGCAAGTAAGTAAAATGTACATTTATTTAACAACAAAGACAAAATTAATTGTCATCCATACACTTGGTGAAACTAGGTTTAATAAAAAATATTAAATAAACATTTGGCTAAGTCTCACAAAATTCAGCCTCCAAGTGAGACTTAGCCAAGTGTTTATTTTATATTTTGTATTAAACCTAGTTTCACCAAGTGTATGGATGACAATTAATTTTGTCTTTGCTGTTATTTAAATTGCTATTGCTTTTCCATTTTTCGGTAGATGGCATGGCCTGTTCCACAGAACTTCTCATGTCATCTTTGTTAGAGATCTTATTCTCTGCTAGCACAGATCTTCGTCACACAGCTTCTTCACGTGAACTTTGTTCTTGGTGCAGAAGTGGGTTATACCATACTGATGAGCTTTAATAAGAGCAAAACGCGTCTATGGTAACTAACTGTGCTAGCCAGCCTTTGACGATGCCCTCATAAGGTGACTTGGAGGCTGAATTTTGTGAGACTTAGCCAAGTGTTTATTTTATATTTTTTATTGTCAATTTTTATTTAAAATTTCGTCTTTATTTCAGATACGAGCTTTGCATCACGGGCGACGGTATGGAGTATCTCCTCGGGGAAAATTCTACCCTTCTCTACCGCTTGTTACCTCGCGTGGCCGTCTTCGCGAGGTTTGCGCCTAAACAGAAAGAATTCGTCATCAACTCGCTGAAGTCGCTAGGCCACACGACACTCATGTGCGGCGACGGCACCAACGACGTCGGAGCACTGAAACACGCTGATGTAGGTGTAGCGATCCTCACTTCTCCTGCACCTAGTGTTAGCGGAGGGAGAGATCGAAGAGAAGAGAAGGAGAGTGTTGCAAGTAAATGATCGTAAAATATTGACTATTAATTTGTTTTTAAATAATTGTAATGTTTGTTGTGCAGGTTCTGAACAAGCAGTTGAAGAATTAAACTCATCTGTTGTAAGTAAGGATCGACGACGAATGAAACCTGGACCAAGAGCTGAACTCAGAGCAAGAAGAGCAGGTGTACCAACTTCAAACAATGCATCTGTTAACCCCGCTGCTGATAAACTCAAGAATTTAATTAAGGTAACTTAAATAATAACAGTATTTACTAAAATTTGAAAAAATGTTGTGTTTATAGGAGTTGGAAGAAGCCGATACCGCAACTGTGATTCGCCTAGGTGACGCCAGCATCGCCTCGCCGTTCACCAGCAAGCTGTCCTCTGTGCAGTGCATCTGCCACGTGATCAAACAAGGTCGCTGCACACTCGTCACCACGTTACAGATGTTTAAGATTCTGGCGCTTAACGCCCTGGTGCTCGCCTACACACAATCCGTGCTCTATCTGGACGGGATCAAACTCAGGGACGCGCAGGCTACTCTGCAGGGGTTGCTGCTGGCGGCGTGTTTCCTCTTCATATCTAGGTAATCACTTTTAAATAGTGACTGAATTTCCGGAACTTTCAAATACAGGGTGTTTCAGGACTAGTGTAACAAACTTTAACAGCTTATTCCTGAGGTCATTTTGAGCCAAAAATGTCATATGAACATAGGGTCCTATTCCTTCTAGTTACCAAAATACAAGAGGTTGAAGTTCTATAAATAACACGAAATTTGCAAATTTTTGTAATCAAGATACTTTCGGAAAACAAGAGTTTTATTGAAAAGTCATGCCTTATTTGTCTTAATTAATTTTATTTATTAATATTAACGAATACGATTTAGAGAACAAAACATAATATGACACAATCAAATAGACACAGAACAACATAACCAAACATGGAATAGGTTAACACAATATGAAATAAGATAACAAATTTTTTTAAAATTACAGCAAGTGTTCAAAATGAGCGCTTTGAACTCGTATGCATATTAATATTAATAAATAAAATTAATTAAGACAAATAAGGCATGACTTTTCAATAAAACTCTTGTTTTCCGAAAGTATCTTGATTACAAAAATTTGAAAATTTCGTGTTATTTATAGAACTTCAACCTCTTGTATTTTGGTAATTAGAAGGAATAGGGCTTATGTTCATATGACATTTTTGGCTCAAAATGACCTCAGGAATAAGCTGTTAAAGTTTGTTACGCTAGTCCTGAAACACCCTGTATAGTACTATATTTTTAAAAAAATTCACTTTAACATCTGTTTTGTATGTTGCAGATCTAAGCCTTTAAAGACCCTCTCGCAACAGCGCCCACTCCCCAATATCTTCAATCTATACACCATCTTAACCGTGCTGCTGCAATTCGCCGTGCACTTCGGTGCATTGGTATACCTAGTGGCCGAGGCGAAGGCGCGTACGCCTATTGCTGAGCTGGAGGCTGCGGCCGCAGCCGCTGCTGCTGCGCTGACCGCCGATCCGCCACCAGATGATGCCGAGGATACCTTCACGCCTAATATTGTTAACTCGGCTGTATACATCATCTCCATGGCACTACAGGTACAGTCAACTTTACAAATATATTTAAGAATGTTTCAATATGATTTATTTTTATTTCAGGTGGCGACGTTCGCAATCAATTATCGTGGCCGGCCGTACATGGAAAGCTTAGCGCAGAATAAGGCGCTGCTGTACAGTGTGATGTGTAGTGGGGGCGCAGTCCTAGCGCTGGCTATGGGGTTGGTGCCCGATCTCGCTGCTCAGTTTGAAATCATTGATTTTCCGCCTGATGTAAGTATTCATTTGATGTTAATATCTTTATAGTCATGATTTGACGACTGGTAACTGCATTTATCGTGTAATATATATCACATACTGAGATCTGGTACGGTAGTAAACATTCAGTAAAATTCGGAAACAAAGTTCATTTTATATCAAACAGAAAAATAAAGACAATTGTTAAATATTGAAACTTAAAAGACAAATGTAAAAGGAATAACCTTTTCTTTAATGTCCGCGGGCACTAATGGGAAGCTCGGCGACGCCTAGTCGTTTGTTGGTGATTTTTATATGTGATATACTTTATACTATCAATCATAATTAGGTACTTAAACTTGTTTATTTATAGAGGATTTGAATCTAATGGAAATTATGTGTTCACATAATAGTGCATCAAAAACAAAATATGTCATTTTATTACAGATTGTGTTGCCTAGGATATTTGATTGTCATTTATCAGTTTTAAAATATGGTTTATAAAGCATATTATTTTGAAGTGCAAATTCAGTTCTAAACTGCTTTTTGTTCAATAACGTAGATTTGTAGATTTTTCAAAAAAGAACGATGGTATAAAAATATAGATATCATGCGATTTATTACGAATTAAGAATATTTTAATATTACACAGGTTTATTTAAAAATTAACGAATATGGGTAATATAGAAAAGTATAAAATTAAATTGAAAATAATGATATTTGTTTCTTCCAGTTCCGAAACATTCTTGTGGGCGTTTTGTTCGCCGATTTCTTTTTCTCGTATTTGGTGGACCGAGTCTGTTTATGGCTGTGCGGCGAGGGGAAATTGAAGATCCACTAACACCACCATTAGAAAAATATCATCCACGCAAGTAAATAAATCAAACAAAAATAAATCAAATCAGTGTAAATGCAGGGACTTTACAACTGGTTCTCGAGCAAAGTTGGCGTCCTGCGTGCTACTTGTACATAACTTCGTTGTATAATGAGAGAACTGTCAAAATTGTTGCAATTGTTTGTTTTGTTGATTGTTAGTTGCATTTGTTTATTCTTGTTGTTTTTTGTTTTACAGAATTTTATTTATTTTGTTTTATTAATATTATTAGAATATTATTGGTATAAAATTAGCAATTTTTATTTATACAATATTACAGTTGGTCATACTGACGCAAAAATATGAAATATCAAGATTATTTTGCAAAAAAAACTAAACTATTGTACACCTTTTTTTGGTATTTCTGATGTCAGAAGTATTTTCTGAATTATAAAAGTATTTTGTTTGCAAAATTTTAATTATTTTATAATTCTCAACAAATGCAACGTACACATCAAGATTTCTAGAAAAAAAAAATGCATTTTTACAGTTCTCAAATATGTTGTCGTACCAGTAAATTATATTTTTAACATTCCTAAATGAAAAGTAATAGATCAATTTAAGTTTTTTTTCTAATATGTAATTCAAGATTGTGTTATTAATTTGATTCAGGTTTAGAAAATGTATTAAAACCCCCGCCGGAATGAGACTGGTGGCGCATTCTTTTGGCAGTTGTACAACAACTGTTACAGCTGTTTAATAATTATTTGTTTGTATTTATTGAAACATGTTTTTTCTTCATATTTCTATCAAATTTCGTTGTAATTTGTGGATTTGTGTGAATGTTATATAAATAAATGTGATTTAAGGATATGCGGAATATAATTTGAATGTTATTATTGATTTTATTTTAAATATTAATGAGTCTAATTTATTACCAATTGTTTTGTCGATGATAACAAGCCGTCGTAAAATGACTGTGTCTAGTTGCTGTGATAAAAATGTTGAGAATTCCCCAGATATGGGCATCAAACAAACTTCTAGATCAGACCTTTATTCTGGACTAGGTAAGTTATACAATAATTCAAAGATTTTCAACAATAAACTGATTAATTTGTATGTATATATTAATCCAAATAATTAACTGGTATTCATTTTGGTTTTTTACATAATACGGTAATCAGCATTTGTTTTATGCTTCATTGGTACTATACATAACTGTACTGTTGTCATCTTTTGTTTTTTAAACAAAAGCATTATTTTTGTCTATTCTACATGCTTTTGTTTTAAATTTCAGAGACATCATGATTTTAAAAACTATTTATATATATTTTAATAACAGTTTTTTTTCTGATCACAGCAAAATATATGCTTTGTATACATAAAGTTTATAAAATTAAAGAGCGTCAAAAATTTCGCGCAACAAAGTTTTTAAGTTATGCAATTTTACACAGGGTGCAAATATATTTGTAAATGATTAACGTAGGGTATTCATTTGTTATGTATAACAAGCAGTTTATACAATTTTTGAGCCAAACAAAAGAACAATTTACACTTCAAATACTTATAAAACAACTGAAACAGTTATTTAATATTCAATCAATGTTTTAAAACTGTTGTTCACACAAAACGTAATCTGAATACATAATTTGTTGAAGGGGTTATTGAACAAACTACTTATTTTACAATAAATCTATAGTTCATACATTACAATAACGTTTTTTACAATTTACAATAGTATAATTATATTTTCTCTTAGTCATTTTTCGAACATTCCGTATGTATGGTCCTGTTGGATTCTGTGTTGTTTGGCCATCTACCGTTCAGACGACGTATCTTTCAGTCGTGTCAAATCTCTGCAACGAAGTGGATGTGTATCTTTGAACAGTCTAAAATTATATATTTTTAGTGTTTAAAAAAAGTGTTTTTAAGAATGGTGGTTAAATTTGGCAAAAACGAACCTGACAGGCGGGGGTTATTAAACAGTATGGACCAAATGTCGTCGGAGAGAATGGTAGAAAATGGTAAATATGTCATATTTATTTTTTAAAGAATTTGTGAGAGAAAATGTTGACATTTCAAGAAGTAACGCCCTATTTTTACAGTTTTAAAAAATGTTTTATATTTACTTGATTAAAAAAAATACAAACATACTTTTAAAAGTATGTTAGGTATCTTGGAATGCGGGTGTCTAAATTTGAAGATAAAAAAATGTTTATTTTTATGGGGTTCAAGAAGATTCTAAGAAAAGAAATAAAAATAAATATTACTCCAAAAAAAATGTAATACAACTTTTTTTCTGAAACATTTTTAAAACAATCGTAATATGGTTCAAATAATACAGCATCGTGCGAAGTATTTTGCCAAATTTTGAATGAAAACTTTCTTGATTTTAGTTTAAATGAAGCACACGAGATTATTTTAGTAATGAAAATAAATCTTGAGATTTATTACGTGTCAGTTCTTATAAGTAAAGTTGTAAAATAAGAGAAGTGTTGAAAAATCTGTTTTTAGATTTACATTCTAGAGCTGTAAATAATAAACATTCACAGGGTTGCATTAAAAACATTTTTTTATTTAGTTTTAAAAATAATATAAAATAAATTAAATGCAATGTACTTGTTAAGAATTTATCTAGTAAATCGTTTTAATTTGTAGAATTTAGTTAAAATATTTGCAAGCATTTATTGCATCAAACTCAGAGCGATCTTCAATTATTACCATTTTTAAAATTGTAATTATAGAGATTTTAAAAATATATATTAAATATATAACAAGTTTAATAACGTCTATTTAGTTACGAGCGTATATACAATGAGTATGTAAAACGATTGCAAATTAAGACAACAACAAAATTTTAATTTTTATGAATTATTTAACAAGTAAGATTAAATAACAATGTCAGATACAGGAAACTAACTTCACTGCGTATTTAATATGTCATTAGTTATATTCATGCCGTGACTAAAACGTTTGAAGCCACAGCTTTGCCCACATGTGATTAAGTTGTTATTTAGCGCCATGGAAACCAGTAAATTAAAAGGCATTTAATAACAAGTAAAATAAATATATCATAACGCCATTTACCCATTACTGGGTGTGACACTCTGTCATAACAGATCTCGGCAAGTAATATATTTATGCGGTTACCAGTCGTCAAATCACGGCCCCCGTGTTAGTGGAGAAGGAGCCACAGGGGTAGTATTTTAATGTGATGAAAATTATCATCTGTGGGATTCGAACCCGGGTTTTCAAATCCACATGCTGACTCGATACCACTGAGCTACCTACCACATACAGTAATAATAATAAATTATACATTTTGATTGATCAGAAAATGGGGTAGTTGGCTCAGTGGTATCAAGTCGGCCAGTGGATCTTGAGAACCCTGGTTCGATCCCCACAGCCGACAAACAAGTTTCACCAATTTAAATCTACCCCTGTGGCTTCCCCTCCACTAACATCTTTAGGGGCCGTGATTTGACGGCTGAGAACCGCACTTCATGCTATAAAATATATCACTTACCTAGATCTGCTTAGGCAGAGTGCCATACCCAGTAATGGGTAAAAGGCGTTACGATATATTTATTTAGATATTAAAAATAATATTTTCGAAATAAAATAATGTTTACCATATTTTGATTTCTTTTTAAAATTAAAAAACAGAAATATTAAATCTTATTTTTTAAATGTTGTTTTGCCTTAAACATATTATAATTACTTATGGCATTAGGCGTAAAAGGTTTAATAGTAAAAATATTTTCGACAAATAATTATCAATTTGTGTGATTCGGAGTTGAGCCGAAAAATTTGTACTCGTCTGTCAACACAGGGTGTAATCATGTTTTCGTTGTTTTTACGTGTAGCACATAAAAAATATCGAAACGTTAAATTCCGTACTTTGCTCTCTCGTCATTTCCCCGTATATTCGTTATATAATAAAAAAATAAAAATATATCATCACGCCTTTTACCCATCACTGGGTGTGGCACTCTGCCTAAGCAGATCTCGGTAAGTGATATATTTTTTCGCGTGAAATGCGGTTACCAGCCGTCAAATCACGGCCTCCAAAGATATTAGTGGAGGAGGAGCCACAGGGGTAGATTTTTTAAATTGGTGAAAATTGTTTGTCGGCTGTGGGGATCGAACCAGGGTTCTCAAGATCCACAGGCCGACTCGATACCACTGAGTCACCTACCCCATAATATTCGTTATATATAATATAATTATTTTGTTAATTAATGCTGTTTTGCTATCCACTTAACTAATTCCCAAGTTATTAGTTAATGAATGTTTGTTTAAGCTTTATATTAAAATGAAAAAAATGTTATGAAATATGCGCAATATGCACATACTACACGTGAAGAATATGTTAGAGAACCAACATGTTTTGTAAATGTAGGTGAGTGGAACGTAGCGTGTTGATTTATTTTATATTTATACGTCAGGATAAATAAGAGTAGCGCTGGCAGGTTCCTGTTACTACATTAACTTGCCCAACCCTTATCGATTTCTGATTAGTTTTAAAATAAAATTCACACTCTGATTAAACGCAAAGCAAACGTCAAATATCATTATTATTATTATTTTCGTGGCCCTGTCAGAAAATAAAGTTTTTCTTACAATCAAAAGAAAAAAGTGATACTTTTCCTCCCTAGGGAAGGAGAGTAAAACTATATTTTTTCTACTTCCGTTAGGAAATAGATATTTTATTTCACTTATTTGAGTTAGGTAATGAACTGCATTATTTAACTAGCGATATAATGAGGTAACTTAGCAACATAAAAAAATTATATATACTGGTAGACGAAAAAATATATCACTTACTGAGATCTGCTTAGACAGAGTGCCACACCCAGTAATGGGTAAAAGGTAAAAACAGAGGAAAACTGGTTAAATAAATATGTTCTGAAATGTATGATTTATTTGCTCGTGTAGGAAATAATATTAGTCCCATTATATGGTTGAAATTATTTGTATAAATAAAAGATAAACTTGTTTATTTGTAAAATGTCGAAGAATAAAAATAAATATTTACCTGGTTCAGATTATACTTCTAAAGTTAGTGGAGCAGAAAGAGCTGAAAGCTACGGTATAAATCATTACTTTGACTTGGAATACTTAATTTATTTTCTGCAAACATGACTGACTTCGACATTCTACTTTACGTTCTTTTCCCAACTTAATTGTTGAATTATTTATTGTTACCGACTTTATTATAATTCTATATTTTATATTTATGGGGTAGGTGGCTCAGTTGTATCGAGTCGGCCTGTGGATCTTGAGAAGCCTGGTTCGATCCCCACAGACGATAAACAATTGTCACCAAATTAAATCTACCCCTGTGGTTTCCCCTCCTCTAATATCTTTGGGGGCCGTAATTTGACGGCTGGTAACCGCACTTCACGCCTATAAATATATCACTTACCGAGATCTGCTTAGGCAGAGTGCCACACCTAGTAATGGGTAAAAGGCGTGATGATATATTTATTTATTTATTTATCTTTATTTAATTTGGAATTGGAATAAGTAATAATACTATATAAATAGTGTATGCAACTCGTGATAAAAGTGTAATTTTATTACACTAGCACTAATAATAAATAAATTATTTAGTCCTTGACCAAAATGTATTTTACGGACCGTAAAATAACCATTATCTAACAACCATAGTAAACATTAATACCTCCATTAAAAGGTTAACTTTTCATACAAATATACCAACCAAAAAAGTCACATTTTGACACAATCAAATAAAAAATAACATTTTCGTAACAATTGCACAAGAAACACGTTCTTATTTTCTAATTTTAGAGAGAGAAACACTGCTTTTCTCCTCTAGGGAGAGAAACATTATGTTTCTCTCCCTAGGTAGCATGTTTCTTTCCCCAGGTAGCATGTTTCTCTTCCTAGGGAGATGTTTCTCTCCCTAAAGACTACGATTATTAGCTGTTAACTAGTTACGCAACCCATATTTGACATTTGTCCTGATAAGACAGTAATTTTTGTGCACATGTTACGAAAAGTATAATATGCTTCACGGGAGGGCGCGATTATCTCTTGTGTCCCTCCCTTGATGCATAACATACAATTTAAATCATTCAAATACTGATAGCCAGTTAATAATTGTATCTTTGTTTGTCTTCTTCAGCGGCATTCGAGCACGTCCGAGACAACATCGACGGCTTGAACGGCACCCCAGGTATCGAAGACAACGACCTCATCTTCCTCAAGGCGCTGATGGAGTCGCCCGCCATGAGAGGCATTGTCAAGGTCAGTGCCACACATGTTTTTAGGGTACGCGAACGCGGTACAGGTAGCAACGGTTTAATGACAGGTAGAACCACCATTGAAAAAACCGTTGATTCTGATGATTTTGTCAAATATTTTTGCGGTCGTTCCTACCTGTTTGTCAGGTGCCCAACAACGTGGGGCTCAGGTGTAACGTTTGGGGTAATGATAAGCGCACAGAAAGCTTAAAAGCTACGAAGACTCTTTGTTGTAAGTAATGGGAAAATAGGATAATAAATAAATAAATAAATATATCATCACGCCTTTTACCCATTACTGGGTGTGGCACTCTGCCTAATAATGGAAATTATGATTATGGTGGCCTAGTGGGTATGTAGTCAGCTTGCGGTTCGATTCCCGCAACCGACAAACTGGCTTTCACCAATTTAATATCAACTCCTGTGGCTCTCCTCCTGTACTAACAACTTTTACGACTGGTAATCGCACTTCACACGTAAAAATAATTATCGAGATCTGCTACGGCAGAGTGCCACACCCAGTAATGGGTAAAAAGGCGTGATGATATATACTGTAAACATGATTTTATGGGGTAGGTGGCTCAGTGGTATCGAGTCGGCCTGTGGATCTTGAGAACCCTGGTTCGATCCCCACAGCCGACAAACAATTTTCACCAAATTAAATCTACCCCTGTGGCTCCCCCTCCACTAATATCTTTGGGGGCCGTGTTTTGACGGCTGGTAACCGCACTTCACGCGAAAAATATATCACTTACCGAGATGTGCTTAGGCAGAGTGCCACAATCAGTAATGGGTAAAAGGCGTGATGATATATTTATTTATTTTATTTTATGATTTTATAAAAACATGAATTGGGGCTTGTTTTTGGGGCAACGTGCGTCTTTTGGGCTTAGGATTTAATAATTTGAGAACCATAAACTTTAATAAAATGAATTGCAAACTTACGAATAAATAAGTACATTCACAAAAGTACATATATAATACATAAAGTGTAAATAGGAATAAATCTACGACTTGTACGTACTTATTTATATTCCATTCCTTACATTATGTGGGGTACTGCATAGAATATTAACTACTAACGAATTGTTTTCTAATTGAAGAATTCTTTAATGCACTATGAATTGACTATTGATGTTGAAAATTGTTGATTCTATTGTAGATTGTTGTTTTGTTGAAACTGAAAGTCCGGTGAACAGTTACGAGGAGTTTGTGTCTTGTTTAGAAAGCAGTGTTTTATTTTTGTTGCTAATTTCTCTTTGACTTTGAACCTCATTCTCTTATTAATACACGATTCCAAGTCATGTTTTGTGTTTATTTTGTGCTACTTCAACTAAATAAATAATGTGTACCTGACGAATTAAATGAGGTGATATACTAAAATAAGAAAAATGATTTTACTGTAGCATTAATGAAATAATAGTAATATGATTTATGGAGCGTAAAATTACGAAGGTAGAGAAAAGATAAAACCGTTAATAGATATTGTACACAAGAGGATAATATAATTTCATTAGAACAGTACTATAAAATGGTACAAGTAATTATGTGTCTCGATTAATTTTACACTAAACTTCTAATGCCTGGTTTTATAAAGGATAGAATAAAGTTACTTCCATGGTAGATTTATTTTAATTAATAAATTTGAATCAATTTAATTATTACTGTTACAAATTCGACTGTCATTTAAATGAATACATTTTATTTCTTTTGAAAGTAAATTTGTTTGTCGTTTATTTAATGTATTTTTACTTTGTTTTTTTCTTTGTATGTTTATTATTTTTTTATATATAAACATTTTTTTATGAATTTCCCTGTAATTGGTTCTTCTTGGGAAATAAATATTATTATTATTATTATTATTATTATTAAAACTATTATTTATTTTTAAATGGGGTAGGTGGCTCAGTGGTATCGAGTCAGCCTGTGGATCTTGAGAACCCTGATTTGATCCCCACAGCCAACATACAATTTTCACTAATTTAAAATCAACCTTTGTGGCTCCTCCTTCACTAATATCTTTGGGGGCCGTAATTTGACGGCTGGTAACCGCACTTCACGCGGAAAAAATATATCACTTACCGAGATCTGTTTAGGCAGAGTGCCATACCTAGTAATGGGTAAAAGGCGTGATGATATATTTACTTATTTATTTAAAAAATAAAAATAAATAGTTTAGCATGTCTTTTACCCATTACTGGGTGCGGTACACTCTGCCGTAGCAGTGATATATTTATACGCGTAAAGTAAGAGGTAATTTAAAAGTGGTGAAATGTTTACCAGGTATGGGAATCGAACCCAAGTTCTCAAATCCTCAGTCCAACTTGATATCTGAGTTATCTACCCTATAAATAAAATAAATAAATATATCATTATGTAGTTTACGCATTACCGAAACAGCAAGCTCTCAATCTGTTCAGGTTATCTAATTTCAATTGATTCGGAAACGAACAGAATTTAGTGAACCCCGTATCGGCGGCGGCAGCGGCGGTGGTTTGGGTCCGCCAGATAAGTTAAAGACGAGGGCGCCATTCCTTGTCTCGGGTACCAGCTGAGCACCGTCGCTGATGTATAGTTTGTTCACACTTTGTACGACATTAACAAGAAAAAAATACGAGCGCAAAAAAAACTGTTCTTCAAAAATGAACTGTCACCTGCTTAAGTAAAAATTAATTTTCTTTAGGTTTAGTACTTTTCCGATGCTACTCGTATATCTTAAGAACTAAACAAGGGATGAAAATGCTTACAAAGCCATTGAATCTCTCGTACTTCTTATAAACAAAGTTTCAGCCATTTTGTTCAAATTTTCACAAAATATAGTTATTTGTGTATTAAGAGCGTAAAGTGAATCTTTGTTACCCGTGCACGGTAATTGCAGCAAGCGCTGCAATAGTGTAATACTTTACGCTCGTGATACGCACATAATTTTTCTACGACTGCATTTTAGATTATTAAATAAGTGTACGTACTGAAAATAAATTCGTTCTGTCAACTGTCAATATAACTATTGAAGTATGTGCGCATTTATCATCTTTTTCACGTGTGCCATCGGAGACGCGCGATTAAGATATTTTTCGATTGAGCCACAGAAAACGTCAACTTTACGATGACAAATAAGAGCGTAATTGTCAACTTTTAATAGCAATCGTAAGAAAAAATTATTTTCTAACATTATCTCAAAAACTAGAAAATTTACGCACTTAGGATTTAGTGGGTCAAAATACATATGTATATAAATTTTCGATACAATTTTGCTATGATTAAAACATACATAACATCACGCTATATCCCATTAAATGGGGTAGCACGAACCCGTCAACATTCTCATCCTGACACACAATACTCGTTAACACTTCCTCCATACGAACTCTTTCTTTTCTCACAACCAAAATCCATCAACACGCAACAAACATTCATCCATTCGCTCCTGTACACTGCGCTTGTTTCTGAAGGTGATCTCCACACAATTGCAGGTAAACACTCGAAACATCTAACCAATTAATCTAAAATCAAGAATCATACGC
Source organism: Pterostichus niger (assembly GCA_947425015.1). NCBI lineage: Eukaryota > Metazoa > Arthropoda > Insecta > Coleoptera > Carabidae > Pterostichus > Pterostichus niger. The sequence goes on from OX380339.1 coordinate 37,654,400, forward strand.
TTGTCTTCATTCATCATATTTATCCCGCAATTAATTTTCTCCAAACATTCCTATCCTATGATTCAGAATTTTAGAAAATTTGAAAAATAATAATTGGATAAAAATATATTTATCATGGAAGTAAAATTATCCTATCCTTTATAAAACCGGATATTAAAAGCATTTAATAAATAATAAACAATAATTGTAATACATTTTACGGACCGAACAGAACCCTTGTCAATTCGTGAATAGAAATCTAAAATTAGAAAGTATTTTTCATCCATCAAATTTAATACTCGCTATACCATCCCCTATATTCGCGTATTGTACAGTTCTTCCGCGGTGTATTGATCGCGCGAATGTGCGGTACCGTCTCGGGATGCGTCCCACGCCATCCCTACACCGACATGTACTCCCACGTGCCACGTGCCACGTGTCCCCTGAGCTACACAACACCTACGAGTAAGGTTATGTCACACGACACCACGGGGTGGAAGATGCTGTGACAGTGATGTTGTTATTGTGTTGAGTGGGAGTGTGATAAATACTTGAAATAGAACTGGAATTGGTAAGAATATTTGTGAATTGTGATGACTGGGGGATTGAAGTTTTGTTGTTGTTTGATTTTGGCGTGGATTAGATGAGATATTGGAAATGGTGTGAGTAGGGAAAAGACGAGCGTGATTCGATGTGTTTATTTAGGAAATGAGAAAGTTTTTATTACATTGCAGAGGTTTAGTTGCGTTATTGGGCTTTGTACGTTATTACTTTTTTCAAATTGATCTGTGGTTGTTACTGCAGTTTACAGACTATAGAATGCCGCATTGTAAAGTAATTTAGTAAATTCGATAGATTTAACTGTCGGTTCTTGTTGAAACATTTTATAATAAAATTAAATTAAAAATTCAACACTAGGTTAGTTTCAAATAATGTAAAGTTTATTTTACAATACGTATTTCGGTCGACTAGACCATCATCTTGTTCACCTGATGATGGTCTATTCGACCGAAATACGTATTATGTTGATTTTTTAATTTAATTTAAAGTAATTTAGTGATCTTGAGTTCTATAAGAGATGCGATGTTTGTAAATTATTCAAAAGTTGTCGCATTTGTAAAATACTTTAATTATTATTATTTTTATTCCCTTATAGTTTTATTTATATATTTATGTTACGCTGTACAACAGGAACTTAATTCCAATTACAGTACAGGATCCGCACTCACCGAGCCGCAGTGTGGTAGTTTATATAATTTTTAGCTTGAGTGAGATTCGAACTCGGGATCTTCGGATTCGAATTTCGGATCGCTATCCACACCACCGTATTGACGGACACGAATATATGATTTTTCGTAACACATTCACAAGAAACACGTTATGTTTCTCTCCCTAGGTAGCATGTTTCTCTCCCTAGAGAGATGTTTCTCTCCCTAGAGAGATTAGCTGTTTGCGACGTTTCCTAGGTAACTAGTTACGCAACCCATATTTGACATTTGTCCCGATAAGACAGTAATTTTTGTGCACTTGTTACGAAAAGTATAATATGCTTCACGGGAGGGTGCGATTATCCCTTCGGCCCTCGCTTACGTCTCGGTTTGCCAACTTTACACGCGGGAATAATCGCTTGTTTCCCTCCCTTGATGCATAACATACTATAATTATTATTATTTTTAATCCCTTATAGTTTTAATTATTTATTTATGTTACGCTGTACAACAGGAACTTAATCCCGATTACAGTACAGGGTCCGCACTCACCGAGCCGCAGTGTAGTAGTTTATATAATTTTTAGCTTGAGTGAAATTCGAACTCGGGATCTTCGGATTCGAATTCCGTATTGCTATCCACACCACCATACTGACGGACACGAATGTATGATTTTTCGTAACACATGCACAAGAAACACGTTCTTATTCCCTAATTTTAGAGAGAGAAACACTAGTTTTCTCCTCTAGGGAGAGACACATTATGTTTCTTTCCGTAGGTAAGATGTTTCTCTCCCTAGGTAGCATGTTTCTCTCCCTAGAGAGATCTTTCTCTCCCTAGAGACTACGATTATTAGCTGTTTTTTGTGCACTTGTTACGAAAAGTATAATATGCTTCACGGGAGGGCGCGATTATCCCTTGTGCCTTCGGCCCACGCTAACGTCTCGGTTTGCCAACTTCACACGAGGGAATAATCGCTTGTTTCCCTTCCTTGATGCATAACATACTATTATGTCACGCCTGGATGTGACATATTTATTTTTTTAACTTACAAATAAGTAAAACGTAAAAACACACATTCTTATACTTGATTGTATATGTAGAGTTTTTTATTTAATTTTTTGTGGTCCATTTAGATTTTGTTGTTGTTTAGTATTATTGCGTTCTTTTAATTAATGTAAATGTATTTTTCTTGTTTATAAACCTCCATTCTTATAATGTACAAATGAATGTGAAACAACATTTTGAATTCTTTGTGTTTTATATTCGCTCATTTTCCCTGTGTCTATCTCAGGTTTTACACTTCGTTGGTTACGGACAACCTTTTCCTGTTTATTTATGACGCTCCGAGGGCTTCACTGCGCGGGTTTATTATATTCGTGCTATTGTTGCTTTTATATCCTTCACCTGTTGTTCGTAACCGCACATTATTAGGAAGTAAACCGCAACAGGGGTGGCCCGAATTCCACCGAGGCCGAATAGTACCAGTACACCCCTGTCGTACATTCCACAATTATATGAAAGCTGATGCGAACTGCAATTTTACTAATCAAACTTTTACCTTATGATTACGTATTAATAAAAATTATTATTATTATTATGGGGTAGGTGGCTCAGTGGTATCGAGTCGGTCTGTGGATCTTGAGAACCCTGGTTCGATCCCCACAGCCGACAAACAATTTTCACCAATTTTTAAAAAATCTACCTCTGAGGCTCCTGAGGCTCCTCCACCACTAATATTTTTGGAGACCGTGATTTGACGGCTGGTAACCGCTCTTCACGCGAAAAAATATATCACTTACCGAGATCTGCTTAGGCAGAGTGCCACACCCAGTGATGGGTAAAAGGCGGGATGATATATTTATTTATTTTTATTTTATTGTGTTTTTAATTAATTATTGAATTTGTTACAATAATTACATTTTTCTACGATTGCTACGAAAAGTTGACAATTACGCTCTTATTTGTTATCGTAAAGTTGACATTTTCTGTGGAACAATCGAAAAATATCTTTTTTGCGCGTCTCCAATGGCAACGCGCGAAAAAGACGTTAAATGCGCGTGTTTCCAATGGCAACGCGCGAAAAAGATTGTAAATGCGCATTTATTTCAATAGTTACCAGGGATACAAACAAAACAGAAACTTGTCATATTGACAGGGTTCGAAGATATATATCGATCGATATATATCATGATATTTATTTTGATATATATCGTCATATTTTTGCAATGATATATATCCATTATATAAAAATATCAAATAGTTTTTGTGATATAGCCTCCGGAGAAGTGAAATTTTTCGTATTTTTCAGTTTTTCTACTTTTCCGAGGCTATATCTCGAAAACTAAATGTGATATGAAAACGCGCTCAACGGCATTAATTTTCTCGTGCTTCAGTTAACTTATAAACGTAGTTTCAGCGATTTTTATTTTTTTTCAATTTTCCGCCAAAAAAATCGCAAAAAGCGGTTTTTTAACATTTTATCGAAAACCAGAAGTCATATGCATTTGTAGATTGCACCACTGGATTCAGTGGGTCAAAATACATATGTATGTAAATTTTCGTTTTAATAATCCTACGATTAAGGATTTTTGGGAAAATTGAATTAAAATCTGAAAAAACCAAAGGGATACCCCTTAGGAAATAATTAAAAATATTAAATTGCATAAAATTGTATGAAAATTTGCTTATAAGTCAATTCGGACACGGGGAATTCAACGCCGTTGAGCGCATTTCCATATCTTGTTTAGTTTTTGAGATATAGCCTCCGGAGAAGTGAAATTTTTCGAATTTTTCAGTTTTTATAAATGTGTACAAAAACTAAAATTAAAAAATAAATATCCAAAAAGTGATATTTATCTGATATATATCCTATATATCAGATATTTTGATATTTATTATAAATATCATGATATTTACGAACCCTGCATATTGACAATTGACAGAATGAATTTATTTTCAGTATGCATATGTTTTTAAATAATTTAAGATGCAATCGTAGAAAAAATGATGTGTGTAGCACGAGCGTAAAGTGTCTTTGTTCCTCTTGCACTATTGCAGCTCTCGCCTTCGGCTCGAGTAACAAAGAATCACTTTACGCTCTTAATACACAAATAACTATTTATGAATTAAATATTAATTACAGTAAATAAACATTTAATAATACAATTTAATAAAGTTTAATAAACACATATACCCAGTTGCACAGCTAAAAGTTAATTTCATACACCCTCCAGGGGATGATATCGCCCACTTTGAGAAGCACTGGTTGGAATAAATAAAAGCAAATCGGAGTTACATTAATTATTTATATTGAGACTAGACCCTAAAAACATCGTACTAGAGACAATAAAAATTTCAAAAAGTTATCGTTTTTAAGGTATTTGAGTTTGTAATGTCATTAAATCTGATGTTACAATTAAAAAATAATAATTACGGCTTAATGAATATCAATTAAGTCTTTCTAAAACTATACATTGTTTTCAATTTGGATGAAATTTGATTAAAAAAATATTAACATTGCTGAGCAACATTTAATATACTTTAATTTAAATAAATTAAAAATGTAAAATTAGGTGGTTCAAATATCAATTAAGTTTGAAAAAACGCGCGCAAACACCTGCATTCCAACCTGTTACAACAACTTCTCTTCTCGCGTCACTCCCCGCTTAATTCACCTTAATTCAACTCTTCGCTGACTTCATCCTTCTCACTACCTACACACACCTAACACAACAGCCGCGCAGCGACTGTGCAGCCATTTTACTTTATACGTTGGACATGGTGTAACATAAGTTTCTGTTTAGTTTTGCACAACTTTTCTTTATTGATAACTACGAGTTTTTAAGTGTTTTTTTGTGTTTTTTCAAGTGATTGGACAGTGATTTTTTGTTGGGTAAGTTTTGTTTCGTATACAAATACCCTAAGCTTAAGTTGGATTGCTTAGAATCAGATAGGCAATTGTTTTTGTGCCTTAAATTTAAAGGGCTACTTTTACCTTGTTTTACAATCTTTAAATAATAATTTATAATGACATAAATGTAATATTACTTTACTTCATTTTTAATTTGAAATGAGTGTATGAAAAAGTTTGGTTATTTTTTGTTTCATATAGAAATATAATGTAAGGGTCCAAAAATTGTTATATATTGTTTTAAAAGTTTTTATAATTAAGTTAAAGTGATTTAAAAGCATATTTTAGTGATTGAAGCTTAGTTTTACGTGAGGTTAATATATAATTGACCTCACAAACGTATGTTATTACTTTTTTTTTTCATTTGTGACTCAGTGTAGTTAAATGGGCGTAGTCGTGTCGTGTTGTATATGAACAAGGAGGTAACTGTTTACATTTTATCAAATTTAAATAAAGCGCTGTTGAATATTATTATGAATTTGAGTGTTTATAGTTTAGGTATGTAGTCATCATTATGTTTATGTTGCTAATTGTTTTGAAATTGTTTCTAATGGTGGAAATATGAAGTTTTAGAAAGTTTTAAATTGAATGACATACATTCGTACCTACTACATAATCGCGCCAAATTTCTGAAGTTGTGTTGACAATTTACTTTTACGGAATTTAGAAGAATTTTTGTAATTAGTTTACTATGACTAACTTTTTTATGCGAGAAAAAAAATGTTTAGAAATTTTGGTTATTATAACAATGTTTAATTAAGTTATTCTTAGGACAACAATATTTTAGTATTTTCAGTCAGTTAATTGGTTTTAAACAATATTTATATTTTATTTGGAATTATTTTAATCATAACAAATTGAAATGGACGCAATGGCTATTTCATTATGTAGTATCATACCAAAAATCATTATTTAATTTAGAAATATTAGTTTTTCGAGTCACTTATAGTACATAACAACAAAGACAAAATTAAGTGTCGTCCATACACTTGGTGAAACTAGGTTTAATAAAAAATATAAAATAAATACTTGGTTAAGTCTCACAAAATGGTTACTAACTGTGCTGGCCAGCCTCTGACGATGCCCTCATAAGGTGACTTGAAGGCTGAATTTTGTGAGACTTAGACAAGTGTTTAGTTTTATATTTTTTACTTATATTACATTACGTTCCTAGGTCGGAACGGCTCTATTTTAACGAGTTATGAACGATTTAAAATAGACGTTCTGGTCTAGAAACGTTCAGAACTTTTTGTCACAAGTGTACTGAAATGACCTCTTATAATGCATATTTTGTAATAGAAAAAAAAGGTTTTTTTATGGGGTACCAAGTCGACCTGTGGATTTGAGAACCCGGGTTCGATTTCCATAGCGGACAAACAGTTTTTACCACGTTAAAACTACCTTTGTGGTTCTCCCTTCACTAATATCTTTGGGGGACGTGATTTGACGGGTGGCAACCGCATATTACATGAAGAAATATCTCACTTTCTGAGATCTGCTATGGCATAATGACATATCCCGTAATGGGTAAAAGGGGATGATGATATATTTACTTACATACTCTTAATCACTTGTTAACAAGTCGTGGCTTCGAAAGTTTTAGTCACGGCTTGAAGTATTACGCACGGAGTGAAGTTAGCTTCAAGCATCTGTCATTGTAACTTAACCTTACTTTATAAATAATTAATGTAACTTAAAAATAAATTCGTACGTAAAAAAGTATAGTATGTGACTCGTTTTATAAACTCTTTAGATACTCATTTTTATATTCTCGCTTCGCTCAGCTCAAACTCATTGTAAATATTATAAATAAATAAATATATCATCACACCTTTTACCCATTACTGGGTGTGACACTCTGTCTAAGCTGATCTGATATATTTATTACGGCCCTCAAAGATATTAGTGGTGAGGGAGCCACAGGGGTAGATTTAAATTGGTAAAAATTGTTTGCCGGCTGTAGGGATCGAACCAGGGTTCTCAAGATTCACAGCCCGACTCGATCAAAGTGTCTATCAGTTCTTTAAATTTAACAATCAAAGTAAGAAGAGTTCAAATTAAAGCTCGGTGAGTTTTATAATAAATTTACTTGAATGAATATAAACCAATAACAAAAAATTATTTATTTTATTTGAAACTTGACATTTATCAGGGGCGTATTCGTATTTGAATCTGAACAGGCCAACTCGATACCACTGAGCCACGTACCCCATATTATAAATATTCTGATTAATATTTAAAAATAAATGTTGATTAAACATTGTTAGATCTAATTTCAAAGACAAATTTATTTTTGTAATCAAGCACTTTCAAAAGCATTTATTACATAAACATATGAATAATCTGTTATTAAAATACAGACTAGGTTCGTCAGCGCAAAAATTAAATATCTTTTAAAAATCTTACTTTATGACAAAAGTATATTTAACACAAATTGCAGTGTAAAACAAATTAGTTAGAAACTTGTAAACAAAATGTACTGAACATTTACAAAGCATATTTATTACTACCAGTGTGAAATAGTTCTCAGTTGTCTAGTTATTCTCTGGTTCTCAGTGTTACACACGGCCGGATCCAGGGGGAGGGTCATGGGGGTCATGACCCCTCCCCCAAGCTTGGACTTTTTTTTAAATGTTGGCCCTAATACATAATAATGATGTCATTATTTACGATAACTCAATTTGTTAAACATATTAAATAGAAAATATTATCTAAGAACTTAGAATTCTAAGATAATTAGAACTATTGTTTGATTTATTATTCTAATAAATAGCTAAAAACCAATATTTTGTTCTACCCGCAGATGGAAGAGGTATTCTATTTAAGACCTAGTCAAGTATGTGACTACCGACATTTGCACTTAGAAAATCAACTTCTAATTCAATAATTTTTGTATTCTATCGAAGAACCGTTTAGATATTGAAACTTTATGATTTAAAAAGTGTTGGCGTTCTTAGAGGAAATTTTTGAAGTGAAAAAAAATCACTTTTCTTCACCACGTTTATAATTGTTTATAGAAAAGTAATTTTGCTTAAAGCTACACATTAATTATTTAAAGCAGGAATATAATATGAGCAAATATAAATGTTTTTTATATTTAGAAGATGAGCAATACACCTCCCCCCCCCCCCTGAGACAAAATTTACTCCATGACCCCCTCTAATTCAAAGTCTGGATCCGCTCCTGGTGTTACAACTGCTTAACCGTAACATTCCTATTATTCAAAAATTGTATTTCAATGTTTTCCTGTGAGAAAAATACTTCATTACAATTATAATTGCTTTAGTTTTGACATTGGTACAAACAATATCAAGGAATTGTAGGTTTTTCTCTCGCTATTTTATTGTTCGAAATTTTTCAACCATATTATTAAATCATAATCATTCTATTATAATCGGTAGAATATGTTAGTTTTCAGAGTTTTCATCAAGGTTTTGATGATTTTTCATTTCTAAATGCATTACTTTTATGAGATAAGTTTGAGAACTTTAAGTCAAGATTATATAGGGTGTTTCAGGACTAGTGTAACAAACTTTAACAGCTTATTCCTGAAGTCATTTTGAGCCAAAAATGTCATATGAACATAGGTCCTATTCCTTCTAGTTACCAAAATACAAGAGGTTGAAGTTCTATAAATAACACGAAATGTTCAAATTTTTGTAATCAAGATACTTTCGGAAAACAAAAATGCACGCAAATAGGGGATGGGAAAGTTGGCTTCTATTTGGATATCTGTCTTGGTATTCTCTGGACGCATAACGGGCATTACCATTACATAATCCATAAATAAAAATCATATCTGCATATTCAGCAGTACTATAACCATCCATTATGAAACAATAATACAATCAAAAGTACAACAATTTTTAATTAAGACAAATAAGGTATGACTTTTCAATAAAATTCTTGTTTTCCGAAAGTATCTTGATTACAAAAATTTGAAAATGTCGTGTTATTTATAGAACTTCAACCTCTTGTATTTTGGTAACTAGAAGGAATAGGACCTATGTTTATATGACATTTTTTGCTCAAAATAACCTCAGGAATAAGCTGTTAAAGTTTGTTACACTAGTCCTGAAACACCCTGTATAAGGTGACCGTTTATTTTCATTGCGTTGTTCCATTTCGTAGGCCATTTATTCTTATTTATGCTCTCCAAATTGTAAGATATAAACGTAAAATGTAACCTTAGATTTGATAAAAGTCACGTTTTGCGGATTTGTATTTATCAACTGTGGTTTATATCGCCTTTTACCCATTATTAGGTGTGGCACTCTGTTGTAGCAGATTTCGGTAAGTGATATATTTCTTCGCGTAAAGTGCGGTTACCAGTCGTCAAATCACGGCCCACAAAGATGTTAGTGAAGGGGGAGCCACAGGGGTAGATTTAATTTGGTGAAAATTATTTGTCGTCTGTGGGAATCGAACCAGGGTTCTCAAGATCCACAGGCCGGCTCGATATCACTAAGCCACCTACCCTATTAGCTAGAAGTGTTGCTTGCAATTTTATTAAATATTCAATGTGTTATAATAAATTTACTTGAATGAAGCTAAACCAATAACAAATTATTTATTTTATTTGAAACTTTATATTTATCAGGTGCGTATTTGGAATTGAATCTGAAGATGCCACCTAGATCTTTTTGGAACAAAATAATATTGGTAAAAAACTACCCTTGTGTCTCACCTCAACTAACATCTTTAGGGGGCGTGATTTGATGGCTGTAACCGCATTCCACGCGATGAAATATATTACATACCGAGATCTGCTATAGCCGAGTGCCACACTCATGTAAACGGCGTGATGATATATTTATTTATTTTTAGTCATTGTTGGTATCTGGCTATATAAATATTTGTGAATTAGGGGAGTTACAATTGGACCTAAAATAGTATGTTATGCATCAAGGGAGGGAAACAAGCGATTATTCCCTCGTATGAACTTCACACAAGGGATAATCGCACCCTCCCGTGAAGCATATTATTATACTTTTCGTAAAAAGCGCACAAAAATTACTGTCTTATCGGGACAAATGTCAAATATGGGTTGCGTAACTAGTTATCTAGAAAACGCCGCAAACAGCTAAATAATCGTAGTCTCGAGGGAGAGAAACATCTCTCTTGGGAGAGAAACATCCTACCTAGGGAGAGAAACATAACGTTTTTCTCCCTAGGGGAGAAAAGTAGTGTTTCTCCCTCTAAAATTAGAGAATAAGAACGTGTTTCTTGTGCATGCTTGTGAGAAACATCCTACCTAGGAAGAGAAACATAATGTTTCTCTTCCTAGGGGAGAAAAGCACTGTTTCTCTGTCTAAAATTAGGGAATAAGAACGTGTTTCTTGTGCAAGTGTTACGAAAATGGTATTATCGATTAATTTATGAATCTGTTTGCAAAACAGATTTCAAGTAACATTCGCAATAATAATTCTTTGTAATTACAAGGTTAGCTTAGGGTTCGGTCAGCGTTAATAGCGTTAATTCATAACTAGGACTCGGCACGGGGCTAGTAGAGGAGTGACTAATGAAGTTACTAGCAGTTGACTAACGCTTTAATGAGGCTATTATCTAATCATGCACTCTGTAAAAGTGTACGGTGTCAGACTGCGTCTGGTTCTTATATTACCTTACCGTTGAAATAAATTTAAAAAACCAGGGTTCGTAAATATCATGATATATAAATATTACTTTTTGGATATTTATTTTTTAATTTTAGTTTTTGTACACATTTAGAAAAACTGAAAAATTCGAAAAATTTTACTTTTCCGGAGGCTATATCTCAAAAACTAAACAAGATATGGAAATGCGCTCAACGGCGTTGAATTCCCCGTGTCCGAATTGACTTATAAGCAAATTTTCATACAATTTTATGCAATTTAATATTTTTAATTATTTCCTAAGGGGTACCCCTTTGGTTTTTTCAGATTTTAATTCAATTTTCCCAAAAATCCTTAATCGTAGGATTATTAAAACGAAAATTTACATACATATGTATTTTGACCCACTGAATCTAGTGGTGCAATCTTCAAATGCATATGACTTCTGGTTTTCGAGAAAATGTTAAAAAACCGCTTTTTGCGATTTTTTTGGCGGAAAATTGAAAAAAAATAAAAATCGCTGAAACTATGATTATAAGTTAACTGAAGCACGAGAAAATTAATGCCGTTGACCGCGTTTTCATATCACATTTAGTTTTCGAGATATAGCCTCGTAAAAGTAGAAAAACTGAAAAATTCGAAAAATTTCACTTTTCCGGAGGCTATATCTCAAAAACTAAAGAAGATATGGAAATGCGCTCAACGGCGTTGAATTCCCCGTGTCCGAATTGACTTATAAGCAAATTTTCATACAATTTTATGCAATTTAATATTTTTAATTATTTCCTAAGGGGTACCCCTTTGGTTTTTTCAGATTTTAATTCAATTTTCCCAAAAATCCTTAATCGTCGGATTATTAAAACGAAAATTTACATACATATGTATTTTGACCCACTGAATCCAGTGGTGCAATCTTCAAATGCATATGACTTCTGGTTTTCGAGAAAATGTTAAAAAACCGCTTTTTGCGATTTTTTTGGCGGAAAATTGAAAAAAATAAAAATCGCTGAAACTATGTTTATAAGTTAACTGAAGCACGAGAAAATTAATGCCGTTGAGCGCGTTTTCATATCACATTTAGTTTTCGAGATATAGCCTCGGAAAAGTTGAAAAACTGAAAAATTCGAAAAATTTCACATCTCCGGAGGCTATATCTCAAAAACTATTTGATATTTTTATATAATGGATATATATCATTGCAAAAATATGACGATATATATCAAAATAAATATCATGATATATATCGATCGATATATATCTTCGATCATTAAATATAAAATACCTATAAGATTTTTAATATTTTATTAATATGATATCATATTCTTCATTTTGCTATTAATAAATAATACGTCAATATACGTAAGAAGTCTTGTATTTCGAGTGTTGTAGTAGAATTTATTTGTTTATGTTTACTTTTTCAAATGTTAATTTATTATAATTTATTCAGTATTCTTGTTTAATTAATAAAAAAACCTAGAAAATTTCATTCGAATCGTTTAGGTTATTTCAGAAATAACTTGAATTTAAATGTAGTAATTTTATCACGCCTTTTACCCATCACTGGGCGTGGCACTCTGCCGTAGCAGATCTCGGTAAGTGATATATTTTTTCACGTGAAGTGCGGTTACCAGCCGTCAAATCACGGCCTCCAAAGATATTAGTGGAGGAGGAGCCACAGGGGTAGATTTTTTAAATTGCTGAAAATTGTTTGTCCGCTGTTTGGATCGAACCAGAGTTCTCAAGATCCACAGACTTATTACGCTTACGCACGACTTAAATTCGGTTTAACAAGACTCCGGGATCCGGTATAAATGTTCTATGCCATCGTTAGTATGATGAAAATACAGAACTCTAATATGTTTTTTAATTCTTCACCTTGCAGGTCCAAGACCGCTTGAGCACTGCTCCGCATCTTCCCGACCCCATCACCACCAGTTCGGCAGCCCTCCTCAGCGAGCTTCTCGCGGCCACCAGCATCAACAATACAGCTCCGGTACCTGCACCAGGACCTGGGGCTGCGTCACACGAGCTACGCCAGCTGCTCACCCAGCCGCATCTGCAGCAGCTTATCCGCACTCACGACGAGATTGGGAAGCTTCGAGGGAAGCAGGACGAGAAAGACGGCAGTAAACAAAACGCAGGTGGGTACAGCAACATAAAATTAAATATATTATTTTATATAATAATTGTGAATTACCAAAAACATATTTAAAAAAATCTGATGTGGATTGTACGCGTATTAAACTATAGATATTTTTTTAATTGCTCATATTTGACATAAAATTCTTATATTTTTTATTTTTTTGTTCTAATCCATAGCAAACTTAATTTAAAAAAAAAAACAAGAAATATATAATATTTAAATTTAGATATCTCGCTTATGCAAAAGGCTAATTTAAAAATTCTTAATGTGCTAGACGCAGAATTTAATTCTCTAAAACTTTTATTTGCAGCATTTATTTCTAAAATTAAAATAATACCATTTTTTTCAAGGAAAACTGTTAGCAGCTTCATGTAATGTGTCACTTCCGGGTAGTGTATTTTAACCAAAATCTATTATGTTATTTCCATTGATATAGTAATCTTATATACCAAATTTGAAAAGTTTTAAATTTTATTTGAATATAGTTTTTCATGAAAATCTATTATAGGCTTCAAGTAAAGTACCACTTCCGGAAGTTATATAATGACCAAAAAGGGAGGTGCACAACTAGATGTTATAACAGTCCTAAATATAAAATTTCAATTATCTACGGCTTACCGTTTTTGAGTTATGCGAGATACATACGTACGTACAGACGGCACGACGAAATTAGTCAAAATGGATTCAGGGAGGGCCAAAATGCGTATTTCCACTGAAATCTGAGAACCGAAAATTTTCGCGATTACAATACTTCTTTTACTTCGTACAAGGAAGTAAAAACTATTTGAATGATTTCATATCCACAATAAGTTAGAAGGTTTACAATGTTATTTTTACTGTTGTGCAAAGTAACAAATAATAAACACTCTGGAAGACAAAAATAACAAATAAATTATTTGGCGACCTGCTTACTTTTGTTTCCGGAGAATCTAAAGTTTGAAAACCTCTGTTCCAAATAATAATTTTCTTTCTTTTTAGTCCAACCCACATCAACCCCTGCCACCGACACCTCCGACACCATGTACACCGATCTCATCCGCATGGTGGGTCTCCGCAAGACTCTGGGTGAACCTCTAGGTCTCACCGTTCACCAGGAGGACAATGGTCAGCTAGTGGTAGCGCGCATTCTCGGCGGTGGTCCTGTCGATCGACAAGGTTTGTTGCACACCGGCGATGTTATCCTCGAGGTAAACGGTACCAGCGTGGCTACGCCCGAGGATCTTCAACAAGAGATGTGTAGAGCCAAGGACACGGTGACGCTGAAGGTGGCAGCGGCGGCACCGGCAAGAGCGAAACATCAGGGCGGAGAGACCGCCGCGGGGAAGAAGTTGACGGTATGAGAAGTTTTTTTCAGATTAAAACTTGGAGGCTGAATTTTGTGAAACATAGCCAAGTGTTTACTTTATATTTTTATTAAACCTTGTTTCACCAAGTGTTGGATGACAATTAATTTTGTCTTTGTTGTTAAAACATCTTTTCTTTTAATTACTGTTAACGTATGAATATTCTGTAGTCCTTTTTAATCATATATAAATAAGAATATAGCATTGAAGAACGATGTAAATATAGTTATTTGTGTATTAAGAGCGTAAAGTGATTCTTTGTTACTCGAGCACGGTAATTGCAGCGCGAGCCGAAGGCGAGAGCTGCAATAGTGTAAGAGGAACAAAGACACTTTCCGCTCGTGATGCACACATAATTTTTTCTACGATTGCATCTTAAAGTTATTAAAAAACATAGGTATACGTCTAAAACTAAATTCGTTTTGTTAACTGTCAATATGACAAGTTTCTGTTTTGTTTGTATCCCTGGTAACTATTGAAATAATCTTTTTCGCGCGTTGCCATTGGAAACGCGCGAATTTAACGTATTTTTCGCGCGTTGCCATTGGAGACGCGCAAAAAAATATTTTTCGATTGTTCCACAGAAAACGTGAACTTTACGATGACAAATGAGAGCGTAATTGTCAACTTTTCATAACAACCGTAGAAAAACAAAATTTTACACTCTGACTGAAAAGCATATCAAATTATTTATTTATTTATGTTACGCTGTACAACAGGAATTTAATCCCAATTACAGTACAGGGTCCGCACTCATCGAGCCGCAGTGTTATATAATTTTTAGCTTGAGTGCGATTCGAACTCGGGATCTTCGGATTCGAATTCCGTATCGCTATTCACACCACCGTACTGGCGGTATGAAGTGTGTTTGGGGCTGGCGTGCATATTACAAGGTCCGAGTGATTCAGTCAGTGTCAGACTTCAGCTTTGAAATATTCTTGTTTTGATGTATGGTTTGCTTCATTGCACATTCATAACATCAATCATGAATCATGCCGTTCTTTTCTTGACTCCACGACATGTTATGAATAACATTTCACAGTTATTTCTCAATCTTAAGCTTCAGTGATCTTCTGTGCCATATAAAACCATCTTTATTTATACTGTATACAAATTTTCGTAACACATGCACAAGAAACACGTTCTTATTTCCTAATTTTAGATAGAGCTTTTCTTCCCTAGGAAGAGAAACATTATGTTTCTCTTCCTAGGTAGGATGTTTCTTTCCCTAGACACTACGATTATTAGCTCTTTCTAGGTAGGATGTTTCTCTCCCTAGGTAGGATATTTCTCTCCCTAGGTAGGATATTTCTCTTCCTAGGTAGCATGTTTCTCTTCCTAGGTAGCATGTTTCTCTCCCTAGGTTGCATTTTTCTCTCCCTAGGGACATGTTTCTCTCCCTAGGGACATGTTTCTCTCCCTAGAGACTACGATTATTAGCTGTTTCCGGCGTTTCCTAGGTAACTAGTTACGCAACCCATATTTGACATTTGTCCCGATAAGACAGTAATTTTTGTGCACTTACGAAAAGTATAATATGCGGGTATAATCGCTTGTTTCCCTCCCTTGATGCATAACATACTATTTCGTAACACATGCACAAGAAACACGTTCTTATTCCCTAATTTTAGAGAGAGAAACACTGCTTTTCTCCCCTAGGGAGAGAAACATTATGTTTCTCTCCCTAGGTAGGATGTTTCTCTCCCTAGAGACTACGATTATTAGCTGTTTGCGGCGTTTCCTAGGTAACTAGTTACGCAACCCATATTTGACATTTGTCCCGATAAGACAGTAATTTTTGTGCACTTGTTACGAAAAGTATAATATGCTTCACGGGAGGGCGCGATTATCCCTTGTGTGAAGTTGGTAAACCTCGACTTCAATTCGAGCCTTCGGCCCTCGCTTACGTCTCGGTTTGCCAACTTCACACGCGGGAATAATCGCTTGTTTCCCTCCCTTGATGCATAACATACTATTCTAAGCCATTTTAAACAAATAAAAATAATTTTAAATTATTGTTTGTAAATAAAATAAATAAATATATCATCACGCCTTTTACCCATTACTGGGTGTGGCACTCTGCCTAAGCAGATCTCGGTAAATGATATATTTTGTCGCGTGAAATGCGGTTACCAGCCGTCAAATCACGGCCCTCAAAGATATTAGTGGAGAGGGAGCCACAGGGGTAGATTTTTTAAATTGGTGAAAATTGTTTGTCGGCTGTGGGGATCGAACCAGGGTTCTCAAGATCCACAGGCCGACTCGATACCACTGAGCCACCTACCCCATATTATTATTATTGTTTGTAATGTAATGTAGATGATAGCATTGTGTATGCATGTTTCAGTGTTACATGCGT
Organism: Pterostichus niger; assembly: GCA_947425015.1. Lineage (NCBI taxonomy): Eukaryota > Metazoa > Arthropoda > Insecta > Coleoptera > Carabidae > Pterostichus > Pterostichus niger. The sequence continues at coordinate 37,670,939 of OX380339.1, forward strand.
GCCCTCTACGATTACGACCCGGCGTCGGACACGCTGTTGCCTTGTATGGAAATCGGGCTGCCTTTCCACAGCGGGGACGTGTTGCAGATCGTGGATCAACGCGACCCTAACTGGTGGCAGGCACGTATCGTCGCAACTAACACCAACATTACTCATCCCAACAGCGGTAAGTTACATATACAGGGTGTTTCAGGACTAGTGTAACAAACTTTAACAGCTTATTCCTGAGGTCATTTTGAGCCAAAAATGTCATATGAACATAGGTCCTATTCCTTTTAGTTACCAAAATACAAGAGGTTAAAGTTCTATAAATAACACGAAATTTTCAAATTTTTGTAATCAAGATACTTTCGGAAGACAAGATTTTTATTGAAAAGTCATGCCTTATTTGTCTTAATTAATTTTATTTATTAATATTAACGAATACGATTTAGAGAACAAAACATAAAATGACACAATTAAATAGACACAGAACAACATAATCAAACATGGAATAGGTTAACACAATATGAAATAAAATAACAAATTTTAAAAAAATTACAGCAAGTGTTCAAAATGAGCGCCTTGAACTCGTATGCATGTTAATATTAATAAATAAAATGACTTTTCAATAAAACTCTTGTTTTCCGAAAGTCTCTTGATTAAAAAAATTTGAAAACTTCGTGTTATTTATAGAACTTCAACCTCTTGTATTTTGGTAACTAGAAGGAATAGGACCTATGTTCATATGACATTTTTGGCTCAAAATGACCTCAGGAATAAACTGTTAAAGTTTGTTACACTAGTCCTGAAACACCCTGTATGTGCTTTGCTTTGTTTAGAAGTCAATCATTTTTAACAAATCCTTCAGAACTTTAAATAATTAAGTTGGTTTTGGAAATTGTACTACAAAGTAGAAAACCTCTTCTTAGACAAATTGTTGAGTTATGTATAAAATAAATGTATCAAGCCTTTTACTCGCTCGTGGCATATCTCGGTAAGTGATATATTTTTTCGCGTGAAATGGGGTTATTAAAGATGTTAGTAAGAGGGGAGCCACAAATGTAGTTTTAATTTGAAAATTGTTTGTGGATTGTGTGAATTGAGCCACCTATTAAATATATGAAACATATTTTCAAAATAGTTCATGAAAAATTCCCGTCGCTGGTGATTCTGTTTTTATATTTAGCTGTAATTATTAGTAGTAGAACAAGATTTTCTGTTTTATTTTATCTATCTACTTTCGCTAGCATCTTTGCTAATAAATTTAAATTAAAAGCTACATATTTTACGCTGAATGAATGGAAGAGATTAGGTTAAAAGGAAATGAGAAAAGATAATGAAATCATAAAAAATACGAAGATTTATTTTTAATAGCATCTGTATAAAATTGTGAGCCATTACGGTTTTGTAATGTAAATTCACGGCGAAACTTTTTTAATAACGAACTTAAAATGAAATTTTTGTACATATTGTGGTAAAATAAACTCTAATGTTGCTGTTTAAATTTCTCTTCTCGTATTTATATAATAAAGAGACATAAAAGCACTAAAAGATTATAAATACATTGACATTATTATTAATTAAATATACTAAATATAGTGAACTACCAAGAAAGTTCACATTTCAAACTTATATTAAAAATTAGCAATTATAATTTATAGTCACTTTTTAATTACAATTAATGCGATAGATACATTATTTTGTCTTTTTAATGTTATCTAGGACGTTTGATTTGTTTTGATAATGTCAACTATATTTTTATAAATAAGTTTTACAGTAAAATAAAAAATATTAAATAAAACTCTAGGCAAAGTCTCACAAAATTCAGCCTCCGAGTCACCTTATGAGGGCATCGTCGGAGGCCGGCCAGCACAGTTAGTAACCATGGACGCGTTTCGCTCTTGTTAGAGCTCATCAGCATGGTATAACTCACTTCTTTACCTAGAACAAAGTTCATGTGAAGAAGCTGGTGACGAAGAACTGTGCCAGCAGAGAATAAGATCTCTAACAAACGGTAAGATGACATGAAAAGTTCTGTCGAACCATTAATGCCATCTACCGAAAAAAATGAAAAGCTATGCAATAGCAATTTAAATAACAACAAAGACAAAATTAATTGTCATTCATGCACTTGGTGAGACTAGAGACGATGCTCTCATAAGGTGACTCGGAGGCTGAATTTTGTGAGACTTTGCCTAGAGTTTTATTTAATATTTTTTATTATACCTAGTCTCACCAAGTGCATGAATGACAATTAATTTTGTCTTTGTTGTTAAGTTTTACAGTATTCAGAAAATATGCAGGTGACAACAGGTCAAAGAAGAAGACTATAAAAATGCCCCTTCTTAGTAATTCATTTATGGTGCCTAATAATTGTAAATTTAATCGCAAACAAATTCTACGATCCTGAATTGAAATCTTCTCAAGCTAAAATTATGCGACTCGGTGAGTCCGGACCCTGTAATACAATTGGAATTAAGTTCCTGTTGTACATAGTAACATAAATAAATAAATAACTTGATCAATTCTAACTATGAAGGGAGCTTAAACTTCTGTAATTGAACTTATAATAAATAATAACGCGCAGGGTTACAAGCGAGCATTCGTTCGAGTGATTCTTTGGCTAATTTTCAATATGATTTTGTTTGTTCCAGAGAACAATTCAGTACCGACGACAGCACCTCAAGACGGCCGAGTAGGTCTCATTCCATCACTAGAGTTGGAAGAGCGACGCAAAGCGTTCGTTGCACCGGAAGCAGACTACGTACACAAGATCGGCATGTGCGGCACTAGAATTTCCAAGAAGAAACGCCGGTTTCTCTACAAGTCCAAGTCCAACAACGACTTTGACAAAGACGAGCTCTTGCTCTATGAGGAGGTAACATATCAGAATGAAATAGTTATTTGTGTATTAAGAGCGTAAAGTGATTCTTTGTTACTCGAGCACGGTAATTGCAGTGCAAGCAGTAGGCGAGAGCTGCAATAGTGCAAGAGGAACAAAGACACTTTACGCTCGTGATACACACATAATTTTTTCTACGATTGCATCTTAAAATTATTTAAAAACGTATACGTACTGAAAATAAATTCGTTCTGTCAACTGTCAATATGACAAGTTTCTGTTTTGTTCGTATCCCTGGTAACTATTGAAATAAGCGCGCATTTAATATGTTTTTCGCGCGTTGCCATCGGAAACGCGCGCATTTAACGTCTTTTTCGCGCGTTGCCATTGGAGACGCGCAAAAAAGATCTTTTTCGATTGTTCCACAGAAAATGAGAACATAATTGTCAACTTTTCATAGCAATCGTAGAAAAAATACCTTGTGTTGTTTTTTTTTTCTTCATAATTTATTTATTTATGTTACGCTGTACAACAGGAACTTAATCCCAATTACAGTACAGGGTACGCACTCACCGAGCCGAAATGTGGTAGTTCATTTTTAGCTTGAGTGAGATTCGAACTCGGGATCTCCGGATTCAAATTCCATATCGCTATCCACACCACCGTACTGACGGTTAAATTTATGTATGTATTCTTTCAGGTGACGCGCATGCCGCCCTTTAAACGCAAAACCCTCGTTTTAATCGGCTCGCAGGGGGTAGGCCGTCGTACCCTAAAGAACCGTTTAGTGAACTCTGACCCGGAGAAGTTCGGCAGCGTGGTACCGCACACCAGTAGGCCGCAGCGCGTCCTGGAGGAAGATGGAAAGTCTTATTGGTTCTGTGATCGTCCTGCCATGGAAGAAGAGATCAAAGAGCATCGATACTTGGAGTACGGCACGCATAATGGTCATCTCTATGGCACGCATTTGGACACTATTAGAGATGTCATCAGAAGAGGTATACTATTTTTTTATTTTAAACTGGAGGGATCGGCATAAAACGATTAAATGCACTGCAATTACGTTTACAAAGGAACTCAAAATATGACCTGTTATAACTGGTGTCACAAGATTCGCACAGGGTTGTACAGCCCTATTCGCCGGTACGTGTAAAATAAAAACAACAAAATTACAATCTTTAAATAAGTATATTTCCTTATTCATACGATACAAGTATAAAATATTATAAATATTATATACAAACATAATCTAAACATTTACATACATTACTCAGTCTGACTCAGTACAAGATATTTAATCTTCTTATTGAGTAACATAACTGCTAATTGGATAATTGAATCTGAATTAGTAATTTTTAAATGGTCAATCATAGTAAAAAACAAGAATAATTTTAGGCTGAATACGACCCTTAAAAATGAACCTGTTGTGACCATCGTTAAGCGATTTGTGGTAGCCGCACTAATAGATTTCATTGTAGTTATATGGGACAGGGACGTTTAATCGTTTTATACCGATCCCTCGGGTTTTAAAATGAAAATACTATAATTGTTAATAATCATATGTCCTAACTTTAAATTAATTTATGAAGGATTTTGTTATTTGTGATCAAATAAAATAATAGTTAGATTCATCAATAATAGCTATTTATGAAACTAGTAAGGAAATGAAGGTTATTACCTTACGCATGTGAAATTTGCAGAACAAGGCGTAGCCGAGTAATAACTTTATTTCTTTACGAGTTTCATACAATATTTTTTCTACTTTCGTTCTAATAAATACGAAAGAGCGTTTTTGAAATTATGAAATTTTGACATATTAATGACAGTTATAAATTAAAAAAATAAAAGAATAACACATCAGAATTCGTCTACCAAGATATCTGTTGCTATGTTACCTTCACTAGTTAAATAATGCAGTTCATTACCTAACTCAAATAAGGGAAATAAAACGTCTATTTCCTAACGGAAGTGGAAAAAAATAATTAATATAGAATGAAGGTTATTACCTTACGCATGTGAAATTTGCAGAACGAGGCATAGCCGAGTTATGTAAACACATAAGTAAGGTAATAACCTATTTCCTTACTAGTTTCATACAATATTTTTTCTACTTGCGTTCTAATAAATACGGAAGAGCGTTTTTGAAATTATGAAATTTTGACATATTAATGACAGTTAAAAATTAAAAAAATAAAAGAATAATACATCAGAATTCGTCTACCAAGATATCTGTTGCTATGCTACCTCATTATTTCACTACCTAAATAATGCAGTTCATTACCTAACTCAAATAAGTGAAATATAACGTCTATTTCCTAACGGAAGTAGAAAAAAATAATTAATATAGAATGAAGATTAAACGTACGGACAACGTAGCGTTGTCATAGCAACCTTAATATGATTGGTCACAACCCGTGAGTAATGAATTAGTGCTGCCGGCTGTGGGTAATAAACCTTATTATATATCAAGAAACGCATATATAATAAATGTATTACTTAATGGTTGTTGAAAGAAAGTATTTGTTTCCTGAAGTGAAATAAAACGTCTATTTCCTAACGGAAGTACTATTGTGAAATAAAATAAATGTTTATTTTGATTGCAGGTAGGATGTGCGTGTTGGACTGCGGCCCCGGCGCGCTGAAGACGTTGCACAACTCCGCTGAGTTCTTACCCTACGTGGTGTTCATCGCGGCACCTGGAATGGAACTCCTCAAGCAGATGTACAACCAGCCTGGTGGCAGCAGAGGGAACTTGCAATTCGATCGCCAGAGTTCCATCAGGTTCGTTTCACATTTCTTTATTCAAAATCAAGTTTCAAACGAATTACTTCTAATTTGCCAGTATTAAGCTGCGTTCACAATTATCCAATTTGTAATTAAAATTGCAATTAATAGCACCGGAAGTTTTGAACAAATATATTGCTGTGTCTTTAATAATAATAATGGGACTCAAATTCAGTTAGGTACATAGTGAGTCGACAAATGTTCACCACCGACTCGATTTTTCGTTCTCAGTCCTATGAAGGACTTTCTTCTCCACTTTTGTTTCGGTCTTTCTCTGTTTCTCTTGCTTTGTGGGTTTCATTGCAGTGCCTGTGTTGGAATCCTTCCTTAAGGCCAAATTTTCTTTTGCGTATTTCTGTGTTAACGTTTTCTTGATTTGTTAGATGAAAAGTCTATGTTTGTAATAGTTTGCGGCCACCAAATTGTGTGATACTTCCGTCTATGTTTATTTCCTGGTTTTCTGCCGCGTCTTCTGCGGCTGGTACATTTTGAATTGTATTTAGAACCTCTTCAAAGTGTTCATTCCAGCGCTGTAATTGTTCCTCCTCTGTGTTTAATGAAAACATCGTTTTTATTTCTAATATGCGTAGGGTTGTGCCCTGGTCAATTGACCGTTAATTGACCAAAAATATTTGACGGCCAAATAAAACGGTCAAATAATCTAAATGGAATCGCCACGACATCTGTTCAATAGAAATAGCTACTTACTATTATTACATGAATATATCTAGTTTGGTATTCTGGGTTCTGGAGAATTTGCTTACTTTACTTTACAAATAAAATAAATACATATTATTTCATTTCATTACGTCTTTTACTTTATTTTCCCCTTTATTTTGAATTTGATGTGGTTTTGTTTATTATTTGTTGTTGGTTTTTCATTTTCAGTAATATTGGATGTAGTAAACAGTACTATATAAATAAATTACAATTTTAATTGTGATTTTTATTAAAAGTTTCTTGATCAATTGACCGGTCAAATAGTCGGTCAATTAACCGAAAAATATTTGACTGGTCAAATGCACAACCCTAAATATGCGTACTATGTGTCTTTTTCCCCGACTGTTTGCATATGGTTTTATAGAGAGATTTTAAGTTTCCGTTTTCCGCGGTGTTTTATTTCTTTGATACATGAAGAGTATTCATTTCTTTTATTCATTTTTACATGCTAGTAGTTGTTCTTTACTTTTCCTTCATTCTTCAATAATATCCCATGTTTCCGCACTAATCTAGTCTTTTGAAGATACTCCCTTTTATAACCAAGTATATCTTCGCTCTTTTTAATGTAGTACTTTTTACCTCGCTTCATAGTTCGTCTATGTTTTGAGCTGTATCGGTAGTGTTTCTGCTCTTTTCTAAGTTGTCATAGAGGCTTTTTTTAAAGTTGCTCTAGATTTTGGGATTTTCTAGCTTTTCTAAATTGAAGCGTTTTCTCGTAGTATTGTTTTGCAAATTTTCAGCCGAATTTAAACTATTTTAATTATTATTACTTGTATATTTGTTTCGTAACACATGCACAAGAAACACGTTCTTATTCCCTAATTTTAGAGAGAGAAACACTGCTTTTCTCCCATAGGGAGAGAAAAATTATGCTTCTCTCCCTAGGTAGCATGTTTCTGTCCCTAGAGACTACGATTATTAGCTGTTTGCGGCGTTTCCTAGGTAACTAATTACGCAACCCATATTTGACATTTGTCCCGATAAGACAGTAATTTTTGTGCACTTGTTACGATAATTATAATATGCTTCACGGGAGGACGCGATTATTCCCGCGTGTGAAGTTGGCAAACAGAGACGTAAGCGAGGGCCGAAGGCTCGCTTCACACGCGGAAATAATCGCTTGTTTCCCTCCCTTGATGCATAACCTACTAGTAAATACTGTATTTTAATAAAATTCTAGTTAACATTTACATTGTTCAAAAACATTTTAACACCTAGGTAACAATAGCAAATAGAGACAAAATCCATCGTATTAATTGTAATTGATAAGTTTACAAATATTTTACTTTGTACTTATGATTAATGACTTAATTTTATTCATGTGAACGCAGTATTATTTGACATATGATAAACAGTGACTAATTTATATGTTTTAATCTTTCTTTGCACAGGGATAGTGCCATCAGGTTAGTTTCAATATGAAATTGAAGAGTAGAGCAGACACAGTCTAGAATTTTAAAAATACTTAGCCTTAATTTAATTCAAATTATTATTTTTTTAATATTTTTATTTCTTCACCTGCAGATATAGTTCCCGTCGCGCACGCACGCTAGAATCTCTCGCCTCGCTGTACGAAGAAGACGACCTCCGAAACACCGTGGAGGAGAGTGCACGTTTGCAACGCGCTTACGAAAAGTACGTGGACCTGGTGCTCATCAACGAGGACTTCGATGTGACATTCCGCCGCCTCGTACAAGCGCTGGACGCCCTCGCCACGGAGCACCAGTGGGTTCCTGTTAACTGGATCTACTAAACCTTGAAGTGAATGGGTGTAAGTGAGAATGTGGTCGCTTGTTGCAAATGAGGTCAATTATTTTTTTAATTTATTTGAGAAATATTATCTATTGATTGATCTACAGGAAATTCAAAAATGATATTATTAAACAATTATTTTTAAGTAGTTCTTCTTAGATTTTTTTAGCAGCAATTTCGTTTTATTTGTATTAACTCCGTCAATTTTCATCCCCCATTTCTTTGAAAACAACAAGCGATCAAATGACGTATGAAAATAAAAATAAATGTGTTAAGTGCCAGTTGGTAGGGTGATTAAAGGTGCTGTAAGGACCTAACACAGTATTTTAAAATGAAGCGAAAAAATGTTAATTTCGTTAAGATAAACAGCACTTTTAAAGAAATGTCGTGAGAATGAGCACTTTACGTACTTTTATCAATTTCTCATTGTACAAATTTTAAAAATATTAAATACCTATATATCAGCTTCAAGTATAATAACAACGAACTTTTAAAACTGCCCTTCATACAATTAACTAAATATATTACGTCACATCTCATTGTTTCACATGATTAAGAAATGGAATATTATAAAATAGATTCCATTCATATTCATTATGCACATATGTACTAATAATACTTTTAAATTCAAGCTAAATTTCAGTTTATTGCAATTATTTATAATTTAAATAAATTGAAAGTTAATTTGCTGTATGTATAAATTTCAACAAAAATTTTACACTCTTCTTAAAGTAGTGTATTTATACTTGGCTATTTTATAAATCATTATTTTTGTTCAAAGCAGTTAGTTTACAAAGTAGCCACCAATTGTAAATGTAACAAGTATATTGTTACTGGTTTATTGAAATATAAATACAAAAACAAAAAAAAAACATTGTGAAACTACGTGCTTAAAATGTACAGGCAACTATTATAATGAAGTGTTTTCTTTGTAAGACAATTAATCTCATAATTACATCTTTAAATCCTGCATACATATCCATAGGGTGAATAATTTCCCTTGCCCTGTTTACAATCAATGCATAATTTTATTCTGATCCCGTCACCCAGTAAAATGTGACAATTTGAAACTAAATAATTTTGTATTTGATGGACTAGATGGCCTGTGGGTTTGAAAACACGGGTTCGATTCCCACAGCCGACAAACAATTTTCACCTGTGATTTGACGGCTGGTAACCGCACTTCATTCACTTACCAAGATCTGATAAAATAAACATCATGAAGAAGATTATATGGTAGATAGATTAAAAAAGAACAGTTGATAGTTGGATGTAATTATGAATATTGATGAAAAATTACGGCTTAATTAAAACTACGAACTTAAAATGACCGTCCAAGTGTTCAGGGAACTGCAAATAATGTAACGTACTGTAGAAAATAGTATAGCCGTCCCGAAAATTTCTGTAGAATGAATTGGTAGTAAATAAGAATCGAACTTCGAAAGTAAATACAAAATTTGATACCTACGGAAATTTTTGGGACCACTTGTAGTTATTTAAGTTTAAGAAGTATAAATAGTATTTAGTATATTTGTTTTTTATTATTATTATGAGTATATTGTGTTGTTTTATTACAATATAGTTATGTAGTATTTTGATTTTATATGAATATTTTAATATAAATAAAATTATTTCAATTGAAAACATTCATGTCACATTTGTTTGCTATTATTTTTATGATACTCTTTCTTTATCAAATGAACTAATAATACTAACTCTGTAATTTATGATTTTTTTACAGGGAACTATCTTTTTCTATGAGACATTTATTTTAGTAGTATTAGTAAACAGCTCATTGGGATGCATCGGACACACTATTACAGCCGAAAATTAATTAGCCAAATTAATTAAATTTTCAATTTTTTTTGTGAATTTCGGTTGTTTTTGAGGGTGAAATGAGATGCTCCTTATTCGGTGTGAAACAAAATGTCAGCCAATTAAGTAAAATCCATCGAGTGCGGAATAACTGAAAAATGACGTCATCGTTCTCACAGTTTAATGTCCGAAAAGAAAAATGGCGATTTTTATTTTTTAAATATTATTTGTAATTATTTCTCGTTGTGTTTGGTTCCAGTCAGTCTTCTACCAAAAGTTTTGTCGAGGGTTTAGTTTTGATGACAGCGAATGCTGGGAAGATAGAATCAACGGTTTGCTCCCAAACAAGATCCAGGCTTTGTACTTCATTAAAATAATTATTGTATTTACAAATAAATGAAATGATTGTAATAAACATTGTATTCATAAATTAACAAAATGATTGTAATATAAGCAATAATAAATATGTATTAAATAGATAATTTATTGTAATAAATTGTTTACGAAAATATACATCTTATTATAATATGTCTATTCCTATTATTCATATTTATGCATTTGAATGGAGATGCCAACCCAATACTGTGGCGCCATCTGTAAAATAGTTTGACAAAAATCGAAGCTGCTTGATGCGCGTTCCGAATGTTGTTATACGTGAAGGTCTAAAGTTGACCCTACGCCCTTGACACTTTGCTACATGGTAGAGAAGGGTTGCTTACAGGGCTAGATCTGAGGGGGGCGGAATTTCGTTATTTTTGCTCTACCTCTCACCGTTTTCGAGATATTTCACTTTAAAGTTTTCCAACAGTAATTAGGGGTAAAACGCCATTAATTTGTATTAATTTCATTGTTTACTGTATATCATTGTTAATTAACTTGATATATTGTTAAATAAGTTTTATTATTACTATTGTGTGAATTTTATTGTGTGATTTCAGTAGCGTCACCACTTCGTGTGGCTGAAAATTGAACTAAAAATCACATTCATAATTTAGCGATTTACGCCAAAACTAGACGTTATACAAAGAAATCTTTCAAATAAGAATTATTTCTTGTATTTTCCTCTACATCTTTTGATTGAAACTTTTTTCTATACAACCCTTAATTTCAGAGATACAAAAAACCACACTTAAAATAAATTATCTTTTATACTAATGAAAATTTAGGGGAGTTTCATAAAATATACACTTAACCTGAGGTCCTAAAAGCTTAATAAAAAAATTCAGCAAAATCGAAGCTTTATTAATAATAAAAAATAATAAAAATTGAGCTAACAACGTTATCTCCCTAAATAGATATCGTCAATTTCGAAAATACTACTGAAAAAATTAATTAAGCCATAGTTTTAACGTAAATTTCTAATTAATATTTTATTAATCCCAAAAGGGAGAATGTCAAACTAAAGTGAACCCTAAATACATGTAACATTAGATAAAAAATCGAATACAATACAGAAACAGTGCTTCATAAAAAATCAATAGTTTTTTAACTTTTTTTCAAAACTATGAGGTTTTTTAATGAAATGTTTCAAATAAAAGTAGCTTATTATTTTATTCTCTACAGCTTTTGGTTGAAACATTTTTCTCTACAACCCTTAACTTCGGAGATACAAAAAACCACCCTTAATGTGAAATATCTACCCTGCTAATGAATATTTTGGCCTCGTTCCCGGTTCCGCATCGAATATAAAGCCCTAGAACATGCATGCAAAATTTCAGCGCGATCGGAGATACTTTAATTTAAAGGGAAAATAGATTGTAAGGGGTTAGTCCATGGATTTGAAACGCTTAATTAGTACCGATATATGCTATTTCGCTGAAATTTTGCATGCATGTTCTACGGCGTCATATTTGATGCCAAGTCCACGGACGACCCCAAAATTTGCATTAGTAGGGTAGATATTTCACTTTAAGGGTGGTTTCTCGTATCTCCGAAGTTAAGGGGTGTAGAGAAAAATGTTTCAACCAAAAGCTGTAGAGAATTAAATAATATTTATCTTTTATTTGAAAGATTTTATCAAATACTTTCTAGATTTGGCAATAAACTTAAAAAACTATCATGTTTTTTTGCAGTTGTGTTACGGTTTTGTATGCGATATTAAATCTTAAATTATATTTACTTAAGGTTCATATTAGTTTGACATCCATCCTATAAGAATTTTTAAAACATTAATTAGTAATTTACCCAAAAACTAAGGCCCAAATAATTTTTTAACTAGAATTTTCTAAATCCTCGATATCGAATTAGGGAGATAACATTGTTATCTCAATTTTTATTATTTTTTACAAATAATAAATCTTTGATTTCGCTGAAATTTTTTATTAAGCTTCTAGGATCTCAGGCTAAATGTATATTTCATGAAAATCCCCAAAATTTTCATTAGTATGAAAGATAATTAACTCTAAGGGTGGTTTTTTATATCTCCGAAATTAAGGGTCGTAGGGAAAAATGTTTCAACCAAAAGCTGTAGAGAATAAAATAAGAAACAACTTTTAGTTGAAAGAATTTTTCAAATAATGTCTAGTTTCGATGGAAATTGCTAATATTTTAACGTTATTGTTAGTTCAAAATTTCGACACCTAAAGTGGTGACGCCACTGTAATCACACAACAATAGTAATTTCAGTGGCGCCACCACTTCGTGTGGCTGAAAATTGAACTAAAAATCACATTCATAATTTAGCGATTTACGCCAAAACTAGACGTTATACAAAGAAATCTTTCAAATAAGAATTATTTCTTGTATTTTCCTCTACATCTTTTGATTGAAACTTTTTTCTATACAACCCTTAATTTCAGAGATACAAAAAACCACACTTAAAATAAATTATCTGTTATACTAATGAAAATTTAGGGGAGTTTCATAAAATATACACTTAACCTGAGGTCCTAAAAGCTTAATAAAAAAATTCAGCAAAATCGAAGCTTTATTAATAATAAAAAATAATAAAAATTGAGCTAACAACGTTATCTCCCTAAATAGATATCGTCAATTTCGAAAATACTACTGAAAAAATTAATTAAGCCATAGTTTTAACGTAAATTTCTAATTAATATTTTATTAATCCCAAAAGGGAGAATGTCAAACTAAAGTGAACCCTAAATACATGTAACATTAGATAAAAAATCGAATACAATACAGAAACAGTGCTTCATAAAAAATCAATAGTTTTTTAACTTTTTTTCAAAACTATGAGGTTTTTTAATGAAATGTTTCAAATAAAAGTAGCTTATTATTTTATTCTCTACAGCTTTTGGTTGAAACATTTTTCTCTACAACCCTTAACTTCGGAGATACAAAAAACCACCCTAAATGTGAAATATCTACCCTACTAATTAATATTTTGGCCTCGTTCCCGGTTCCGCATCGAATATAAAGCCCTAGAACATGCATGCAAAATTTCAGCGCGATCGGAGATACTTTAATTTAGAAGGAAATAAGAAATCGATTTGAAACGCTTAATTTGTACCGATATATGCTATTTCGCTGAAATTTTGCATGCATGTTCTACGGCGTCATATTTGATGCGAAGTCCGCGGACGACCCCAAAATTTGCATTAGTAGGGTAGATATTTCACTTTAAGGGTGGTTTCTCGTATCTCCGAAGTTAAGGGTTGTAGAGAAAAATGTTTCAACCAAAAGCTGTAGGGAATTAAATAATATTTATCTTTTATTTGAAAGATTTTATCAAATACTTTCTAGATTTTGAAAAAAACTTAAAAAACTATCATGTTTTTTTGCAGTTGTAATACGGTTTTGTATGCGATATTAAATATTAAATTATATTTACTTAAGGTTCATATTAGTTTGACATCCATCCTATAAGAATTTTTAAGACATTAATTGTTTATTTTTCTTTTAAAATAAATTATTTGTAAACTAAAAATATGTTTTAAATGTTTATTTTACAAAATAATTTATGTATCGTATTTGCTCCATGCTTTCAGAGCCATCTCTTGATATAAACAATGAACTCATTTATAACCTAATTTAATTAAAGAAATGTCATTGACAGATGTGTGATGTTTTAAGTATTTTCGATCTTTTTTTTATTAATTTTAAGGGTGAAATTATGTTTCAGGGGTTATTAAGAGTATTTAGAAACTGGAGCAAATGTTGACAATATTTTATTTTTAGGTTTTCTGTAAGTATTTACATATTTTACAACTCTTACTGCAATTGAACATTTCTCTCACTGATTTCTGTTTAGTTTTTAGATTTACAAGCATGAGTATGTCGTGTCCTCCACATTCGGAAATATTTGCTGATTCTAGAAAACGAAACTAGTTACCAGGACTTCAGAACCAATTTCATTAGATGATATATTTAAAATGGTATTTGTTGACAAATCATTAAAGTCTTCTGCTGATATGAGAGCAGGACATGCTGCAAATATGGTAAATATAGCTCTGGCAGCACATTTAGCAGCAGGTAATGTTAGATTTATTTATATTTATAAATATTTATTGGTTTAATGACATATCTAAAGATACACGCCTAGCTGTCAAATTGAAATTTTTCATTTGGCTAAAAGCTAATAGTTGTTTATGTTACTTCGTCAAATGCTACAAAAATAGACCCTGTAGCATATTTAGTATTAGGAAATGTTAGATTTATTCATAATTTGTTCATATTTATTAGTTTAATGACATTTGTAAAATTGCACGCCTTGCTGTCAAACTGGAATATTTTAATTTGTTTTTATCTCAGAAACTATTGATGCTATCAGTTTAAATATTGAATATTTGGGCCTTAGATTACATCTAATATTAGAAAATGTCATATTTATTTATAGTATTATCTATATTTTAGATATTTTCAAAGAAAGGACAAGAACAGAAAAATAGTCACCATTGCGCCTGTTCAAAAGTATTGATCAAGTTAAGTATCGGGAGTGCAGAACCCCGCAGATTCATGCTGATAAATGCCGGACACCGGTAGCTTCGATGGCCGATCAGGTGAGTACGATTTTTGCGGTGAATTTTTTTTTAACCCAAATCAAATAAATGTTTTAATAAAAGATTTTTATTTCATTATTTCCTGCAGACTTTAATTAAAGTATTTTTTGATTGGGCATTTCATATTCGAAATAATTGTACATTTGCATGATGCATTAATTAGTAAATATTTCTTTATGTAAGGGTTGAATCGAAAAAAATTTCATATAAAATATCCTTATATTAATATTATCTACAGATTGTGTTTGAACCTTTTTTCTGTACAACCCCTAACTTCGGAGATACAAACAACCCCCTTTAAAGTGATATAACTTTTGTACTAATTGAAAATTGGGGGTCGTCCGTGGGCGCCGCACTCAGTATTTAGCCCTAGAAGCTGCATGCAAAATTTCAGCGAAATCGAATATATCGTCATTAATTAGGCTTTTCAAAACCAAAGGTTAACCCCTTGCCACTTTTTTCGACTAATTTTTAAACTATTTCCCATCGCGCTGAAATTTTGCATGCAGCTTCTAGGGCTAAATACTAAGTGCGGAGCTCGCGGACGACCCCCGATTTTTAATTAGTACAAATGTTATTTAACTTTAAGGGTGGTTTTTTGTATCTCCGAAGTTAGGGGTTGTACATGAAAAAGGTTCAAACAAAAGTTGTAGAGAATGAAAAAATAAGCAACTCTTATTTGAAACATTTTATTAAATAACGTCTGAATTTTGAAATAATAACTAAAAACTGTTTATCCCATCTGACGCCCGCTTACAGTGTTGTATGCGATATTGCATCTTACGTGACATGTACTTAAGGTTCACTTTCGTATCAAGTTAGGTTCTAATACAAGATATCTCTGTGTGTTTATTTAGGAAGCTTCAAAATCAACTCGGACAGCTTTCCTGCAGCATCTCTGCGCTTGGAATCTTCTTCTGCGTCCTCTTCACACCTGGACACGTCCCCTGATGTTTTATCTTCAAGTTCAACAATTTAGTTTAAGTTCGTTTGTTTGTATATTACCATAACCACATTAATTATGTTAAAATCTCAAAAACTATTTGACATATAGCTTCAATTGTTAAAAATACGAACTCGACAGGATATTTAGCATTAGATTAAGGTATTTTTAATCAAATTTTATAGATATTTATTGGTTTTATAACATATTTAAAAATGGCCGATTGGAATATTTTATTTTGTTAATATTTTAATTACTGTTTACTTCAGTGCATCAATTGTTGCAAATATGGACTCTTGGGGATATTTAGCATTAGATTAAGTTATAATTATTTATATTTTATTGATATTTATTCATTTTATAACATATTTAAAAATGGATGATTTGCTGTCAGATTGGAATATTTTATTTTGTTAATATTTTAATTACTGTTTACTTCAGTGCATCAATTGTTGCAAATATGAACTCTTGGGGATATTTAGCATTAGATTAAGTTATAATTATTTATATTTTATTGATATTTATTGGTTTTATAACATATTTAAAAATGGCTGACAAGCTACCAAATTGGAATATTTTATTTTGTTAATATTTTGTTTATTATTTACTTTATTGCATCAATTGTTGCAAATATGAACTCTTGAGGGTATTTAGCATTAGATTAAGTTATAATTATTTATATTTTATTGATATTTATTCATTTTATAACATATTTAAAAATGGCTGATTTGCTGTCAGATTGGAATATTTTATTTTGTTAATATTTTAATTCCTGTTTACTTCAGTGCATCAATTGTTGCAAATATGAACTCTTGGGGATATTTAGCATTAGATTAAGTTATAATTATTTATATTTTATTGATACTTATTTATTTTATAACATATTTAAAAATGGCTGATTTGCTGTCAGATTGGAATATTTTATTTTGTTAATATTTTAATAACTATTTACTTTATTATGTCAATTGTTGTAAATATGGACTCTGGAGGATATTTAGCATTAGATTAAGTTATAATTGTTTATATTTTATTGATATTTATTGATTTTATCACATATTTAAAAATGTAGGAAATGTTGTGAATATGTTTATTTATCTCAATATATATATTTAATTTAAATATAAAATGACTATACCTTGTATTCAATTTGAAAATACCAATATTAAATCTTAAATTATATTTACTTAAGGTTCATATTAGTTTGACATCCACCCTATAAGAATTTTTAAGACATTAATTAGTAATTTACCCAAAAACTAAGGCCCAAATAATTTTTTAACTAGAATTTTCTAAATCAACGGTATCGAATTAGGGAGATAACATTGTTATCTCAATTTTTATTATTTTTTACAAATAATAAAGCTTCGATTTCGCCGAAATTTTTTATTAAGCTTCTAGGATCTCAGGCTAAATGTATATTTAATGAAAATCCCCTAAATTTTTATTAGTATAAAAGATAATTCACTTTAAGGGTGGTTTTTTATATCTCCGAAATTAAGGGTCGTAGGGAAAAAAGTTTCAACCAAAAGCTGTAGAAAATAAAAGAAGAAACTAGTTTTAGTTAAAAAGCTTAATAAAAAATTTCAGCAAAATCGAAGGGTTATTAATAATAAAAAATAATAAAAATTGAGATAACAATGTTATCTCCCTAATTCGATATCGTCGATTTCGAAAATTCTACTGAAAAAATTAATTAAGCCATAGTTTTTGCGTAAATTTCTAATTAATATTTTATTAATCACAATAGGATGAATGTCAAACTAAAGTGGACCCTAAATACATGTAACATTAGATAAAAAATCGAATACAATACAGAAATAGAGCTTCATAATAAAACAATAGTTTTTTGAATTTTTTTCAAAACTATGAGGTTTTTTAATGAAATGTTTCAAATAAAAGTAGCTTATTATTTTATTCTCTACAGCTTTTAGTTGAAACTTTTTTCTCTACAACCCTTAACTTCGGAGATACAGAAAACCACCCTTAAAGTGAAATATCTACCCTACTAATGAATATTTTGGCCTCGTTCCCGGTTCCGCATCGAATATAAAGCCCTAGAACATGCATGCAAAATTTCAGCGCGATCGGAGATACTTTAATTAAAGAAGGAAATAAGATGGTAAGGCTATAGTCCATGGATTTGAAACGCTTAATTAGTACCGATATATGCTATTTCGCTGAAATTTTGCATGCATGTTCTACGGCGTCATATTTGATGCCAAGTCCACGGACAACCCCAAAATTTGCATTAGTAGGGTAGATATTTCACTTTAAGGGTGGTTTCTCGTATCTCCGAAGTTAAGGGGTGTAGAGAAAAATGTTTCAACCAAAAGCTGTAGAGAATTAAATAATATTTATCTTTTATTTGAAAGATTTTATCAAATACTTTCTAGATTTGGCAATAAACTTAAAAAACTATCATGTTTTTTTTGCAGTTGTGTTACGGTTTTGTATGCGATATTAAATCTTAAATTATATTTACTTAAGGTTCATATTAGTTTGACATCCATCCTATAAGAATTTTTAAAACATTAATTAGTAATTTACCCAAAAACTAAGGCCCAAATAATTTTTTAACTAGAATTTTCTAAATCCTCGATATCGAATTAGGGAGATAACATTGTTATCTCAATTTTTATTATTTTTTACAAATAATAAAGCTTTGATTTCGCTGAAATTTTTTATTAAGCTTCTAGGATCTCAGGCTAAATGTATATTTCATGAAAATCCCCAAAATTTTCATTAGTATGAAAGATAATTAACTCTAAGGGTGGTTTTTTATATCTCCGAAATTAAGGGTCGTAGGGAAAAATGTTTCAACCAAAAGCTGTAGAGAATAAAATAAGAAACAACTTTTAGTTGAAAGAATTTTTCAAATAATGTCTAGTTTCGATGGAAATTGCTAATATTTTAACGTTATTGTTAGTTCAAAATTTCGACACCTAAAGTGGTGACGCCACTGTAATCACACAACAATAGTAATTTCAGTGGCGCCACCACTTCGTGTGGCTGAAAATTGAACTAAAAATCACATTCATAATTTAGCGATTTACGCCAAAACTAGACGTTATACAAAGAAATCTTTCAAATAAGAATTATTTCTTGTATTTTCCTCTACATCTTTTGATTGAAACTTTTTTCTATACAACCCTTAATTTCAGAGATACAAAAAACCACACTTAAAATAAATTATCTTTTATACTAATGAAAATTTAGGGGAGTTTCATAAAATATACACTTAACCTGAGGTCCTAAAAGCTTAATAAAAAAATTCAGCAAAATCGAAGCTTTATTAATAATAAAAAATAATAAAAATTGAGCTAACAACGTTATCTCCCTAAATAGATATCGTCAATTTCGAAAATACTACTGAAAAAATTAATTAAGCCATAGTTTTAACGTAAATTTCTAATTAATATTTTATTAATCCCAATAGGATGAATGTCAAACTAAAGTGGACCCTAAATACATGTAACATTAGATAAAAAATCGAATACAATACTGAAACAGAGCTTCATAATAAAGCAATAGTTTTTTGAATTTTTTTCAAAACTATGAGGTTTTTTAATGAAATGTTTCAAATAAAAGTAGCTTATTATTTTATTCTCTACAGCTTTTAGTTGAAACTTTTTTCTCTACAACCCTTAACTTCGGAGATACAGAAAACCACCCTTAAAGTGAAATATCTACCCTACTAATGAATATTTTGGCCTCGTTCCCGGTTCCGCATCGAATATAAAGCCCTAGAACATGCATGCAAAATTTCAGCGCGATCGGAGATACTTTAATTAAAGAAGGAAATAAGATGGTAAGGCTATAGTCCATGGATTTGAAACGCTTAATTAGTACCGATATATGCTATTTCGCTGAAATTTTGCATGCATGTTCTACGGCGTCATATTTGATGCCAAGTCCACGGACAACCCCAAAATTTGCATTAGTAGGGTAGATATTTCACTTTAAGGGTGGTTTCTCGTATCTCCGAAGTTAAGGGGTGTAGAGAAAAATGTTTCAACCAAAAGCTGTAGAGAATTAAATAATATTTATCTTTTATTTGAAAGATTTTATCAAATACTTTCTAGATTTGGCAATAAACTTAAAAAACTATCATGTTTTTTTTGCAGTTGTGTTACGGTTTTGTATGCGATATTAAATCTTAAATTATATTTACTTAAGGTTCATATTAGTTTGACATCCATCCTATAAGAATTTTTAAAACATTAATTAGTAATTTACCCAAAAACTAAGGCCCAAATAATTTTTTAACTAGAATTTTCTAAATCCTCGATATCGAATTAGGGAGATAACATTGTTATCTCAATTTTTATTATTTTTTACAAATAATAAAGCTTTGATTTCGCTGAAATTTTTTATTAAGCTTCTAGGATCTCAGGCTAAATGTATATTTCATGAAAATCCCCAAAATTTTCATTAGTATGAAAGATAATTAACTCTAAGGGTGGTTTTTTATATCTCCGAAATTAATGGTCGTAGGGAAAAATGTTTCAACCAAAAGCTGTAGAGAATAAAATAAGAAACAACTTTTAGTTGAAAGAATTTTTCAAATAATGTCTAGTTTCGATGGAAATTGCTAATATTTTAACGTTATTGTTAGTTCAAAATTTCGACACCTAAAGTGGTGACGCCACTGTAATCACACAACAATAGTAATTTCAGTGGCGCCACCACTTCGTGTGGCTGAAAATTGAACTAAAAATCACATTCATAATTTAGCGATTTACGCCAAAACTAGACGTTATACAAAGAAATCTTTCAAATAAGAATTATTTCTTGTATTTTCCTCTACATCTTTTGATTGAAACTTTTTTCTATACAACCCTTAATTTCAGAGATACAAAAAACCACACTTAAAATAAATTATCTTTTATACTAATGAAAATTTAGGGGAGTTTCATAAAATATACACTTAACCTGAGGTCCTAAAAGCTTAATAAAAAAATTCAGCAAAATCGAAGCTTTATTAATAATAAAAAATAATAAAAATTGAGCTAACAACGTTATCTCCCTAAATAGATATCGTCAATTTCGAAAATACTACTGAAAAAATTAATTAAGCCATAGTTTTAACGTAAATTTCTAATTAATATTTTATTAATCCCAATAGGATGAATGTCAAACTAAAGTGGACCCTAAATACATGTAACATTAGATAAAAAATCGAATACAATACTGAAACAGAGCTTCATAATAAAGCAATAGTTTTTTGAATTTTTTTCAAAACTATGAGGTTTTTTAATGAAATGTTTCAAATAAAAGTAGCTTATTATTTTATTCTCTACAGCTTTTAGTTGAAACTTTTTTCTCTACAACCCTTAACTTCGGAGATACAGAAAACCACCCTTAAAGTGAAATATCTACCCTACTAATGAATATTTTGGCCTCGTTCCCGGTTCCGCATCGAATATAAAGCCCTAGAACATGCATGCAAAATTTCAGCGCGATCGGAGATACTTTAATTAAAGAAGGAAATAAGATGGTAAGGCTATAGTCCATGGATTTGAAACGCTTAATTAGTACCGATATATGCTATTTCGCTGAAATTTTGCATGCATGTTCTACGGCGTCATATTTGATGCCAAGTCCACGGACAACCCCAAAATTTGCATTAGTAGGGTAGATATTTCACTTTAAGGGTGGTTTCTCGTATCTCCGAAGTTAAGGGGTGTAGAGAAAAATGTTTCAACCAAAAGCTGTAGAGAATTAAATAATATTTATCTTTTATTTGAAAGATTTTATCAAATACTTTCTAGATTTGGCAATAAACTTAAAAAACTATCATGTTTTTTTTGCAGTTGTGTTACGGTTTTGTATGCGATATTAAATCTTAAATTATATTTACTTAAGGTTCATATTAGTTTGACATCCATCCTATAAGAATTTTTAAAACATTAATTAGTAATTTACCCAAAAACTAAGGCCCAAATAATTTTTTAACTAGAATTTTCTAAATCCTCGATATCGAATTAGGGAGATAACATTGTTATCTCAATTTTTATTATTTTTTACAAATAATAAAGCTTTGATTTCGCTGAAATTTTTTATTAAGCTTCTAGGATCTCAGGCTAAATGTATATTTCATGAAAATCCCCAAAATTTTCATTAGTATGAAAGATAATTAACTCTAAGGGTGGTTTTTTATATCTCCGAAATTAAGGGTCGTAGGGAAAAATGTTTCAACCAAAAGCTGTAGAGAATAAAATAAGAAACAACTTTTAGTTGAAAGAATTTTTCAAATAATGTCTAGTTTCGATGG
This sequence comes from Pterostichus niger, assembly GCA_947425015.1. Lineage (NCBI taxonomy): Eukaryota > Metazoa > Arthropoda > Insecta > Coleoptera > Carabidae > Pterostichus > Pterostichus niger. The sequence goes on from OX380339.1 coordinate 37,693,009, forward strand.
AAATTGCTAATATTTTAACGTTATTGTTAGTTCAAAATTTCGACACCTAAAGTGGTGACGCCACTGTAATCACACAACAATAGTAATTTCAGTGGCGCCACCACTTCGTGTGGCTGAAAATTGAACTAAAAATCACATTCATAATTTAGCGATTTACGCCAAAACTAGACGTTATACAAAGAAATCTTTCAAATAAGAATTATTTCTTGTATTTTCCTCTACATCTTTTGATTGAAACTTTTTTCTATACAACCCTTAATTTCAGAGATACAAAAAACCACACTTAAAATAAATTATCTTTTATACTAATGAAAATTTAGGGGAGTTTCATAAAATATACACTTAACCTGAGGTCCTAAAAGCTTAATAAAAAAATTCAGCAAAATCGAAGCTTTATTAATAATAAAAAATAATAAAAATTGAGCTAACAACGTTATCTCCCTAAATAGATATCGTCAATTTCGAAAATACTACTGAAAAAATTAATTAAGCCATAGTTTTAACGTAAATTTCTAATTAATATTTTATTAATCCCAATAGGATGAATGTCAAACTAAAGTGGACCCTAAATACATGTAACATTAGATAAAAAATCGAATACAATACTGAAACAGAGCTTCATAATAAAGCAATAGTTTTTTGAATTTTTTTCAAAACTATGAGGTTTTTTAATGAAATGTTTCAAATAAAAGTAGCTTATTATTTTATTCTCTACAGCTTTTAGTTGAAACTTTTTTCTCTACAACCCTTAACTTCGGAGATACAGAAAACCACCCTTAAAGTGAAATATCTACCCTACTAATGAATATTTTGGCCTCGTTCCCGGTTCCGCATCGAATATAAAGCCCTAGAACATGCATGCAAAATTTCAGCGCGATCGGAGATACTTTAATTAAAGAAGGAAATAAGATGGTAAGGCTATAGTCCATGGATTTGAAACGCTTAATTAGTACCGATATATGCTATTTCGCTGAAATTTTGCATGCATGTTCTACGGCGTCATATTTGATGCCAAGTCCACGGACAACCCCAAAATTTGCATTAGTATTGTAGATATTTCACTTTAAGGGTGGTTTCTCGTATCTCCGAAGTTAAGGGGTGTAGAGAAAAATGTTTCAACCAAAAGCTGTAGAGAATTAAATAATATTTATCTTTTATTTGAAAGATTTTATCAAATACTTTCTAGATTTGGCAATAAACTTAAAAAACTATCATGTTTTTTTTGCAGTTGTGTTACGGTTTTGTATGCGATATTAAATCTTAAATTATATTTACTTAAGGTTCATATTAGTTTGACATCCATCCTATAAGAATTTTTAAAACATTAATTAGTAATTTACCCAAAAACTAAGGCCCAAATAATTTTTTAACTAGAATTTTCTAAATCCTCGATATCGAATTAGGGAGATAACATTGTTATCTCAATTTTTATTATTTTTTACAAATAATAAAGCTTTGATTTCGCTGAAATTTTTTATTAAGCTTCTAGGATCTCAGGCTAAATGTATATTTCATGAAAATCCCCAAAATTTTCATTAGTATGAAAGATAATTAACTCTAAGGGTTATTTTTTATATCTCCGAAATTAAGGGTCGTAGGGAAAAATGTTTCAACCAAAAGCTGTAGAGAATAAAATAAGAAACAACTTTTAGTTGAAAGAATTTTTCAAATAATGTCTAGTTTCGATGGAAATTGCTAATATTTTAACGTTATTGTTAGTTCAAAATTTCGACACCTAAAGTGGTGACGCCACTGTAATCACACAACAATAGTAATTTCAGTGGCGCCACCACTTCGTGTGGCTGAAAATTGAACTAAAAATCACATTCATAATTTAGCGATTTACGCCAAAACTAGACGTTATACAAAGAAATCTTTCAAATAAGAATTATTTCTTGTATTTTCCTCTACATCTTTTGATTGAAACTTTTTTCTATACAACCCTTAATTTCAGAGATACAAAAAACCACACTTAAAATAAATTATCTTTTATACTAATGAAAATTTAGGGGAGTTTCATAAAATATACACTTAACCTGAGGTCCTAAAAGCTTAATAAAAAAATTCAGCAAAATCGAAGCTTTATTAATAATAAAAAATAATAAAAATTGAGCTAACAACGTTATCTCCCTAAATAGATATCGTCAATTTCGAAAATACTACTGAAAAAATTAATTAAGCCATAGTTTTAACGTAAATTTCTAATTAATATTTTATTAATCCCAATAGGATGAATGTCAAACTAAAGTGGACCCTAAATACATGTAACATTAGATAAAAAATCGAATACAATACTGAAACAGAGCTTCATAATAAAGCAATAGTTTTTTGAATTTTTTTCAAAACTATGAGGTTTTTTAATGAAATGTTTCAAATAAAAGTAGCTTATTATTTTATTCTCTACAGCTTTTGGTTGAAACATTTTTCTCTACAACCCTTAACTTCGGAGATACAAAAAACCACCCTTAATGTGAAATATCTACCCTACTAATTAATATTTTGGCCTCGTTCCCGGTTCCGCATCGAATATAAAGCCCTAGAACATGCATGCAAAATTTCAGCGCGATCGGAGATACTTTAATTTAGAAGGAAATAAGAAATCGATTTGAAACGCTTAATTTGTACCGATATATGCTATTTCGCTGAAATTTTGCATGCATGTTCTACGGCGTCATATTTGATGCGAAGTCCGCGGACGACCCCAAAATTTGCATTAGTAGGGTAGATATTTCACTTTAAGGGTGGTTTCTCGTATCTCCGAAGTTAAGGGTTGTAGAGAAAAATGTTTCAACCAAAAGCTGTAGGGAATTAAATAATATTTATCTTTTATTTGAAAGATTTTATCAAATACTTTCTAGATTTTGAAAAAAACTTAAAAAACTATCATGTTTTTTTGCAGTTGTAATACGGTTTTGTATGCGATATTAAATATTAAATTATATTTACTTAAGGTTCATATTAGTTTGACATCCATCCTATAAGAATTTTTAAGACATTAATTGTTTATTTTTCTTTTAAAATAAATTATTTGTAAACTAAAAATATGTTTTAAATGTTTATTTTACAAAATAATTTATGTATCGTATTTGCTCCATGCTTTCAGAGCCATCTCTTGATATAAACAATGAACTCATTTATAACCTAATTTAATTAAAGAAATGTCATTGACAGATGTGTGATGTTTTAAGTATTTTCGATCTTTTTTTTATTAATTTTAAGGGTGAAATTATGTTTCAGGGGTTATTAAGAGTATTTAGAAACTGGAGCAAATGTTGACAATATTTTATTTTTAGGTTTTCTGTAAGTATTTACATATTTTACAACTCTTACTGCAATTGAACATTTCTCTCACTGATTTCTGTTTAGTTTTTAGATTTACAAGCATGAGTATGTCGTGTCCTCCACATTCGGAAATATTTGCTGATTCTAGAAAACGAAACTAGTTACCAGGACTTCAGAACCAATTTCATTAGATGATATATTTAAAATGGTATTTGTTGACAAATCATTAAAGTCTTCTGCTGATATGAGAGCAGGACATGCTGCAAATATGGTAAATATAGCTCTGGCAGCACATTTAGCAGCAGGTAATGTTAGATTTATTTATATTTATAAATATTTATTGGTTTAATGACATATCTAAAGATACACGCCTAGCTGTCAAATTGAAATTTTTCATTTGGCTAAAAGCTAATAGTTGTTTATGTTACTTCGTCAAATGCTACAAAAATAGACCCTGTAGCATATTTAGTATTAGGAAATGTTAGATTTATTCATAATTTGTTCATATTTATTAGTTTAATGACATTTGTAAAATTGCACGCCTTGCTGTCAAACTGGAATATTTTAATTTGTTTTTATCTCAGAAACTATTGATGCTATCAGTTTAAATATTGAATATTTGGGCCTTAGATTACATCTAATATTAGAAAATGTCATATTTATTTATAGTATTATCTATATTTTAGATATTTTCAAAGAAAGGACAAGAACAGAAAAATAGTCACCATTGCGCCTGTTCAAAAGTATTGATCAAGTTAAGTATCGGGAGTGCAGAACCCCGCAGATTCATGCTGATAAATGCCGGACACCGGTAGCTTCGATGGCCGATCAGGTGAGTACGATTTTTGCGGTGAATTTTTTTTTAACCCAAATCAAATAAATGTTTTAATAAAAGATTTTTATTTCATTATTTCCTGCAGACTTTAATTAAAGTATTTTTTGATTGGGCATTTCATATTCGAAATAATTGTACATTTGCATGATGCATTAATTAGTAAATATTTCTTTATGTAAGGGTTGAATCGAAAAAAATTTCATATAAAATATCCTTATATTAATATTATCTACAGATTGTGTTTGAACCTTTTTTCTGTACAACCCCTAACTTCGGAGATACAAACAACCCCCTTTAAAGTGATATAACTTTTGTACTAATTGAAAATTGGGGGTCGTCCGTGGGCGCCGCACTCAGTATTTAGCCCTAGAAGCTGCATGCAAAATTTCAGCGAAATCGAATATATCGTCATTAATTAGGCTTTTCAAAACCAAAGGTTAACCCCTTGCCACTTTTTTCGACTAATTTTTAAACTATTTCCCATCGCGCTGAAATTTTGCATGCAGCTTCTAGGGCTAAATACTAAGTGCGGAGCTCGCGGACGACCCCCGATTTTTAATTAGTACAAATGTTATTTAACTTTAAGGGTGGTTTTTTGTATCTCCGAAGTTAGGGGTTGTACATGAAAAAGGTTCAAACAAAAGTTGTAGAGAATGAAAAAATAAGCAACTCTTATTTGAAACATTTTATTAAATAACGTCTGAATTTTGAAATAATAACTAAAAACTGTTTATCCCATCTGACGCCCGCTTACAGTGTTGTATGCGATATTGCATCTTACGTGACATGTACTTAAGGTTCACTTTCGTATCAAGTTAGGTTCTAATACAAGATATCTCTGTGTGTTTATTTAGGAAGCTTCAAAATCAACTCGGACAGCTTTCCTGCAGCATCTCTGCGCTTGGAATCTTCTTCTGCGTCCTCTTCACACCTGGACACGTCCCCTGATGTTTTATCTTCAAGTTCAACAATTTAGTTTAAGTTCGTTTGTTTGTATATTACCATAACCACATTAATTATGTTAAAATCTCAAAAACTATTTGACATATAGCTTCAATTGTTAAAAATACGAACTCGACAGGATATTTAGCATTAGATTAAGGTATTTTTAATCAAATTTTATAGATATTTATTGGTTTTATAACATATTTAAAAATGGCCGATTGGAATATTTTATTTTGTTAATATTTTAATTACTGTTTACTTCAGTGCATCAATTGTTGCAAATATGGACTCTTGGGGATATTTAGCATTAGATTAAGTTATAATTATTTATATTTTATTGATATTTATTCATTTTATAACATATTTAAAAATGGATGATTTGCTGTCAGATTGGAATATTTTATTTTGTTAATATTTTAATTACTGTTTACTTCAGTGCATCAATTGTTGCAAATATGAACTCTTGGGGATATTTAGCATTAGATTAAGTTATAATTATTTATATTTTATTGATATTTATTGGTTTTATAACATATTTAAAAATGGCTGACAAGCTACCAAATTGGAATATTTTATTTTGTTAATATTTTGTTTATTATTTACTTTATTGCATCAATTGTTGCAAATATGAACTCTTGAGGGTATTTAGCATTAGATTAAGTTATAATTATTTATATTTTATTGATATTTATTCATTTTATAACATATTTAAAAATGGCTGATTTGCTGTCAGATTGGAATATTTTATTTTGTTAATATTTTAATTACTGTTTACTTCAGTGCATCAATTGTTGCAAATATGAACTCTTGGGGATATTTAGCATTAGATTAAGTTATAATTATTTATATTTTATTGATACTTATTTATTTTATAACATATTTAAAAATGGCTGATTTGCTGTCAGATTGGAATATTTTATTTTGTTAATATTTTAATAACTATTTACTTTATTATGTCAATTGTTGTAAATATGGACTCTGGAGGATATTTAGCATTAGATTAAGTTATAATTGTTTATATTTTATTGATATTTATTGATTTTATCACATATTTAAAAATGTAGGAAATGTTGTGAATATGTTTATTTATCTCAATATATATATTTAATTTAAATATAAAATGACTATACCTTGTATTCAATTTGAAAATACCAATATTAAATCTTAAATTATATTTACTTAAGGTTCATATTAGTTTGACATCCACCCTATAAGAATTTTTAAGACATTAATTAGTAATTTACCCAAAAACTAAGGCCCAAATAATTTTTTAACTAGAATTTTCTAAATCAACGGTATCGAATTAGGGAGATAACATTGTTATCTCAATTTTTATTATTTTTTACAAATAATAAAGCTTCGATTTCGCCGAAATTTTTTATTAAGCTTCTAGGATCTCAGGCTAAATGTATATTTAATGAAAATCCCCTAAATTTTTATTAGTATAAAAGATAATTCACTTTAAGGGTGGTTTTTTATATCTCCGAAATTAAGGGTCGTAGGGAAAAAAGTTTCAACCAAAAGCTGTAGAAAATAAAAGAAGAAACTAGTTTTAGTTAAAAAGCTTAATAAAAAATTTCAGCAAAATCGAAGGGTTATTAATAATAAAAAATAATAAAAATTGAGATAACAATGTTATCTCCCTAATTCGATATCGTCGATTTCGAAAATTCTACTGAAAAAATTAATTAAGCCATAGTTTTTGCGTAAATTTCTAATTAATATTTTATTAATCACAATAGGATGAATGTCAAACTAAAGTGGACCCTAAATACATGTAACATTAGATAAAAAATCGAATACAATACAGAAATAGAGCTTCATAATAAAACAATAGTTTTTTGAATTTTTTTCAAAACTATGAGGTTTTTTAATGAAATGTTTCAAATAAAAGTAGCTTATTATTTTATTCTCTACAGCTTTTAGTTGAAACTTTTTTCTCTACAACCCTTAACTTCGGAGATACAGAAAACCACCCTTAAAGTGAAATATCTACCCTACTAATGAATATTTTGGCCTCGTTCCCGGTTCCGCATCGAATATAAAGCCCTAGAACATGCATGCAAAATTTCAGCGCGATCGGAGATACTTTAATTAAAGAAGGAAATAAGATGGTAAGGCTATAGTCCATGGATTTGAAACGCTTAATTAGTACCGATATATGCTATTTCGCTGAAATTTTGCATGCATGTTCTACGGCGTCATATTTGATGCCAAGTCCACGGACAACCCCAAAATTTGCATTAGTAGGGTAGATATTTCACTTTAAGGGTGGTTTCTCGTATCTCCGAAGTTAAGGGGTGTAGAGAAAAATGTTTCAACCAAAAGCTGTAGAGAATTAAATAATATTTATCTTTTATTTGAAAGATTTTATCAAATACTTTCTAGATTTGGCAATAAACTTAAAAAACTATCATGTTTTTTTTGCAGTTGTGTTACGGTTTTGTATGCGATATTAAATCTTAAATTATATTTACTTAAGGTTCATATTAGTTTGACATCCATCCTATAAGAATTTTTAAAACATTAATTAGTAATTTACCCAAAAACTAAGGCCCAAATAATTTTTTAACTAGAATTTTCTAAATCCTCGATATCGAATTAGGGAGATAACATTGTTATCTCAATTTTTATTATTTTTTACAAATAATAAAGCTTTGATTTCGCTGAAATTTTTTATTAAGCTTCTAGGATCTCAGGCTAAATGTATATTTCATGAAAATCCCCAAAATTTTCATTAGTATGAAAGATAATTAACTCTAAGGGTGGTTTTTTATATCTCCGAAATTAAGGGTCGTAGGGAAAAATGTTTCAACCAAAAGCTGTAGAGAATAAAATAAGAAACAACTTTTAGTTGAAAGAATTTTTCAAATAATGTCTAGTTTCGATGGAAATTGCTAATATTTTAACGTTATTGTTAGTTCAAAATTTCGACACCTAAAGTGGTGACGCCACTGTAATCACACAACAATAGTAATTTCAGTGGCGCCACCACTTCGTGTGGCTGAAAATTGAACTAAAAATCACATTCATAATTTAGCGATTTACGCCAAAACTAGACGTTATACAAAGAAATCTTTCAAATAAGAATTATTTCTTGTATTTTCCTCTACATCTTTTGATTGAAACTTTTTTCTATACAACCCTTAATTTCAGAGATACAAAAAACCACACTTAAAATAAATTATCTTTTATACTAATGAAAATTTAGGGGAGTTTCATAAAATATACACTTAACCTGAGGTCCTAAAAGCTTAATAAAAAAATTCAGCAAAATCGAAGCTTTATTAATAATAAAAAATAATAAAAATTGAGCTAACAACGTTATCTCCCTAAATAGATATCGTCAATTTCGAAAATACTACTGAAAAAATTAATTAAGCCATAGTTTTAACGTAAATTTCTAATTAATATTTTATTAATCCCAATAGGATGAATGTCAAACTAAAGTGGACCCTAAATACATGTAACATTAGATAAAAAATCGAATACAATACTGAAACAGAGCTTCATAATAAAGCAATAGTTTTTTGAATTTTTTTCAAAACTATGAGGTTTTTTAATGAAATGTTTCAAATAAAAGTAGCTTATTATTTTATTCTCTACAGCTTTTAGTTGAAACTTTTTTCTCTACAACCCTTAACTTCGGAGATACAGAAAACCACCCTTAAAGTGAAATATCTACCCTACTAATGAATATTTTGGCCTCGTTCCCGGTTCCGCATCGAATATAAAGCCCTAGAACATGCATGCAAAATTTCAGCGCGATCGGAGATACTTTAATTAAAGAAGGAAATAAGATGGTAAGGCTATAGTCCATGGATTTGAAACGCTTAATTAGTACCGATATATGCTATTTCGCTGAAATTTTGCATGCATGTTCTACGGCGTCATATTTGATGCCAAGTCCACGGACAACCCCAAAATTTGCATTAGTAGGGTAGATATTTCACTTTAAGGGTGGTTTCTCGTATCTCCGAAGTTAAGGGGTGTAGAGAAAAATGTTTCAACCAAAAGCTGTAGAGAATTAAATAATATTTATCTTTTATTTGAAAGATTTTATCAAATACTTTCTAGATTTGGCAATAAACTTAAAAAACTATCATGTTTTTTTTGCAGTTGTGTTACGGTTTTGTATGCGATATTAAATCTTAAATTATATTTACTTAAGGTTCATATTAGTTTGACATCCATCCTATAAGAATTTTTAAAACATTAATTAGTAATTTACCCAAAAACTAAGGCCCAAATAATTTTTTAACTAGAATTTTCTAAATCCTCGATATCGAATTAGGGAGATAACATTGTTATCTCAATTTTTATTATTTTTTACAAATAATAAAGCTTTGATTTCGCTGAAATTTTTTATTAAGCTTCTAGGATCTCAGGCTAAATGTATATTTCATGAAAATCCCCAAAATTTTCATTAGTATGAAAGATAATTAACTCTAAGGGTGGTTTTTTATATCTCCGAAATTAAGGGTCGTAGGGAAAAATGTTTCAACCAAAAGCTGTAGAGAATAAAATAAGAAACAACTTTTAGTTGAAAGAATTTTTCAAATAATGTCTAGTTTCGATGGAAATTGCTAATATTTTAACGTTATTGTTAGTTCAAAATTTCGACACCTAAAGTGGTGACGCCACTGTAATCACACAACAATAGTAATTTCAGTGGCGCCACCACTTCGTGTGGCTGAAAATTGAACTAAAAATCACATTCATAATTTAGCGATTTACGCCAAAACTAGACGTTATACAAAGAAATCTTTCAAATAAGAATTATTTCTTGTATTTTCCTCTACATCTTTTGATTGAAACTTTTTTCTATACAACCCTTAATTTCAGAGATACAAAAAACCACACTTAAAATAAATTATCTTTTATACTAATGAAAATTTAGGGGAGTTTCATAAAATATACACTTAACCTGAGGTCCTAAAAGCTTAATAAAAAAATTCAGCAAAATCGAAGCTTTATTAATAATAAAAAATAATAAAAATTGAGCTAACAACGTTATCTCCCTAAATAGATATCGTCAATTTCGAAAATACTACTGAAAAAATTAATTAAGCCATAGTTTTAACGTAAATTTCTAATTAATATTTTATTAATCCCAATAGGATGAATGTCAAACTAAAGTGGACCCTAAATACATGTAACATTAGATAAAAAATCGAATACAATACTGAAACAGAGCTTCATAATAAAGCAATAGTTTTTTGAATTTTTTTCAAAACTATGAGGTTTTTTAATGAAATGTTTCAAATAAAAGTAGCTTATTATTTTATTCTCTACAGCTTTTAGTTGAAACTTTTTTCTCTACAACCCTTAACTTCGGAGATACAGAAAACCACCCTTAAAGTGAAATATCTACCCTACTAATGAATATTTTGGCCTCGTTCCCGGTTCCGCATCGAATATAAAGCCCTAGAACATGCATGCAAAATTTCAGCGCGATCGGAGATACTTTAATTAAAGAAGGAAATAAGATGGTAAGGCTATAGTCCATGGATTTGAAACGCTTAATTAGTACCGATATATGCTATTTCGCTGAAATTTTGCATGCATGTTCTACGGCGTCATATTTGATGCCAAGTCCACGGACAACCCCAAAATTTGCATTAGTAGGGTAGATATTTCACTTTAAGGGTGGTTTCTCGTATCTCCGAAGTTAAGGGGTGTAGAGAAAAATGTTTCAACCAAAAGCTGTAGAGAATTAAATAATATTTATCTTTTATTTGAAAGATTTTATCAAATACTTTCTAGATTTGGCAATAAACTTAAAAAACTATCATGTTTTTTTTGCAGTTGTGTTACGGTTTTGTATGCGATATTAAATCTTAAATTATATTTACTTAAGGTTCATATTAGTTTGACATCCATCCTATAAGAATTTTTAAAACATTAATTAGTAATTTACCCAAAAACTAAGGCCCAAATAATTTTTTAACTAGAATTTTCTAAATCCTCGATATCGAATTAGGGAGATAACATTGTTATCTCAATTTTTATTATTTTTTACAAATAATAAAGCTTTGATTTCGCTGAAATTTTTTATTAAGCTTCTAGGATCTCAGGCTAAATGTATATTTCATGAAAATCCCCAAAATTTTCATTAGTATGAAAGATAATTAACTCTAAGGGTGGTTTTTTATATCTCCGAAATTAAGGGTCGTAGGGAAAAATGTTTCAACCAAAAGCTGTAGAGAATAAAATAAGAAACAACTTTTAGTTGAAAGAATTTTTCAAATAATGTCTAGTTTCGATGGAAATTGCTAATATTTTAACGTTATTGTTAGTTCAAAATTTCGACACCTAAAGTGGTGACGCCACTGTAATCACACAACAATAGTAATTTCAGTGGCGCCACCACTTCGTGTGGCTGAAAATTGAACTAAAAATCACATTCATAATTTAGCGATTTACGCCAAAACTAGACGTTATACAAAGAAATCTTTCAAATAAGAATTATTTCTTGTATTTTCCTCTACATCTTTTGATTGAAACTTTTTTCTATACAACCCTTAATTTCAGAGATACAAAAAACCACACTTAAAATAAATTATCTTTTATACTAATGAAAATTTAGGGGAGTTTCATAAAATATACACTTAACCTGAGGTCCTAAAAGCTTAATAAAAAAATTCAGCAAAATCGAAGCTTTATTAATAATAAAAAATAATAAAAATTGAGCTAACAACGTTATCTCCCTAAATAGATATCGTCAATTTCGAAAATACTACTGAAAAAATTAATTAAGCCATAGTTTTAACGTAAATTTCTAATTAATATTTTATTAATCCCAATAGGATGAATGTCAAACTAAAGTGGACCCTAAATACATGTAACATTAGATAAAAAATCGAATACAATACTGAAACAGAGCTTCATAATAAAGCAATAGTTTTTTGAATTTTTTTCAAAACTATGAGGTTTTTTAATGAAATGTTTCAAATAAAAGTAGCTTATTATTTTATTCTCTACAGCTTTTAGTTGAAACTTTTTTCTCTACAACCCTTAACTTCGGAGATACAGAAAACCACCCTTAAAGTGAAATATCTACCCTACTAATGAATATTTTGGCCTCGTTCCCGGTTCCGCATCGAATATAAAGCCCTAGAACATGCATGCAAAATTTCAGCGCGATCGGAGATACTTTAATTAAAGAAGGAAATAAGATGGTAAGGCTATAGTCCATGGATTTGAAACGCTTAATTAGTACCGATATATGCTATTTCGCTGAAATTTTGCATGCATGTTCTACGGCGTCATATTTGATGCCAAGTCCACGGACAACCCCAAAATTTGCATTAGTATTGTAGATATTTCACTTTAAGGGTGGTTTCTCGTATCTCCGAAGTTAAGGGGTGTAGAGAAAAATGTTTCAACCAAAAGCTGTAGAGAATTAAATAATATTTATCTTTTATTTGAAAGATTTTATCAAATACTTTCTAGATTTGGCAATAAACTTAAAAAACTATCATGTTTTTTTTGCAGTTGTGTTACGGTTTTGTATGCGATATTAAATCTTAAATTATATTTACTTAAGGTTCATATTAGTTTGACATCCATCCTATAAGAATTTTTAAAACATTAATTAGTAATTTACCCAAAAACTAAGGCCCAAATAATTTTTTAACTAGAATTTTCTAAATCCTCGATATCGAATTAGGGAGATAACATTGTTATCTCAATTTTTATTATTTTTTACAAATAATAAAGCTTTGATTTCGCTGAAATTTTTTATTAAGCTTCTAGGATCTCAGGCTAAATGTATATTTCATGAAAATCCCCAAAATTTTCATTAGTATGAAAGATAATTAACTCTAAGGGTGGTTTTTTATATCTCCGAAATTAAGGGTCGTAGGGAAAAATGTTTCAACCAAAAGCTGTAGAGAATAAAATAAGAAACAACTTTTAGTTGAAAGAATTTTTCAAATAATGTCTAGTTTCGATGGAAATTGCTAATATTTTAACGTTATTGTTAGTTCAAAATTTCGACACCTAAAGTGGTGACGCCACTGTAATCACACAACAATAGTAATTTCAGTGGCGCCACCACTTCGTGTGGCTGAAAATTGAACTAAAAATCACATTCATAATTTAGCGATTTACGCCAAAACTAGACGTTATACAAAGAAATCTTTCAAATAAGAATTATTTCTTGTATTTTCCTCTACATCTTTTGATTGAAACTTTTTTCTATACAACCCTTAATTTCAGAGATACAAAAAACCACACTTAAAATAAATTATCTGTTATACTAATGAAAATTTAGAGGAGTTTCATAAAATATACACTTAACCTGAGGTCCTAAAAGCTTAATAAAAAAATTCAGCAAAATCGAAGCTTTATTAATAATAAAAAATAATAAAAATTGAGCTAACAACGTTATCTCCCTAAATAGATATCGTCAATTTCGAAAATACTACTGAAAAAATTAATTAAGCCATAGTTTTAACGTAAATTTCTAATTAATATTTTATTAATCCCAAAAGGGAGAATGTCAAACTAAAGTGAACCCTAAATACATGTAACATTAGATAAAAAATCGAATACAATACAGAAACAGTGCTTCATAAAAAATCAATAGTTTTTTAACTTTTTTTGAAAACTATGAGGTTTTTTAATGAAATGTTTCAAATAAAAGTAGCTTATTATTTTATTCTCTACAGCTTTTGGTTGAAACATTTTTCTCTACAACCCTTAACTTCGGAGATACAAAAAACCACCCTAAATGTGAAATATCTACCCTACTAATTAATATTTTGGCCTCGTTCCCGGTTCCGCATCGAATATAAAGCCCTAGAACATGCATGCAAAATTTCAGCGCGATCGGAGATACTTTAATTTAGAAGGAAATAAGAAATCGATTTGAAACGCTTAATTTGTACCGATATATGCTATTTCGCTGAAATTTTGCATGCATGTTCTACGGCGTCATATTTGATGCGAAGTCCGCGGACGACCCCAAAATTTGCATTAGTAGGGTAGATATTTCACTTTAAGGGTGGTTTCTCGTATCTCCGAAGTTAAGGGTTGTAGAGAAAAATGTTTCAACCAAAAGCTGTAGGGAATTAAATAATATTTATCTTTTATTTGAAAGATTTTATCAAATACTTTCTAGATTTTGAAAAAAACTTAAAAAACTATCATGTTTTTTTGCAGTTGTAATACGGTTTTGTATGCGATATTAAATATTAAATTATATTTACTTAAGGTTCATATTAGTTTGACATCCATCCTATAAGAATTTTTAAGACATTAATTGTTTATTTTTCTTTTAAAATAAATTATTTGTAAACTAAAAATATGTTTTAAATGTTTATTTTACAAAATAATTTATGTATCGTATTTGCTCCATGCTTTCAGAGCCATCTCTTGATATAAACAATGAACTCATTTATAACCTAATTTAATTAAAGAAATGTCATTGACAGATGTGTGATGTTTTAAGTATTTTCGATCTTTTTTTTATTAATTTTAAGGGTGAAATTATGTTTCAGGGGTTATTAAGAGTATTTAGAAACTGGAGCAAATGTTGACAATATTTTATTTTTAGGTTTTCTGTAAGTATTTACATATTTTACAACTCTTACTGCAATTGAACATTTCTCTCACTGATTTCTGTTTAGTTTTTAGATTTACAAGCATGAGTATGTCGTGTCCTCCACATTCGGAAATATTTGCTGATTCTAGAAAACGAAACTAGTTACCAGGACTTCAGAACCAATTTCATTAGATGATATATTTAAAATGGTATTTGTTGACAAATCATTAAAGTCTTCTGCTGATATGAGAGCAGGACATGCTGCAAATGTGGTAAATATAGCTCTGGCAGCACATTTAGCAGCAGGTAATGTTAGATTTATTTATATTTATAAATATTTATTGGTTTAATGACATAACTAAAGATACACGCCTAGCTGTCAAATTGAAATTTTTCATTTGGCTAAAAGCTAATAGTTGTTTATGTTACTTCGTCAAATGTTACAAAAATAGACCCTGTAGCATATTTAGTATTAGGAAATGTTAGATTTATTCATAATTTGTTCATATTTATTAGTTTAATGACATTTGTAAAATTGCACGCCTTGCTGTCAAACTGGAATATTTTAATTTGTTTTTATCTCAGAAACTATTGATGCTATCAGTTTAAATATTGAATATTTGGGCCTTAGATTACATCTAATATTAGAAAATGTCATATTTATTTATAGTATTATCTATATTTTAGATATTTTCAAAGAAAGGACAAGAACAGAAAAATAGTCACCATTGCGCCTGTTCAAAAGTATTGATCAAGTTAAGTATCGGGAGTGCAGAACCCCGCAGATTCATGCTGATAAATGCCGGACACCGGTAGCTTCGATGGCCGATCAGGTGAGTACGATTTTTGCGGTGAATTTTTTTTTAACCCAAATCAAATAAATGTTTTAATAAAAGATTTTTATTTCATTATTTCCTGCAGACTTTAATTAAAGTATTTTTTGATTGGGCATTTCATATTCGAAATAATTGTACATTTGCATGATGCATTAATTAGTAAATATTTCTTTATGTAAGGGTTGAATCGAAAAAAATTTCATATAAAATATCCTTATATTAATATTATCTACAGATTGTGTTTGAACCTTTTTTCTGTACAACCCCTAACTTCGGAGATACAAACAACCCCCTTTAAAGTGATATAACTTTTGTACTAATTGAAAATTGGGGGTCGTCCGTGGGCGCCGCACTCAGTATTTAGCCCTAGAAGCTGCATGCAAAATTTCAGCGAAATCGAATATATCGTCATTAATTAGGCTTTTCAAAACCAAAGGTTAACCCCTTGCCACTTTTTTCGACTAATTTTTAAACTATTTCCCATCGCGCTGAAATTTTGCATGCAGCTTCTAGGGCTAAATACTAAGTGCGGAGCTCGCGGACGACCCCCGATTTTTAATTAGTACAAATGTTATTTAACTTTAAGGGTGGTTTTTTGTATCTCCGAAGTTAGGGGTTGTACATGAAAAAGGTTCAAACAAAAGTTGTAGAGAATGAAAAAATAAGCAACTCTTATTTGAAACATTTTATTAAATAACGTCTGAATTTTGAAATAATAACTAAAAACTGTTTATCCCATCTGACGCCCGCTTACAGTGTTGTATGCGATATTGCATCTTACGTGACATGTACTTAAGGTTCACTTTCGTATCAAGTTAGGTTCTAATACAAGATATCTCTGTGTGTTTATTTAGGAAGCTTCAAAATCAACTCGGACAGCTTTCCTGCAGCATCTCTGCGCTTGGAATCTTCTTCTGCGTCCTCTTCACACCTGGACACGTCCCCTGATGTTTTATCTTCAAGTTCAACAATTTAGTTTAAGTTCGTTTGTTTGTATATTACCATAACCACATTAATTATGTTAAAATCTCAAAAACTATTTGACATATAGCTTCAATTGTTAAAAATACGAACTCGACAGGATATTTAGCATTAGATTAAGGTATTTTTAATCAAATTTTATAGATATTTATTGGTTTTATAACATATTTAAAAATGGCCGATTGGAATATTTTATTTTGTTAATATTTTAATTACTGTTTACTTCAGTGCATCAATTGTTGCAAATATGGACTCTTGGGGATATTTAGCATTAGATTAAGTTATAATTATTTATATTTTATTGATATTTATTCATTTTATAACATATTTAAAAATGGATGATTTGCTGTCAGATTGGAATATTTTATTTTGTTAATATTTTAATTACTGTTTACTTCAGTGCATCAATTGTTGCAAATATGAACTCTTGGGGATATTTAGCATTAGATTAAGTTATAATTATTTATATTTTATTGATATTTATTGGTTTTATAACATATTTAAAAATGGCTGACAAGCTACCAAATTGGAATATTTTATTTTGTTAATATTTTGTTTATTATTTACTTTATTGCATCAATTGTTGCAAATATGAACTCTTGAGGGTATTTAGCATTAGATTAAGTTATAATTATTTATATTTTATTGATATTTATTCATTTTATAACATATTTAAAAATGGCTGATTTGCTGTCAGATTGGAATATTTTATTTTGTTAATATTTTAATTCCTGTTTACTTCAGTGCATCAATTGTTGCAAATATGAACTCTTGGGGATATTTAGCATTAGATTAAGTTATAATTATTTATATTTTATTGATACTTATTTATTTTATAACATATTTAAAAATGGCTGATTTGCTGTCAGATTGGAATATTTTATTTTGTTAATATTTTAATAACTATTTACTTTATTATGTCAATTGTTGTAAATATGGACTCTGGAGGATATTTAGCATTAGATTAAGTTATAATTGTTTATATTTTATTGATATTTATTGATTTTATCACATATTTAAAAATGTAGGAAATGTTGTGAATATGTTTATTTATCTCAATATATATATTTAATTTAAATATAAAATGACTATACCTTGTATTCAATTTGAAAATACCAATATTAAATCTTAAATTATATTTACTTAAGGTTCATATTAGTTTGACATCCACCCTATAAGAATTTTTAAGACATTAATTAGTAATTTACCCAAAAACTAAGGCCCAAATAATTTTTTAACTAGAATTTTCTAAATCAACGGTATCGAATTAGGGAGATAACATTGTTATCTCAATTTTTATTATTTTTTACAAATAATAAAGCTTCGATTTCGCCGAAATTTTTTATTAAGCTTCTAGGATCTCAGGCTAAATGTATATTTAATGAAAATCCCCTAAATTTTTATTAGTATAAAAGATAATTCACTTTAAGGGTGGTTTTTTATATCTCCGAAATTAAGGGTCGTAGGGAAAAAAGTTTCAACCAAAAGCTGTAGAAAATAAAAGAAGAAACTAGTTTTAGTTAAAAAGCTTAATAAAAAATTTCAGCAAAATCGAAGGGTTATTAATAATAAAAAATAATAAAAATTGAGATAACAATGTTATCTCCCTAATTCGATATCGTCGATTTCGAAAATTCTACTGAAAAAATTAATTAAGCCATAGTTTTTGCGTAAATTTCTAATTAATATTTTATTAATCACAATAGGATGAATGTCAAACTAAAGTGGACCCTAAATACATGTAACATTAGATAAAAAATCGAATACAATACAGAAATAGAGCTTCATAATAAAACAATAGTTTTTTGAATTTTTTTCAAAACTATGAGGTTTTTTAATGAAATGTTTCAAATAAAAGTAGCTTATTATTTTATTCTCTACAGCTTTTGATTGAAACTTTTTTCTCTACAACCCTTAACTTCGGAGATACAGAAAACCACCCTTAAAGTGAAATATCTACCCTACTAATGAATATTTTGGCCTCGTTCCCGGTTCCGCATCGAATATAAAGCCCTAGAACATGCATGCAAAATTTCAGCGCGATCGGAGATACTTTAATTAAAGAAGGAAATAAGATGGTAAGGCTATAGTCCATGGATTTGAAACGCTTAATTAGTACCGATATATGCTATTTCGCTGAAATTTTGCATGCATGTTCTACGGCGTCATATTTGATGCCAAGTCCACGGACAACCCCAAAATTTGCATTAGTAGGGTAGATATTTCACTTTAAGGGTGGTTTCTCGTATCTCCGAAGTTAAGGGGTGTAGAGAAAAATGTTTCAACCAAAAGCTGTAGAGAATTAAATAATATTTATCTTTTATTTGAAAGATTTTATCAAATACTTTCTAGATTTGGCAATAAACTTAAAAAACTATCATGTTTTTTTTGCAGTTGTGTTACGGTTTTGTATGCGATATTAAATCTTAAATTATATTTACTTAAGGTTCATATTAGTTTGACATCCATCCTATAAGAATTTTTAAAACATTAATTAGTAATTTACCCAAAAACTAAGGCCCAAATAATTTTTTAACTAGAATTTTCTAAATCCTCGATATCGAATTAGGGAGATAACATTGTTATCTCAATTTTTATTATTTTTTACAAATAATAAAGCTTTGATTTCGCTGAAATTTTTTATTAAGCTTCTAGGATCTCAGGCTAAATGTATATTTCATGAAAATCCCCAAAATTTTCATTAGTATGAAAGATAATTAACTCTAAGGGTGGTTTTTTATATCTCCGAAATTAAGGGTCGTAGGGAAAAATGTTTCAACCAAAAGCTGTAGAGAATAAAATAAGAAACAACTTTTAGTTGAAAGAATTTTTCAAATAATGTCTAGTTTCGATGGAAATTGCTAATATTTTAACGTTATTGTTAGTTCAAAATTTCGACACCTAAAGTGGTGACGCCACTGTAATCACACAACAATAGTAATTTCAGTGGCGCCACCACTTCGTGTGGCTGAAAATTGAACTAAAAATCACATTCATAATTTAGCGATTTACGCCAAAACTAGACGTTATACAAAGAAATCTTTCAAATAAGAATTATTTCTTGTATTTTCCTCTACATCTTTTGATTGAAACTTTTTTCTATACAACCCTTAATTTCAGAGATACAAAAAACCACACTTAAAATAAATTATCTTTTATACTAATGAAAATTTAGGGGAGTTTCATAAAATATACACTTAACCTGAGGTCCTAAAAGCTTAATAAAAAAATTCAGCAAAATCGAAGCTTTATTAATAATAAAAAATAATAAAAATTGAGCTAACAACGTTATCTCCCTAAATAGATATCGTCAATTTCGAAAATACTACTGAAAAAATTAATTAAGCCATAGTTTTAACGTAAATTTCTAATTAATATTTTATTAATCCCAATAGGATGAATGTCAAACTAAAGTGGACCCTAAATACATGTAACATTAGATAAAAAATCGAATACAATACTGAAACAGAGCTTCATAATAAAGCAATAGTTTTTTGAATTTTTTTCAAAACTATGAGGTTTTTTAATGAAATGTTTCAAATAAAAGTAGCTTATTATTTTATTCTCTACAGCTTTTAGTTGAAACTTTTTTCTCTACAACCCTTAACTTCGGAGATACAGAAAACCACCCTTAAAGTGAAATATCTACCCTACTAATGAATATTTTGGCCTCGTTCCCGGTTCCGCATCGAATATAAAGCCCTAGAACATGCATGCAAAATTTCAGCGCGATCGGAGATACTTTAATTAAAGAAGGAAATAAGATGGTAAGATGGATTTGAAACGCTTAATTAGTACCGATATATGCTATTTCGCTGAAATTTTGCATGCATGTTCTACGGCGTCATATTTGATGCCAAGTCCACGGACAACCCCAAAATTTGCATTAGTAGGGTAGATATTTCACTTTAAGGGTGGTTTCTCGTATCTCCGAAGTTAAGGGATGTAGAGAAAAATGTTTCAACCAAAAGCTGTAGAGAATTAAATAATATTTATCTTTTATTTGAAAGATTTTATCAAATACTTTCTAGATTTGGCAATAAACTTAAAAAACTATCATGTTTTTTTTGCAGTTGTGTTACGGTTTTGTATGCGATATTAAATCTTAAATTATATTTACTTAAGGTTCATATTAGTTTGACATCCATCCTATAAGAATTTTTAAAACATTAATTAGTAATTTACCCAAAAACTAAGGCCCAAATAATTTTTTAACTAGAATTTTCTAAATCCTCGATATCGAATTAGGGAGATAACATTGTTATCTCAATTTTTATTATTTTTTACAAATAATAAAGCTTTGATTTCGCTGAAATTTTTTATTAAGCTTCTAGGATCTCAGGCTAAATGTATATTTCATGAAAATCCCCAAAATTTTCATTAGTATGAAAGATAATTAACTCTAAGGGTGGTTTTTTATATCTCCGAAATTAAGGGTCGTAGGGAAAAATGTTTCAACCAAAAGCTGTAGAGAATAAAATAAGAAACAACTTTTAGTTGAAAGAATTTTTCAAATAATGTCTAGTTTCGATGGAAATTGCTAATATTTTAACGTTATTGTTAGTTCAAAATTTCGACACCTAAAGTGGTGACGCCACTGTAATCACACAACAATAGTAATTTCAGTGGCGCCACCACTTCGTGTGGCTGAAAATTGAACTAAAAATCACATTCATAATTTAGCGATTTACGCCAAAACTAGACGTTATACAAAGAAATCTTTCAAATAAGAATTATTTCTTGTATTTTCCTCTACATCTTTTGATTGAAACTTTTTTCTATACAACCCTTAATTTCAGAGATACAAAAAACCACACTTAAAATAAATTATCTTTTATACTAATGAAAATTTAGGGGAGTTTCATAAAATATACACTTAACCTGAGGTCCTAAAAGCTTAATAAAAAAATTCAGCAAAATCGAAGCTTTATTAATAATAAAAAATAATAAAAATTGAGCTAACAACGTTATCTCCCTAAATAGATATCGTCAATTTCGAAAATACTACTGAAAAAATTAATTAAGCCATAGTTTTAACGTAAATTTCTAATTAATATTTTATTAATCCCAATAGGATGAATGTCAAACTAAAGTGGACCCTAAATACATGTAACATTAGATAAAAAATCGAATACAATACTGAAACAGAGCTTCATAATAAAGCAATAGTTTTTTGAATTTTTTTCAAAACTATGAGGTTTTTTAATGAAATGTTTCAAATAAAAGTAGCTTATTATTTTATTCTCTACAGCTTTTAGTTGAAACTTTTTTCTCTACAACCCTTAACTTCGGAGATACAGAAAACCACCCTTAAAGTGAAATATCTACCCTACTAATGAATATTTTGGCCTCGTTCCCGGTTCCGCATCGAATATAAAGCCCTAGAACATGCATGCAAAATTTCAGCGCGATCGGAGATACTTTAATTAAAGAAGGAAATAAGATGGTAAGGCTATAGTCCATGGATTTGAAACGCTTAATTAGTACCGATATATGCTATTTCGCTGAAATTTTGCATGCATGTTCTACGGCGTCATATTTGATGCCAAGTCCACGGACAACCCCAAAATTTGCATTAGTAGGGTAGATATTTCACTTTAAGGGTGGTTTCTCGTATCTCCGAAGTTAAGGGGTGTAGAGAAAAATGTTTCAACCAAAAGCTGTAGAGAATTAAATAATATTTATCTTTTATTTGAAAGATTTTATCAAATACTTTCTAGATTTGGCAATAAACTTAAAAAACTATCATGTTTTTTTTGCAGTTGTGTTACGGTTTTGTATGCGATATTAAATCTTAAATTATATTTACTTAAGGTTCATATTAGTTTGACATCCATCCTATAAGAATTTTTAAAACATTAATTAGTAATTTACCCAAAAACTAAGGCCCAAATAATTTTTTAACTAGAATTTTCTAAATCCTCGATATCGAATTAGGGAGATAACATTGTTATCTCAATTTTTATTATTTTTTACAAATAATAAAGCTTTGATTTCGCTGAAATTTTTTATTAAGCTTCTAGGATCTCAGGCTAAATGTATATTTCATGAAAATCCCCAAAATTTTCATTAGTATGAAAGATAATTAACTCTAAGGGTGGTTTTTTATATCTCCGAAATTAAGGGTCGTAGGGAAAAATGTTTCAACCAAAAGCTGTAGAGAATAAAATAAGAAACAACTTTTAGTTGAAAGAATTTTTCAAATAATGTCTAGTTTCGATGGAAATTGCTAATATTTTAACGTTATTGTTAGTTCAAAATTTCGACACCTAAAGTGGTGACGTCACTGTAATCACACAACAATAGTAATTTCAGTGGCGCCACCACTTCGTGTGGCTGAAAATTGAACTAAAAATCACATTCATAATTTAGCGATTTACGCCAAAACTAGACGTTATACAAAGAAATCTTTCAAATAAGAATTATTTCTTGTATTTTCCTCTACATCTTTTGATTGAAACTTTTTTCTATACAACCCTTAATTTCAGAGATACAAAAAACCACACTTAAAATAAATTATCTTTTATACTAATGAAAATTTAGGGGAGTTTCATAAAATATACACTTAACCTGAGGTCCTAAAAGCTTAATAAAAAAATTCAGCAAAATCGAAGCTTTATTAATAATAAAAAATAATAAAAATTGAGCTAACAACGTTATCTCCCTAAATAGATATCGTCAATTTCGAAAATACTACTGAAAAAATTAATTAAGCCATAGTTTTAACGTAAATTTCTAATTAATATTTTATTAATCCCAATAGGATGAATGTCAAACTAAAGTGGACCCTAAATACATGTAACATTAGATAAAAAATCGAATACAATACTGAAACAGAGCTTCATAATAAAGCAATAGTTTTTTGAATTTTTTTCAAAACTATGAGGTTTTTTAATGAAATGTTTCAAATAAAAGTAGCTTATTATTTTATTCTCTACAGCTTTTAGTTGAAACTTTTTTCTCTACAACCCTTAACTTCGGAGATACAGAAAACCACCCTTAAAGTGAAATATCTACCCTACTAATGAATATTTTGGCCTCGTTCCCGGTTCCGCATCGAATATAAAGCCCTAGAACATGCATGCAAAATTTCAGCGCGATCGGAGATACTTTAATTAAAGAAGGAAATAAGATGGTAAGGCTATAGTCCATGGCTTTGAAACGCTTAATTAGTACCGATATATGCTATTTCGCTGAAATTTTGCATGCATGTTCTACGGCGTCATATTTGATGCCAAGTCCACGGACAACCCCAAAATTTGCATTAGTATTGTAGATATTTCACTTTAAGGGTGGTTTCTCGTATCTCCGAAGTTAAGGGGTGTAGAGAAAAATGTTTCAACCAAAAGCTGTAGAGAATTAAATAATATTTATCTTTTATTTGAAAGATTTTATCAAATACTTTCTAGATTTGGCAATAAACTTAAAAAACTATCATGTTTTTTTTGCAGTTGTGTTACGGTTTTGTATGCGATATTAAATCTTAAATTATATTTACTTAAGGTTCATATTAGTTTGACATCCATCCTATAAGAATTTTTAAAACATTAATTAGTAATTTACCCAAAAACTAAGGCCCAAATAATTTTTTAACTAGAATTTTCTAAATCCTCGATATCGAATTAGGGAGATAACATTGTTATCTCAATTTTTATTATTTTTTACAAATAATAAAGCTTTGATTTCGCTGAAATTTTTTATTAAGCTTCTAGGATCTCAGGCTAAATGTATATTTCATGAAAATCCCCAAAATTTTCATTAGTATGAAAGATAATTAACTCTAAGGGTGGTTTTTTATATCTCCGAAATTAAGGGTCGTAGGGAAAAATGTTTCAACCAAAAGCTGTAGAGAATAAAATAAGAAACAACTTTTAGTTGAAAGAATTTTTCAAATAATGTCTAGTTTCGATGGAAATTGCTAATATTTTAACGTTATTGTTAGTTCAAAATTTCGACACCTAAAGTGGTGACGCCACTGTAATCACACAACAATAGTAATTTCAGTGGCGCCACCACTTCGTGTGGCTGAAAATTGAACTAAAAATCACATTCATAATTTAGCGATTTACGCCAAAACTAGACGTTATACAAAGAAATCTTTCAAATAAGAATTATTTCTTGTATTTTCCTCTACATCTTTTGATTGAAACTTTTTTCTATACAACCCTTAATTTCAGAGATACAAAAAACCACACTTAAAATAAATTATCTTTTATACTAATGAAAATTTAGGGGAGTTTCATAAAATATACACTTAACCTGAGGTCCTAAAAGCTTAATAAAAAAATTCAGCAAAATCGAAGCTTTATTAATAATAAAAAATAATAAAAATTGAGCTAACAACGTTATCTCCCTAAATAGATATCGTCAATTTCGAAAATACTACTGAAAAAATTAATTAAGCCATAGTTTTAACGTAAATTTCTAATTAATATTTTATTAATCCCAATAGGATGAATGTCAAACTAAAGTGGACCCTAAATACATGTAACATTAGATAAAAAATCGAATACAATACTGAAACAGAGCTTCATAATAAAGCAATAGTTTTTTGAATTTTTTTCAAAACTATGAGGTTTTTTAATGAAATGTTTCAAATAAAAGTAGCTTATTATTTTATTCTCTACAGCTTTTAGTTGAAACTTTTTTCTCTACAACCCTTAACTTCGGAGATACAGAAAACCACCCTTAAAGTGAAATATCTACCCTACTAATGAATATTTTGGCCTCGTTCCCGGTTCCGCATCGAATATAAAGCCCTAGAACATGCATGCAAAATTTCAGCGCGATCGGAGATACTTTAATTAAAGAAGGAAATAAGATGGTAAGGCTATAGTCCATGGATTTGAAACGCTTAATTAGTACCGATATATGCTATTTCGCTGAAATTTTGCATGCATGTTCTACGGCGTCATATTTGATGCCAAGTCCACGGACAACCCCAAAATTTGCATTAGTAGGGTAGATATTTCACTTTAAGGGTGGTTTCTCGTATCTCCGAAGTTAAGGGGTGTAGAGAAAAATGTTTCAACCAAAAGCTGTAGAGAATTAAATAATATTTATCTTTTATTTGAAAGATTTTATCAAATACTTTCTAGATTTGGCAATAAACTTAAAAAACTATCATGTTTTTTTTGCAGTTGTGTTACGGTTTTGTATGCGATATTAAATCTTAAATTATATTTACTTAAGGTTCATATTAGTTTGACATCCATCCTATAAGAATTTTTAAAACATTAATTAGTAATTTACCCAAAAACTAAGGCCCAAATAATTTTTTAACTAGAATTTTCTAAATCCTCGATATCGAATTAGGGAGATAACATTGTTATCTCAATTTTTATTATTTTTTACAAATAATAAAGCTTTGATTTCGCTGAAATTTTTTATTAAGCTTCTAGGATCTCAGGCTAAATGTATATTTCATGAAAATCCCCAAAATTTTCATTAGTATGAAAGATAATTAACTCTAAGGGTGGTTTTTTATATCTCCGAAATTAAGGGTCGTAGGGAAAAATGTTTCAACCAAAAGCTGTAGAGAATAAAATAAGAAACAACTTTTAGTTGAAAGAATTTTTCAAATAATGTCTAGTTTCGATGGAAATTGCTAATATTTTAACGTTATTGTTAGTTCAAAATTTCGACACCTAAAGTGGTGACGCCACTGTAATCACACAACAATAGTAATTTCAGTGGCGCCACCACTTCGTGTGGCTGAAAATTGAACTAAAAATCACATTCATAATTTAGCGATTTACGCCAAAACTAGACGTTATACAAAGAAATCTTTCAAATAAGAATTATTTCTTGTATTTTCCTCTACATCTTTTGATTGAAACTTTTTTCTATACAACCCTTAATTTCAGAGATACAAAAAACCACACTTAAAATAAATTATCTTTTATACTAATGAAAATTTAGGGGAGTTTCATAAAATATACACTTAACCTGAGGTCCTAAAAGCTTAATAAAAAAATTCAGCAAAATCGAAGCTTTATTAATAATAAAAAATAATAAAAATTGAGCTAACAACGTTATCTCCCTAAATAGATATCGTCAATTTCGAAAATACTACTGAAAAAATTAATTAAGCCATAGTTTTAACGTAAATTTCTAATTAATATTTTATTAATCCCAATAGGATGAATGTCAAACTAAAGTGGACCCTAAATACATGTAACATTAGATAAAAAATCGAATACAATACTGAAACAGAGCTTCATAATAAAGCAATAGTTTTTTGAATTTTTTTCAAAACTATGAGGTTTTTTAATGAAATGTTTCAAATAAAAGTAGCTTATTATTTTATTCTCTACAGCTTTTAGTTGAAACTTTTTTCTCTACAACCCTTAACTTCGGAGATACAGAAAACCACCCTTAAAGTGAAATATCTACCCTACTAATGAATATTTTGGCCTCGTTCCCGGTTCCGCATCGAATATAAAGCCCTAGAACATGCATGCAAAATTTCAGCGCGATCGGAGATACTTTAATTAAAGAAGGAAATAAGATGGTAAGGCTATAGTCCATGGATTTGAAACGCTTAATTAGTACCGATATATGCTATTTCGCTGAAATTTTGCATGCATGTTCTACGGCGTCATATTTGATGCCAAGTCCACGGACAACCCCAAAATTTGCATTAGTAGGGTAGATATTTCACTTTAAGGGTGGTTTCTCGTATCTCCGAAGTTAAGGGGTGTAGAGAAAAATGTTTCAACCAAAAGCTGTAGAGAATTAAATAATATTTATCTTTTATTTGAAAGATTTTATCAAATACTTTCTAGATTTGGCAATAAACTTAAAAAACTATCATGTTTTTTTTGCAGTTGTGTTACGGTTTTGTATGCGATATTAAATCTTAAATTATATTTACTTAAGGTTCATATTAGTTTGACATCCATCCTATAAGAATTTTTAAAACATTAATTAGTAATTTACCCAAAAACTAAGGCCCAAATAATTTTTTAACTAGAATTTTCTAAATCCTCGATATCGAATTAGGGAGATAACATTGTTATCTCAATTTTTATTATTTTTTACAAATAATAAAGCTTTGATTTCGCTGAAATTTTTTATTAAGCTTCTAGGATCTCAGGCTAAATGTATATTTCATGAAAATCCCCAAAATTTTCATTAGTATGAAAGATAATTAACTCTAAGGGTGGTTTTTTATATCTCCGAAATTAAGGGTCGTAGGGAAAAATGTTTCAACCAAAAGCTGTAGAGAATAAAATAAGAAACAACTTTTAGTTGAAAGAATTTTTCAAATAATGTCTAGTTTCGATGGAAATTGCTAATATTTTAACGTTATTGTTAGTTCAAAATTTCGACACCTAAAGTGGTGACGCCACTGTAATCACACAACAATAGTAATTTCAGTGGCGCCACCACTTCGTGTGGCTGAAAATTGAACTAAAAATCACATTCATAATTTAGCGATTTACGCCAAAACTAGACGTTATACAAAGAAATCTTTCAAATAAGAATTATTTCTTGTATTTTCCTCTACATCTTTTGATTGAAACTTTTTTCTATACAACCCTTAATTTCAGAGATACAAAAAACCACACTTAAAATAAATTATCTTTTATACTAATGAAAATTTAGGGGAGTTTCATAAAATATACACTTAACCTGAGGTCCTAAAAGCTTAATAAAAAAATTCAGCAAAATCGAAGCTTTATTAATAATAAAAAATAATAAAAATTGAGCTAACAACGTTATCTCCCTAAATAGATATCGTCAATTTCGAAAATACTACTGAAAAAATTAATTAAGCCATAGTTTTAACGTAAATTTCTAATTAATATTTTATTAATCCCAATAGGATGAATGTCAAACTAAAGTGGACCCTAAATACATGTAACATTAGATAAAAAATCGAATACAATACTGAAACAGAGCTTCATAATAAAGCAATAGTTTTTTGAATTTTTTTCAAAACTATGAGGTTTTTTAATGAAATGTTTCAAATAAAAGTAGCTTATTATTTTATTCTCTACAGCTTTTAGTTGAAACTTTTTTCTCTACAACCCTTAACTTCGGAGATACAGAAAACCACCCTTAAAGTGAAATATCTACCCTACTAATGAATATTTTGGCCTCGTTCCCGGTTCCGCATCGAATATAAAGCCCTAGAACATGCATGCAAAATTTCAGCGCGATCGGAGATACTTTAATTAAAGAAGGAAATAAGATGGTAAGGCTATAGTCCATGGATTTGAAACGCTTAATTAGTACCGATATATGCTATTTCGCTGAAATTTTGCATGCATGTTCTACGGCGTCATATTTGATGCCAAGTCCACGGACAACCCCAAAATTTGCATTAGTAGGGTAGATATTTCACTTTAAGGGTGGTTTCTCGTATCTCCGAAGTTAAGGGGTGTAGAGAAAAATGTTTCAACCAAAAGCTGTAGAGAATTAAATAATATTTATCTTTTATTTGAAAGATTTTATCAAATACTTTCTAGATTTGGCAATAAACTTAAAAAACTATCATGTTTTTTTTGCAGTTGTGTTACGGTTTTGTATGCGATATTAAATCTTAAATTATATTTACTTAAGGTTCATATTAGTTTGACATCCATCCTATAAGAATTTTTAAAACATTAATTAGTAATTTACCCAAAAACTAAGGCCCAAATAATTTTTTAACTAGAATTTTCTAAATCCTCGATATCGAATTAGGGAGATAACATTGTTATCTCAATTTTTATTATTTTTTACAAATAATAAAGCTTTGATTTCGCTGAAATTTTTTATTAAGCTTCTAGGATCTCAGGCTAAATGTATATTTCATGAAAATCCCCAAAATTTTCATTAGTATGAAAGATAATTAACTCTAAGGGTGGTTTTTTATATCTCCGAAATTAAGGGTCGTAGGGAAAAATGTTTCAACCAAAAGCTGTAGAGAATAAAATAAGAAACAACTTTTAGTTGAAAGAATTTTTCAAATAATGTCTAGTTTCGATGGAAATTGCTAATATTTTAACGTTATTGTTAGTTCAAAATTTCGACACCTAAAGTGGTGACGCCACTGTAATCACACAACAATAGTAATTTCAGTGGCGCCACCACTTCGTGTGGCTGAAAATTGAACTAAAAATCACATTCATAATTTAGCGATTTACGCCAAAACTAGACGTTATACAAAGAAATCTTTCAAATAAGAATTATTTCTTGTATTTTCCTCTACATCTTTTGATTGAAACTTTTTTCTATACAACCCTTAATTTCAGAGATACAAAAAACCACACTTAAAATAAATTATCTTTTATACTAATGAAAATTTAGGGGAGTTTCATAAAATATACACTTAACCTGAGGTCCTAAAAGCTTAATAAAAAAATTCAGCAAAATCGAAGCTTTATTAATAATAAAAAATAATAAAAATTGAGCTAACAACGTTATCTCCCTAAATAGATATCGTCAATTTCGAAAATACTACTGAAAAAATTAATTAAGCCATAGTTTTAACGTAAATTTCTAATTAATATTTTATTAATCCCAATAGGATGAATGTCAAACTAAAGTGGACCCTAAATACATGTAACATTAGATAAAAAATCGAATACAATACTGAAACAGAGCTTCATAATAAAGCAATAGTTTTTTGAATTTTTTTCAAAACTATGAGGTTTTTTAATGAAATGTTTCAAATAAAAGTAGCTTATTATTTTATTCTCTACAGCTTTTAGTTGAAACTTTTTTCTCTACAACCCTTAACTTCGGAGATACAGAAAACCACCCTTAAAGTGAAATATCTACCCTACTAATGAATATTTTGGCCTCGTTCCCGGTTCCGCATCGAATATAAAGCCCTAGAACATGCATGCAAAATTTCAGCGCGATCGGAGATACTTTAATTAAAGAAGGAAATAAGATGGTAAGGCTATAGTCCATGGATTTGAAACGCTTAATTAGTACCGATATATGCTATTTCGCTGAAATTTTGCATGCATGTTCTACGGCGTCATATTTGATGCCAAGTCCACGGACAACCCCAAAATTTGCATTAGTAGGGTAGATATTTCACTTTAAGGGTGGTTTCTCGTATCTCCGAAGTTAAGGGGTGTAGAGAAAAATGTTTCAACCAAAAGCTGTAGAGAATTAAATAATATTTATCTTTTATTTGAAAGATTTTATCAAATACTTTCTAGATTTGGCAATAAACTTAAAAAACTATCATGTTTTTTTTGCAGTTGTGTTACGGTTTTGTATGCGATATTAAATCTTAAATTATATTTACTTAAGGTTCATATTAGTTTGACATCCATCCTATAAGAATTTTTAAAACATTAATTAGTAATTTACCCAAAAACTAAGGCCCAAATAATTTTTTAACTAGAATTTTCTAAATCCTCGATATCGAATTAGGGAGATAACATTGTTATCTCAATTTTTATTATTTTTTACAAATAATAAAGCTTTGATTTCGCTGAAATTTTTTATTAAGCTTCTAGGATCTCAGGCTAAATGTATATTTCATGAAAATCCCCAAAATTTTCATTAGTATGAAAGATAATTAACTCTAAGGGTGGTTTTTTATATCTCCGAAATTAAGGGTCGTAGGGAAAAATGTTTCAACCAAAAGCTGTAGAGAATAAAATAAGAAACAACTTTTAGTTGAAAGAATTTTTCAAATAATGTCTAGTTTCGATGGAAATTGCTAATATTTTAACGTTATTGTTAGTTCAAAATTTCGACACCTAAAGTGGTGACGCCACTGTAATCACACAACAATAGTAATTTCAGTGGCGCCACCACTTCGTGTGGCTGAAAATTGAACTAAAAATCACATTCATAATTTAGCGATTTACGCCAAAACTAGACGTTATACAAAGAAATCTTTCAAATAAGAATTATTTCTTGTATTTTCCTCTACATCTTTTGATTGAAACTTTTTTCTATACAACCCTTAATTTCAGAGATACAAAAAACCACACTTAAAATAAATTATCTTTTATACTAATGAAAATTTAGGGGAGTTTCATAAAATATACACTTAACCTGAGGTCCTAAAAGCTTAATAAAAAAATTCAGCAAAATCGAAGCTTTATTAATAATAAAAAATAATAAAAATTGAGCTAACAACGTTATCTCCCTAAATAGATATCGTCAATTTCGAAAATACTACTGAAAAAATTAATTAAGCCATAGTTTTAACGTAAATTTCTAATTAATATTTTATTAATCCCAATAGGATGAATGTCAAACTAAAGTGGACCCTAAATACATGTAACATTAGATAAAAAATCGAATACAATACTGAAACAGAGCTTCATAATAAAGCAATAGTTTTTTGAATTTTTTTCAAAACTATGAGGTTTTTTAATGAAATGTTTCAAATAAAAGTAGCTTATTATTTTATTCTCTACAGCTTTTAGTTGAAACTTTTTTCTCTACAACCCTTAACTTCGGAGATACAGAAAACCACCCTTAAAGTGAAATATCTACCCTACTAATGAATATTTTGGCCTCGTTCCCGGTTCCGCATCGAATATAAAGCCCTAGAACATGCATGCAAAATTTCAGCGCGATCGGAGATACTTTAATTAAAGAAGGAAATAAGATGGTAAGGCTATAGTCCATGGATTTGAAACGCTTAATTAGTACCGATATATGCTATTTCGCTGAAATTTTGCATGCATGTTCTACGGCGTCATATTTGATGCCAAGTCCACGGACAACCCCAAAATTTGCATTAGTAGGGTAGATATTTCACTTTAAGGGTGGTTTCTCGTATCTCCGAAGTTAAGGGGTGTAGAGAAAAATGTTTCAACCAAAAGCTGTAGAGAATTAAATAATATTTATCTTTTATTTGAAAGATTTTATCAAATACTTTCTAGATTTGGCAATAAACTTAAAAAACTATCATGTTTTTTTTGCAGTTGTGTTACGGTTTTGTATGCGATATTAAATCTTAAATTATATTTACTTAAGGTTCATATTAGTTTGACATCCATCCTATAAGAATTTTTAAAACATTAATTAGTAATTTACCCAAAAACTAAGGCCCAAATAATTTTTTAACTAGAATTTTCTAAATCCTCGATATCGAATTAGGGAGATAACATTGTTATCTCAATTTTTATTATTTTTTACAAATAATAAAGCTTTGATTTCGCTGAAATTTTTTATTAAGCTTCTAGGATCTCAGGCTAAATGTATATTTCATGAAAATCCCCAAAATTTTCATTAGTATGAAAGATAATTAACTCTAAGGGTGGTTTTTTATATCTCCGAAATTAAGGGTCGTAGGGAAAAATGTTTCAACCAAAAGCTGTAGAGAATAAAATAAGAAACAACTTTTAGTTGAAAGAATTTTTCAAATAATGTCTAGTTTCGATGGAAATTGCTAATATTTTAACGTTATTGTTAGTTCAAAATTTCGACACCTAAAGTGGTGACGCCACTGTAATCACACAACAATAGTAATTTCAGTGGCGCCACCACTTCGTGTGGCTGAAAATTGAACTAAAAATCACATTCATAATTTAGCGATTTACGCCAAAACTAGACGTTATACAAAGAAATCTTTCAAATAAGAATTATTTCTTGTATTTTCCTCTACATCTTTTGATTGAAACTTTTTTCTATACAACCCTTAATTTCAGAGATACAAAAAACCACACTTAAAATAAATTATCTTTTATACTAATGAAAATTTAGGGGAGTTTCATAAAATATACACTTAACCTGAGGTCCTAAAAGCTTAATAAAAAAATTCAGCAAAATCGAAGCTTTATTAATAATAAAAAATAATAAAAATTGAGCTAACAACGTTATCTCCCTAAATAGATATCGTCAATTTCGAAAATACTACTGAAAAAATTAATTAAGCCATAGTTTTAACGTAAATTTCTAATTAATATTTTATTAATCCCAATAGGATGAATGTCAAACTAAAGTGGACCCTAAATACATGTAACATTAGATAAAAAATCGAATACAATACTGAAACAGAGCTTCATAATAAAGCAATAGTTTTTTGAATTTTTTTCAAAACTATGAGGTTTTTTAATGAAATGTTTCAAATAAAAGTAGCTTATTATTTTATTCTCTACAGCTTTTAGTTGAAACTTTTTTCTCTACAACCCTTAACTTCGGAGATACAGAAAACCACCCTTAAAGTGAAATATCTACCCTACTAATGAATATTTTGGCCTCGTTCCCGGTTCCGCATCGAATATAAAGCCCTAGAACATGCATGCAAAATTTCAGCGCGATCGGAGATACTTTAATTAAAGAAGGAAATAAGATGGTAAGGCTATAGTCCATGGATTTGAAACGCTTAATTAGTACCGATATATGCTATTTCGCTGAAATTTTGCATGCATGTTCTACGGCGTCATATTTGATGCCAAGTCCACGGACAACCCCAAAATTTGCATTAGTAGGGTAGATATTTCACTTTAAGGGTGGTTTCTCGTATCTCCGAAGTTAAGGGGTGTAGAGAAAAATGTTTCAACCAAAAGCTGTAGAGAATTAAATAATATTTATCTTTTATTTGAAAGATTTTATCAAATACTTTCTAGATTTGGCAATAAACTTAAAAAACTATCATGTTTTTTTGCAGTTGTGTTACGGTTTTGTATGCGATATTAAATCTTAAATTATATTTACTTAAGGTTCATATTAGTTTGACATCCATCCTATAAGAATTTTTAAAACATTAATTAGTAATTTACCCAAAAACTAAGGCCCAAATAATTTTTTAACTAGAATTTTCTAAATCCTCGATATCGAATTAGGGAGATAACATTGTTATCTCAATTTTTATTATTTTTTACAAATAATAAAGCTTTGATTTCGCTGAAATTTTTTATTAAGCTTCTAGGATCTCAGGCTAAATGTATATTTCATGAAAATCCCCAAAATTTTCATTAGTATGAAAGATAATTAACTCTAAGGGTGGTTTTTTATATCTCCGAAATTAAGGGTCGTAGGGAAAAATGTTTCAACCAAAAGCTGTAGAGAATAAAATAAGAAACAACTTTTAGTTGAAAGAATTTTTCAAATAATGTCTAGTTTCGATGGAAATTGCTAATATTTTAACGTTATTGTTAGTTCAAAATTTCGACACCTAAAGTGGTGACGCCACTGTAATCACACAACAATAGTAATTTCAGTGGCGCCACCACTTCGTGTGGCTGAAAATTGAACTAAAAATCACATTCATAATTTAGCGATTTACGCCAAAACTAGACGTTATACAAAGAAATCTTTCAAATAAGAATTATTTCTTGTATTTTCCTCTACATCTTTTGATTGAAACTTTTTTCTATACAACCCTTAATTTCAGAGATACAAAAAACCACACTTAAAATAAATTATCTTTTATACTAATGAAAATTTAGGGGAGTTTCATAAAATATACACTTAACCTGAGGTCCTAAAAGCTTAATAAAAAAATTCAGCAAAATCGAAGCTTTATTAATAATAAAAAATAATAAAAATTGAGCTAACAACGTTATCTCCCTAAATAGATATCGTCAATTTCGAAAATACTACTGAAAAAATTAATTAAGCCATAGTTTTAACGTAAATTTCTAATTAATATTTTATTAATCCCAATAGGATGAATGTCAAACTAAAGTGGACCCTAAATACATGTAACATTAGATAAAAAATCGAATACAATACTGAAACAGAGCTTCATAATAAAGCAATAGTTTTTTGAATTTTTTTCAAAACTATGAGGTTTTTTAATGAAATGTTTCAAATAAAAGTAGCTTATTATTTTATTCTCTACAGCTTTTAGTTGAAACTTTTTTCTCTACAACCCTTAACTTCGGAGATACAGAAAACCACCCTTAAAGTGAAATATCTACCCTACTAATGAATATTTTGGCCTCGTTCCCGGTTCCGCATCGAATATAAAGCCCTAGAACATGCATGCAAAATTTCAGCGCGATCGGAGATACTTTAATTAAAGAAGGAAATAAGATGGTAAGGCTATAGTCCATGGATTTGAAACGCTTAATTAGTACCGATATATGCTATTTCGCTGAAATTTTGCATGCATGTTCTACGGCGTCATATTTGATGCCAAGTCCACGGACAACCCCAAAATTTGCATTAGTAGGGTAGATATTTCACTTTAAGGGTGGTTTCTCGTATCTCCGAAGTTAAGGGGTGTAGAGAAAAATGTTTCAACCAAAAGCTGTAGAGAATTAAATAATATTTATCTTTTATTTGAAAGATTTTATCAAATACTTTCTAGATTTGGCAATAAACTTAAAAAACTATCATGTTTTTTTTGCAGTTGTGTTACGGTTTTGTATGCGATATTAAATCTTAAATTATATTTACTTAAGGTTCATATTAGTTTGACATCCATCCTATAAGAATTTTTAAAACATTAATTAGTAATTTACCCAAAAACTAAGGCCCAAATAATTTTTTAACTAGAATTTTCTAAATCCTCGATATCGAATTAGGGAGATAACATTGTTATCTCAATTTTTATTATTTTTTACAAATAATAAAGCTTTGATTTCGCTGAAATTTTTTATTAAGCTTCTAGGATCTCAGGCTAAATGTATATTTCATGAAAATCCCCAAAATTTTCATTAGTATGAAAGATAATTAACTCTAAGGGTGGTTTTTTATATCTCCGAAATTAAGGGTCGTAGGGAAAAATGTTTCAACCAAAAGCTGTAGAGAATAAAATAAGAAACAACTTTTAGTTGAAAGAATTTTTCAAATAATGTCTAGTTTCGATGGAAATTGCTAATATTTTAACGTTATTGTTAGTTCAAAATTTCGACACCTAAAGTGGTGACGCCACTGTAATCACACAACAATAGTAATTTCAGTGGCGCCACCACTTCGTGTGGCTGAAAATTGAACTAAAAATCACATTCATAATTTAGCGATTTACGCCAAAACTAGACGTTATACAAAGAAATCTTTCAAATAAGAATTATTTCTTGTATTTTCCTCTACATCTTTTGATTGAAACTTTTTTCTATACAACCCTTAATTTCAGAGATACAAAAAACCACACATAAAATAAATTATCTTTTATACTAATGAAAATTTAGGGGAGTTTCATAAAATATACACTTAACCTGAGGTCCTAAAAGCTTAATAAAAAAATTCAGCAAAATCGAAGCTTTATTAATAATAAAAAATAATAAAAATTGAGCTAACAACGTTATCTCCCTAAATAGATATCGTCAATTTCGAAAATACTACTGAAAAAATTAATTAAGCCATAGTTTTAACGTAAATTTCTAATTAATATTTTATTAATCCCAATAGGATGAATGTCAAACTAAAGTGGACCCTAAATACATGTAACATTAGATAAAAAATCGAATACAATACTGAAACAGAGCTTCATAATAAAGCAATAGTTTTTTGAATTTTTTTCAAAACTATGAGGTTTTTTAATGAAATGTTTCAAATAAAAGTAGCTTATTATTTTATTCTCTACAGCTTTTAGTTGAAACTTTTTTCTCTACAACCCTTAACTTCGGAGATACAGAAAACCACCCTTAAAGTGAAATATCTACCCTACTAATGAATATTTTGGCCTCGTTCCCGGTTCCGCATCGAATATAAAGCCCTAGAACATGCATGCAAAATTTCAGCGCGATCGGAGATACTTTAATTAAAGAAGGAAATAAGATGGTAAGGCTATAGTCCATGGATTTGAAACGCTTAATTAGTACCGATATATGCTATTTTGCTGAAATTTTGCATGCATGTTCTACGGCGTCATATTTGATGCCAAGTCCACGGACAACCCCAAAATTTGCATTAGTAGGGTAGATATTTCACTTTAAGGGTGGTTTCTCGTATCTCCGAAGTTAAGGGGTGTAGAGAAAAATGTTTCAACCAAAAGCTGTAGAGAATTAAATAATATTTATCTTTTATTTGAAAGATTTTATCAAATACTTTCTAGATTTGGCAATAAACTTAAAAAACTATCATGTTTTTTTTGCAGTTGTGTTACGGTTTTGTATGCGATATTAAATCTTAAATTATATTTACTTAAGGTTCATATTAGTTTGACATCCATCCTATAAGAATTTTTAAAACATTAATTAGTAATTTACCCAAAAACTAAGGCCCAAATAATTTTTTAACTAGAATTTTCTAAATCCTCGATATCGAATTAGGGAGATAACATTGTTATCTCAATTTTTATTATTTTTTACAAATAATAAAGCTTTGATTTCGCTGAAATTTTTTATTAAGCTTCTAGGATCTCAGGCTAAATGTATATTTCATGAAAATCCCCAAAATTTTCATTAGTATGAAAGATAATTAACTCTAAGGGTGGTTTTTTATATCTCCGAAATTAAGGGTCGTAGGGAAAAATGTTTCAACCAAAAGCTGTAGAGAATAAAATAAGAAACAACTTTTAGTTGAAAGAATTTTTCAAATAATGTCTAGTTTCGATGGAAATTGCTAATATTTTAACGTTATTGTTAGTTCAAAATTTCGACACCTAAAGTGGTGACGCCACTGTAATCACACAACAATAGTAATTTCAGTGGCGCCACCACTTCGTGTGGCTGAAAATTGAACTAAAAATCACATTCATAATTTAGCGATTTACGCCAAAACTAGACGTTATACAAAGAAATCTTTCAAATAAGAATTATTTCTTGTATTTTCCTCTACATCTTTTGATTGAAACTTTTTTCTATACAACCCTTAATTTCAGAGATACAAAAAACCACACTTAAAATAAATTATCTTTTATACTAATGAAAATTTAGGGGAGTTTCATAAAATATACACTTAACCTGAGGTCCTAAAAGCTTAATAAAAAAATTCAGCAAAATCGAAGCTTTATTAATAATAAAAAATAATAAAAATTGAGCTAACAACGTTATCTCCCTAAATAGATATCGTCAATTTCGAAAATACTACTGAAAAAATTAATTAAGCCATAGTTTTAACGTAAATTTCTAATTAATATTTTATTAATCCCAATAGGATGAATGTCAAACTAAAGTGGACCCTAAATACATGTAACATTAGATAAAAAATCGAATA
This sequence comes from Pterostichus niger, assembly GCA_947425015.1. NCBI lineage: Eukaryota > Metazoa > Arthropoda > Insecta > Coleoptera > Carabidae > Pterostichus > Pterostichus niger. The sequence goes on from OX380339.1 coordinate 37,731,461, forward strand.
CAATACTGAAACAGAGCTTCATAATAAAGCAATAGTTTTTTGAATTTTTTTCAAAACTATGAGGTTTTTTAATGAAATGTTTCAAATAAAAGTAGCTTATTATTTTATTCTCTACAGCTTTTAGTTGAAACTTTTTTCTCTACAACCCTTAACTTCGGAGATACAGAAAACCACCCTTAAAGTGAAATATCTACCCTACTAATGAATATTTTGGCCTCGTTCCCGGTTCCGCATCGAATATAAAGCCCTAGAACATGCATGCAAAATTTCAGCGCGATCGGAGATACTTTAATTAAAGAAGGAAATAAGATGGTAAGGCTATAGTCCATGGATTTGAAACGCTTAATTAGTACCGATATATGCTATTTCGCTGAAATTTTGCATGCATGTTCTACGGCGTCATATTTGATGCCAAGTCCACGGACAACCCCAAAATTTGCATTAGTATTGTAGATATTTCACTTTAAGGGTGGTTTCTCGTATCTCCGAAGTTAAGGGGTGTAGAGAAAAATGTTTCAACCAAAAGCTGTAGAGAATTAAATAATATTTATCTTTTATTTGAAAGATTTTATCAAATACTTTCTAGATTTGGCAATAAACTTAAAAAACTATCATGTTTTTTTTGCAGTTGTGTTACGGTTTTGTATGCGATATTAAATCTTAAATTATATTTACTTAAGGTTCATATTAGTTTGACATCCATCCTATAAGAATTTTTAAAACATTAATTAGTAATTTACCGAAAAACTAAGGCCCAAATAATTTTTTAACTAGAATTTTCTAAATCCTCGATATCGAATTAGGGAGATAACATTGTTATCTCAATTTTTATTATTTTTTACAAATAATAAAGCTTTGATTTCGCTGAAATTTTTTATTAAGCTTCTAGGATCTCAGGCTAAATGTATATTTCATGAAAATCCCCAAAATTTTCATTAGTATGAAAGATAATTAACTCTAAGGGTGGTTTTTTATATCTCCGAAATTAAGGGTCGTAGGGAAAAATGTTTCAACCAAAAGCTGTAGAGAATAAAATAAGAAACAACTTTTAGTTGAAAGAATTTTTCAAATAATGTCTAGTTTCGATGGAAATTGCTAATATTTTAACGTTATTGTTAGTTCAAAATTTCGACACCTAAAGTGGTGACGCCACTGTAATCACACAACAATAGTAATTTCAGTGGCGCCACCACTTCGTGTGGCTGAAAATTGAACTAAAAATCACATTCATAATTTAGCGATTTACGCCAAAACTAGACGTTATACAAAGAAATCTTTCAAATAAGAATTATTTCTTGTATTTTCCTCTACATCTTTTGATTGAAACTTTTTTCTATACAACCCTTAATTTCAGAGATACAAAAAACCACACTTAAAATAAATTATCTTTTATACTAATGAAAATTTAGGGGAGTTTCATAAAATATACACTTAACCTGAGGTCCTAAAAGCTTAATAAAAAAATTCAGCAAAATCGAAGCTTTATTAATAATAAAAAATAATAAAAATTGAGCTAACAACGTTATCTCCCTAAATAGATATCGTCAATTTCGAAAATACTACTGAAAAAATTAATTAAGCCATAGTTTTAACGTAAATTTCTAATTAATATTTTATTAATCCCAATAGGATGAATGTCAAACTAAAGTGGACCCTAAATACATGTAACATTAGATAAAAAATCGAATACAATACTGAAACAGAGCTTCATAATAAAGCAATAGTTTTTTGAATTTTTTTCAAAACTATGAGGTTTTTTAATGAAATGTTTCAAATAAAAGTAGCTTATTATTTTATTCTCTACAGCTTTTAGTTGAAACTTTTTTCTCTACAACCCTTAACTTCGGAGATACAGAAAACCACCCTTAAAGTGAAATATCTACCCTACTAATGAATATTTTGGCCTCGTTCCCGGTTCCGCATCGAATATAAAGCCCTAGAACATGCATGCAAAATTTCAGCGCGATCGGAGATACTTTAATTAAAGAAGGAAATAAGATGGTAAGGCTATAGTCCATGGATTTGAAACGCTTAATTAGTACCGATATATGCTATTTCGCTGAAATTTTGCATGCATGTTCTACGGCGTCATATTTGATGCCAAGTCCACGGACAACCCCAAAATTTGCATTAGTAGGGTAGATATTTCACTTTAAGGGTGGTTTCTCGTATCTCCGAAGTTAAGGGGTGTAGAGAAAAATGTTTCAACCAAAAGCTGTAGAGAATTAAATAATATTTATCTTTTATTTGAAAGATTTTATCAAATACTTTCTAGATTTGGCAATAAACTTAAAAAACTATCATGTTTTTTTTGCAGTTGTGTTACGGTTTTGTATGCGATATTAAATCTTAAATTATATTTACTTAAGGTTCATATTAGTTTGACATCCATCCTATAAGAATTTTTAAAACATTAATTAGTAATTTACCCAAAAACTAAGGCCCAAATAATTTTTTAACTAGAATTTTCTAAATCCTCGATATCGAATTAGGGAGATAACATTGTTATCTCAATTTTTATTATTTTTTACAAATAATAAAGCTTTGATTTCGCTGAAATTTTTTATTAAGCTTCTAGGATCTCAGGCTAAATGTATATTTCATGAAAATCCCCAAAATTTTCATTAGTATGAAAGATAATTAACTCTAAGGGTGGTTTTTTATATCTCCGAAATTAAGGGTCGTAGGGAAAAATGTTTCAACCAAAAGCTGTAGAGAATAAAATAAGAAACAACTTTTAGTTGAAAGAATTTTTCAAATAATGTCTAGTTTCGATGGAAATTGCTAATATTTTAACGTTATTGTTAGTTCAAAATTTCGACACCTAAAGTGGTGACGCCACTGTAATCACACAACAATAGTAATTTCAGTGGCGCCACCACTTCGTGTGGCTGAAAATTGAACTAAAAATCACATTCATAATTTAGCGATTTACGCCAAAACTAGACGTTATACAAAGAAATCTTTCAAATAAGAATTATTTCTTGTATTTTCCTCTACATCTTTTGATTGAAACTTTTTTCTATACAACCCTTAATTTCAGAGATACAAAAAACCACACTTAAAATAAATTATCTTTTATACTAATGAAAATTTAGGGGAGTTTCATAAAATATACACTTAACCTGAGGTCCTAAAAGCTTAATAAAAAAATTCAGCAAAATCGAAGCTTTATTAATAATAAAAAATAATAAAAATTGAGCTAACAACGTTATCTCCCTAAATAGATATCGTCAATTTCGAAAATACTACTGAAAAAATTAATTAAGCCATAGTTTTAACGTAAATTTCTAATTAATATTTTATTAATCCCAATAGGATGAATGTCAAACTAAAGTGGACCCTAAATACATGTAACATTAGATAAAAAATCGAATACAATACTGAAACAGAGCTTCATAATAAAGCAATAGTTTTTTGAATTTTTTTCAAAACTATGAGGTTTTTTAATGAAATGTTTCAAATAAAAGTAGCTTATTATTTTATTCTCTACAGCTTTTAGTTGAAACTTTTTTCTCTACAACCCTTAACTTCGGAGATACAGAAAACCACCCTTAAAGTGAAATATCTACCCTACTAATGAATATTTTGGCCTCGTTCCCGGTTCCGCATCGAATATAAAGCCCTAGAACATGCATGCAAAATTTCAGCGCGATCGGAGATACTTTAATTAAAGAAGGAAATAAGATGGTAAGGCTATAGTCCATGGATTTGAAACGCTTAATTAGTACCGATATATGCTATTTCGCTGAAATTTTGCATGCATGTTCTACGGCGTCATATTTGATGCCAAGTCCACGGACAACCCCAAAATTTGCATTAGTATTGTAGATATTTCACTTTAAGGGTGGTTTCTCGTATCTCCGAAGTTAAGGGGTGTAGAGAAAAATGTTTCAACCAAAAGCTGTAGAGAATTAAATAATATTTATCTTTTATTTGAAAGATTTTATCAAATACTTTCTAGATTTGGCAATAAACTTAAAAAACTATCATGTTTTTTTTGCAGTTGTGTTACGGTTTTGTATGCGATATTAAATCTTAAATTATATTTACTTAAGGTTCATATTAGTTTGACATCCATCCTATAAGAATTTTTAAAACATTAATTAGTAATTTACCCAAAAACTAAGGCCCAAATAATTTTTTAACTAGAATTTTCTAAATCCTCGATATCGAATTAGGGAGATAACATTGTTATCTCAATTTTTATTATTTTTTACAAATAATAAAGCTTTGATTTCGCTGAAATTTTTTATTAAGCTTCTAGGATCTCAGGCTAAATGTATATTTCATGAAAATCCCCAAAATTTTCATTAGTATGAAAGATAATTAACTCTAAGGGTTATTTTTTATATCTCCGAAATTAAGGGTCGTAGGGAAAAATGTTTCAACCAAAAGCTGTAGAGAATAAAATAAGAAACAACTTTTAGTTGAAAGAATTTTTCAAATAATGTCTAGTTTCGATGGAAATTGCTAATATTTTAACGTTATTGTTAGTTCAAAATTTCGACACCTAAAGTGGTGACGCCACTGTAATCACACAACAATAGTAATTTCAGTGGCGCCACCACTTCGTGTGGCTGAAAATTGAACTAAAAATCACATTCATAATTTAGCGATTTACGCCAAAACTAGACGTTATACAAAGAAATCTTTCAAATAAGAATTATTTCTTGTATTTTCCTCTACATCTTTTGATTGAAACTTTTTTCTATACAACCCTTAATTTCAGAGATACAAAAAACCACACTTAAAATAAATTATCTTTTATACTAATGAAAATTTAGGGGAGTTTCATAAAATATACACTTAACCTGAGGTCCTAAAAGCTTAATAAAAAAATTCAGCAAAATCGAAGCTTTATTAATAATAAAAAATAATAAAAATTGAGCTAACAACGTTATCTCCCTAAATAGATATCGTCAATTTCGAAAATACTACTGAAAAAATTAATTAAGCCATAGTTTTAACGTAAATTTCTAATTAATATTTTATTAATCCCAATAGGATGAATGTCAAACTAAAGTGGACCCTAAATACATGTAACATTAGATAAAAAATCGAATACAATACTGAAACAGAGCTTCATAATAAAGCAATAGTTTTTTGAATTTTTTTCAAAACTATGAGGTTTTTTAATGAAATGTTTCAAATAAAAGTAGCTTATTATTTTATTCTCTACAGCTTTTAGTTGAAACTTTTTTCTCTACAACCCTTAACTTCGGAGATACAGAAAACCACCCTTAAAGTGAAATATCTACCCTACTAATGAATATTTTGGCCTCGTTCCCGGTTCCGCATCGAATATAAAGCCCTAGAACATGCATGCAAAATTTCAGCGCGATCGGAGATACTTTAATTAAAGAAGGAAATAAGATGGTAAGATGGATTTGAAACGCTTAATTAGTACCGATATATGCTATTTCGCTGAAATTTTGCATGCATGTTCTACGGCGTCATATTTGATGCCAAGTCCACGGACAACCCCAAAATTTGCATTAGTAGGGTAGATATTTCACTTTAAGGGTGGTTTCTCGTATCTCCGAAGTTAAGGGATGTAGAGAAAAATGTTTCAACCAAAAGCTGTAGAGAATTAAATAATATTTATCTTTTATTTGAAAGATTTTATCAAATACTTTCTAGATTTGGCAATAAACTTAAAAAACTATCATGTTTTTTTTTGCAGTTGTGTTACGGTTTTGTATGCGATATTAAATCTTAAATTATATTTACTTAAGGTTCATATTAGTTTGACATCCATCCTATAAGAATTTTTAAAACATTAATTAGTAATTTACCCAAAAACTAAGGCCCAAATAATTTTTTAACTAGAATTTTCTAAATCCTCGATATCGAATTAGGGAGATAACATTGTTATCTCAATTTTTATTATTTTTTACAAATAATAAAGCTTTGATTTCGCTGAAATTTTTTATTAAGCTTCTAGGATCTCAGGCTAAATGTATATTTCATGAAAATCCCCAAAATTTTCATTAGTATGAAAGATAATTAACTCTAAGGGTGGTTTTTTATATCTCCGAAATTAAGGGTCGTAGGGAAAAATGTTTCAACCAAAAGCTGTAGAGAATAAAATAAGAAACAACTTTTAGTTGAAAGAATTTTTCAAATAATGTCTAGTTTCGATGGAAATTGCTAATATTTTAACGTTATTGTTAGTTCAAAATTTCGACACCTAAAGTGGTGACGCCACTGTAATCACACAACAATAGTAATTTCAGTGGCGCCACCACTTCGTGTGGCTGAAAATTGAACTAAAAATCACATTCATAATTTAGCGATTTACGCCAAAACTAGACGTTATACAAAGAAATCTTTCAAATAAGAATTATTTCTTGTATTTTCCTCTACATCTTTTGATTGAAACTTTTTTCTATACAACCCTTAATTTCAGAGATACAAAAAACCACACTTAAAATAAATTATCTGTTATACTATTGAAAATTTAGGGGAGTTTCATAAAATATACACTTAACCTGAGGTCCTAAAAGCTTAATAAAAAAATTCAGCAAAATCGAAGCTTTATTAATAATAAAAAATAATAAAAATTGAGCTAACAACGTTATCTCCCTAAATAGATATCGTCAATTTCGAAAATACTACTGAAAAAATTAATTAAGCCATAGTTTTAACGTAAATTTCTAATTAATATTTTATTAATCCCAATAGGATGAATGTCAAACTAAAGTGGACCCTAAATACATGTAACATTAGATAAAAAATCGAATACAATACTGAAACAGAGCTTCATAATAAAGCAATAGTTTTTTGAATTTTTTTCAAAACTATGAGGTTTTTTAATGAAATGTTTCAAATAAAAGTAGCTTATTATTTTATTCTCTACAGCTTTTAGTTGAAACTTTTTTCTCTACAACCCTTAACTTCGGAGATACAGAAAACCACCCTTAAAGTGAAATATCTACCCTACTAATGAATATTTTGGCCTCGTTCCCGGTTCCGCATCGAATATAAAGCCCTAGAACATGCATGCAAAATTTCAGCGCGATCGGAGATACTTTAATTAAAGAAGGAAATAAGATGGTAAGGCTATAAGTCCATGGATTTGAAACGCTTAATTAGTACCGATATATGCTATTTCGCTGAAATTTTGCATGCATGTTCTACGGCGTCATATTTGATGCCAAGTCCACGGACAACCCCAAAATTTGCATTAGTAGGGTAGATATTTCACTTTAAGGGTGGTTTCTCGTATCTCCGAAGTTAAGGGATGTAGAGAAAAATGTTTCAACCAAAAGCTGTAGAGAATTAAATAATATTTATCTTTTATTTGAAAGATTTTATCAAATACTTTCTAGATTTGGCAATAAACTTAAAAAACTATCATGTTTTTTTTGCAGTTGTGTTACGGTTTTGTATGCGATATTAAATCTTAAATTATATTTACTTAAGGTTCATATTAGTTTGACATCCATCCTATAAGAATTTTTAAAACATTAATTAGTAATTTACCCAAAAACTAAGGCCCAAATAATTTTTTAACTAGAATTTTCTAAATCCTCGATATCGAATTAGGGAGATAACATTGTTATCTCAATTTTTATTATTTTTTACAAATAATAAATCTTTGATTTCGCTGAAATTTTTTATTAAGCTTCTAGGATCTCAGGCTAAATGTATATTTCATGAAAATCCCCAAAATTTTCATTAATATGAAAGATAATTAACTCTAAGGGTGGTTTTTTATATCTCCGAAATTAAGGGTCGTAGGGAAAAATGTTTCAACCAAAAGCTGTAGAGAATAAAATAAGAAACAACTTTTAGTTGAAAGAATTTTTCAAATAATGTCTAGTTTCGATGGAAATTGCTAATATTTTAACGTTATTGTTAGTTCAAAATTTCGACACAACAATAGTAATTTCAGTGGCGCCACCACTTCGTGTGGCTGAAAATTGAACTAAAAATCACATTCATAATTTAGCGATTTACGCCAAAACTAGACGTTATACAAAGAAATCTTTCAAATAAGAATTATTTCTTGTATTTTCCTCTACATCTTTTGATTGAAACTTTTTTCTATACAACCCTTAATTTCAGAGATACAAAAAACCACACTTAAAATAAATTATCTGTTATACTAATGAAAATTTAGGGGAGTTTCATAAAATATACACTTAACCTGAGGTCCTAAAAGCTTAATAAAAAAATTCAGCAAAATCGAAGCTTTATTAATAATAAAAAATAATAAAAATTGAGCTAACAACGTTATCTCCCTAAATAGATATCGTCAATTTCGAAAATACTACTGAAAAAATTAATTAAGCCATAGTTTTAACGTAAATTTCTAATTAATATTTTATTAATCCCAATAGGATGAATGTCAAACTAAAGTGGACCCTAAATACATGTAACATTAGATAAAAAATCGAATACAATACTGAAACAGAGCTTCATAATAAAGCAATAGTTTTTTGAATTTTTTTCAAAACTATGAGGTTTTTTAATGAAATGTTTCAAATAAAAGTAGCTTATTATTTTATTCTCTACAGCTTTTAGTTGAAACTTTTTTCTCTACAACCCTTAACTTCGGAGATACAGAAAACCACCCTTAAAGTGAAATATCTACCCTACTAATGAATATTTTGGCCTCGTTCCCGGTTCCGCATCGAATATAAAGCCCTAGAACATGCATGCAAAATTTCAGCGCGATCGGAGATACTTTAATTAAAGAAGGAAATAAGATGGTAAGGCTATAGTCCATGGATTTGAAACGCTTAATTAGTACCGATATATGCTATTTCGCTGAAATTTTGCATGCATGTTCTACGGCGTCATATTTGATGCCAAGTCCACGGACAACCCCAAAATTTGCATTAGTAGGGTAGATATTTCACTTTAAGGGTGGTTTCTCGTATCTCCGAAGTTAAGGGGTGTAGAGAAAAATGTTTCAACCAAAAGCTGTAGAGAATTAAATAATATTTATCTTTTATTTGAAAGATTTTATCAAATACTTTCTAGATTTGGCAATAAACTTAAAAAACTATCATGTTTTTTTTGCAGTTGTGTTACGGTTTTGTATGCGATATTAAATCTTAAATTATATTTACTTAAGGTTCATATTAGTTTGACATCCATCCTATAAGAATTTTTAAAACATTAATTAGTAATTTACCCAAAAACTAAGGCCCAAATAATTTTTTAACTAGAATTTTCTAAATCCTCGATATCGAATTAGGGAGATAACATTGTTATCTCAATTTTTATTATTTTTTACAAATAATAAAGCTTTGATTTCGCTGAAATTTTTTATTAAGCTTCTAGGTTCTCAGGCTAAATGTATATTTCATGAAAATCCCCAAAATTTTCATTAGTATGAAAGATAATTAACTCTAAGGGTGGTTTTTTATATCTCCGAAATTAAGGGTCGTAAGGAAAAATGTTTCAACCAAAAGCTGTAGAGAATAAAATAAGAAACAACTTTTAGTTGAAAAAATTTTTCAAATAATGTCTAGTTTCGATGGAAATTGCTAATATTTTAACGTTATTGTTAGTTCAAAATTTCGACACCTAAAGTGGTGACGCCACTGTAATCACACAACAATAGTAATTTCAGTGGCGCCACCACTTCGTGTGGCTGAAAATTGAACTAAAAATCACATTCATAATTTAGCGATTTACGCCAAAACTAGACGTTATACAAAGAAATCTTTCAAATAAGAATTATTTCTTGTATTTTCCTCTACATCTTTTGATTGAAACTTTTTTCTATACAACCCTTAATTTCAGAGATACAAAAAACCACACTTAAAATAAATTATCTTTTATACTAATGAAAATTTAGGGGAGTTTCATAAAATATACACTTAACCTGAGGTCCTAAAAGCTTAATAAAAAAATTCAGCAAAATCGAAGCTTTATTAATAATAAAAAATAATAAAAATTGAGCTAACAACGTTATCTCCCTAAATAGATATCGTCAATTTCGAAAATACTACTGAAAAAATTAATTAAGCCATAGTTTTAACGTAAATTTCTAATTAATATTTTATTAATCCCAATAGGATGAATGTCAAACTAAAGTGGACCCTAAATACATGTAACATTAGATAAAAAATCGAATACAATACTGAAACAGAGCTTCATAATAAAGCAATAGTTTTTTGAATTTTTTTCAAAACTATGAGGTTTTTTAATGAAATGTTTCAAATAAAAGTAGCTTATTATTTTATTCTCTACAGCTTTTAGTTGAAACTTTTTTCTCTACAACCCTTAACTTCGGAGATACAGAAAACCACCCTTAAAGTGAAATATCTACCCTACTAATGAATATTTTGGCCTCGTTCCCGGTTCCGCATCGAATATAAAGCCCTAGAACATGCATGCAAAATTTCAGCGCGATCGGAGATACTTTAATTAAAGAAGGAAATAAGATGGTAAGGCTATAGTCCATGGATTTGAAACGCTTAATTAGTACCGATATATGCTATTTCGCTGAAATTTTGCATGCATGTTCTACGGCGTCATATTTGATGCCAAGTCCACGGACAACCCCAAAATTTGCATTAGTAGGGTAGATATTTCACTTTAAGGGTGGTTTCTCGTATCTCCGAAGTTAAGGGGTGTAGAGAAAAATGTTTCAACCAAAAGCTGTAGAGAATTAAATAATATTTATCTTTTATTTGAAAGATTTTATCAAATACTTTCTAGATTTGGCAATAAACTTAAAAAACTATCATGTTTTTTTTGCAGTTGTGTTACGGTTTTGTATGCGATATTAAATCTTAAATTATATTTACTTAAGGTTCATATTAGTTTGACATCCATCCTATAAGAATTTTTAAAACATTAATTAGTAATTTACCCAAAAACTAAGGCCCAAATAATTTTTTAACTAGAATTTTCTAAATCCTCGATATCGAATTAGGGAGATAACATTGTTATCTCAATTTTTATTATTTTTTACAAATAATAAAGCTTTGATTTCGCTGAAATTTTTTATTAAGCTTCTAGGATCTCAGGCTAAATGTATATTTCATGAAAATCCCCAAAATTTTCATTAGTATGAAAGATAATTAACTCTAAGGGTGGTTTTTTATATCTCCGAAATTAAGGGTCGTAGGGAAAAATGTTTCAACCAAAAGCTGTAGAGAATAAAATAAGAAACAACTTTTAGTTGAAAGAATTTTTCAAATAATGTCTAGTTTCGATGGAAATTGCTAATATTTTAACGTTATTGTTAGTTCAAAATTTCGACACCTAAAGTGGTGACGCCACTGTAATCACACAACAATAGTAATTTCAGTGGCGCCACCACTTCGTGTGGCTGAAAATTGAACTAAAAATCACATTCATAATTTAGCGATTTACGCCAAAACTAGACGTTATACAAAGAAATCTTTCAAATAAGAATTATTTCTTGTATTTTCCTCTACATCTTTTGATTGAAACTTTTTTCTATACAACCCTTAATTTCAGAGATACAAAAAACCACACTTAAAATAAATTATCTTTTATACTAATGAAAATTTAGGGGAGTTTCATAAAATATACACTTAACCTGAGGTCCTAAAAGCTTAATAAAAAAATTCAGCAAAATCGAAGCTTTATTAATAATAAAAAATAATAAAAATTGAGCTAACAACGTTATCTCCCTAAATAGATATCGTCAATTTCGAAAATACTACTGAAAAAATTAATTAAGCCATAGTTTTAACGTAAATTTCTAATTAATATTTTATTAATCCCAATAGGATGAATGTCAAACTAAAGTGGACCCTAAATACATGTAACATTAGATAAAAAATCGAATACAATACTGAAACAGAGCTTCATAATAAAGCAATAGTTTTTTGAATTTTTTTCAAAACTATGAGGTTTTTTAATGAAATGTTTCAAATAAAAGTAGCTTATTATTTTATTCTCTACAGCTTTTAGTTGAAACTTTTTTCTCTACAACCCTTAACTTCGGAGATACAGAAAACCACCCTTAAAGTGAAATATCTACCCTACTAATGAATATTTTGGCCTCGTTCCCGGTTCCGCATCGAATATAAAGCCCTAGAACATGCATGCAAAATTTCAGCGCGATCGGAGATACTTTAATTAAAGAAGGAAATAAGATGGTAAGGCTATAGTCCATGGATTTGAAACGCTTAATTAGTACCGATATATGCTATTTCGCTGAAATTTTGCATGCATGTTCTACGGCGTCATATTTGATGCCAAGTCCACGGACAACCCCAAAATTTGCATTAGTAGGGTAGATATTTCACTTTAAGGGTGGTTTCTCGTATCTCCGAAGTTAAGGGGTGTAGAGAAAAATGTTTCAACCAAAAGCTGTAGAGAATTAAATAATATTTATCTTTTATTTGAAAGATTTTATCAAATACTTTCTAGATTTGGCAATAAACTTAAAAAACTATCATGTTTTTTTTGCAGTTGTGTTACGGTTTTGTATGCGATATTAAATCTTAAATTATATTTACTTAAGGTTCATATTAGTTTGACATCCATCCTATAAGAATTTTTAAAACATTAATTAGTAATTTACCCAAAAACTAAGGCCCAAATAATTTTTTAACTAGAATTTTCTAAATCCTCGATATCGAATTAGGGAGATAACATTGTTATCTCAATTTTTATTATTTTTTACAAATAATAAAGCTTTGATTTCGCTGAAATTTTTTATTAAGCTTCTAGGATCTCAGGCTAAATGTATATTTCATGAAAATCCCCAAAATTTTCATTAGTATGAAAGATAATTAACTCTAAGGGTGGTTTTTTATATCTCCGAAATTAAGGGTCGTAGGGAAAAATGTTTCAACCAAAAGCTGTAGAGAATAAAATAAGAAACAACTTTTAGTTGAAAGAATTTTTCAAATAATGTCTAGTTTCGATGGAAATTGCTAATATTTTAACGTTATTGTTAGTTCAAAATTTCGACACCTAAAGTGGTGACGCCACTGTAATCACACAACAATAGTAATTTCAGTGGCGCCACCACTTCGTGTGGCTGAAAATTGAACTAAAAATCACATTCATAATTTAGCGATTTACGCCAAAACTAGACGTTATACAAAGAAATCTTTCAAATAAGAATTATTTCTTGTATTTTCCTCTACATCTTTTGATTGAAACTTTTTTCTATACAACCCTTAATTTCAGAGATACAAAAAACCACACTTAAAATAAATTATCTTTTATACTAATGAAAATTTAGGGGAGTTTCATAAAATATACACTTAACCTGAGGTCCTAAAAGCTTAATAAAAAAATTCAGCAAAATCGAAGCTTTATTAATAATAAAAAATAATAAAAATTGAGCTAACAACGTTATCTCCCTAAATAGATATCGTCAATTTCGAAAATACTACTGAAAAAATTAATTAAGCCATAGTTTTAACGTAAATTTCTAATTAATATTTTATTAATCCCAATAGGATGAATGTCAAACTAAAGTGGACCCTAAATACATGTAACATTAGATAAAAAATCGAATACAATACTGAAACAGAGCTTCATAATAAAGCAATAGTTTTTTGAATTTTTTTCAAAACTATGAGGTTTTTTAATGAAATGTTTCAAATAAAAGTAGCTTATTATTTTATTCTCTACAGCTTTTAGTTGAAACTTTTTTCTCTACAACCCTTAACTTCGGAGATACAGAAAACCACCCTTAAAGTGAAATATCTACCCTACTAATGAATATTTTGGCCTCGTTCCCGGTTCCGCATCGAATATAAAGCCCTAGAACATGCATGCAAAATTTCAGCGCGATCGGAGATACTTTAATTAAAGAAGGAAATAAGATGGTAAGGCTATAGTCCATGGATTTGAAACGCTTAATTAGTACCGATATATGCTATTTCGCTGAAATTTTGCATGCATGTTCTACGGCGTCATATTTGATGCCAAGTCCACGGACAACCCCAAAATTTGCATTAGTATTGTAGATATTTCACTTTAAGGGTGGTTTCTCGTATCTCCGAAGTTAAGGGGTGTAGAGAAAAATGTTTCAACCAAAAGCTGTAGAGAATTAAATAATATTTATCTTTTATTTGAAAGATTTTATCAAATACTTTCTAGATTTGGCAATAAACTTAAAAAACTATCATGTTTTTTTTGCAGTTGTGTTACGGTTTTGTATGCGATATTAAATCTTAAATTATATTTACTTAAGGTTCATATTAGTTTGACATCCATCCTATAAGAATTTTTAAAACATTAATTAGTAATTTACCCAAAAACTAAGGCCCAAATAATTTTTTAACTAGAATTTTCTAAATCCTCGATATCGAATTAGGGAGATAACATTGTTATCTCAATTTTTATTATTTTTTACAAATAATAAAGCTTTGATTTCGCTGAAATTTTTTATTAAGCTTCTAGGATCTCAGGCTAAATGTATATTTCATGAAAATCCCCAAAATTTTCATTAGTATGAAAGATAATTAACTCTAAGGGTGGTTTTTTATATCTCCGAAATTAAGGGTCGTAGGGAAAAATGTTTCAACTAAAAGCTGTAGAGAATAAAATAAGAAACAACTTTTAGTTGAAAGAATTTTTCAAATAATGTCTAGTTTCGATGGAAATTGCTAATATTTTAACGTTATTGTTAGTTCAAAATTTCGACACCTAAAGTGGTGACGCCACTGTAATCACACAACAATAGTAATTTCAGTGGCGCCACCACTTCGTGTGGCTGAAAATTGAACTAAAAATCACATTCATAATTTAGCGATTTACGCCAAAACTAGACGTTATACAAAGAAATCTTTCAAATAAGAATTATTTCTTGTATTTTCCTCTACATCTTTTGATTGAAACTTTTTTCTATACAACCCTTAATTTCAGAGATACAAAAAACCACACTTAAAATAAATTATCTTTTATACTAATGAAAATTTAGGGGAGTTTCATAAAATATACACTTAACCTGAGGTCCTAAAAGCTTAATAAAAAAATTCAGCAAAATCGAAGCTTTATTAATAATAAAAAATAATAAAAATTGAGCTAACAACGTTATCTCCCTAAATAGATATCGTCAATTTCGAAAATACTACTGAAAAAATTAATTAAGCCATAGTTTTAACGTAAATTTCTAATTAATATTTTATTAATCCCAAAAGGGAGAATGTCAAACTAAAGTGAACCCTAAATACATGTAACATTAGATAAAAAGTCGAATACAATACAGAAACAGTGCTTCATAAAAAATCAATAGTTTTTTAACTTTTTTTGAAAACTATGAGGTTTTTTAATGAAATGTTTCAAATAAAAGTAGCTTATTATTTTATTCTCTACAGCTTTTGGTTGAAACATTTTTCTCTACAACCCTTAACTTCGGAGATACAAAAAACCACCCTTAATGTGAAATATCTACCCTACTAATTAATATTTTGGCCTCGTTCCCGGTTCCGCATCGAATATAAAGCCCTAGAACATGCATGCAAAATTTCAGCGCGATCGGAGATATTTTAATTTAGAAGGAAATAAGAAATCGATTTGAAACGCTTAATTTGTACCGATATATGCTATTTCGCTGAAATTTTGCATGCATGTTCTACGGCGTCATATTTGATGCGAAGTCCGCGGACGACCCCAAAATTTGCATTAGTAGGGTAGATATTTCACTTTAAGGGTGGTTTCTCGTATCTCCGAAGTTAAGGGTTGTAGAGAAAAATGTTTCAACCAAAAGCTGTAGGGAATTAAATAATATTTATCTTTTATTTGAAAGATTTTATCAAATACTTTCTAGATTTTGAAAAAAACTTAAAAAACTATCATGTTTTTTTGCAGTTGTAATACGGTTTTGTATGCGATATTAAATATTAAATTATATTTACTTAAGGTTCATATTAGTTTGACATCCATCCTATAAGAATTTTTAAGACATTAATTGTTTATTTTTCTTTTAAAATAAATTATTTGTAAACTAAAAATATGTTTTAAATGTTTATTTTACAAAATAATTTATGTATCGTATTTGCTCCATGCTTTCAGAGCCATCTCTTGATATAAACAATGAACTCATTTATAACCTAATTTAATTAAAGAAATGTCATTGACAGATGTGTGATGTTTTAAGTATTTTCGATCTTTTTTTTATTAATTTTAAGGGTGAAATTATGTTTCAGGGGTTATTAAGAGTATTTAGAAACTGGAGCAAATGTTGACAATATTTTATTTTTAGGTTTTCTGTAAGTATTTACATATTTTACAACTCTTACTGCAATTGAACATTTCTCTCACTGATTTCTGTTTAGTTTTTAGATTTACAAGCATGAGTATGTCGTGTCCTCCACATTCGGAAATATTTGCTGATTCTAGAAAACGAAACTAGTTACCAGGACTTCAGAACCAATTTCATTAGATGATATATTTAAAATGGTATTTGTTGACAAATCATTAAAGTCTTCTGCTGATATGAGAGCAGGACATGCTGCAAATATGGTAAATATAGCTCTGGCAGCACATTTAGCAGCAGGTAATGTTAGATTTATTTATATTTATAAATATTTATTGGTTTAATGACATATCTAAAGATACACGCCTAGCTGTCAAATTGAAATTTTTCATTTGGCTAAAAGCTAATAGTTGTTTATGTTACTTCGTCAAATGTTACAAAAATAGACCCTGTAGCATATTTAGTATTAGGAAATGTTAGATTTATTCATAATTTGTTCATATTTATTAGTTTAATGACATTTGTAAAATTGCACGCCTTGCTGTCAAACTGGAATATTTTAATTTGTTTTTATCTCAGAAACTATTGATGCTATCAGTTTAAATATTGAATATTTGGGCCTTAGATTACATCTAATATTAGAAAATGTCATATTTATTTATAGTATTATCTATATTTTAGATATTTTCAAAGAAAGGACAAGAACAGAAAAATAGTCACCATTGCGCCTGTTCAAAAGTATTGATCAAGTTAAGTATCGGGAGTGCAGAACCCCGCAGATTCATGCTGATAAATGCCGGACACCGGTAGCTTCGATGGCCGATCAGGTGAGTACGATTTTTGCGGTGAATTTTTTTTTAACCCAAATCAAATAAATGTTTTAATAAAAGATTTTTATTTCATTATTTCCTGCAGACTTTAATTAAAGTATTTTTTGATTGGGCATTTCATATTCGAAATAATTGTACATTTGCATGATGCATTAATTAGTAAATATTTCTTTATGTAAGGGTTGAATCGAAAAAAATTTCATATAAAATATCCTTATATTAATATTATCTACAGATTGTGTTTGAACCTTTTTTCTGTACAACCCCTAACTTCGGAGATACAAACAACCCCCTTTAAAGTGATATAACTTTTGTACTAATTGAAAATTGGGGGTCGTCCGTGGGCGCCGCACTCAGTATTTAGCCCTAGAAGCTGCATGCAAAATTTCAGCGAAATCGAATATATCGTCATTAATTAGGCTTTTCAAAACCAAAGGTTAACCCCTTGCTACTTTTTTCGACTAATTTTTAAACTATTTCCCATCGCGCTGAAATTTTGCATGCAGCTTCTAGGGCTAAATACTAAGTGCGGAGCTCGCGGACGACCCCCGATTTTTAATTAGTACAAATGTTATTTAACTTTAAGGGTGGTTTTTTGTATCTCCGAAGTTAGGGGTTGTACATGAAAAAGGTTCAAACAAAAGTTGTAGAGAATGAAAAAATAAGCAACTCTTATTTGAAACATTTTATTAAATAACGTCTGAATTTTGAAATAATAACTAAAAACTGTTTACCCCATCTGACGCCCGCTTACAGTGTTGTATGCGATATTGCATCTTACGTGACATGTACTTAAGGTTCACTTTCGTATCAAGTTAGGTTCTAATACAAGATATCTCTGTGTGTTTATTTAGGAAGCTTCAAAATCAACTCGGACAGCTTTCCTGCAGCATCTCTGCGCTTGGAATCTTCTTCTGCGTCCTCTTCACACCTGGACACGTCCCCTGATGTTTTATCTTCAAGTTCAACAATTTAGTTTAAGTTCGTTTGTTTGTATATTACCATAACCACATTAATTATGTTAAAATCTCAAAAACTATTTGACATATAGCTTCAATTGTTAAAAATACGAACTCGACAGGATATTTAGCATTAGATTAAGGTATTTTTAATCAAATTTTATAGATATTTATTGGTTTTATAACATATTTAAAAATGGCCGATTGGAATATTTTATTTTGTTAATATTTTAATTACTGTTTACTTCAGTGCATCAATTGTTGCAAATATGGACTCTTGGGGATATTTAGCATTAGATTAAGTTATAATTATTTATATTTTATTGATATTTATTCATTTTATAACATATTTAAAAATGGATGATTTGCTGTCAGATTGGAATATTTTATTTTGTTAATATTTTAATTACTGTTTACTTCAGTGCATCAATTGTTGCAAATATGAACTCTTGGGGATATTTAGCATTAGATTAAGTTATAATTATTTATATTTTATTGATATTTATTGGTTTTATAACATATTTAAAAATGGCTGACAAGCTACCAAATTGGAATATTTTATTTTGTTAATATTTTGTTTATTATTTACTTTATTGCATCAATTGTTGCAAATATGAACTCTTGAGGGTATTTAGCATTAGATTAAGTTATAATTATTTATATTTTATTGATATTTATTCATTTTATAACATATTTAAAAATGGCTGATTTGCTGTCAGATTGGAATATTTTATTTTGTTAATATTTTAATTACTGTTTTCTTCAGTGCATCAATTGTTGCAAATATGAACTCTTGGGGATATTTAGCATTAGTTTAAGTTATAATTATTTATATTTTATTGATACTTATTTATTTTATAACATATTTAAAAATGGCTGATTTGCTGTCAGATTGGAATATTTTATTTTGTTAATATTTTAATAACTATTTACTTTATTATGTCAATTGTTGTAAATATGGACTCTGGAGGATATTTAGCATTAGATTAAGTTATAATTGTTTATATTTTATTGATATTTATTGATTTTATCACATATTTAAAAATGTAGGAAATGTTGTGAATATGTTTATTTATCTCAATATATATATTTAATTTAAATATAAAATGACTATACCTTGTATTCAATTTGAAAATACCAATATTAAATCTTAAATTATATTTACTTAAGGTTCATATTAGTTTGACATCCACCCTATAAGAATTTTTAAGACATTAATTAGTAATTTACCCAAAAACTAAGGCCCAAATAATTTTTTAACTAGAATTTTCTAAATCAACGGTATCGAATTAGGGAGATAACATTGTTATCTCAATTTTTATTATTTTTTACAAATAATAAAGCTTCGATTTCGCCGAAATTTTTTATTAAGCTTCTAGGATCTCAGGCTAAATGTATATTTAATGAAAATCCCCTAAATTTTTATTAGTATAAAAGATAATTCACTTTAAGGGTGGTTTTTTATATCTCCGAAATTAAGGGTCGTAGGGAAAAAAGTTTCAACCAAAAGCTGTAGAAAATAAAAGAAGAAACTAGTTTTAGTTAAAAAGCTTAATAAAAAATTTCAGCAAAATCGAAGGGTTATTAATAATAAAAAATAATAAAAATTGAGATAACAACGTTATCTCCCTAATTCGATATCGTCGATTTCGAAAATTCTACTGAAAAAATTAATTAGGCCATAGTTTTTGCGTAAATTTCTAATTAATATTTTATTAATCACAATAGGATGAATGTCAAACTAAAGTGGACCCTAAATACATGTAACATTAGATAAAAAATCGAATACAATACTGAAACAGAGCTTCATAATAAAGCAATAGTTTTTTGAATTTTTTTCAAAACTATGAGGTTCCTTAATGAAATGTTTCAAATAAAAGTAGCTTATTATTTTATTCTCTACAGCTTTTAGTTGAAACTTTTTTCTCTACAACCCTTAACTTCGGAGATACAGAAAACCACCCTTAAAGTGAAATATCTACCCTACTAATGAATATTTTGGCCTCGTTCCCGGTTCCGCATCGAATATAAAGCCCTAGAACATGCATGCAAAATTTCAGCGCGATCGGAGATACTTTAATTAAAGAAGGAAATAAGATGGTAAGGCTATAGTCCATGGATTTGAAACGCTTAATTAGTACCGATATATGCTATTTCGCTGAAATTTTGCATGCATGTTCTACGGCGTCATATTTGATGCCAAGTCCACGGACAACCCCAAAATTTGCATTAGTAGGGTAGATATTTCACTTTAAGGGTGGTTTCTCGTATCTCCGAAGTTAAGGGGTGTAGAGAAAAATGTTTCAACCAAAAGCTGTAGAGAATTAAATAATATTTATCTTTTATTTGAAAGATTTTATCAAATACTTTCTAGATTTGGCAATAAACTTAAAAAACTATCATGTTTTTTTTGCAGTTGTGTTACGGTTTTGTATGCGATATTAAATCTTAAATTATATTTACTTAAGGTTCATATTAGTTTGACATCCATCCTATAAGAATTTTTAAAACATTAATTAGTAATTTACCCAAAAACTAAGGCCCAAATAATTTTTTAACTAGAATTTTCTAAATCCTCGATATCGAATTAGGGAGATAACATTGTTATCTCAATTTTTATTATTTTTTACAAATAATAAAGCTTTGATTTCGCTGAAATTTTTTATTAAGCTTCTAGGATCTCAGGCTAAATGTATATTTCATGAAAATCCCCAAAATTTTCATTAGTATGAAAGATAATTAACTCTAAGGGTGGTTTTTTATATCTCCGAAATTAAGGGTCGTAGGGAAAAATGTTTCAACCAAAAGCTGTAGAGAATAAAATAAGAAACAACTTTTAGTTGAAAGAATTTTTCAAATAATGTCTAGTTTCGATGGAAATTGCTAATATTTTAACGTTATTGTTAGTTCAAAATTTCGACACCTAAAGTGGTGACGCCACTGTAATCACACAACAATAGTAATTTCAGTGGCGCCACCACTTCGTGTGGCTGAAAATTGAACTAAAAATCACATTCATAATTTAGCGATTTACGCCAAAACTAGACGTTATACAAAGAAATCTTTCAAATAAGAATTATTTCTTGTATTTTCCTCTACATCTTTTGATTGAAACTTTTTTCTATACAACCCTTAATTTCAGAGATACAAAAAACCACACTTAAAATAAATTATCTTTTATACTAATGAAAATTTAGGGGAGTTTCATAAAATATACACTTAACCTGAGGTCCTAAAAGCTTAATAAAAAAATTCAGCAAAATCGAAGCTTTATTAATAATAAAAAATAATAAAAATTGAGCTAACAACGTTATCTCCCTAAATAGATATCGTCAATTTCGAAAATACTACTGAAAAAATTAATTAAGCCATAGTTTTAACGTAAATTTCTAATTAATATTTTATTAATCCCAATAGGATGAATGTCAAACTAAAGTGGACCCTAAATACATGTAACATTAGATAAAAAATCGAATACAATACTGAAACAGAGCTTCATAATAAAGCAATAGTTTTTTGAATTTTTTTCAAAACTATGAGGTTTTTTAATGAAATGTTTCAAATAAAAGTAGCTTATTATTTTATTCTCTACAGCTTTTAGTTGAAACTTTTTTCTCTACAACCCTTAACTTCGGAGATACAGAAAACCACCTTTAAAGTGAAATATCTACCCTACTAATGAATATTTTGGCCTCGTTCCCGGTTCCGCATCGAATATAAAGCCCTAGAACATGCATGCAAAATTTCAGCGCGATCGGAGATACTTTAATTAAAGAAGGAAATAAGATGGTAAGGCTATAGTCCATGGATTTGAAACGCTTAATTAGTACCGATATATGCTATTTCGCTGAAATTTTGCATGCATGTTCTACGGCGTCATATTTGATGCCAAGTCCACGGACAACCCCAAAATTTGCATTAGTAGGGTAGATATTTCACTTTAAGGGTGGTTTCTCGTATCTCCGAAGTTAAGGGGTGTAGAGAAAAATGTTTCAACCAAAAGCTGTAGAGAATTAAATAATATTTATCTTTTATTTGAAAGATTTTATCAAATACTTTCTAGATTTGGCAATAAACTTAAAAAACTATCATGTTTTTTTTGCAGTTGTGTTACGGTTTTGTATGCGATATTAAATCTTAAATTATATTTACTTAAGGTTCATATTAGTTTGACATCCATCCTATAAGAATTTTTAAAACATTAATTAGTAATTTACCCAAAAACTAAGGCCCAAATAATTTTTTAACTAGAATTTTCTAAATCCTCGATATCGAATTAGGGAGATAACATTGTTATCTCAATTTTTATTATTTTTTACAAATAATAAAGTTTTGATTTCGCTGAAATTTTTTATTAAGCTTCTAGGATCTCAGGCTAAATGTATATTTCATGAAAATCCCCAAAATTTTCATTAGTATGAAAGATAATTAACTCTAAGGGTGGTTTTTTATATCTCCGAAATTAAGGGTCGTAGGGAAAAATGTTTCAACCAAAAGCTGTAGAGAATAAAATAAGAAACAACTTTTAGTTGAAAGAATTTTTCAAATAATGTCTAGTTTCGATGGAAATTGCTAATATTTTAACGTTATTGTTAGTTCAAAATTTCGACACCTAAAGTGGTGACGCCACTGTAATCACACAACAATAGTAATTTCAGTGGCGCCACCACTTCGTGTGGCTGAAAATTGAACTAAAAATCACATTCATAATTTAGCGATTTACGCCAAAACTAGACGTTATACAAAGAAATCTTTCAAATAAGAATTATTTCTTGTATTTTCCTCTACATCTTTTGATTGAAACTTTTTTCTATACAACCCTTAATTTCAGAGATACAAAAAACCACACATAAAATAAATTATCTTTTATACTAATGAAAATTTAGGGGAGTTTCATAAAATATACACTTAACCTGAGGTCCTAAAAGCTTAATAAAAAAATTCAGCAAAATCGAAGCTTTATTAATAATAAAAAATAATAAAAATTGAGCTAACAACGTTATCTCCCTAAATAGATATCGTCAATTTCGAAAATACTACTGAAAAAATTAATTAAGCCATAGTTTTAACGTAAATTTCTAATTAATATTTTATTAATCCCAATAGGATGAATGTCAAACTAAAGTGGACCCTAAATACATGTAACATTAGATAAAAAATCGAATACAATACTGAAACAGAGCTTCATAATAAAGCAATAGTTTTTTGAATTTTTTTCAAAACTATGAGGTTTTTTAATGAAATGTTTCAAATAAAAGTAGCTTATTATTTTATTCTCTACAGCTTTTAGTTGAAACTTTTTTCTCTACAACCCTTAACTTCGGAGATACAGAAAACCACCCTTAAAGTGAAATATCTACCCTACTAATGAATATTTTGGCCTCGTTCCCGGTTCCGCATCGAATATAAAGCCCTAGAACATGCATGCAAAATTTCAGCGCGATCGGAGATACTTTAATTAAAGAAGGAAATAAGATGGTAAGGCTATAGTCCATGGATTTGAAACGCTTAATTAGTACCGATATATGCTATTTCGCTGAAATTTTGCATGCATGTTCTACGGCGTCATATTTGATGCCAAGTCCACGGACAACCCCAAAATTTGCATTAGTAGGGTAGATATTTCACTTTAAGGGTGGTTTCTCGTATCTCCGAAGTTAAGGGGTGTAGAGAAAAATGTTTCAACCAAAAGCTGTAGAGAATTAAATAATATTTATCTTTTATTTGAAAGATTTTATCAAATACTTTCTAGATTTGGCAATAAACTTAAAAAACTATCATGTTTTTTTTGCAGTTGTGTTACGGTTTTGTATGCGATATTAAATCTTAAATTATATTTACTTAAGGTTCATATTAGTTTGACATCCATCCTATAAGAATTTTTAAAACATTAATTAGTAATTTACCCAAAAACTAAGGCCCAAATAATTTTTTAACTAGAATTTTCTAAATCCTCGATATCGAATTAGGGAGATAACATTGTTATCTCAATTTTTATTATTTTTTACAAATAATAAAGCTTTGATTTCGCTGAAATTTTTTATTAAGCTTCTAGGATCTCAGGCTAAATGTATATTTCATGAAAATCCCCAAAATTTTCATTAGTATGAAAGATAATTAACTCTAAGGGTGGTTTTTTATATCTCCGAAATTAAGGGTCGTAGGGAAAAATGTTTCAACCAAAAGCTGTAGAGAATAAAATAAGAAACAACTTTTAGTTGAAAGAATTTTTCAAATAATGTCTAGTTTCGATGGAAATTGCTAATATTTTAACGTTATTGTTAGTTCAAAATTTCGACACCTAAAGTGGTGACGCCACTGTAATCACACAACAATAGTAATTTCAGTGGCGCCACCACTTCGTGTGGCTGAAAATTGAACTAAAAATCACATTCATAATTTAGCGATTTACGCCAAAACTAGACGTTATACAAAGAAATCTTTCAAATAAGAATTATTTCTTGTATTTTCCTCTACATCTTTTGATTGAAACTTTTTTCTATACAACCCTTAATTTCAGAGATACAAAAAACCACACTTAAAATAAATTATCTTTTATACTAATGAAAATTTAGGGGAGTTTCATAAAATATACACTTAACCTGAGGTCCTAAAAGCTTAATAAAAAAATTCAGCAAAATCGAAGCTTTATTAATAATAAAAAATAATAAAAATTGAGCTAACAACGTTATCTCCCTAAATAGATATCGTCAATTTCGAAAATACTACTGAAAAAATTAATTAAGCCATAGTTTTAACGTAAATTTCTAATTAATATTTTATTAATCCCAATAGGATGAATGTCAAACTAAAGTGGACCCTAAATACATGTAACATTAGATAAAAAATCGAATACAATACTGAAACAGAGCTTCATAATAAAGCAATAGTTTTTTGAATTTTTTTCAAAACTATGAGGTTTTTTAATGAAATGTTTCAAATAAAAGTAGCTTATTATTTTATTCTCTACAGCTTTTAGTTGAAACTTTTTTCTCTACAACCCTTAACTTCGGAGATACAGAAAACCACCCTTAAAGTGAAATATCTACCCTACTAATGAATATTTTGGCCTCGTTCCCGGTTCCGCATCGAATATAAAGCCCTAGAACATGCATGCAAAATTTCAGCGCGATCGGAGATACTTTAATTAAAGAAGGAAATAAGATGGTAAGGCTATAGTCCATGGATTTGAAACGCTTAATTAGTACCGATATATGCTATTTCGCTGAAATTTTGCATGCATGTTCTACGGCGTCATATTTGATGCCAAGTCCACGGACAACCCCAAAATTTGCATTAGTAGGGTAGATATTTCACTTTAAGGGTGGTTTCTCGTATCTCCGAAGTTAAGGGGTGTAGAGAAAAATGTTTCAACCAAAAGCTGTAGAGAATTAAATAATATTTATCTTTTATTTGAAAGATTTTATCAAATACTTTCTAGATTTGGCAATAAACTTAAAAAACTATCATGTTTTTTTTGCAGTTGTGTTACGGTTTTGTATGCGATATTAAATCTTAAATTATATTTACTTAAGGTTCATATTAGTTTGACATCCATCCTATAAGAATTTTTAAAACATTAATTAGTAATTTACCCAAAAACTAAGGCCCAAATAATTTTTTAACTAGAATTTTCTAAATCCTCGATATCGAATTAGGGAGATAACATTGTTATCTCAATTTTTATTATTTTTTACAAATAATAAAGCTTTGATTTCGCTGAAATTTTTTATTAAGCTTCTAGGATCTCAGGCTAAATGTATATTTCATGAAAATCCCCAAAATTTTCATTAGTATGAAAGATAATTAACTCTAAGGGTGGTTTTTTATATCTCCGAAATTAAGGGTCGTAGGGAAAAATGTTTCAACCAAAAGCTGTAGAGAATAAAATAAGAAACAACTTTTAGTTGAAAGAATTTTTCAAATAATGTCTAGTTTCGATGGAAATTGCTAATATTTTAACGTTATTGTTAGTTCAAAATTTCGACACCTAAAGTGGTGACGCCACTGTAATCACACAACAATAGTAATTTCAGTGGCGCCACCACTTCGTGTGGCTGAAAATTGAACTAAAAATCACATTCATAATTTAGCGATTTACGCCAAAACTAGACGTTATACAAAGAAATCTTTCAAATAAGAATTATTTCTTGTATTTTCCTCTACATCTTTTGATTGAAACTTTTTTCTATACAACCCTTAATTTCAGAGATACAAAAAACCACACTTAAAATAAATTATCTTTTATACTAATGAAAATTTAGGGGAGTTTCATAAAATATACACTTAACCTGAGGTCCTAAAAGCTTAATAAAAAAATTCAGCAAAATCGAAGCTTTATTAATAATAAAAAATAATAAAAATTGAGCTAACAACGTTATCTCCCTAAATAGATATCGTCAATTTCGAAAATACTACTGAAAAAATTAATTAAGCCATAGTTTTAACGTAAATTTCTAATTAATATTTTATTAATCCCAATAGGATGAATGTCAAACTAAAGTGGACCCTAAATACATGTAACATTAGATAAAAAATCGAATACAATACTGAAACAGAGCTTCATAATAAAGCAATAGTTTTTTGAATTTTTTTCAAAACTATGAGGTTTTTTAATGAAATGTTTCAAATAAAAGTAGCTTATTATTTTATTCTCTACAGCTTTTAGTTGAAACTTTTTTCTCTACAACCCTTAACTTCGGAGATACAGAAAACCACCCTTAAAGTGAAATATCTACCCTACTAATGAATATTTTGGCCTCGTTCCCGGTTCCGCATCGAATATAAAGCCCTAGAACATGCATGCAAAATTTCAGCGCGATCGGAGATACTTTAATTAAAGAAGGAAATAAGATGGTAAGGCTATAGTCCATGGATTTGAAACGCTTAATTAGTACCGATATATGCTATTTCGCTGAAATTTTGCATGCATGTTCTACGGCGTCATATTTGATGCCAAGTCCACGGACAACCCCAAAATTTGCATTAGTAGGGTAGATATTTCACTTTAAGGGTGGTTTCTCGTATCTCCGAAGTTAAGGGGTGTAGAGAAAAATGTTTCAACCAAAAGCTGTAGAGAATTAAATAATATTTATCTTTTATTTGAAAGATTTTATCAAATACTTTCTAGATTTGGCAATAAACTTAAAAAACTATCATGTTTTTTTTGCAGTTGTGTTACGGTTTTGTATGCGATATTAAATCTTAAATTATATTTACTTAAGGTTCATATTAGTTTGACATCCATCCTATAAGAATTTTTAAAACATTAATTAGTAATTTACCCAAAAACTAAGGCCCAAATAATTTTTTAACTAGAATTTTCTAAATCCTCGATATCGAATTAGGGAGATAACATTGTTATCTCAATTTTTATTATTTTTTACAAATAATAAAGCTTTGATTTCGCTGAAATTTTTTATTAAGCTTCTAGGATCTCAGGCTAAATGTATATTTCATGAAAATCCCCAAAATTTTCATTAGTATGAAAGATAATTAACTCTAAGGGTGGTTTTTTATATCTCCGAAATTAAGGGTCGTAGGGAAAAATGTTTCAACCAAAAGCTGTAGAGAATAAAATAAGAAACAACTTTTAGTTGAAAGAATTTTTCAAATAATGTCTAGTTTCGATGGAAATTGCTAATATTTTAACGTTATTGTTAGTTCAAAATTTCGACACCTAAAGTGGTGACGCCACTGTAATCACACAACAATAGTAATTTCAGTGGCGCCACCACTTCGTGTGGCTGAAAATTGAACTAAAAATCACATTCATAATTTAGCGATTTACGCCAAAACTAGACGTTATACAAAGAAATCTTTCAAATAAGAATTATTTCTTGTATTTTCCTCTACATCTTTTGATTGAAACTTTTTTCTATACAACCCTTAATTTCAGAGATACAAAAAACCACACTTAAAATAAATTATCTTTTATACTAATGAAAATTTAGGGGAGTTTCATAAAATATACACTTAACCTGAGGTCCTAAAAGCTTAATAAAAAAATTCAGCAAAATCGAAGCTTTATTAATAATAAAAAATAATAAAAATTGAGCTAACAACGTTATCTCCCTAAATAGATATCGTCAATTTCGAAAATACTACTGAAAAAATTAATTAAGCCATAGTTTTAACGTAAATTTCTAATTAATATTTTATTAATCCCAATAGGATGAATGTCAAACTAAAGTGGACCCTAAATACATGTAACATTAGATAAAAAATCGAATACAATACTGAAACAGAGCTTCATAATAAAGCAATAGTTTTTTGAATTTTTTTCAAAACTATGAGGTTTTTTAATGAAATGTTTCAAATAAAAGTAGCTTATTATTTTATTCTCTACAGCTTTTAGTTGAAACTTTTTTCTCTACAACCCTTAACTTCGGAGATACAGAAAACCACCCTTAAAGTGAAATATCTACCCTACTAATGAATATTTTGGCCTCGTTCCCGGTTCCGCATCGAATATAAAGCCCTAGAACATGCATGCAAAATTTCAGCGCGATCGGAGATACTTTAATTAAAGAAGGAAATAAGATGGTAAGGCTATAGTCCATGGATTTGAAACGCTTAATTAGTACCGATATATGCTATTTCGCTGAAATTTTGCATGCATGTTCTACGGCGTCATATTTGATGCCAAGTCCACGGACAACCCCAAAATTTGCATTAGTAGGGTAGATATTTCACTTTAAGGGTGGTTTCTCGTATCTCCGAAGTTAAGGGGTGTAGAGAAAAATGTTTCAACCAAAAGCTGTAGAGAATTAAATAATATTTATCTTTTATTTGAAAGATTTTATCAAATACTTTCTAGATTTGGCAATAAACTTAAAAAACTATCATGTTTTTTTTGCAGTTGTGTTACGGTTTTGTATGCGATATTAAATCTTAAATTATATTTACTTAAGGTTCATATTAGTTTGACATCCATCCTATAAGAATTTTTAAAACATTAATTAGTAATTTACCCAAAAACTAAGGCCCAAATAATTTTTTAACTAGAATTTTCTAAATCCTCGATATCGAATTAGGGAGATAACATTGTTATCTCAATTTTTATTATTTTTTACAAATAATAAAGCTTTGATTTCGCTGAAATTTTTTATTAAGCTTCTAGGATCTCAGGCTAAATGTATATTTCATGAAAATCCCCAAAATTTTCATTAGTATGAAAGATAATTAACTCTAAGGGTGGTTTTTTATATCTCCGAAATTAAGGGTCGTAGGGAAAAATGTTTCAACCAAAAGCTGTAGAGAATAAAATAAGAAACAACTTTTAGTTGAAAGAATTTTTCAAATAATGTCTAGTTTCGATGGAAATTGCTAATATTTTAACGTTATTGTTAGTTCAAAATTTCGACACCTAAAGTGGTGACGCCACTGTAATCACACAACAATAGTAATTTCAGTGGCGCCACCACTTCGTGTGGCTGAAAATTGAACTAAAAATCACATTCATAATTTAGCGATTTACGCCAAAACTAGACGTTATACAAAGAAATCTTTCAAATAAGAATTATTTCTTGTATTTTCCTCTACATCTTTTGATTGAAACTTTTTTCTATACAACCCTTAATTTCAGAGATACAAAAAACCACACTTAAAATAAATTATCTTTTATACTAATGAAAATTTAGGGGAGTTTCATAAAATATACACTTAACCTGAGGTCCTAAAAGCTTAATAAAAAAATTCAGCAAAATCGAAGCTTTATTAATAATAAAAAATAATAAAAATTGAGCTAACAACGTTATCTCCCTAAATAGATATCGTCAATTTCGAAAATACTACTGAAAAAATTAATTAAGCCATAGTTTTAACGTAAATTTCTAATTAATATTTTATTAATCCCAATAGGATGAATGTCAAACTAAAGTGGACCCTAAATACATGTAACATTAGATAAAAAATCGAATACAATACTGAAACAGAGCTTCATAATAAAGCAATAGTTTTTTGAATTTTTTTCAAAACTATGAGGTTTTTTAATGAAATGTTTCAAATAAAAGTAGCTTATTATTTTATTCTCTACAGCTTTTAGTTGAAACTTTTTTCTCTACAACCCTTAACTTCGGAGATACAGAAAACCACCCTTAAAGTGAAATATCTACCCTACTAATGAATATTTTGGCCTCGTTCCCGGTTCCGCATCGAATATAAAGCCCTAGAACATGCATGCAAAATTTCAGCGCGATCGGAGATACTTTAATTAAAGAAGGAAATAAGATGGTAAGGCTATAGTCCATGGATTTGAAACGCTTAATTAGTACCGATATATGCTATTTCGCTGAAATTTTGCATGCATGTTCTACGGCGTCATATTTGATGCCAAGTCCACGGACAACCCCAAAATTTGCATTAGTAGGGTAGATATTTCACTTTAAGGGTGGTTTCTCGTATCTCCGAAGTTAAGGGGTGTAGAGAAAAATGTTTCAACCAAAAGCTGTAGAGAATTAAATAATATTTATCTTTTATTTGAAAGATTTTATCAAATACTTTCTAGATTTGGCAATAAACTTAAAAAACTATCATGTTTTTTTTGCAGTTGTGTTACGGTTTTGTATGCGATATTAAATCTTAAATTATATTTACTTAAGGTTCATATTAGTTTGACATCCATCCTATAAGAATTTTTAAAACATTAATTAGTAATTTACCCAAAAACTAAGGCCCAAATAATTTTTTAACTAGAATTTTCTAAATCCTCGATATCGAATTAGGGAGATAACATTGTTATCTCAATTTTTATTATTTTTTACAAATAATAAAGCTTTGATTTCGCTGAAATTTTTTATTAAGCTTCTAGGATCTCAGGCTAAATGTATATTTCATGAAAATCCCCAAAATTTTCATTAGTATGAAAGATAATTAACTCTAAGGGTGGTTTTTTATATCTCCGAAATTAAGGGTCGTAGGGAAAAATGTTTCAACCAAAAGCTGTAGAGAATAAAATAAGAAACAACTTTTAGTTGAAAGAATTTTTCAAATAATGTCTAGTTTCGATGGAAATTGCTAATATTTTAACGTTATTGTTAGTTCAAAATTTCGACACCTAAAGTGGTGACGCCACTGTAATCACACAACAATAGTAATTTCAGTGGCGCCACCACTTCGTGTGGCTGAAAATTGAACTAAAAATCACATTCATAATTTAGCGATTTACGCCAAAACTAGACGTTATACAAAGAAATCTTTCAAATAAGAATTATTTCTTGTATTTTCCTCTACATCTTTTGATTGAAACTTTTTTCTATACAACCCTTAATTTCAGAGATACAAAAAACCACACTTAAAATAAATTATCTTTTATACTAATGAAAATTTAGGGGAGTTTCATAAAATATACACTTAACCTGAGGTCCTAAAAGCTTAATAAAAAAATTCAGCAAAATCGAAGCTTTATTAATAATAAAAAATAATAAAAATTGAGCTAACAACGTTATCTCCCTAAATAGATATCGTCAATTTCGAAAATACTACTGAAAAAATTAATTAAGCCATAGTTTTAACGTAAATTTCTAATTAATATTTTATTAATCCCAATAGGATGAATGTCAAACTAAAGTGGACCCTAAATACATGTAACATTAGATAAAAAATCGAATACAATACTGAAACAGAGCTTCATAATAAAGCAATAGTTTTTTGAATTTTTTTCAAAACTATGAGGTTTTTTAATGAAATGTTTCAAATAAAAGTAGCTTATTATTTTATTCTCTACAGCTTTTAGTTGAAACTTTTTTCTCTACAACCCTTAACTTCGGAGATACAGAAAACCACCCTTAAAGTGAAATATCTACCCTACTAATGAATATTTTGGCCTCGTTCCCGGTTCCGCATCGAATATAAAGCCCTAGAACATGCATGCAAAATTTCAGCGCGATCGGAGATACTTTAATTAAAGAAGGAAATAAGATGGTAAGGCTATAGTCCATGGATTTGAAACGCTTAATTAGTACCGATATATGCTATTTCGCTGAAATTTTGCATGCATGTTCTACGGCGTCATATTTGATGCCAAGTCCACGGACAACCCCAAAATTTGCATTAGTAGGGTAGATATTTCACTTTAAGGGTGGTTTCTCGTATCTCCGAAGTTAAGGGGTGTAGAGAAAAATGTTTCAACCAAAAGCTGTAGAGAATTAAATAATATTTATCTTTTATTTGAAAGATTTTATCAAATACTTTCTAGATTTGGCAATAAACTTAAAAAACTATCATGTTTTTTTTGCAGTTGTGTTACGGTTTTGTATGCGATATTAAATCTTAAATTATATTTACTTAAGGTTCATATTAGTTTGACATCCATCCTATAAGAATTTTTAAAACATTAATTAGTAATTTACCCAAAAACTAAGGCCCAAATAATTTTTTAACTAGAATTTTCTAAATCCTCGATATCGAATTAGGGAGATAACATTGTTATCTCAATTTTTATTATTTTTTACAAATAATAAAGCTTTGATTTCGCTGAAATTTTTTATTAAGCTTCTAGGATCTCAGGCTAAATGTATATTTCATGAAAATCCCCAAAATTTTCATTAGTATGAAAGATAATTAACTCTAAGGGTGGTTTTTTATATCTCCGAAATTAAGGGTCGTAGGGAAAAATGTTTCAACCAAAAGCTGTAGAGAATAAAATAAGAAACAACTTTTAGTTGAAAGAATTTTTCAAATAATGTCTAGTTTCGATGGAAATTGCTAATATTTTAACGTTATTGTTAGTTCAAAATTTCGACACCTAAAGTGGTGACGCCACTGTAATCACACAACAATAGTAATTTCAGTGGCGCCACCACTTCGTGTGGCTGAAAATTGAACTAAAAATCACATTCATAATTTAGCGATTTACGCCAAAACTAGACGTTATACAAAGAAATCTTTCAAATAAGAATTATTTCTTGTATTTTCCTCTACATCTTTTGATTGAAACTTTTTTCTATACAACCCTTAATTTCAGAGATACAAAAAACCACACTTAAAATAAATTATCTTTTATACTAATGAAAATTTAGGGGAGTTTCATAAAATATACACTTAACCTGAGGTCCTAAAAGCTTAATAAAAAAATTCAGCAAAATCGAAGCTTTATTAATAATAAAAAATAATAAAAATTGAGCTAACAACGTTATCTCCCTAAATAGATATCGTCAATTTCGAAAATACTACTGAAAAAATTAATTAAGCCATAGTTTTAACGTAAATTTCTAATTAATATTTTATTAATCCCAATAGGATGAATGTCAAACTAAAGTGGACCCTAAATACATGTAACATTAGATAAAAAATCGAATACAATACTGAAACAGAGCTTCATAATAAAGCAATAGTTTTTTGAATTTTTTTCAAAACTATGAGGTTTTTTAATGAAATGTTTCAAATAAAAGTAGCTTATTATTTTATTCTCTACAGCTTTTAGTTGAAACTTTTTTCTCTACAACCCTTAACTTCGGAGATACAGAAAACCACCCTTAAAGTGAAATATCTACCCTACTAATGAATATTTTGGCCTCGTTCCCGGTTCCGCATCGAATATAAAGCCCTAGAACATGCATGCAAAATTTCAGCGCGATCGGAGATACTTTAATTAAAGAAGGAAATAAGATGGTAAGGCTATAGTCCATGGATTTGAAACGCTTAATTAGTACCGATATATGCTATTTCGCTGAAATTTTGCATGCATGTTCTACGGCGTCATATTTGATGCCAAGTCCACGGACAACCCCAAAATTTGCATTAGTAGGGTAGATATTTCACTTTAAGGGTGGTTTCTCGTATCTCCGAAGTTAAGGGGTGTAGAGAAAAATGTTTCAACCAAAAGCTGTAGAGAATTAAATAATATTTATCTTTTATTTGAAAGATTTTATCAAATACTTTCTAGATTTGGCAATAAACTTAAAAAACTATCATGTTTTTTTTGCAGTTGTGTTACGGTTTTGTATGCGATATTAAATCTTAAATTATATTTACTTAAGGTTCATATTAGTTTGACATCCATCCTATAAGAATTTTTAAAACATTAATTAGTAATTTACCCAAAAACTAAGGCCCAAATAATTTTTTAACTAGAATTTTCTAAATCCTCGATATCGAATTAGGGAGATAACATTGTTATCTCAATTTTTATTATTTTTTACAAATAATAAAGCTTTGATTTCGCTGAAATTTTTTATTAAGCTTCTAGGATCTCAGGCTAAATGTATATTTCATGAAAATCCCCAAAATTTTCATTAGTATGAAAGATAATTAACTCTAAGGGTGGTTTTTTATATCTCCGAAATTAAGGGTCGTAGGGAAAAATGTTTCAACCAAAAGCTGTAGAGAATAAAATAAGAAACAACTTTTAGTTGAAAGAATTTTTCAAATAATGTCTAGTTTCGATGGAAATTGCTAATATTTTAACGTTATTGTTAGTTCAAAATTTCGACACCTAAAGTGGTGACGCCACTGTAATCACACAACAATAGTAATTTCAGTGGCGCCACCACTTCGTGTGGCTGAAAATTGAACTAAAAATCACATTCATAATTTAGCGATTTACGCCAAAACTAGACGTTATACAAAGAAATCTTTCAAATAAGAATTATTTCTTGTATTTTCCTCTACATCTTTTGATTGAAACTTTTTTCTATACAACCCTTAATTTCAGAGATACAAAAAACCACACTTAAAATAAATTATCTTTTATACTAATGAAAATTTAGGGGAGTTTCATAAAATATACACTTAACCTGAGGTCCTAAAAGCTTAATAAAAAAATTCAGCAAAATCGAAGCTTTATTAATAATAAAAAATAATAAAAATTGAGCTAACAACGTTATCTCCCTAAATAGATATCGTCAATTTCGAAAATACTACTGAAAAAATTAATTAAGCCATAGTTTTAACGTAAATTTCTAATTAATATTTTATTAATCCCAATAGGATGAATGTCAAACTAAAGTGGACCCTAAATACATGTAACATTAGATAAAAAATCGAATACAATACTGAAACAGAGCTTCATAATAAAGCAATAGTTTTTTGAATTTTTTTCAAAACTATGAGGTTTTTTAATGAAATGTTTCAAATAAAAGTAGCTTATTATTTTATTCTCTACAGCTTTTAGTTGAAACTTTTTTCTCTACAACCCTTAACTTCGGAGATACAGAAAACCACCCTTAAAGTGAAATATCTACCCTACTAATGAATATTTTGGCCTCGTTCCCGGTTCCGCATCGAATATAAAGCCCTAGAACATGCATGCAAAATTTCAGCGCGATCGGAGATACTTTAATTAAAGAAGGAAATAAGATGGTAAGGCTATAGTCCATGGATTTGAAACGCTTAATTAGTACCGATATATGCTATTTCGCTGAAATTTTGCATGCATGTTCTACGGCGTCATATTTGATGCCAAGTCCACGGACAACCCCAAAATTTGCATTAGTAGGGTAGATATTTCACTTTAAGGGTGGTTTCTCGTATCTCCGAAGTTAAGGGGTGTAGAGAAAAATGTTTCAACCAAAAGCTGTAGAGAATTAAATAATATTTATCTTTTATTTGAAAGATTTTATCAAATACTTTCTAGATTTGGCAATAAACTTAAAAAACTATCATGTTTTTTTTGCAGTTGTGTTACGGTTTTGTATGCGATATTAAATCTTAAATTATATTTACTTAAGGTTCATATTAGTTTGACATCCATCCTATAAGAATTTTTAAAACATTAATTAGTAATTTACCCAAAAACTAAGGCCCAAATAATTTTTTAACTAGAATTTTCTAAATCCTCGATATCGAATTAGGGAGATAACATTGTTATCTCAATTTTTATTATTTTTTACAAATAATAAAGCTTTGATTTCGCTGAAATTTTTTATTAAGCTTCTAGGATCTCAGGCTAAATGTATATTTCATGAAAATCCCCAAAATTTTCATTAGTATGAAAGATAATTAACTCTAAGGGTGGTTTTTTATATCTCCGAAATTAAGGGTCGTAGGGAAAAATGTTTCAACCAAAAGCTGTAGAGAATAAAATAAGAAACAACTTTTAGTTGAAAGAATTTTTCAAATAATGTCTAGTTTCGATGGAAATTGCTAATATTTTAACGTTATTGTTAGTTCAAAATTTCGACACCTAAAGTGGTGACGCCACTGTAATCACACAACAATAGTAATTTCAGTGGCGCCACCACTTCGTGTGGCTGAAAATTGAACTAAAAATCACATTCATAATTTAGCGATTTACGCCAAAACTAGACGTTATACAAAGAAATCTTTCAAATAAGAATTATTTCTTGTATTTTCCTCTACATCTTTTGATTGAAACTTTTTTCTATACAACCCTTAATTTCAGAGATACAAAAAACCACACTTAAAATAAATTATCTTTTATACTAATGAAAATTTAGGGGAGTTTCATAAAATATACACTTAACCTGAGGTCCTAAAAGCTTAATAAAAAAATTCAGCAAAATCGAAGCTTTATTAATAATAAAAAATAATAAAAATTGAGCTAACAACGTTATCTCCCTAAATAGATATCGTCAATTTCGAAAATACTACTGAAAAAATTAATTAAGCCATAGTTTTAACGTAAATTTCTAATTAATATTTTATTAATCCCAATAGGATGAATGTCAAACTAAAGTGGACCCTAAATACATGTAACATTAGATAAAAAATCGAATACAATACTGAAACAGAGCTTCATAATAAAGCAATAGTTTTTTGAATTTTTTTCAAAACTATGAGGTTTTTTAATGAAATGTTTCAAATAAAAGTAGCTTATTATTTTATTCTCTACAGCTTTTAGTTGAAACTTTTTTCTCTACAACCCTTAACTTCGGAGATACAGAAAACCACCCTTAAAGTGAAATATCTACCCTACTAATGAATATTTTGGCCTCGTTCCCGGTTCCGCATCGAATATAAAGCCCTAGAACATGCATGCAAAATTTCAGCGCGATCGGAGATACTTTAATTAAAGAAGGAAATAAGATGGTAAGGCTATAGTCCATGGATTTGAAACGCTTAATTAGTACCGATATATGCTATTTCGCTGAAATTTTGCATGCATGTTCTACGGCGTCATATTTGATGCCAAGTCCACGGACAACCCCAAAATTTGCATTAGTAGGGTAGATATTTCACTTTAAGGGTGGTTTCTCGTATCTCCGAAGTTAAGGGGTGTAGAGAAAAATGTTTCAACCAAAAGCTGTAGAGAATTAAATAATATTTATCTTTTATTTGAAAGATTTTATCAAATACTTTCTAGATTTGGCAATAAACTTAAAAAACTATCATGTTTTTTTTGCAGTTGTGTTACGGTTTTGTATGCGATATTAAATCTTAAATTATATTTACTTAAGGTTCATATTAGTTTGACATCCATCCTATAAGAATTTTTAAAACATTAATTAGTAATTTACCCAAAAACTAAGGCCCAAATAATTTTTTAACTAGAATTTTCTAAATCCTCGATATCGAATTAGGGAGATAACATTGTTATCTCAATTTTTATTATTTTTTACAAATAATAAAGCTTTGATTTCGCTGAAATTTTTTATTAAGCTTCTAGGATCTCAGGCTAAATGTATATTTCATGAAAATCCCCAAAATTTTCATTAGTATGAAAGATAATTAACTCTAAGGGTGGTTTTTTATATCTCCGAAATTAAGGGTCGTAGGGAAAAATGTTTCAACCAAAAGCTGTAGAGAATAAAATAAGAAACAACTTTTAGTTGAAAGAATTTTTCAAATAATGTCTAGTTTCGATGGAAATTGCTAATATTTTAACGTTATTGTTAGTTCAAAATTTCGACACCTAAAGTGGTGACGCCACTGTAATCACACAACAATAGTAATTTCAGTGGCGCCACCACTTCGTGTGGCTGAAAATTGAACTAAAAATCACATTCATAATTTAGCGATTTACGCCAAAACTAGACGTTATACAAAGAAATCTTTCAAATAAGAATTATTTCTTGTATTTTCCTCTACATCTTTTGATTGAAACTTTTTTCTATACAACCCTTAATTTCAGAGATACAAAAAACCACACTTAAAATAAATTATCTTTTATACTAATGAAAATTTAGGGGAGTTTCATAAAATATACACTTAACCTGAGGTCCTAAAAGCTTAATAAAAAAATTCAGCAAAATCGAAGCTTTATTAATAATAAAAAATAATAAAAATTGAGCTAACAACGTTATCTCCCTAAATAGATATCGTCAATTTCGAAAATACTACTGAAAAAATTAATTAAGCCATAGTTTTAACGTAAATTTCTAATTAATATTTTATTAATCCCAATAGGATGAATGTCAAACTAAAGTGGACCCTAAATACATGTAACATTAGATAAAAAATCGAATACAATACTGAAACAGAGCTTCATAATAAAGCAATAGTTTTTTGAATTTTTTTCAAAACTATGAGGTTTTTTAATGAAATGTTTCAAATAAAAGTAGCTTATTATTTTATTCTCTACAGCTTTTAGTTGAAACTTTTTTCTCTACAACCCTTAACTTCGGAGATACAGAAAACCACCCTTAAAGTGAAATATCTACCCTACTAATGAATATTTTGGCCTCGTTCCCGGTTCCGCATCGAATATAAAGCCCTAGAACATGCATGCAAAATTTCAGCGCGATCGGAGATACTTTAATTAAAGAAGGAAATAAGATGGTAAGGCTATAGTCCATGGATTTGAAACGCTTAATTAGTACCGATATATGCTATTTCGCTGAAATTTTGCATGCATGTTCTACGGCGTCATATTTGATGCCAAGTCCACGGACAACCCCAAAATTTGCATTAGTAGGGTAGATATTTCACTTTAAGGGTGGTTTCTCGTATCTCCGAAGTTAAGGGGTGTAGAGAAAAATGTTTCAACCAAAAGCTGTAGAGAATTAAATAATATTTATCTTTTATTTGAAAGATTTTATCAAATACTTTCTAGATTTGGCAATAAACTTAAAAAACTATCATGTTTTTTTTGCAGTTGTGTTACGGTTTTGTATGCGATATTAAATCTTAAATTATATTTACTTAAGGTTCATATTAGTTTGACATCCATCCTATAAGAATTTTTAAAACATTAATTAGTAATTTACCCAAAAACTAAGGCCCAAATAATTTTTTAACTAGAATTTTCTAAATCCTCGATATCGAATTAGGGAGATAACATTGTTATCTCAATTTTTATTATTTTTTACAAATAATAAAGCTTTGATTTCGCTGAAATTTTTTATTAAGCTTCTAGGATCTCAGGCTAAATGTATATTTCATGAAAATCCCCAAAATTTTCATTAGTATGAAAGATAATTAACTCTAAGGGTGGTTTTTTATATCTCCGAAATTAAGGGTCGTAGGGAAAAATGTTTCAACCAAAAGCTGTAGAGAATAAAATAAGAAACAACTTTTAGTTGAAAGAATTTTTCAAATAATGTCTAGTTTCGATGGAAATTGCTAATATTTTAACGTTATTGTTAGTTCAAAATTTCGACACCTAAAGTGGTGACGCCACTGTAATCACACAACAATAGTAATTTCAGTGGCGCCACCACTTCGTGTGGCTGAAAATTGAACTAAAAATCACATTCATAATTTAGCGATTTACGCCAAAACTAGACGTTATACAAAGAAATCTTTCAAATAAGAATTATTTCTTGTATTTTCCTCTACATCTTTTGATTGAAACTTTTTTCTATACAACCCTTAATTTCAGAGATACAAAAAACCACACTTAAAATAAATTATCTGTTATACTAATGAAAATTTAGGGGAGTTTCATAAAATATACACTTAACCTGAGGTCCTAAAAGCTTAATAAAAAAATTCAGCAAAATCGAAGCTTTATTAATAATAAAAAATAATAAAAATTGAGCTAACAACGTTATCTCCCTAAATAGATATCGTCAATTTCGAAAATACTACTGAAAAAATTAATTAAGCCATAGTTTTAACGTAAATTTCTAATTAATATTTTATTAATCCCAATAGGATGAATGTCAAACTAAAGTGGACCCTAAATACATGTAACATTAGATAAAAAATCGAATACAATACTGAAACAGAGCTTCATAATAAAGCAATAGTTTTTTGAATTTTTTTCAAAACTATGAGGTTTTTTAATGAAATGTTTCAAATAAAAGTAGCTTATTATTTTATTCTCTACAGCTTTTAGTTGAAACTTTTTTCTCTACAACCCTTAACTTCGGAGATACAGAAAACCACCCTTAAAGTGAAATATCTACCCTACTAATGAATATTTTGGCCTCGTTCCCGGTTCCGCATCGAATATAAAGCCCTAGAACATGCATGCAAAATTTCAGCGCGATCGGAGATACTTTAATTAAAGAAGGAAATAAGATGGTAAGGCTATAGTCCATGGATTTGAAACGCTTAATTAGTACCGATATATGCTATTTCGCTGAAATTTTGCATGCATGTTCTACGGCGTCATATTTGATGCCAAGTCCACGGACAACCCCAAAATTTGCATTAGTAGGGTAGATATTTCACTTTAAGGGTGGTTTCTCGTATCTCCGAAGTTAAGGGGTGTAGAGAAAAATGTTTCAACCAAAAGCTGTAGAGAATTAAATAATATTTATCTTTTATTTGAAAGATTTTATCAAATACTTTCTAGATTTGGCAATAAACTTAAAAAACTATCATGTTTTTTTTGCAGTTGTGTTACGGTTTTGTATGCGATATTAAATCTTAAATTATATTTACTTAAGGTTCATATTAGTTTGACATCCATCCTATAAGAATTTTTAAAACATTAATTAGTAATTTACCCAAAAACTAAGGCCCAAATAATTTTTTAACTAGAATTTTCTAAATCCTCGATATCGAATTAGGGAGATAACATTGTTATCTCAATTTTTATTATTTTTTACAAATAATAAAGCTTTGATTTCGCTGAAATTTTTTATTAAGCTTCTAGGATCTCAGGCTAAATGTATATTTCATGAAAATCCCCAAAATTTTCATTAGTATGAAAGATAATTAACTCTAAGGGTGGTTTTTTATATCTCCGAAATTAAGGGTCGTAGGGAAAAATGTTTCAACCAAAAGCTGTAGAGAATAAAATAAGAAACAACTTTTAGTTGAAAGAATTTTTCAAATAATGTCTAGTTTCGATGGAAATTGCTAATATTTTAACGTTATTGTTAGTTCAAAATTTCGACACCTAAAGTGGTGACGCCACTGTAATCACACAACAATAGTAATTTCAGTGGCGCCACCACTTCGTGTGGCTGAAAATTGAACTAAAAATCACATTCATAATTTAGCGATTTACGCCAAAACTAGACGTTATACAAAGAAATCTTTCAAATAAGAATTATTTCTTGTATTTTCCTCTACATCTTTTGATTGAAACTTTTTTCTATACAACCCTTAATTTCAGAGATACAAAAAACCACACTTAAAATAAATTATCTGTTATACTAATGAAAATTTAGGGGAGTTTCATAAAATATACACTTAACCTGAGGTCCTAAAAGCTTAATAAAAAAATTCAGCAAAATCGAAGCTTTATTAATAATAAAAAATAATAAAAATTGAGCTAACAACGTTATCTCCCTAAATAGATATCGTCAATTTCGAAAATACTACTGAAAAAATTAATTAAGCCATAGTTTTAACGTAAATTTCTAATTAATATTTTATTAATCCCAATAGGATGAATGTCAAACTAAAGTGGACCCTAAATACATGTAACATTAGATAAAAAATCGAATACAATACTGAAACAGAGCTTCATAATAAAGCAATAGTTTTTTGAATTTTTTTCAAAACTATGAGGTTTTTTAATGAAATGTTTCAAATAAAAGTAGCTTATTATTTTATTCTCTACAGCTTTTAGTTGAAACTTTTTTCTCTACAACCCTTAACTTCGGAGATACAGAAAACCACCCTTAAAGTGAAATATCTACCCTACTAATGAATATTTTGGCCTCGTTCCCGGTTCCGCATCGAATATAAAGCCCTAGAACATGCATGCAAAATTTCAGCGCGATCGGAGATACTTTAATTAAAGAAGGAAATAAGATGGTAAGGCTATAGTCCATGGATTTGAAACGCTTAATTAGTACCGATATATGCTATTTCGCTGAAATTTTGCATGCATGTTCTACGGCGTCATATTTGATGCCAAGTCCACGGACAACCCCAAAATTTGCATTAGTAGGGTAGATATTTCACTTTAAGGGTGGTTTCTCGTATCTCCGAAGTTAAGGGGTGTAGAGAAAAATGTTTCAACCAAAAGCTGTAGAGAATTAAATAATATTTATCTTTTATTTGAAAGATTTTATCAAATACTTTCTAGATTTGGCAATAAACTTAAAAAACTATCATGTTTTTTTTGCAGTTGTGTTACGGTTTTGTATGCGATATTAAATCTTAAATTATATTTACTTAAGGTTCATATTAGTTTGACATCCATCCTATAAGAATTTTTAAAACATCAATTAGTAATTTACCCAAAAACTAAGGCCCAAATAATTTTTTAACTAGAATTTTCTAAATCCTCGATATCGAATTAGGGAGATAACATTGTTATCTCAATTTTTATAATTTTTTACAAATAATAAAGCTTTGATTTCGCTGAAATTTTTTATTAAGCTTCTAGGATCTCAGGCTAAATGTATATTTCATGAAAATCCCCAAAATTTTCATTAATATGAAAGATAATTAACTCTAAGGGTGGTTTTTTATATCTCCGAAATTAAGGGTCGTAGGGAAAAATGTTTCAACCAAAAGCTGTAGAGAATAAAATAAGAAACAACTTTTAGTTGAAAGAATTTTTCAAATAATGTCTAGTTTCGATGGAAATTGCTAATATTTTAACGTTATTGTTAGTTCAAAATTTCGACACAACAATAGTAATTTCAGTGGCGCCACCACTTCGTGTGGCTGAAAATTGAACTAAAAATCACATTCATAATTTAGCGATTTACGCCAAAACTAGACGTTATACAAAGAAATCTTTCAAATAAGAATTATTTCTTGTATTTTCCTCTACATCTTTTGATTGAAACTTTTTTCTATACAACCCTTAATTTCAGAGATACAAAAAACCACACTTAAAATAAATTATCTGTTATACTAATGAAAATTTAGGGGAGTTTCATAAAATATACACTTAACCTGAGGTCCTAAAAGCTTAATAAAAAAATTCAGCAAAATCGAAGCTTTATTAATAATAAAAAATAATAAAAATTGAGCTAACAACGTTATCTCCCTAAATAGATATCGTCAATTTCGAAAATACTACTGAAAAAATTAATTAAGCCATAGTTTTAACGTAAATTTCTAATTAATATTTTATTAATCCCAATAGGATGAATGTCAAACTAAAGTGGACCCTAAATACATGTAACATTAGATAAAAAATCGAATACAATACTGAAACAGAGCTTCATAATAAAGCAATAGTTTTTTGAATTTTTTTCAAAACTATGAGGTTTTTTAATGAAATGTTTCAAATAAAAGTAGCTTATTATTTTATTCTCTACAGCTTTTAGTTGAAACTTTTTTCTCTACAACCCTTAACTTCGGAGATACAGAAAACCACCCTTAAAGTGAAATATCTACCCTACTAATGAATATTTTGGCCTCGTTCCCGGTTCCGCATCGAATATAAAGCCCTAGAACATGCATGCAAAATTTCAGCGCGATCGGAGATACTTTAATTAAAGAAGGAAATAAGATGGTAAGGCTATAATAGTCCATGGATTTGAAACGCTTAATTAGTACCGATATATGCTATTTCGCTGAAATTTTGCATGCATGTTCTACGGCGTCATATTTGATGCCAAGTCCACGGACAACCCCAAAATTTGCATTAGTAGGGTAGATATTTCACTTTAAGGGTGGTTTCTCGTATCTCCGAAGTTAAGGGATGTAGAGAAAAATGTTTCAACCAAAAGCTGTAGAGAATTAAATAATATTTATCTTTTATTTGAAAGATTTTATCAAATACTTTCTAGATTTGGCAATAAACTTAAAAAACTATCATGTTTTTTTTGCAGTTGTGTTACGGTTTTGTATGCGATATTAAATCTTAAATTATATTTACTTAAGGTTCATATTAGTTTGACATCCATCCTATAAGAATTTTTAAAACATTAATTAGTAATTTACCCAAAAACTAAGGCCCAAATAATTTTTTAACTAGAATTTTCTAAATCCTCGATATCGAATTAGGGAGATAACATTGTTATCTCAATTTTTATTATTTTTTACAAATAATAAATCTTTGATTTCGCTGA
Source organism: Pterostichus niger (assembly GCA_947425015.1). Classification (NCBI taxonomy): domain Eukaryota; kingdom Metazoa; phylum Arthropoda; class Insecta; order Coleoptera; family Carabidae; genus Pterostichus; species Pterostichus niger. The sequence continues at coordinate 37,775,688 of OX380339.1, forward strand.
AATTTTTTATTAAGCTTCTAGGATCTCAGGCTAAATGTATATTTCATGAAAATCCCCAAAATTTTCATTAATATGAAAGATAATTAACTCTAAGGGTGGTTTTTTATATCTCCGAAATTAAGGGTCGTAGGGAAAAATGTTTCAACCAAAAGCTGTAGAGAATAAAATAAGAAACAACTTTTAGTTGAAAGAATTTTTCAAATAATGTCTAGTTTCGATGGAAATTGCTAATATTTTAACGTTATTGTTAGTTCAAAATTTCGACACAACAATAGTAATTTCAGTGGCGCCACCACTTCGTGTGGCTGAAAATTGAACTAAAAATCACATTCATAATTTAGCGATTTACGCCAAAACTAGACGTTATACAAAGAAATCTTTCAAATAAGAATTATTTCTTGTATTTTCCTCTACATCTTTTGATTGAAACTTTTTTCTATACAACCCTTAATTTCAGAGATACAAAAAACCACACTTAAAATAAATTATCTGTTATACTAATGAAAATTTAGGGGAGTTTCATAAAATATACACTTAACCTGAGGTCCTAAAAGCTTAATAAAAAAATTCAGCAAAATCGAAGCTTTATTAATAATAAAAAATAATAAAAATTGAGCTAACAACGTTATCTCCCTAAATAGATATCGTCAATTTCGAAAATACTACTGAAAAAATTAATTAAGCCATAGTTTTAACGTAAATTTCTAATTAATATTTTATTAATCCCAATAGGATGAATGTCAAACTAAAGTGGACCCTAAATACATGTAACATTAGATAAAAAATCGAATACAATACTGAAACAGAGCTTCATAATAAAGCAATAGTTTTTTGAATTTTTTTCAAAACTATGAGGTTTTTTAATGAAATGTTTCAAATAAAAGTAGCTTATTATTTTATTCTCTACAGCTTTTAGTTGAAACTTTTTTCTCTACAACCCTTAACTTCGGAGATACAGAAAACCACCCTTAAAGTGAAATATCTACCCTACTAATGAATATTTTGGCCTCGTTCCCGGTTCCGCATCGAATATAAAGCCCTAGAACATGCATGCAAAATTTCAGCGCGATCGGAGATACTTTAATTAAAGAAGGAAATAAGATGGTAAGGCTATAGTCCATGGATTTGAAACGCTTAATTAGTACCGATATATGCTATTTCGCTGAAATTTTGCATGCATGTTCTACGGCGTCATATTTGATGCCAAGTCCACGGACAACCCCAAAATTTGCATTAGTAGGGTAGATATTTCACTTTAAGGGTGGTTTCTCGTATCTCCGAAGTTAAGGGGTGTAGAGAAAAATGTTTCAACCAAAAGCTGTAGAGAATTAAATAATATTTATCTTTTATTTGAAAGATTTTATCAAATACTTTCTAGATTTGGCAATAAACTTAAAAAACTATCATGTTTTTTTTGCAGTTGTGTTACGGTTTTGTATGCGATATTAAATCTTAAATTATATTTACTTAAGGTTCATATTAGTTTGACATCCATCCTATAAGAATTTTTAAAACATTAATTAGTAATTTACCCAAAAACTAAGGCCCAAATAATTTTTTAACTAGAATTTTCTAAATCCTCGATATCGAATTAGGGAGATAACATTGTTATCTCAATTTTTATTATTTTTTACAAATAATAAAGCTTTGATTTCGCTGAAATTTTTTATTAAGCTTCTAGGTTCTCAGGCTAAATGTATATTTCATGAAAATCCCCAAAATTTTCATTAGTATGAAAGATAATTAACTCTAAGGGTGGTTTTTTATATCTCCGAAATTAAGGGTCGTAAGGAAAAATGTTTCAACCAAAAGCTGTAGAGAATAAAATAAGAAACAACTTTTAGTTGAAAAAATTTTTCAAATAATGTCTAGTTTCGATGGAAATTGCTAATATTTTAACATTATTGTTAGTTCAAAATTTCGACACCTAAAGTGGTGACGCCACTGTAATCACACAACAATAGTAATTTCAGTGGCGCCACCACTTCGTGTGGCTGAAAATTGAACTAAAAATCACATTCATAATTTAGCGATTTACGCCAAAACTAGACGTTATACAAAGAAATCTTTCAAATAAGAATTATTTCTTGTATTTTCCTCTACATCTTTTGATTGAAACTTTTTTCTATACAACCCTTAATTTCAGAGATACAAAAAACCACACTTAAAATAAATTATCTTTTATACTAATGAAAATTTAGGGGAGTTTCATAAAATATACACTTAACCTGAGGTCCTAAAAGCTTAATAAAAAAATTCAGCAAAATCGAAGCTTTATTAATAATAAAAAATAATAAAAATTGAGCTAACAACGTTATCTCCCTAAATAGATATCGTCAATTTCGAAAATACTACTGAAAAAATTAATTAAGCCATAGTTTTAACGTAAATTTCTAATTAATATTTTATTAATCCCAATAGGATGAATGTCAAACTAAAGTGGACCCTAAATACATGTAACATTAGATAAAAAATCGAATACAATACTGAAACAGAGCTTCATAATAAAGCAATAGTTTTTTGAATTTTTTTCAAAACTATGAGGTTTTTTAATGAAATGTTTCAAATAAAAGTAGCTTATTATTTTATTCTCTACAGCTTTTAGTTGAAACTTTTTTCTCTACAACCCTTAACTTCGGAGATACAGAAAACCACCCTTAAAGTGAAATATCTACCCTACTAATGAATATTTTGGCCTCGTTCCCGGTTCCGCATCGAATATAAAGCCCTAGAACATGCATGCAAAATTTCAGCGCGATCGGAGATACTTTAATTAAAGAAGGAAATAAGATGGTAAGGCTATAGTCCATGGATTTGAAACGCTTAATTAGTACCGATATATGCTATTTCGCTGAAATTTTGCATGCATGTTCTACGGCGTCATATTTGATGCCAAGTCCACGGACAACCCCAAAATTTGCATTAGTAGGGTAGATATTTCACTTTAAGGGTGGTTTCTCGTATCTCCGAAGTTAAGGGGTGTAGAGAAAAATGTTTCAACCAAAAGCTGTAGAGAATTAAATAATATTTATCTTTTATTTGAAAGATTTTATCAAATACTTTCTAGATTTGGCAATAAACTTAAAAAACTATCATGTTTTTTTTGCAGTTGTGTTACGGTTTTGTATGCGATATTAAATCTTAAATTATATTTACTTAAGGTTCATATTAGTTTGACATCCATCCTATAAGAATTTTTAAAACATCAATTAGTAATTTACCCAAAAACTAAGGCCCAAATAATTTTTTAACTAGAATTTTCTAAATCCTCGATATCGAATTAGGGAGATAACATTGTTATCTCAATTTTTATAATTTTTTACAAATAATAAAGCTTTGATTTCGCTGAAATTTTTTATTAAGCTTCTAGGATCTCAGGCTAAATGTATATTTCATGAAAATCCCCAAAATTTTCATTAGTATGAAAGATAATTAACTCTAAGGGTGGTTTTTTATATCTCCGAAATTAAGGGTCGTAGGGAAAAATGTTTCAACCAAAAGCTGTAGAGAATAAAATAAGAAACAACTTTTAGTTGAAAGAATTTTTCAAATAATGTCTAGTTTCGATGGAAATTGCTAATATTTTAACGTTATTGTTAGTTCAAAATTTCGACACCTAAAGTGGTGACGCCACTGTAATCACACAACAATAGTAATTTCAGTGGCGCCACCACTTCGTGTGGCTGAAAATTGAACTAAAAATCACATTCATAATTTAGCGATTTACGCCAAAACTAGACGTTATACAAAGAAATCTTTCAAATAAGAATTATTTCTTGTATTTTCCTCTACATCTTTTGATTGAAACTTTTTTCTATACAACCCTTAATTTCAGAGATACAAAAAACCACACTTAAAATAAATTATCTGTTATACTAATGAAAATTTAGGGGAGTTTCATAAAATATACACTTAACCTGAGGTCCTAAAAGCTTAATAAAAAAATTCAGCAAAATCGAAGCTTTATTAATAATAAAAAATAATAAAAATTGAGCTAACAACGTTATCTCCCTAAATAGATATCGTCAATTTCGAAAATACTACTGAAAAAATTAATTAAGCCATAGTTTTAACGTAAATTTCTAATTAATATTTTATTAATCCCAATAGGATGAATGTCAAACTAAAGTGGACCCTAAATACATGTAACATTAGATAAAAAATCGAATACAATACTGAAACAGAGCTTCATAATAAAGCAATAGTTTTTTGAATTTTTTTCAAAACTATGAGGTTTTTTAATGAAATGTTTCAAATAAAAGTAGCTTATTATTTTATTCTCTACAGCTTTTAGTTGAAACTTTTTTCTCTACAACCCTTAACTTCGGAGATACAGAAAACCACCCTTAAAGTGAAATATCTACCCTACTAATGAATATTTTGGCCTCGTTCCCGGTTCCGCATCGAATATAAAGCCCTAGAACATGCATGCAAAATTTCAGCGCGATCGGAGATACTTTAATTAAAGAAGGAAATAAGATGGTAAGGCTATAGTCCATGGATTTGAAACGCTTAATTAGTACCGATATATGCTATTTCGCTGAAATTTTGCATGCATGTTCTACGGCGTCATATTTGATGCCAAGTCCACGGACAACCCCAAAATTTGCATTAGTAGGGTAGATATTTCACTTTAAGGGTGGTTTCTCGTATCTCCGAAGTTAAGGGGTGTAGAGAAAAATGTTTCAACCAAAAGCTGTAGAGAATTAAATAATATTTATCTTTTATTTGAAAGATTTTATCAAATACTTTCTAGATTTGGCAATAAACTTAAAAAACTATCATGTTTTTTTTGCAGTTGTGTTACGGTTTTGTATGCGATATTAAATCTTAAATTATATTTACTTAAGGTTCATATTAGTTTGACATCCATCCTATAAGAATTTTTAAAACATTAATTAGTAATTTACCCAAAAACTAAGGCCCAAATAATTTTTTAACTAGAATTTTCTAAATCCTCGATATCGAATTAGGGAGATAACATTGTTATCTCAATTTTTATTATTTTTTACAAATAATAAAGCTTTGATTTCGCTGAAATTTTTTATTAAGCTTCTAGGATCTCAGGCTAAATGTATATTTCATGAAAATCCCCAAAATTTTCATTAGTATGAAAGATAATTAACTCTAAGGGTGGTTTTTTATATCTCCGAAATTAAGGGTCGTAGGGAAAAATGTTTCAACCAAAAGCTGTAGAGAATAAAATAAGAAACAACTTTTAGTTGAAAGAATTTTTCAAATAATGTCTAGTTTCGATGGAAATTGCTAATATTTTAACGTTATTGTTAGTTCAAAATTTCGACACCTAAAGTGGTGACGCCACTGTAATCACACAACAATAGTAATTTCAGTGGCGCCACCACTTCGTGTGGCTGAAAATTGAACTAAAAATCACATTCATAATTTAGCGATTTACGCCAAAACTAGACGTTATACAAAGAAATCTTTCAAATAAGAATTATTTCTTGTATTTTCCTCTACATCTTTTGATTGAAACTTTTTTTCTATGCAACCCTTAATTTCAGAGATACAAAAAACCACACTTAAAATAAATTATCTTTTATACTAATGAAAATTTAGGGGAGTTTCATAAAATATACACTTAACCTGAGGTCCTAAAAGCTTAATAAAAAAATTCAGCAAAATCGAAGCTTTATTAATAATAAAAAATAATAAAAATTGAGCTAACAACGTTATCTCCCTAAATAGATATCGTCAATTTCGAAAATACTACTGAAAAAATTAATTAAGCCATAGTTTTAACGTAAATTTCTAATTAATATTTTATTAATCCCAATAGGATGAATGTCAAACTAAAGTGGACCCTAAATACATGTAACATTAGATAAAAAATCGAATACAATACTGAAACAGAGCTTCATAATAAAGCAATAGTTTTTTGAATTTTTTTCAAAACTATGAGGTTTTTTAATGAAATGTTTCAAATAAAAGTAGCTTATTATTTTATTCTCTACAGCTTTTAGTTGAAACTTTTTTCTCTACAACCCTTAACTTCGGAGATACAGAAAACCACCCTTAAAGTGAAATATCTACCCTACTAATGAATATTTTGGCCTCGTTCCCGGTTCCGCATCGAATATAAAGCCCTAGAACATGCATGCAAAATTTCAGCGCGATCGGAGATACTTTAATTAAAGAAGGAAATAAGATGGTAAGGCTATAGTCCATGGATTTGAAACGCTTAATTAGTACCGATATATGCTATTTCGCTGAAATTTTGCATGCATGTTCTACGGCGTCATATTTGATGCCAAGTCCACGGACAACCCCAAAATTTGCATTAGTAGGGTAGATATTTCACTTTAAGGGTGGTTTCTCGTATCTCCGAAGTTAAGGGGTGTAGAGAAAAATGTTTCAACCAAAAGCTGTAGAGAATTAAATAATATTTATCTTTTATTTGAAAGATTTTATCAAATACTTTCTAGATTTGGCAATAAACTTAAAAAACTATCATGTTTTTTTTGCAGTTGTGTTACGGTTTTGTATGCGATATTAAATCTTAAATTATATTTACTTAAGGTTCATATTAGTTTGACATCCATCCTATAAGAATTTTTAAAACATTAATTAGTAATTTACCGAAAAACTAAGGCCCAAATAATTTTTTAACTAGAATTTTCTAAATCCTCGATATCGAATTAGGGAGATAACATTGTTATCTCAATTTTTATTATTTTTTACAAATAATAAAGCTTTGATTTCGCTGAAATTTTTTATTAAGCTTCTAGGATCTCAGGCTAAATGTATATTTCATGAAAATCCCCAAAATTTTCATTAGTATGAAAGATAATTAACTCTAAGGGTGGTTTTTTATATCTCCGAAATTAAGGGTCGTAGGGAAAAATGTTTCAACCAAAAGCTGTAGAGAATAAAATAAGAAACAACTTTTAGTTGAAAGAATTTTTCAAATAATGTCTAGTTTCGATGGAAATTGCTAATATTTTACGTTATTGTTAGTTCAAAATTTCGACACCTAAAGTGGTGACGCCACTGTAATCACACAACAATAGTAATTTCAGTGGCGCCACCACTTCGTGTGGCTGAAAATTGAACTAAAAATCACATTCATAATTTAGCGATTTACGCCAAAACTAGACGTTATACAAAGAAATCTTTCAAATAAGAATTATTTCTTGTATTTTCCTCTACATCTTTTGATTGAAACTTTTTTTCTATGCAACCCTTAATTTCAGAGATACAAAAAACCACACTTAAAATAAATTATCTTTTATACTAATGAAAATTTAGGGGAGTTTCATAAAATATACACTTAACCTGAGGTCCTAAAAGCTTAATAAAAAAATTCAGCAAAATCGAAGCTTTATTAATAATAAAAAATAATAAAAATTGAGCTAACAACGTTATCTCCCTAAATAGATATCGTCAATTTCGAAAATACTACTGAAAAAATTAATTAAGCCATAGTTTTAACGTAAATTTCTAATTAATATTTTATTAATCCCAATAGGATGAATGTCAAACTATAGTGGACCCTAAATACATGTAACATTAGATAAAAAATCGAATACAATACTGAAACAGAGCTTCATAATAAAGCAATAGTTTTTTGAATTTTTTTCAAAACTATGAGGTTTTTTAATGAAATGTTTCAAATAAAAGTAGCTTATTATTTTATTCTCTACAGCTTTTAGTTGAAACTTTTTTCTCTACAACCCTTAACTTCGGAGATACAGAAAACCACCCTTAAAGTGAAATATCTACCCTACTAATGAATATTTTGGCCTCGTTCCCGGTTCCGCATCGAATATAAAGCCCTAGAACATGCATGCAAAATTTCAGCGCGATCGGAGATACTTTAATTAAAGAAGGAAATAAGATGGTCCATGGATTTGAAACGCTTAATTAGTACCGATATATGCTATTTCGCTGAAATTTTGCATGCATGTTCTACGGCGTCATATTTGATGCCAAGTCCACGGACAACCCCAAAATTTGCATTAGTAGGGTAGATATTTCACTTTAAGGGTGGTTTCTCGTATCTCCGAAGTTAAGGGGTGTAGAGAAAAATGTTTCAACCAAAAGCTGTAGAGAATTAAATAATATTTATCTTTTATTTGAAAGATTTTATCAAATACTTTCTAGATTTGGCAATAAACTTAAAAAACTATCATGTTTTTTTTGCAGTTGTGTTACGGTTTTGTATGCGATATTAAATCTTAAATTATATTTACTTAAGGTTCATATTAGTTTGACATCCATCCTATAAGAATTTTTAAAACATTAATTAGTAATTTACCCAAAAACTAAGGCCCAAATAATTTTTTAACTAGAATTTTCTAAATCCTCGATATCGAATTAGGGAGATAACATTGTTATCTCAATTTTTATTATTTTTTACAAATAATAAAGCTTTGATTTCGCTGAAATTTTTTATTAAGCTTCTAGGATCTCAGGCTAAATGTATATTTCATGAAAATCCCCAAAATTTTCATTAGTATGAAAGATAATTAACTCTAAGGGTGGTTTTTTATATCTCCGAAATTAAGGGTCGTAGGGAAAAATGTTTCAACCAAAAGCTGTAGAGAATAAAATAAGAAACAACTTTTAGTTGAAAGAATTTTTCAAATAATGTCTAGTTTCGATGGAAATTGCTAATATTTTAACGTTATTGTTAGTTCAAAATTTCGACACCTAAAGTGGTGACGTCACTGTAATCACACAACAATAGTAATTTCAGTGGCGCCACCACTTCGTGTGGCTGAAAATTGAACTAAAAATCACATTCATAATTTAGCGATTTACGCCAAAACTAGACGTTATACAAAGAAATCTTTCAAATAAGAATTATTTCTTGTATTTTCCTCTACATCTTTTGATTGAAACTTTTTTCTATACAACCCTTAATTTCAGAGATACAAAAAACCACACTTAAAATAAATTATCTTTTATACTAATGAAAATTTAGGGGAGTTTCATAAAATATACACTTAACCTGAGGTCCTAAAAGCTTAATAAAAAAAATCAGCAAAATCGAAGCTTTATTAATAATAAAAAATAATAAAAATTGAGCTAACAACGTTATCTCCCTAAATAGATATCGTCAATTTCGAAAATACTACTGAAAAAATTAATTAAGCCATAGTTTTAACGTAAATTTCTAATTAATATTTTATTAATCCCAATAGGATGAATGTCAAACTAAAGTGGACCCTAAATACATGTAACATTAGATAAAAAATCGAATACAATACTGAAACAGAGCTTCATAATAAAGCAATAGTTTTTTGAATTTTTTTCAAAACTATGAGGTTTTTTAATGAAATGTTTCAAATAAAAGTAGCTTATTATTTTATTCTCTACAGCTTTTAGTTGAAACTTTTTTCTCTACAACCCTTAACTTCGGAGATACAGAAAACCACCCTTAAAGTGAAATATCTACCCTACTAATGAATATTTTGGCCTCGTTCCCGGTTCCGCATCGAATATAAAGCCCTAGAACATGCATGCAAAATTTCAGCGCGATCGGAGATACTTTAATTAAAGAAGGAAATAAGATGGTAAGGCTATAGTCCATGGATTTGAAACGCTTAATTAGTACCGATATATGCTATTTCGCTGAAATTTTGCATGCATGTTCTACGGCGTCATATTTGATGCCAAGTCCACGGACAACCCCAAAATTTGCATTAGTAGGGTAGATATTTCACTTTAAGGGTGGTTTCTCGTATCTCCGAAGTTAAGGGGTGTAGAGAAAAATGTTTCAACCAAAAGCTGTAGAGAATTAAATAATATTTATCTTTTATTTGAAAGATTTTATCAAATACTTTCTAGATTTGGCAATAAACTTAAAAACTATCATGTTTTTTTTGCAGTTGTGTTACGGTTTTGTATGCGATATTAAATCTTAAATTATATTTACTTAAGGTTCATATTAGTTTGACATCCATCCTATAAGAATTTTTAAAACATTAATTAGTAATTTACCCAAAAACTAAGGCCCAAATAATTTTTTAACTAGAATTTTCTAAATCCTCGATATCGAATTAGGGAGATAACATTGTTATCTCAATTTTTATTATTTTTTACAAATAATAAAGCTTTGATTTCGCTGAAATTTTTTATTAAGCTTCTAGGATCTCAGGCTAAATGTATATTTCATGAAAATCCCCAAAATTTTCATTAGTATGAAAGATAATTAACTCTAAGGGTGGTTTTTTATATCTCCGAAATTAAGGGTCGTAGGGAAAAATGTTTCAACCAAAAGCTGTAGAGAATAAAATAAGAAACAACTTTTAGTTGAAAGAATTTTTCAAATAATGTCTAGTTTCGATGGAAATTGCTAATATTTTAACGTTATTGTTAGTTCAAAATTTCGACACCTAAAGTGGTGACGCCACTGTAATCACACAACAATAGTAATTTCAGTGGCGCCACCACTTCGTGTGGCTGAAAATTGAACTAAAAATCACATTCATAATTTAGCGATTTACGCCAAAACTAGACGTTATACAAAGAAATCTTTCAAATAAGAATTATTTCTTGTATTTTCCTCTACATCTTTTGATTGAAACTTTTTTTCTATACAACCCTTAATTTCAGAGATACAAAAAACCACACTTAAAATAAATTATCTTTTATACTAATGAAAATTTAGGGGAGTTTCATAAAATATACACTTAACCTGAGGTCCTAAAAGCTTAATAAAAAAATTCAGCAAAATCGAAGCTTTATTAATAATAAAAAATAATAAAAATTGAGCTAACAACGTTATCTCCCTAAATAGATATCGTCAATTTCGAAAATACTACTGAAAAAATTAATTAAGCCATAGTTTTAACGTAAATTTCTAATTAATATTTTATTAATCCCAATAGGATGAATGTCAAACTAAAGTGGACCCTAAATACATGTAACATTAGATAAAAAATCGAATACAATACTGAAACAGAGCTTCATAATAAAGCAATAGTTTTTTGAATTTTTTTCAAAACTATGAGGTTTTTTAATGAAATGTTTCAAATAAAAGTAGCTTATTATTTTATTCTCTACAGCTTTTAGTTGAAACTTTTTTCTCTACAACCCTTAACTTCGGAGATACAGAAAACCACCCTTAAAGTGAAATATCTACCCTACTAATGAATATTTTGGCCTCGTTCCCGGTTCCGCATCGAATATAAAGCCCTAGAACATGCATGCAAAATTTCAGCGCGATCGGAGATACTTTAATTAAAGAAGGAAATAAGATGGTAAGGCTATAGTCCATGGATTTGAAACGCTTAATTAGTACCGATATATGCTATTTCGCTGAAATTTTGCATGCATGTTCTACGGCGTCATATTTGATGCCAAGTCCACGGACAACCCCAAAATTTGCATTAGTAGGGTAGATATTTCACTTTAAGGGTGGTTTCTCGTATCTCCGAAGTTAAGGGGTGTAGAGAAAAATGTTTCAACCAAAAGCTGTAGAGAATTAAATAATATTTATCTTTTATTTGAAAGATTTTATCAAATACTTTCTAGATTTGGCAATAAACTTAAAAAACTATCATGTTTTTTTTGCAGTTTTGTTACGGTTTTGTATGCGATATTAAATCTTAAATTATATTTACTTAAGGTTCATATTAGTTTGACATCCATCCTATAAGAATTTTTAAAACATTAATTAGTAATTTACCCAAAAACTAAGGCCCAAATAATTTTTTAACTAGAATTTTCTAAATCCTCGATATCGAATTAGGGAGATAACATTGTTATCTCAATTTTTATTATTTTTTACAAATAATAAAGCTTTGATTTCGCTGAAATTTTTTATTAAGCTTCTAGGATCTCAGGCTAAATGTATATTTCATGAAAATCCCCAAAATTTTCATTAGTATGAAAGATAATTAACTCTAAGGGTGGTTTTTTATATCTCCGAAATTAAGGGTCGTAGGGAAAAATGTTTCAACCAAAAGCTGTAGAGAATAAAATAAGAAACAACTTTTAGTTGAAAGAATTTTTCAAATAATGTTTAGTTTCGATGGAAATTGCTAATATTTTAACGTTATTGTTAGTTCAAAATTTCGACACCTAAAGTGGTGACGCCACTGTAATCACACAACAATAGTAATTTCAGTGGCGCCACCACTTCGTGTGGCTGAAAATTGAACTAAAAATCACATTCATAATTTAGCGATTTACGCCAAAACTAGACGTTATACAAAGAAATCTTTCAAATAAGAATTATTTCTTGTATTTTCCTCTACATCTTTTGATTGAAACTTTTTTCTATACAACCCTTAATTTCAGAGATACAAAAAACCACACTTAAAATAAATTATCTTTTATACTAATGAAAATTTAGGGGAGTTTCATAAAATATACACTTAACCTGAGGTCCTAAAAGCTTAATAAAAAAATTCAGCAAAATCGAAGCTTTATTAATAATAAAAAATAATAAAAATTGAGCTAACAACGTTATCTCCCTAAATAGATATCGTCAATTTCGAAAATACTACTGAAAAAATTAATTAAGCCATAGTTTTAACGTAAATTTCTAATTAATATTTTATTAATCCCAATAGGATGAATGTCAAACTAAAGTGGACCCTAAATACATGTAACATTAGATAAAAAATCGAATACAATACTGAAACAGAGCTTCATAATAAAGCAATAGTTTTTTGAATTTTTTTCAAAACTATGAGGTTTTTTAATGAAATGTTTCAAATAAAAGTAGCTTATTATTTTATTCTCTACAGCTTTTAGTTGAAACTTTTTTCTCTACAACACTTAACTTCGGAGATACAGAAAACCACCCTTAAAGTGAAATATCTACCCTACTAATGAATATTTTGGCCTCGTTCCCGGTTCCGCATCGAATATAAAGCCCTAGAACATGCATGCAAAATTTCAGCGCGATCGGAGATACTTTAATTAAAGAAGGAAATAAGATGGTAAGGCTATAGTCCATGGATTTGAAACGCTTAATTAGTACCGATATATGCTATTTCGCTGAAATTTTGCATGCATGTTCTACGGCGTCATATTTGATGCCAAGTCCACGGACAACCCCAAAATTTGCATTAGTAGGGTAGATATTTCACTTTAAGGGTAGTTTCTCGTATCTCCGAAGTTAAGGGGTGTAGAGAAAAATGTTTCAACCAAAAGCTGTAGAGAATTAAATAATATTTATCTTTTATTTGAAAGATTTTATCAAATACTTTCTAGATTTGGCAATAAACTTAAAAACTATCATGTTTTTTTTGCAGTTGTGTTACGGTTTTGTATGCGATATTAAATCTTAAATTATATTTACTTAAGGTTCATATTAGTTTGACATCCATCCTATAAGAATTTTTAAAACATTAATTAGTAATTTACCCAAAAACTAAGGCCCAAATAATTTTTTAACTAGAATTTTCTAAATCCTCGATATCGAATTAGGGAGATAACATTGTTATCTCAATTTTTATTATTTTTTACAAATAATAAAGCTTTGATTTCGCTGAAATTTTTTATTAAGCTTCTAGGATCTCAGGCTAAATGTATATTTCATGAAAATCCCCAAAATTTTCATTAGTATGAAAGATAATTAACTCTAAGGGTGGTTTTTTATATCTCCGAAATTAAGGGTCGTAGGGAAAAATGTTTCAACCAAAAGCTGTAGAGAATAAAATAAGAAACAACTTTTAGTTGAAAGAATTTTTCAAATAATGTCTAGTTTCGATGGAAATTGCTAATATTTTAACGTTATTGTTAGTTCAAAATTTCGACACCTAAAGTGGTGACGCCACTGTAATCACACAACAATAGTAATTTCAGTGGCGCCACCACTTCGTGTGGCTGAAAATTGAACTAAAAATCACATTCATAATTTAGCGATTTACGCCAAAACTAGACGTTATACAAAGAAATCTTTCAAATAAGAATTATTTCTTGTATTTTCCTCTACATCTTTTGATTGAAACTTTTTTTCTATACAACCCTTAATTTCAGAGATACAAAAAACCACACTTAAAATAAATTATCTTTTATACTAATGAAAATTTAGGGGAGTTTCATAAAATATACACTTAACCTGAGGTCCTAAAAGCTTAATAAAAAAATTCAGCAAAATCGAAGCTTTATTAATAATAAAAAATAATAAAAATTGAGCTAACAACGTTATCTCCCTAAATAGATATCGTCAATTTCGAAAATACTACTGAAAAAATTAATTAAGCCATAGTTTTAACGTAAATTTCTAATTAATATTTTATTAATCCCAATAGGATGAATGTCAAACTAAAGTGGACCCTAAATACATGTAACATTAGATAAAAAATCGAATACAATACTGAAACAGAGCTTCATAATAAAGCAATAGTTTTTTGAATTTTTTTCAAAACTATGAGGTTTTTTAATGAAATGTTTCAAATAAAAGTAGCTTATTATTTTATTCTCTACAGCTTTTAGTTGAAACTTTTTTCTCTACAACCCTTAACTTCGGAGATACAGAAAACCACCCTTAAAGTGAAATATCTACCCTACTAATGAATATTTTGGCCTCGTTCCCGGTTCCGCATCGAATATAAAGCCCTAGAACATGCATGCAAAATTTCAGCGCGATCGGAGATACTTTAATTAAAGAAGGAAATAAGATGGTAAGGCTATAGTCCATGGATTTGAAACGCTTAATTAGTACCGATATATGCTATTTCGCTGAAATTTTGCATGCATGTTCTACGGCGTCATATTTGATGCCAAGTCCACGGACAACCCCAAAATTTGCATTAGTAGGGTAGATATTTCACTTTAAGGGTAGTTTCTCGTATCTCCGAAGTTAAGGGGTGTAGAGAAAAATGTTTCAACCAAAAGCTGTAGAGAATTAAATAATATTTATCTTTTATTTGAAAGATTTTATCAAATACTTTCTAGATTTGGCAATAAACTTAAAAAACTATCATGTTTTTTTTGCAGTTGTGTTACGGTTTTGTATGCGATATTAAATCTTAAATTATATTTACTTAAGGTTCATATTAGTTTGACATCCATCCTATAAGAATTTTTAAAACATTAATTAGTAATTTACCCAAAAACTAAGGCCCAAATAATTTTTTAACTAGAATTTTCTAAATCCTCGATATCGAATTAGGGAGATAACATTGTTATCTCAATTTTTATTATTTTTTACAAATAATAAAGCTTTGATTTCGCTGAAATTTTTTATTAAGCTTCTAGGATCTCAGGCTAAATGTATATTTCATGAAAATCCCCAAAATTTTCATTAGTATGAAAGATAATTAACTCTAAGGGTGGTTTTTTATATCTCCGAAATTAAGGGTCGTAGGGAAAAATGTTTCAACCAAAAGCTGTAGAGAATAAAATAAGAAACAACTTTTAGTTGAAAGAATTTTTCAAATAATGTCTAGTTTCGATGGAAATTGCTAATATTTTAACGTTATTGTTAGTTCAAAATTTCGACACCTAAAGTGGTGACGCCACTGTAATCACACAACAATAGTAATTTCAGTGGCGCCACCACTTCGTGTGGCTGAAAATTGAACTAAAAATCACATTCATAATTTAGCGATTTACGCCAAAACTAGACGTTATACAAAGAAATCTTTCAAATAAGAATTATTTCTTGTATTTTCCTCTACATCTTTTGATTGAAACTTTTTTTCTATGCAACCCTTAATTTCAGAGATACAAAAAACCACACTTAAAATAAATTATCTTTTATACTAATGAAAATTTAGGGGAGTTTCATAAAATATACACTTAACCTGAGGTCCTAAAAGCTTAATAAAAAAATTCAACAAAATCGAAGCTTTATTAATAATAAAAAATAATAAAAATTGAGCTAACAACGTTATCTCCCTAAACAGATATCGTCAATTTCGAAAATACTACTGAAAAAATTAATTAAGCCATAGTTTTAACGTAAATTTCTAATTAATATTTTATTAATCCCAATAGGATGAATATCAAACTAAAGTGGACCCTAAATACATGTAACATTAGATAAAAAATCGAATACAATACTGAAACAGAGCTTCATAATAAAGCAATAGTTTTTTGAATTTTTTTCAAAACTATGAGGTTTTTTAATGAAATGTTTCAAATAAAAGTAGCTTATTATTTTATTCTCTACAGCTTTTAGTTGAAACTTTTTTCTCTACAACCCTTAACTTCGGAGATACAGAAAACCACCCTTAAAATGAAATATCTACCCTACTAATGAATATTTTGGCCTCGTTCCCGGTTCTGCATCGAATATAAAGCCCTAGAACATGCATGCAAAATTTCAGCGCGATCGGAGATACTTTAATTAAAGAAGGAAATAAGATGGTAAGGCTATAGTCCATGGATTTGAAACGCTTAATTAGTACCGATATATGCTATTTCGCTGAAATTTTGCATGCATGTTCTACGGCGTCATATTTGATGCCAAGTCCACGGACAACCCCAAAATTTGCATTAGTAGGGTAGATATTTCACTTTAAGGGTGGTTTCTCGTATCTCCGAAGTTAAGGGGTGTAGAGAAAAATGTTTCAACCAAAAGCTGTAGAGAATTAAATAATATTTATCTTTTATTTGAAAGATTTTATCAAATACTTTCTAGATTTGGCAATAAACTTAAAAAACTATCATGTTTTTTTTGCAGTTGTGTTACGGTTTTGTATGCGATATTAAATCTTAAATTATATTTACTTAAGGTTCATATTAGTTTGACATCCATCCTATAAGAATTTTTAAAACATTAATTAGTAATTTACCCAAAAACTAAGGCCCAAATAATTTTTTAACTAGAATTTTCTAAATCCTCGATATCGAATTAGGGAGATAACATTGTTATCTCAATTTTTATTATTTTTTACAAATAATAAAGCTTTGATTTCGCTGAAATTTTTTATTAAGCTTCTAGGATCTCAGGCTAAATGTATATTTCATGAAAATCCCCAAAATTTTCATTAGTATGAAAGATAATTAACTCTAAGGGTGGTTTTTTATATCTCCGAAATTAAGGGTCGTAGGGAAAAATGTTTCAACCAAAAGCTGTAGAGAATAAAATAAGAAACAACTTTTAGTTGAAAGAATTTTTCAAATAATGTCTAGTTTCGATGGAAATTGCTAATATTTTAACGTTATTGTTAGTTCAAAATTTCGACACCTAAAGTGGTGACGCCACTGTAATCACACAACAATAGTAATTTCAGTGGCGCCACCACTTCGTGTGGCTGAAAATTGAACTAAAAATCACATTCATAATTTAGCGATTTACGCCAAAACTAGACGTTATACAAAGAAATCTTTCAAATAAGAATTATTTCTTGTATTTTCCTCTACATCTTTTGATTGAAACTTTTTTCTATACAACCCTTAATTTCAGAGATACAAAAAACCACACTTAAAATAAATTATCTTTTATACTAATGAAAATTTAGGGGAGTTTCATAAAATATACACTTAACCTGAGGTCCTAAAAGCTTAATAAAAAAATTCAGCAAAATCGAAGCTTTATTAATAATAAAAAATAATAAAAATTGAGCTAACAACGTTATCTCCCTAAATAGATATCGTCAATTTCGAAAATACTACTGAAAAAATTAATTAAGCCATAGTTTTAACGTAAATTTCTAATTAATATTTTATTAATCCCAATAGGATGAATGTCAAACTAAAGTGGACCCTAAATACATGTAACATTAGATAAAAAATCGAATACAATACTGAAACAGAGCTTCATAATAAAGCAATAGTTTTTTGAATTTTTTTCAAAACTATGAGGTTTTTTAATGAAATGTTTCAAATAAAAGTAGCTTATTATTTTATTCTCTACAGCTTTTAGTTGAAACTTTTTTCTCTACAACCCTTAACTTCGGAGATACAGAAAACCACCCTTAAAGTGAAATATCTACCCTACTAATGAATATTTTGGCCTCGTTCCCGGTTCCGCATCGAATATAAAGCCCTAGAACATGCATGCAAAATTTCAGCGCGATCGGAGATACTTTAATTAAAGAAGGAAATAAGATGGTAAGGCTATAGTCCATGGATTTGAAACGCTTAATTAGTACCGATATATGCTATTTCGCTGAAATTTTGCATGCATGTTCTACGGCGTCATATTTGATGCCAAGTCCACGGACAACCCCAAAATTTGCATTAGTAGGGTAGATATTTCACTTTAAGGGTGGTTTCTCGTATCTCCGAAGTTAAGGGGTGTAGAGAAAAATGTTTCAACCAAAAGCTGTAGAGAATTAAATAATATTTATCTTTTATTTGAAAGATTTTATCAAATACTTTCTAGATTTGGCAATAAACTTAAAAAACTATCATGTTTTTTTTGCAGTTGTGTTACGGTTTTGTATGCGATATTAAATCTTAAATTATATTTACTTAAGGTTCATATTAGTTTGACATCCATCCTATAAGAATTTTTAAAACATTAATTAGTAATTTACCCAAAAACTAAGGCCCAAATAATTTTTTAACTAGAATTTTCTAAATCCTCGATATCGAATTAGGGAGATAACATTGTTATCTCAATTTTTATTATTTTTTACAAATAATAAAGCTTTGATTTCGCTGAAATTTTTTATTAAGCTTCTAGGATCTCAGGCTAAATGTATATTTCATGAAAATCCCCAAAATTTTCATTAGTATGAAAGATAATTAACTCTAAGGGTGGTTTTTTATATCTCCGAAATTAAGGGTCGTAGGGAAAAATGTTTCAACCAAAAGCTGTAGAGAATAAAATAAGAAACAACTTTTAGTTGAAAGAATTTTTCAAATAATGTCTAGTTTCGATGGAAATTGCTAATATTTTAACGTTATTGTTAGTTCAAAATTTCGACACCTAAAGTGGTGACGCCACTGTAATCACACAACAATAGTAATTTCAGTGGCGCCACCACTTCGTGTGGCTGAAAATTGAACTAAAAATCACATTCATAATTTAGCGATTTACGCCAAAACTAGACGTTATACAAAGAAATCTTTCAAATAAGAATTATTTCTTGTATTTTCCTCTACATCTTTTGATTGAAACTTTTTTCTATACAACCCTTAATTTCAGAGATACAAAAAACCACACTTAAAATAAATTATCTTTTATACTAATGAAAATTTAGGGGAGTTTCATAAAATATACACTTAACCTGAGGTCCTAAAAGCTTAATAAAAAAATTCAGCAAAATCGAAGCTTTATTAATAATAAAAAATAATAAAAATTGAGCTAACAACGTTATCTCCCTAAATAGATATCGTCAATTTCGAAAATACTACTGAAAAAATTAATTAAGCCATAGTTTTAACGTAAATTTCTAATTAATATTTTATTAATCCCAATAGGATGAATGTCAAACTAAAGTGGACCCTAAATACATGTAACATTAGATAAAAAATCGAATACAATACTGAAACAGAGCTTCATAATAAAGCAATAGTTTTTTGAATTTTTTTCAAAACTATGAGGTTTTTTAATGAAATGTTTCAAATAAAAGTAGCTTATTATTTTATTCTCTACAGCTTTTAGTTGAAACTTTTTTCTCTACAACCCTTAACTTCGGAGATACAGAAAACCACCCTTAAAGTGAAATATCTACCCTACTAATGAATATTTTGGCCTCGTTCCCGGTTCCGCATCGAATATAAAGCCCTAGAACATGCATGCAAAATTTCAGCGCGATCGGAGATACTTTAATTAAAGAAGGAAATAAGATGGTAAGGCTATAGTCCATGGATTTGAAACGCTTAATTAGTACCGATATATGCTATTTCGCTGAAATTTTGCATGCATGTTCTACGGCGTCATATTTGATGCCAAGTCCACGGACAACCCCAAAATTTGCATTAGTAGGGTAGATATTTCACTTTAAGGGTGGTTTCTCGTATCTCCGAAGTTAAGGGGTGTAGAGAAAAATGTTTCAACCAAAAGCTGTAGAGAATTAAATAATATTTATCTTTTATTTGAAAGATTTTATCAAATACTTTCTAGATTTGGCAATAAACTTAAAAAACTATCATGTTTTTTTTGCAGTTGTGTTACGGTTTTGTATGCGATATTAAATCTTAAATTATATTTACTTAAGGTTCATATTAGTTTGACATCCATCCTATAAGAATTTTTAAAACATTAATTAGTAATTTACCCAAAAACTAAGGCCCAAATAATTTTTTAACTAGAATTTTCTAAATCCTCGATATCGAATTAGGGAGATAACATTGTTATCTCAATTTTTATTATTTTTTACAAATAATAAAGCTTTGATTTCGCTGAAATTTTTTATTAAGCTTCTAGGATCTCAGGCTAAATGTATATTTCATGAAAATCCCCAAAATTTTCATTAGTATGAAAGATAATTAACTCTAAGGGTGGTTTTTTATATCTCCGAAATTAAGGGTCGTAGGGAAAAATGTTTCAACTAAAAGCTGTAGAGAATAAAATAAGAAACAACTTTTAGTTGAAAGAATTTTTCAAATAATGTCTAGTTTCGATGGAAATTGCTAATATTTTAACGTTATTGTTAGTTCAAAATTTCGACACCTAAAGTGGTGACGCCACTGTAATCACACAACAATAGTAATTTCAGTGGCGCCACCACTTCGTGTGGCTGAAAATTGAACTAAAAATCACATTCATAATTTAGCGATTTACGCCAAAACTAGACGTTATACAAAGAAATCTTTCAAATAAGAATTATTTCTTGTATTTTCCTCTACATCTTTTGATTGAAACTTTTTTCTATACAACCCTTAATTTCAGAGATACAAAAAACCACACTTAAAATAAATTATCTTTTATACTAATGAAAATTTAGGGGAGTTTCATAAAATATACACTTAACCTGAGGTCCTAAAAGCTTAATAAAAAAATTCAGCAAAATCGAAGCTTTATTAATAATAAAAAATAATAAAAATTGAGCTAACAACGTTATCTCCCTAAATAGATATCGTCAATTTCGAAAATACTACTGAAAAAATTAATTAAGCCATAGTTTTAACGTAAATTTCTAATTAATATTTTATTAATCCCAAAAGGGAGAATGTCAAACTAAAGTGAACCCTAAATACATGTAACATTAGATAAAAAGTCGAATACAATACAGAAACAGTGCTTCATAAAAAATCAATAGTTTTTTAACTTTTTTTGAAAACTATGAGGTTTTTTAATGAAATGTTTCAAATAAAAGTAGCTTATTATTTTATTCTCTACAGCTTTTGGTTGAAACATTTTTCTCTACAACCCTTAACTTCGGAGATACAAAAAACCACCCTTAATGTGAAATATCTACCCTACTAATTAATATTTTGGCCTCGTTCCCGGTTCCGCATCGAATATAAAGCCCTAGAACATGCATGCAAAATTTCAGCGCGATCGGAGATACTTTAATTTAGAAGGAAATAAGAAATCGATTTGAAACGCTTAATTTGTACCGATATATGCTATTTCGCTGAAATTTTGCATGCATGTTCTACGGCGTCATATTTGATGCGAAGTCCGCGGACGACCCCAAAATTTGCATTAGTAGGGTAGATATTTCACTTTAAGGGTGGTTTCTCGTATCTCCGAAGTTAAGGGTTGTAGAGAAAAATGTTTCAACCAAAAGCTGTAGGGAATTAAATAATATTTATCTTTTATTTGAAAGATTTTATCAAATACTTTCTAGATTTTGAAAAAAACTTAAAAAACTATCATGTTTTTTTGCAGTTGTAATACGGTTTTGTATGCGATATTAAATATTAAATTATATTTACTTAAGGTTCATATTAGTTTGACATCCATCCTATAAGAATTTTTAAGACATTAATTGTTTATTTTTCTTTTAAAATAAATTATTTGTAAACTAAAAATATGTTTTAAATGTTTATTTTACAAAATAATTTATGTATCGTATTTGCTCCATGCTTTCAGAGCCATCTCTTGATATAAACAATGAACTCATTTATAACCTAATTTAATTAAAGAAATGTCATTGACAGATGTGTGATGTTTTAAGTATTTTCGATCTTTTTTTTATTAATTTTAAGGGTGAAATTATGTTTCAGGGGTTATTAAGAGTATTTAGAAACTGGAGCAAATGTTGACAATATTTTATTTTTAGGTTTTCTGTAAGTATTTACATATTTTACAACTCTTACTGCAATTGAACATTTCTCTCACTGATTTCTGTTTAGTTTTTAGATTTACAAGCATGAGTATGTCGTGTCCTCCACATTCGGAAATATTTGCTGATTCTAGAAAACGAAACTAGTTACCAGGACTTCAGAACCAATTTCATTAGATGATATATTTAAAATGGTATTTGTTGACAAATCATTAAAGTCTTCTGCTGATATGAGAGCAGGACATGCTGCAAATATGGTAAATATAGCTCTGGCAGCACATTTAGCAGCAGGTAATGTTAGATTTATTTATATTTATAAATATTTATTGGTTTAATGACATATCTAAAGATACACGCCTAGCTGTCAAATTGAAATTTTTCATTTGGCTAAAAGCTAATAGTTGTTTATGTTACTTCGTCAAATGCTACAAAAATAGACCCTGTAGCATATTTAGTATTAGGAAATGTTAGATTTATTCATAATTTGTTCATATTTATTAGTTTAATGACATTTGTAAAATTGCACGCCTTGCTGTCAAACTGGAATATTTTAATTTGTTTTTATCTCAGAAACTATTGATGCTATCAGTTTAAATATTGAATATTTGGGCCTTAGATTACATCTAATATTAGAAAATGTCATATTTATTTATAGTATTATCTATATTTTAGATATTTTCAAAGAAAGGACAAGAACAGAAAAATAGTCACCATTGCGCCTGTTCAAAAGTATTGATCAAGTTAAGTATCGGGAGTGCAGAACCCCGCAGATTCATGCTGATAAATGCCGGACACCGGTAGCTTCGATGGCCGATCAGGTGAGTACGATTTTTGCGGTGAATTTTTTTTTAACCCAAATCAAATAAATGTTTTAATAAAAGATTTTTATTTCATTATTTCCTGCAGACTTTAATTAAAGTATTTTTTGATTGGGCATTTCATATTCGAAATAATTGTACATTTGCATGATGCATTAATTAGTAAATATTTCTTTATGTAAGGGTTGAATCGAAAAAAATTTCATATAAAATATCCTTATATTAATATTATCTACAGATTGTGTTTGAACCTTTTTTCTGTACAACCCCTAACTTCGGAGATACAAACAACCCCCTTTAAAGTGATATAACTTTTGTACTAATTGAAAATTGGGGGTCGTCCGTGGGCGCCGCACTCAGTATTTAGCCCTAGAAGCTGCATGCAAAATTTCAGCGAAATCGAATATATCGTCATTAATTAGGCTTTTCAAAACCAAAGGTTAACCCCTTGCTACTTTTTTCGACTAATTTTTAAACTATTTCCCATCGCGCTGAAATTTTGCATGCAGCTTCTAGGGCTAAATACTAAGTGCGGAGCTCGCGGACGACCCCCGATTTTTAATTAGTACAAATGTTATTTAACTTTAAGGGTGGTTTTTTGTATCTCCGAAGTTAGGGGTTGTACATGAAAAAGGTTCAAACAAAAGTTGTAGAGAATGAAAAAATAAGCAACTCTTATTTGAAACATTTTATTAAATAACGTCTGAATTTTGAAATAATAACTAAAAACTGTTTACCCCATCTGACGCCCGCTTACAGTGTTGTATGCGATATTGCATCTTACGTGACATGTACTTAAGGTTCACTTTCGTATCAAGTTAGGTTCTAATACAAGATATCTCTGTGTGTTTATTTAGGAAGCTTCAAAATCAACTCGGACAGCTTTCCTGCAGCATCTCTGCGCTTGGAATCTTCTTCTGCGTCCTCTTCACACCTGGACACGTCCCCTGATGTTTTATCTTCAAGTTCAACAATTTAGTTTAAGTTCGTTTGTTTGTATATTACCATAACCACATTAATTATGTTAAAATCTCAAAAACTATTTGACATATAGCTTCAATTGTTAAAAATACGAACTCGACAGGATATTTAGCATTAGATTAAGGTATTTTTAATCAAATTTTATAGATATTTATTGGTTTTATAACATATTTAAAAATGGCCGATTGGAATATTTTATTTTGTTAATATTTTAATTACTGTTTACTTCAGTGCATCAATTGTTGCAAATATGGACTCTTGGGGATATTTAGCATTAGATTAAGTTATAATTATTTATATTTTATTGATATTTATTCATTTTATAACATATTTAAAAATGGATGATTTGCTGTCAGATTGGAATATTTTATTTTGTTAATATTTTAATTACTGTTTACTTCAGTGCATCAATTGTTGCAAATATGAACTCTTGGGGATATTTAGCATTAGATTAAGTTATAATTATTTATATTTTATTGATATTTATTGGTTTTATAACATATTTAAAAATGGCTGACAAGCTACCAAATTGGAATATTTTATTTTGTTAATATTTTGTTTATTATTTACTTTATTGCATCAATTGTTGCAAATATGAACTCTTGAGGGTATTTAGCATTAGATTAAGTTATAATTATTTATATTTTATTGATATTTATTCATTTTATAACATATTTAAAAATGGCTGATTTGCTGTCAGATTGGAATATTTTATTTTGTTAATATTTTAATTACTGTTTACTTCAGTGCATCAATTGTTGCAAATATGAACTCTTGGGGATATTTAGCATTAGATTAAGTTATAATTATTTATATTTTATTGATACTTATTTATTTTATAACATATTTAAAAATGGCTGATTTGCTGTCAGATTGGAATATTTTATTTTGTTAATATTTTAATAACTATTTACTTTATTATGTCAATTGTTGTAAATATGGACTCTGGAGGATATTTAGCATTAGATTAAGTTATAATTGTTTATATTTTATTGATATTTATTGATTTTATCACATATTTAAAAATGTAGGAAATGTTGTGAATATGTTTATTTATCTCAATATATATATTTAATTTAAATATAAAATGACTATACCTTGTATTCAATTTGAAAATACCAATATTAAATCTTAAATTATATTTACTTAAGGTTCATATTAGTTTGACATCCACCCTATAAGAATTTTTAAGACATTAATTAGTAATTTACCCAAAAACTAAGGCCCAAATAATTTTTTAACTAGAATTTTCTAAATCAACGGTATCGAATTAGGGAGATAACATTGTTATCTCAATTTTTATTATTTTTTACAAATAATAAAGCTTCGATTTCGCCGAAATTTTTTATTAAGCTTCTAGGATCTCAGGCTAAATGTATATTTAATGAAAATCCCCTAAATTTTTATTAGTATAAAAGATAATTCACTTTAAGGGTGGTTTTTTATATCTCCGAAATTAAGGGTCGTAGGGAAAAAAGTTTCAACCAAAAGCTGTAGAAAATAAAAGAAGAAACTAGTTTTAGTTAAAAAGCTTAATAAAAAATTTCAGCAAAATCGAAGGGTTATTAATAATAAAAAATAATAAAAATTGAGATAACAATGTTATCTCCCTAATTCGATATCGTCGATTTCGAAAATTCTACTGAAAAAATTAATTAAGCCATAGTTTTTGCGTAAATTTCTAATTAATATTTTATTAATCACAATAGGATGAATGTCAAACTAAAGTGGACCCTAAATACATGTAACATTAGATAAAAAATCGAATACAATACAGAAATAGAGCTTCATAATAAAACAATAGTTTTTTGAATTTTTTTCAAAACTATGAGGTTTTTTAATGAAATGTTTCAAATAAAAGTAGCTTATTATTTTATTCTCTACAGCTTTTAGTTGAAACTTTTTTCTCTACAACCCTTAACTTCGGAGATACAGAAAACCACCCTTAAAGTGAAATATCTACCCTACTAATGAATATTTTGGCCTCGTTCCCGGTTCCGCATCGAATATAAAGCCCTAGAACATGCATGCAAAATTTCAGCGCGATCGGAGATACTTTAATTAAAGAAGGAAATAAGATGGTAAGGCTATAGTCCATGGATTTGAAACGCTTAATTAGTACCGATATATGCTATTTCGCTGAAATTTTGCATGCATGTTCTACGGCGTCATATTTGATGCCAAGTCCACGGACAACCCCAAAATTTGCATTAGTAGGGTAGATATTTCACTTTAAAGGTGGTTTCTCGTATCTCCGAAGTTAAGGGGTGTAGAGAAAAATGTTTCAACCAAAAGCTGTAGAGAATTAAATAATATTTATCTTTTATTTGAAAGATTTTATCAAATACTTTCTAGATTTGGCAATAAACTTAAAAAACTATCATGTTTTTTTTGCAGTTGTGTTACGGTTTTGTATGCGATATTAAATCTTAAATTATATTTACTTAAGGTTCATATTAGTTTGACATCCATCCTATAAGAATGTTTAAAACATTAATTAGTAATTTACCCAAAAACTAAGGCCCAAATAATTTTTTAACTAGAATTTTCTAAATCCTCGATATCGAATTAGGGAGATAACATTGTTATCTCAATTTTTATTATTTTTTACAAATAATAAAGCTTTGATTTCGCTGAAATTTTTTATTAAGCTTCTAGGATCTCAGGCTAAATGTATATTTCATGAAAATCCC
Source organism: Pterostichus niger (assembly GCA_947425015.1). NCBI lineage: Eukaryota > Metazoa > Arthropoda > Insecta > Coleoptera > Carabidae > Pterostichus > Pterostichus niger. Next base: position 37,802,238 of record OX380339.1, read on the forward strand.
CAAAATTTTCATTAGTATGAAAGATAATTAACTCTAAGGGTGGTTTTTTATATCTCCGAAATTAAGGGTCGTAGGGAAAAATGTTTCAACCAAAAGCTGTAGAGAATAAAATAAGAAACAACTTTTAGTTGAAAGAATTTTTCAAATAATGTCTAGTTTCGATGGAAATTGCTAATATTTTAACGTTATTGTTAGTTCAAAATTTCGACACCTAAAGTGGTGACGCCACTGAAATCACACAACAAAAATCGCACAATAGTAATTTCAGTGGCGTCACCACTTCATAATTTAGCGATTTACGCCAAAGCTAGACATTATTTGAAGAAATCTTGCAAATAAGAATTGTTTCTTGTATTTTTCTCTACATCTTTTGGTTGAAACTATTTTCTATACAACCCTTAATTTCGGAGATACAGAAAACCACCCTTAAAGTGAACATAAGTTATGTCAATACTATACGAGGACGACACAGGCAATGAACATTAATTATGCCAACAGGTGGAGTCTAACACTTTGAAATAACATGATTCCTACATTATTTTTTTATATTTTTTGAACATAATTTAATCTACAAACATTTAATTTGAACCTAGAACCTTTATGTATTGCATTTATATTAAATTATTAATTAAATCGATACAATATATTATCTAAAGAAATGCAAGGACAAATGATTGCATATTAAAAAATTTATTTTATTTCAAATTATTTTACCTTACATTGTAAAATTACATGAAATGGCAGTGCTTAAGAAGAGAATTATAAAAACAGATAAGATTGGCGGGGCCCATTTACATTGCAAAGTGATAGTTACAAGAGAGACAGACATACAATACACATCTCATTACCTATTCAAGCAAATTACACATTTATACTTGAAACTCTGTTTTTTTTTTAATATATATATATATAAATTTCGGCCCTATTTTTGCATATGACTAGAGTAAAACAAAATTAAAAGCCCAAATTTGAAAAGAAAGGAATGTTTAAAGCCATTGATAGTGTTGAAAGATTAAAAGAGACAGAAAAATTAAAACTTATTTTATATATGTTCAAAAATTTTCAAAATTTACATAATATTAATAAACTAATTAATATAGCACCAATATTAAAAAAATTAATAATAAAAGAAATAGTTCCAATGGCGTAATTTTTAGGAAAGGCACAGTATCACAGCCGAAAATATCCCAACAAGAGACACTAATGGCAGTGGTCTATTATAGCTATTACAGCCCCCCTAAAAACCATACGCCCATGGGTAAATCATCATTCGATCGTTTCATATAAAAACCTAATCATTGTTACTACAATTTTCGGGAATACACTAAATTTTTACATTATATAAAAATATAATAAAATTTTATATATTTAACATTATTAAAATGGCACAATTATGAAATAATTTTTCGATAAAATTAAAATAATATAATTATTTTAACAATTTTTACCTGTACACTTGTTATTATAAAAGTTATAGGTCGTTAAGGAACACATCTTAATGGTATTATAACATAAAGAATGTCTTTAGAACACGTCGGTCGTGATTGCTTATTCGCAACGTTTACATGCACGCAGGCACACATGTGACTGCGTATGTTCGAAGGTTAGATACGTACAGAGACCTCTTCTCTTTGTGCGCAATCCAAGAAAATACATTCAAGTACAAATACAATTCATACTAAATTTCTCACTACTGCTTTCATCACTCTGATAGGAGCCACTAACTTTATACATTCATTACTTTATCCCCCTATCAAACGTTCCTAAATTACTTGAAAAATCATAAACACTTGTATAGATCATTTTACTCGTACAGTTTGAAATGTATACAAAATTATTCCAGTTTAATTCTGAAATCATTTCGTAACGGTTGATAGAGTACAAATAAATTTAGTTAGTCACCTTTAACTGGTCTATAAATCTATTTAAAATAATGCTGGGTTTAAATAATAGAACTTAATTATGAAATTAAATGATTAAATTGGAAGTAAACTAGGAATACAGTAAGAAGTAGTTTAAATTCTTCATTTTATACATATTTCTCATATTTACTACAAATTATGAAGTAAAAATGTGAAAGTTGTACATAAACGATAGCTACTAAATGAATTTGTCTAATTTAGTAGATGCATAAACCCAGCATAAAATAAAGATTGAAATTTGGTAGATAGAATTGATCATCAACGTATCCTCCTGTTATGTTAGTTCTTGCTCTACGTGTTCTTGATACACACTTGACACCTCGACACCCTGGACCTGAGATTTCCGGCCTTGATGGTCTGTTTCTGCGGCACTTGGAACTGCTGCGAGTCCTCGATGATAGACAACCAGAAGCTGAACTTGTTCGCGAAGTAGTGGCAAGTACCTCTCGCGCCATTGCACTCGATGAACGGTGTGGCACGGAAGTCCTCCAAACAAGAACCGGGAGAAGCGAGAGATTGACCACCACCTTCGGCGCCAGCTGCGGTGTGCATCACGAAACTATAGCCTACCCAAAGACCGTTCCAACCGTTCGGACAGTCGGGGAAGGCTTCGCTTTGACTGTGAACGGCAATGATGTTTGCGGGAGCTTCACAAACCACACATCGGGAGATGTAGGGCTTGATGGCGGCTTCTTCGACGGGCATCATGGGAATTGGAGCGTTTGTTGACAGCCAGTATGACCTGGAAATTATGAAATAGTCAAGTTTAATTTTAGACAGAACGACTATATTGCGACTTTATTTGATACTTTCGAGAAAGCAAATAGTTACCTATGGTACAAGTGTGTTATATTACAAATAAGTCACGCGAGAAAAGTATTAGTCCACGAGGCCGCAGGCCGAGGGGAATAATTTTGTGAAGTGACTTATTTGTAATAACACACGAGTGGCATACGAAATTTTATCCAACAACTACAATTAAGACATTAAAATATAAATTTTGACACAATTGTCTACATTTCAAATAATATTCTAGTTAGCCATACTTTCTTGTTTTGTTGTCTAGGTTACTCAAATTTTTAAAATAAACAAAGTTGAAAAAAGATTGTAGCTGTAATATTTGGAATGGAAGACGAGAATTTTATTCCCGAAATAATCATTAAGGAAGCGGAAAAAGTGGTTGTTGATATTTTACAAAAAAAGTTTAGAAGTTCTTTGAAAAAGAATTTCATATGTTTGAAGACTGGATGACAATTAGAAACGTCAAAGGTATGAATAAGTGTTTTTCATAGGAAGTTCTAGACTTTTTTGGTAAAATATCAACAACCACTTTTTCCACTTCCTTAATGATTATTTCGGGAATAAAATTCTCGTCTTCCATTTCGAATACTACAGCTGCAACCTTTTTTTCAACTTTGTTATATTTAAACTCAACAGTGAGATACAAGTCATAATTTATGCGTGACTTATGACTTATAACTCACGTCCACTTTACTAATCTAAAATGACAACAATAATGACTTTATAAGTAGTGAGTGTTGGGTAAATACATTTAATGAATCATGAATATATATTGTATATATTAATTAAAAACTGAAATTTAGTCATACCTGTCGTTTCTGCTGGCATAATTACAGACGTTGTTAAAGTCACAGAACAAGAACGGCATGGTGGAGAACTTCCTAATACACGATCCTGCATATCCCAGATCCTGCGAGTGCGCCTTCTCGTTACCCTCGATATATAATAACGAATATCCATCCCAGAGTTTCACATGTCCTGGTTCACACTGGGGCACCTGCTCGGACTGCGAATGTCGAACAATCAGGATACCTGTGAGGTAGTCAGGATGCGAAGTACAAGCCGCACCAGCCACTCCATCTAGACCACGCTCACCCACCGGACCGGTAAGACCTGGTACTCCTTCAAGACCAGGTTCTCCGCGAATACCAGGCAAACCTTGTGGACCAGGCAGGCCGGGTAAACCTGTACGTCCTTTCTCGCCGTCACGTCCACTGAGGCCTGGTTGACCATCGCGACCAGATGGGCCGAGATCACCCTTCAAACCAGGGAAACCAGGTTGACCACGCTCGCCCTTAGGACCGGGTGGTGGAATTGGACCTGCGTCACCTTTGTCGCCCTTTAGACCAGGTAGGCCGGGAAGGCCAGATGGTCCTTGTGGACCTAATGGGCCTATGGCGCCTGGTATGCCTGGGGGCCCTGCACACAAACACGAATATGAAATGTTACTAATACTTACTTTAAAATTGTTTTCTTTTATTTCATATTTGAGTTTTTTTAAACCGAATTTGTAAAATTAAAAAAAAGACATTTAAATTTAAATACCGTCTTTCTTATACTATAATTAATATTTAAAAATGTATGAATATAAAAACCAATTAAATTCGCGAACTCTTGATTGGTAAACGCTTGTTGTATTTAAAAGCAGTGTTACACACCTTCAACTCCTGTTTGTCCATCGTATCCACGATCACCCTTCATGCCTGGGAAGCCATCAGTACCAACAATTCCTTGAATACCCTTATCACCCTTTTCTCCTGGTGCACCGTATAATCCTGGCGGTCCTGTCTCACCCTTATCACCTCGTAAACCATGCTGCCCATCGAAACCTGGTCTGCCTGGAGCACCATCCTTGCCTGCTTGTCCAGGGATGCCTTGTATACCGCGGTCTCCCTTCTCTCCTTGAGGCCCGACAGGGCCGGGAGTGCCGGGAGCACCCGCCAGACCCGGTAAACCGGGGAAGCCCATCTCACCCTTGGAACCTGAAGATCCGGGAACACCATCGCGACCGTGTTTACCTGGTAGCCCTGGAAGACCTTTCTCGCCCTTAACTGTCTGGCCGGGGATACCTTCGGGACCCACGGGGCCCATGTCACCTGAAAAAATCATATTATTTTAGTTTAATTACTATTTGAGTAATTCAATTTTTATATACCTTTAGCTCCGGTCAATCCAACTAATCCAGTCAATCCCTTCGGTCCCGGATATCCTAGATCACCCTTCTCACCCTGCAAGCCTGGTAATCCATCCTGTCCTGTTGATCCCTTCTCTCCTTGTTGTCCAGCAACGCCTGATTGACCAGGCTCACCCTTATCGCCCTTGACAGTGACTGTGGGTCCTGGAGGACCTCGGTCACCAGCCTCTCCTTCCACACCGGGGAAGCCAGGAGGACCTAGCGGACCAATGACACCACGGTCACCCTTATCGCCATCGTAACCAGGTAGACCAGGTTGTCCTGCGTTGCCGAGAGGGCCCACTGGGCCAGAAAGGCCGGGTGAACCAGGTGAACCAGATAAACCAGGCAGACCGTCCATACCAGGAAGACCAGGCGATCCGGTCAAACCGGGTAGACCGGAATCACCCTTCTGGCCAGGGAAACCTGGGAGGCCGGAGTCACCCTTTATGCCTACAAATTTTTAAAATAGTTAATTAAATATTAGTCTGTTGAGATGGTTCAAGCATGTTGTATGTATGTCAAATGAAAGATTTATGAAACAGGTATATGGTGATGACATGGAAGTTGTGAAATTTCGTGGACTATATGATCAAAGAAATTAAGAATTACCAAAGATTAATTGTAGGATGAATCTAATAAATATTTTAACTATCCTTAATTTTATTTTCGTTTTCAACTTTCAAGGGTACGTGGTTCATACTACTCTATTTTATGGGACCTAGAGTAATGTTATGAATTTAACAAGAATATAAGATTAAATAAGTTTCAATGTCATACCTTGTTGTCCAGGCAATCCATCAACTCCAGGCAGACCTCTTTCACCCTTCACGCCATCTTGTCCATGTCGTCCAAATCCAGGTATTCCAGCCTCTCCCTTCAGTCCCGGTCGTCCATCTCGGCCTTGTACACCAGGGGTACCTCTCAGGCCAGGCATGCCTGGCTCACCCTTTTGTCCCTTCTCCGAAACAAGCCCGGGCTCGCCTTTACGTCCCATGAGACCAGGCAGACCGGATTCTCCCTTTAGTCCAGATTGACCAGAGGAACCTGGCACGCCAGGAGGACCGATAGGACCGAAGTCACCCTTAGGACCAGATAGACCTGGGAAACCAGGTTGGCCTTCTGGACCAAGCGGACCAGGAGCTAATTTGAAAGAGAAAAGAAAATTTATTAATTTTAATTTTAAAACCATTTTTAAATATATTACTACTAGAACCGTTGACCTAATTTAAATTTTATTTCTAGCAAACATTTGATATTTTTGTATCCAAAAACTTAGCCGAATCGTTATTATTTCAATTTTAAAATAGTAAATTTAAATAGGTATAAATAATGTACTAAACCGAATAAGGTATAAGAACAAGGCGGAAAAAATATAATATAACCATCAACAAACTAATATAACTTTAATTAATTATATATTTTAAAAATAATAATAATCGTAATCGAAAGGCAATATTTTACATTTCAACTCCCTGTAAATATAATTTTTTTTGCAGTCGCATAAAAAATTGTGTCAAAATTATAGCATAGAATATTATTTATTTAATTTATAACTCACCTCCTGGGAATCCTCGTTCACCCTTATCACCCTTAAGTCCGGCCAGTCCATCAATTCCAGCTCGACCTGGAGGTCCAGGCTGGCCACGAGGGCCAGGGAAGCCTTTAGAACCGTCCAATCCAAACACACCACGTTCACCTTTTTCGCCTGGGAAACCTGGGAGGCCGGTACGACCCGGCTCGCCACGAATACCTGGTTCTCCTTTCATGCCTTCGATACCTGGTCGACCTGACACACCACCAGGACCTGCGAAGGAAAATCGAGTGAAATGAAAGATTTACAACACATTGTTGTTGTTGATTTTCATACCTGGTGGTCCAAGCGGTCCCGGATCACCTTTCTGTCCAGATCCTCCAGGGAGTCCATTAAGCCCTGGTGTACCAACATCACCCTTCTCACCGGGCAGACCTGTCTGTC